>CM060701.1:25995728-26730728 GCA_030686995.1 Artemisia argyi | reverse complement strand
TTTATGTGAAATCAATATATGCACAACACACAAGCAATTGTAACTATGAATGATATGCAAGTAAGTTATAAATCAAAGAGTGAGAGATGGAAAGATCAAACCGAGAGACAAAGGATTTATAGTGGTTCGGCTACAAGGACACCTTCCTTGCCCTACTCCACTCCCCGAGTCACCTACTCGAGAGTTTTCTTCACTAGTTCAAAAACCTCCTTTATGGCGGAGAAAACCTTACACACCAATTAGCACACCACAACGATATCACACCACAATCACAACTTCAACACAACTTCTTCACACCTAACTTCTACACACCAATCTTCTACACTTCAAATATCTTCACAACTTTCTACTTTGCTCCTAGCTTCTTCACAACTTAATACTTCCTAACTCTTTTTCTTCACGCCACTTGTTTCTTCACACCTTCACTACTAAGTCCTATCCACTACTCCAAGATATATACTACTTCACAACTTCTAGGCTTCAAGGTCTTTTCAACTTCAAAGCTTCAACTTCTTTGTCTTCACAACTATCTCCACTTCAATATGCTATTACGACTTATATCTTCTAACACAAATCCTATCCACCTCTACTTCTTCACTACTAATACTACTTCACACCTTCAATAGATCTAGATCCAATATCTAAATCTATCTAACCAATGTATACACAATGTTCACAAAGAAATAAATGATATACAAGATGAACTAAACAAACAACTTAGATAGCAAGATGATACTAAGTTGTAATACTCCTAGTAGAAGTATTCTTCTCTTTGCACTTGAGTGTTGAGGCTTGAATCACTTTGACACAAAAATCAAAGTATATAAGATCAAAGGATTTTTAGAAGATGTATAGGGATGTTAGAATCAGAAAGTTTTAGTGCAAAAAGGTGAGGAAAAAATCCAGGTTTAAGGTGGTATTTATAGGCAACAGAATCTGACAGAGGAGCGTGGCCGGTCCCCTTAAATCATGGCCGGCCCCCTTAAAATTAAGGGGACCGCCCTTTATAATTAAGGGGGCCGCCCAGCTGAAACGGCCAAATTCTTTGTCTTTTAGTGGGGAAAGTTTATTTGGTGAAAAACTAACTGATTTTGGTTAAAAATTTGAATTCATATATTTAGTATGAATAAAACATTTTTCTTTATTACCAAAAGTGTTTTTCAAAAATATATAATATGTTTATATAATTAAGTAAACTTTGTAATACTTAATTAAACTTTCCTTTGATCTTATAATGCTTTAATCACTATGTTTATTCATACCTTAAGTGATTAGATGGTGAAAGTGATTATTAACTACTAAATACTTGTTTACGTCATTATCTTTGATTTAATTTGTTTTCGTTTTGTGATCATCAAAACATAGAGATATCGAAAGATATGAATAACGTTTTTAGTCGTTTATTTATATCAACAATCTCCCCCTTTTTGATGATTACAAAACCTAAACTCATTAAATCTAAAAATTAATTTTTAGACAAGTATTAAGTGAGTTTACATTCACTTCTCCCCCTTTTTGTAGAATCAAAAAGGTTTAAGCCAATAAGATAAAAACTCCCCCTTGATGTATGCTCCCCCTCGTTTGAGAGCACCAAGGGTTCGAGAAATGGGATTCTTGCAAGAAAAATATGAGAAGCACAAGCATGGCACAAGCAAACACATATAGCATAGTACTAACTAATAATGAGCATGGCAAAAGAGAATTAGAAACATATATTAAATCGTTCATTAAAAGAAAATGATTATGTCAACCCATAATCATTGTTACATAGGCTACAAAGATGAAATTCTAAGCTAAGTAGAATGTCCTAATGTGCCAACAAGAAGTGTCACCAAACTTTCTTGAATCCCAAAATGGTTGAGGAAATTTATTTGAAAATGAGAAACATAAGCAAGTAAAATGCTTGATGGTTTAGTGGAGGTAAACATTTGGTTGCATGGATGTTGTTGGGTTTGGAGATGTGGAGCTTGTAGGTGGTGAAATTGAAGGTGGGTTTGGATGTTGTTCAAGTGATGGTGTTTGTTGAGATCTAGTAAGAAGATACTCAATCCAAGTAAAGTGCTCATTCAATGCAATGGTTTGTTGTTGAAGGAAGATGCAACAAGGGCAATTGTTAACATGCTTCTCAAGTTGGTTTTTGTTATGTGGTGATGATGGTGAGCTTGATTGTGGTGGATCCAAATTGCGTTGAGCAAGATGTAATGCTAAAAGAGCACTAAGCTCATGTGCCTCTTTTAGCTCCTCAACGAACTTCAAGTGTTCGGAGGAAGGTGATGGTGGTGGAGCTTGATAGTTGTCTTGGGTGAAAGTTTGAACATGCAACATGGGAGTGGCATGTGAAGTTGTAGGATGTGGTGGTGGCACTCTTGGTGGTGGAGACATGGTTGAGCTTGGATAGTCATGAAGACATGAAATGTGTGGGAGAGGTTCTTCATGAGTGGGTGATGTTTTTGTTGAATGAGCAACATGTGAAGTATTGATTGAGAGATTGGGATTCATGTTTTGGTATTGAGCATGCTCATCATAAGAAGAGACATGAATGAGGGAATGAGTGGGTGATAGGTTGTGAGATGAATCATTGTTGTGGTTTTGAGGTTTAGTAGTTGGTTGACTTGGAACAACATCACTTGAGTTATGACAAGAATCAAGTTTCCTCCTCCAAACGGGTTTGACGGAGATCCTTGCGGTTCTTGAAATCTTAGGTTTTTGGTTGTTGGGAGATGACATGTTTGGGTGTGATGGCATTAATGATGGGAAGAAGGTATTTATAGTGAATGAGAAATGTGGTTTAGGAAGGTAAATTTTGAGGGATAATATGGGACAAAATATGTTTGTGAATTTTGGGAAGTATAGGCTGAAATGGGTCAAAAAGTGATAAAGAAAACAGTATCCCCGACCATCAGATGGCCGGTCCCCTTAATTAGGGGCCGGTCCCCTTAATCATTAAGGGGGCCGCCTTATATAATTAAGGGGGCCGCCCATCTGGTGGTTCCCAGAATGCCAGAAATGGATTTTTGGCAGAAAATTTTCAAAAAGGTTGTGTTTTTGGATTTGGATTCAAGTAAGTTTGACTCTTTGAGGCAATATAGGGCATACTATTCATGAATGTAGAGAGTGATATAGAGATAATAGAAATAAGCAATAAATTTCTAATAATCATGCAATCTATTTATTTAACATTTAAGATATGCAATTAAGGAGGCAATAAAGTAAATAGGCTAAATAAGCAACTTATATGAAGATGATAACACTTAGCCTAGAGCAAACATGTTAATGATTGTTAACAAGTAACACATAGGTGGATATGATTATATGGACTTCAAGACTTGTTACAAACAAGATCCATATGGGCAAGTCATGATTCTCATGAAATGATTTGATTAAATTGTGAATGTCATTTCCAATAGAGGTGTATGACACATGTGAGAAGGTTAAATATGTTTTAAGCAAAACGTTTTTAGTTTTATTCAACAATTTTTTGAAGTAACTTCAAGTGTGCATTACAATAACGTAAAAAAAATTTAATCTTGTTTTTGATTAAAATAATGGTTATAAGGAAGTTTTAGTTAAGTAACGAAATACTTCATTTCAAAAAGAAAGAAGTTTTAAACATAGTGTTTTGATCAAAATAATCAAGAAGTTGCAAATGAATGATTTGAAATGGAAGCATGTCATTTTTTAAGAGAATCAATTAAGCCCATTGTCACATATAATCAACCTTAATGACACCTAAAGATATTAAAGTGAAATGATAGATACTTATGATCTAAATGCAATGGGACAGGAAGAAGCAAGGTAAATAGTTCATGGATACAAGATAGACATATGTATGTGTATATATATATATATATATATATATATATATATATATATATATATATATATATATATATATATATACACAAAGAACATCATAATATCAAGTTGCAAACAAATATCAATTGTAATGCATCTATTGAAGCAACTAGTAAGATCATATAGCTTAAGTGGAAGGGTTCTACTATAGATCATAGAAGATTTAAGAAAAATGATACTAGACTAAACAACAAGAAGATTAATAATGCTAATATCATGTATGCATATATTAGTATTAATAATCTAAAAGCATGGCAACATATCAGTTAAGTTTTATTCACACACTAATTAAAACATTCTAAAGTATAATATAACATTGACAAGTTTTAGAAAAGAAAACTTATCTCAGGTCCAGCTTTTCAAAAAGAATGGGCATGACGGTGAAAGAAGAAATTTAGGAGGCTTCATCATGAAATAGTAACGGACACACCATAATACCAATACTCCAAGAGTGAAGAACAAAATGCCAAGACAAGAATAAATCCGCAACAACGTCATAGGCGAAACATTTGCAGAGAGTGAAACAATATGATAGAGACCAATATCCGTCAAAGGTAATAGAGCGAGATGAGTAGATCAACACGTAATAGGCTCTTCATTCGTAAATTACCTAAACAAGATAAACAGCTTGGTACCCAGATTCTCATGGGTCCTAGTTGGTTAGATGACAACATCCATTGCATTTGAATGCACATGATGCGGATGTCGTCGATAAGTACAAGAATTCATCAATAGTTTGTTTAATTAACAAACAATGACTTTCTTGACTAGAATAAAAAGTAATGAATGTTAATAGTATTAGTTCTAAATTTATTCACTAGATTTAACAAATTTTATTTGTTTTAATGCATTTGTTGAAGGATCATTTACGATAAATCCTAACCCGGTTTTGTCATAGAATGGCTTTTGAATGTCGAGAAGATATTTTAATTATTTAGAGCTATTTTCGAATTTTGCCAATGTTTTTGCTTTTTCATTTTCCATTTTAATTTCATGTTTGTAATCTCGACATTTTTTACATACAAGATCGATTTCAATATTACTTTTAAGTCTAGACATTTTATCTTCTAAAATGATTTCTTTTTCAAAGTTGTTTTCAGCGGATGTTAAAAATTTATTTTTAAAAGTAATTTTTGAATCAATGTTGCAAAAATGTTTGAAGTTGTTTTCCATTTTTAAAAATTCTAATATAAATTGATCATAACAAAAATGTTCAGTTTTGAATTGTACCTTCTTTGTAGTTGTACATTCCTCACATGCTATACGATGATCAATTTCATTTTCCATGTCGCTCCATGTTTTGTTTGTAGTTTCACTTGGATCAAGGAACATGTAGTTCTTGCCATCAATACTTGTGTTCTCATTTGTTTGAATATTCTCATAAGTCGTATTATCATCGTCTTCTTTGCACATGTTGCACCATGATTTATTTACGCTCTTTCTTTGGATTTGGCTCATGTATTCTTCGTTGTAGATACCTTCAATGATCACATTTGAACTAGTAGTACATGTATTTATTTCAACTAAATATTTACTTACTAAATTTTCTAGATTAACTATTTCTTGTGCAATATCAAGTTTATCATCTTTGGTTTTACATTTCTCTTGGTGAATCTTTAAAAGACATTTCCAAATATCATTTGCCGTTTTACAACGAAATAATCTTTCATATTTAACTTTTGGTAGGGTTTTGAAAATAACTAATTTGGCTTTAGTGTTTTTATCAATATTAGTTTGAAGATTATTATTTTGATTTTCAAACTCTATTTTGGTTGGTTTAAGATCACCAATTGAAATGATATGCCAAAGATCAAGATCTATTGATTTCACATAATTTTCAAATTTGTTTTTCCATTCAAGAAAATGATCATTTTCAAATAGCGGTGGTTGTTGTGCAAATTTCCCTTCTACATATTTTTTAAATTCCATTGATCGTTGCAAATTTTAAAATACAATCTATTTTAAAAATCTTACTAGACGTGGCTCTGATACCAACTGTAGAAAACTAGAAGGGGGGGTTGAATAGTTTTGCGTCTTTTTCGTTTCAATAAGATTTTGCTTTCAAGTAATTAATGGTAGTTTGTAAAAACCCTTTGAAGCTAAAGTATAGATACAAGTTAATTCACATATGTCACATAAATACTTCTTATTTAAAGTGTTAAATAGAAATTATAATTTCATATATCTCACTTAAATGTAAGTTTGTATTTATATATGTATATGTGTTTTAATGATTGTATATACTTTAATTTACTAATGTATAATTTTTGTTTTGAATGGAACCTAGTTTGATCTTTATGTGAAATCAATATATGCACAACACACAAGCAATTGTAACTATGAATGATATGCAAGTAAGTTATAAATCAAAGAGTGAGAGATGGAAAGATCAAACTGAGAGACAAAGGATTTATAGTGGTTCGGCTACAAGGACACCTTCCTTACCCTACTCCACTCCCCGAGTCACCTACTCGAGAGTTTTCTTCACTAGTTCAAAAACCTCCTTTATGGCGGAGAAAACCTTACACACCAATTAGCACACCACAACGATATCACACCACAATCACAACTTCAACACAACTTCTTCACACCTAACTTCTACACACCAATCTTCTACACTTCAAATATCTTCACAACTTTCTACTTTGCTCCTAGCTTCTTCACAACTTAATACTTCCTAACTCTTTTTCTTCACGCCACTTGTTTCTTCACACCTTCACTACTAAGTCCTATCCACTACTCCAAGATATATACTACTTCACAACTTCTAGGCTTCAAGGTCTTTTCAACTTCAAAGCTTCAACTTCTTTGTCTTCACAACTATCTCCACTTCAATATGCTATTACGACTTATATCTTCTAACACAAATCCTATCCACCTCTACTTCTTCACTACTAATACTACTTCACACCTTCAATAGATCTAGATCCAATATCTAAATCTATCTAACCAATGTATACACAATGTTCACAAAGAAATAAATGATATACAAGATGAACTAAACAAACAACTTAGATAGCAAGATGATACTAAGTTGTAATACTCCTAGTAGAAGTATTCTTCTCTTTGCATTTGAGTGTTGAGGTTTGAATCACTTTGAAACAAAAATCAAAGTATATAAGATCAAAGGATTTTTAGAAGATGTAGAGGGATGTTTAGATCAGAAAGTTTTAGTGCAAAAAGGTGAGGAAAAAATTCAGGTTTAAGGTGGTATTTATAGGCAACAGAATCTGACAGAGGAGCGTGGCCGGTCCCCTTAAATCATGGCCGGCCCCCTTAAAATTAAGGGGACCGCCCTTTATAATTAAGGGGGCCTCCCAGCTGAAACGGCCAGATTCTTTGTCTTTTAGCGGGGAAAGTTTATTTGGTGAAAAACTAACTGATTTTGGTTAAAAATTTGAATTCATATATTTAGTATGAATAAAACATTTTTCTTTATTACCAAAAGTGTTTTTCAAAAATATATAATATGTTTATATAATTAAGCAAACTTTGTAATACTTAATTAAACTTTCCTTTGATCTTATAATGCTTTAATCACTATGTTTATTCATACCTTAAGTGATTAGATGGTGAAAGTGATTATTAACTACTAAATACTTGTTTACGTCATTTTCTTTGATTTAATGTGTTTTCGTTTTGTGATCATCAAAACATAGAGATATCGAAAGATATGAATAACGTTTTTAGTCATTTATTTATATCAACAAAGTCAAAGAAAAGCCATCATTATTTATATCTATTTTTCCACAATGGCTTAATCAATGTTATATATATCTAATATTTTATTTTAGAGAATTATATAAATGGGTTTACTTTTATCAAATCGTATTTTGAGTGGTCATTCTCGCTTGATCGAATTGGATCACGCACTGTGGTAATCGTTATGGATCTCAAAAAGAGGTTTGATTGAGAAACCAAAGTTTGGACATAAAAGCTAATCGTCACGAGGTAAACGCGTTTTTATGTCCTCTTCAATAATTGTAATGATGCCTAACAATAATACGAAGTTTGATGTTTTTTAGAATATTACAATTATAATTTTTAAACCGTCCAATTATATTTGATTGTTTGTTTATTTTTTTAGATTTTTTTATTTTTTTAATCTCAGATACAAATTAGGTGGTTGAATTTGATATTTCGGTAATTAATCGATGATTTTACATGTTATATAAAAGTTTTTGTAAAACTAAAATGAATGTATACAAGTTTGTTATTGTTTTACTACTGGTGATAGTTGAATAAATGGATGCATACATGTTCAAAACATATAGGTTCAAATGTTTTAGCTTTATGATAGATTGCAACTATAAAAATACTAAAATGGTAGTCTTATCCGACATGGAAACATTGATGATCAATAGTTTATTATTATTATTATTATTATTATTATTATTATTATTATTATTATTATTTTAAAAAGTGCTAGATTATTTTGGTTATTATGAACTTTTCATTTCAACAGACTTAATTCCATCTTGTGTTGCCATGTTAGCGCATGTTTGTTCAAAACATATATGTTCTATTGTTTTATTAATATATATGTTGGCGAATTATTGTTTTTGGGTTTAAAAATATTGATAAGAACAAGATTCGTAACTTGGTGCGTATGTGTTTTAAGTTATTTTAAAATCATTGGAATGGTGCATATGTGTTTTTTAGGTCGTACAAAGTCAATAAAGTTGTGTGCACATGTGTTTTAAACTGTGCAAAACATGTATGTTTAAAACATACATGTTCAAAACATGTATGTTTTAATTAGTGGGATCCAACTAATGAAAACCATATATGTTTGAGAACATGAACAAAACTTGTATGTTGAAAACATGTACTTTTTAAAACAAGTACGTATTTCAACACAATTTTATTTAATAATATTATTGTTGCTAATTTTTGTACCTTTCTTTATATCAGGTGCAATTACAAAAATGTTCACGGCTACAAGTTTGCATATATGTTTGACTTTTAAAAAAATGTTGACGGCTACTCGTGCGCATATGTCCATTTGTGTTGAATATTATTAGTGCTCGCGTGTATAGATCGATTAGATTCATGTATTTATGCTTTTTAGAAATTTGTATTTTAATTGTATTTCAATCGATATCGAAGTTTGTATTTAACATTTATGTTCTTGGTTTGTTATAAATTTATTTATATTAAAAAACCTATATGCACCTTGAAAGGAAGAAAAAAAAAATATGTATGCACTTTGACTAATTGAAATCATGTATGCACCTTGACTATTTGAGGAAAAAAAAACATGCATGCACCTTGAGATTTAAAAAAATAATTATTAGGTATAAAAACATGTATGCACCATAACTATATCAAAATATGTTAACAAAAAAATAATAATTAAAATAAAATAAAATACTAATTTTAAGATTTATAAAAAACGGGAATTATAAAAAAAAATGAAAATGTCTTTTACTATTATACCCTTTTTAATTAAATAAAAAAAACAAAGTGCTATGGAGCATTAAATGATGTACATTGTGTATTATTAGTTGTAAAAATGTGGTTCTTGCAGTTCTTGCAGATAAGGTGGTTATCACAAGAAAGGGACCCTATATATATATATATATATATATATATATATATATATATATATATATATATATATATATATATATATATATATATATATATATATATATATATATATATACTACTTATAAAGAGAAAATGGTCAAAGTGGAAAAGTGAAAACTTAACTTTTGGTCAATCCCCATAATGCCCTTATTAATTAAGGAAACTTGAACAATCTAATTAATACTCTAATTAAAACACCTCATTACTTAAAAGTACAATAATTTATTCACATTGTACAACCAATTAAAAAAACATATCTATCAAATTAAATACAACCAATTAAAACACAAACCGGGTTGACCCGGTAATTTGACCCTTTTTCGACCCAACCTAGCAAGTTAACCCGGTTTAAATCGACCAATTTTTCGATCGGAGCGGTTCAACCGGTTGAACTACCCGGGTCGAACCGGGTTTCAAAACATTATCCATTACTTAAAAGTACAATGATTTATTCACATTGTACAACCAATTAAAAACAATCTACCAAATTAAATACAACCAATTAAAACACAAACCGGGTTGACCCAGGATGCTTCAAACCTGGCGGATTGACCCGGTTTAATTTGACCCGTTTTCGACCCAACCTAGCAAGTTGACCCGGTTTAAATCGACTCATTTTCGACCGGAACGGTTCAATCGGTTGAACCACCCGGGTCGAACCGGGTTTCAAAACATTATCATTTACTTAAAAGTACAATGATTTATTCACATTGTACAACCAATTAAAAAACATATATACCAAATTAAATACAACCAATTAAAACACAAACCGGGTTGACCCGGGACGCTTCAAACCAGGCGGATTGACCCGGTTTAATTTGACCCGTTTTCGACATAACCTAGCAAGTTGACCCGGTTTAAATCGACCTATTTTTCGACCGGAACGGTTCAATCGGTTGAACCACCCGGGTCGAACCGGGTTTCAATACATTATTTTTCGTTTATAACCTATAAACTTTTTTTATCAATAAACTATTTGTCGTTATAAAATCCCGTTGCTATGCACGGGTACTCGTCTAGTATGTATATATATATATATATATATATATATATATATATATATATATATATATATATATATATATATATATATATATATATATATAGTGTATCTTAATTTTCAGAACCCTGTTAAGTGGTGGAACTGCTAGAACTCTAATTTTGCATTAGAAAACATGCATGTTCATATAAAACATGTATGTTTTCTTACATACACCTTAATACACATACTTGCGTAACATACATGTTCATATAAAAACTGTTAAGTGCAACATATCAATGCAAAATGGTTTTATATGAACATGTATGTTACGCGTGTATTTGTATTAAGGTGTATGTAAGAAAACATACATGTTTTATATGAACATGCATGTTTTTTAATGCAAAATTAGAGTTCTCGCAGTTCCCGCACTTAACAGGGTTCTGAAAATAAAGCCCTATATATATATATATACTAGACTATAGACCCGCGGGTTTCGCGGGTGGCAATAAAAATGTTTTCTATTAGGATGAATATAAATAAATACACAATCAAGAATGGTGGTGAAATAAAACTTACGCAACTGTAACTGTTGGAGTAACATTATTATTGCTGTACATAAATGGTTTGACACTTTGACTTTGACACAAAATAGAAAATGAAGCATTATACAAACATGAACACATAAGATAGATGTATATGTTAACAATAACTTGACATATACCACTGTCAGTACTACACGTTAGGTAAGAATGAATTTGGCCTGAAACCAGTTATAAGTCATATAGGTAATAAATAAGTAAGCACACATAAGAGTGATGAGATATGTTCTTTTCTTCTCTTCTCTTCTGATCACGGACCCTAAACCTAAAGGGCAAAGGAAACACCAAAGCATGTTAGTTAAAGACAATAAACTCCATAATACGTTGAACCTATAAGCGAAGTGGAAATGATAGGTACCTGTGAAATAAAAGATACTAACTGAACGCTAAAACCTATTCATATACAATTTGGTGAGATGTGTCTAATAGCAATTTTTTAAATAGATAAAAAGATATTATAGCTACGAGTGGCTGTAAAAACGATTTCATCATTTAATGATGGAATGAAACATGGCTAATTAGTAGTAGAAAAACATTGTGTTCTATGAATTATGCTTCCGCAAACGTCGACGTAGAGTGTTGATGGGTTAAGTAACTATTCAAAACAGCTCATTTATCGACGATGTTGAATGGGTCAGGTCGACCCGTTTTAAATTTTCTTGTCTAATTAAATCGACCCATTCAAAATTAATAGCTCAAATTTACCTGTTGTTAAGCCAAACAATGTATACATAGATAAAACACCCAAGTTCCATAAGAAAACAGAGACTAATCCTTCAAGCGCAACATTAGCGGCTCTCCCATCAACATCCTGCAAGATAATATCAAGTACCTCTTAATAAAGGGTTGAGATGATGTCATACCACCTAAGCATATATCAACATCCTGTAAACATATATCAAGTACTTATCAAAAAAGGGGTAAGAAGGCGTCAAACCATCCAAGCGCAACATCAGTGGCTCTCCCATCACCATCCTGCAAGCATGTATCAAGTGCTTGTTAAATATTTACAACCCGTAAGTCACAACATCAACAGAACAGAAGTATGTAACCAACCTGATGGACAAAAAGACTTGCATTGATTCCAGCTCCATTAATCTCCTTTCTTTGAACATAAAGCCTTCTCACTGATGGACCCATTCATTTGGAACACACAACTATGCTGATGTTCTTGGGGAAATCAGAGCAGACTGATTGCAAATGACCAAAAAGAAACCCATGGGAAAGTCCAAGGAGGCTGTTTGGCTTCATGTGCGAGAATATTTTCTCATAATTATCAGCCTGTAATGAAAAAAAGAGAAATTGGTTATTGCTTTATTAAAAAAACTAAAATGGACAAACTGAAATCTAGCATGATCGACTAACCTGAGTTGAATAAGATATCAAGAGCAAAACCAAGTCACTTACGGCAATTGTCAGGTAAATATCTCCGAAATTGCTAGAGTATTCAGTGAAGCCAACAGCACGAGCCTCATAAAAAGAGCTCGAACCCTTTCTTAAAGCAATCTGTTTCATAACAAAAAATTTAAAAAATAAATAAATACATAATGACTTAGTCTCCCAATCTACAACTACAATAGCCACAACAATAAAAAATAATACTCCGTAAAATACAAGAAAGTAAGAAACACACCTTCACTTTGATATCAGATTTTGCCTCTACAAGAGAATCCCTGCGATTTTGAGCTTGAGCAGGACCCTGCACAAAATCCCCATAAAAAAATTCATTTATATCAAATATTTATGCAGCAATAAAATAATCAACCTCCGAGATTATACAAATTAGTTCTACAACATTGACTCTTCCTACACCTAATATAATTTTCAACATAACTTTGAACAACATATATAATGACATTTAATCATGGTGCTACTATCTAGCTTACCAACTTACCGTATAATCATATTAGGAAAGCATGTAAAATTGTCTATTGGCAACATTAACATATCACCTTACATATGTACAAACATCAAACCACAATGAAGACAACAAAATACTTTTCAAGTCACTAAAATTAACTGCAAATTCCTTTCATATTCAATAAAAAAAATGGATACGAACATACAAAATTCTGTTAGTTTTACGATTTTCAAAATTCTTAATGATAGAATTTTATAAAATACTTTACCTAATCTATGGGGTATCCACTACTCATTGTTTATCATCATCATATTCTTTTTACAACTTCGGCATAACCTGTCATATTAAAAAGTTTTTTTTGCAACAAATGAAATTATAAAAGATTGAAAACGTCAACTTATAAACCCAGATATAATGAAGATAAAAATTCCTGATTCATGTTTACAATTAGTATGAATCATCAAACTTTTTAGAAAATAATCATGTAAATTGATAATATCTAATATCGAATTTGCGATTCATCCTACTTACAAAAAACCGAATGCATATTAGATTTTAAAACATCCAATATAAATAAAATTAGTGTTTAATGAAACTAATTAATAATAGTAAATAAGATACTAAACAAACCTGATTGTACAACATTTATAATCAAAACCTCAATTTAGAATAGTATACAAAGATAAATCGACGATCTGGATTGGTTGGGAAAGAAGTTGTTTGGATGGGTTGGGAAAGTTGTTAAGAAAAAAAAGGGGTGAAGTCAAAATGTAATCAGAAACATGATGCGTGTATTAATGACGTCAATATATGCCGTCAGAATTGGGACTTATGGAATTCAAAAAACTTTTTATTTATTATAATATAAAGATATATATATATATATATATATATATATATATATATATATATATATATATATATATATATATACATATACATATATATATACATATACATATATATATATATATATATATATATATATATATATATATATATATATATATATATATATATATATATATATACATATATATATATATATATATATATATATATATATATAGAGAGAGAGAGAGAGAGAGAGAGAGAGATATAGATATAAAATTTTACTAACAAAATTCATGGCTTAACTGGGGATGAACATTACCAAGCAAGAAGCATTTGGCTCAATAGTAACATCTCCGGCATCAAACCAACATCAGAGAATTCTTCTTTGAACTCTCTATACTTTTGGTTACTTAGTGCCTTTATGGGAGATGTGTATATTACTCTTTTCTTATTCCGCAATGACATTGCAATAGCATATAATACCATAACAGTTTTCCCTTGGCGCCTATGTAATCAGAGCGTATAGAAACACCACCATCCCGCCCCACCAAGACAACCACTATACCGATCTCTAGAAGATGAGGTACCACGACCATAATGGGCAAGCTCCACCTGTTCAAATAGCATGAAGTTAAATGTATCGAGATCATTTTTGTGGTTTTGTTTTAATTGTTCATATTTTTAGTGGATTTTAAATTAGGGTTTCAAATTGAATTTTTGGGAAATTAAGGTTTTTGTGAGCGGGTATTTTTTGTTTGGATGAAAGGAAGAAAAGGGTGATGGATGACATTTTGAGCAAAATAGTCATTTAACAGGAATAACAAGATTTGACAACAGATAACGGGACGTTGACCTGAGCATTACGGGTCAAATGACTCAATCGGCCTCAAAAACCCAAGGTTTTGACTCACGGCAATGATTTTTCCCAACTTATTTTTGGCAAGTTTAGGGACCAACGGTGTATTTTTGTATATAAAAAAGATAAAATAGGACTAAAAATGTAAAATTGTCTGAAATTTTTTATTGATCGAAATGGCTGAAACTTCCTTCAAATTGGAACACCCACTTGGTATTTCTTTTAGAGCTAATTCTAGGAATATCCCAAAGTTACAAGGATACTCACCCCATGTGCCCCAAAAAATTCAAACTTCTTCAAATGCCCCATGGGCGAAGGCCTCTATTGAATTCCTGGGCGACTCCTCTAAAATCTTACCAATTGTCCCAGGGTGGGTAGGTAGGATTTTTTTTTATTTTATTTTATCCATAGTATATTATATGTACTCTCTCTCTCTCTCTCTCTCTCTCTCTCTCTCTCTCTCTCTCTCTCTCTCTCTCTCTCTCTCTCTCCCTCTCTCCCCACATATATGGTCTTCTGTAAATCCATCATAGCCAGCAAAAACCATTTGTTGGGATATAAAGATCAATGTACTTCTGTATTTCAAAGTACTGCTGTGTCAAAGTGCTGCTTGAAGATCAAAGTCAAACATGGTCAAAGTACTGCTACACATTGAAGATTATTTAAAGTACTTCGAAAAGAATAAGGACTTAAGTGCAATATTGATTAAAGGATTATTATGTAATATTGTATGAATATTCTAGAATTAGTTAGGGATAATTACTTGTCGTTCAAGTATTGTAAACCGACTTAAGGATATCCTTGTGCCTATAAAAGGAGCCTTAAGAGGTATTAGTCATATAGAGTTTTACATGTTAAACATACAAGTTAGAGAAGTCAATATTAGTCAAGTTAGGGTTGTTAGTGAATCTGTGTAATCAAGCAGGTTCAAGTTTGGTTTAATATAAAAGTTCTTCTTAAGCTTTGTGTTAGTAGATTCCGCATACTTTACAAGGTCAAAACAGTGTTTCAATATTAATAGTGTTGAGTTTATTCAATATTGTTAAAAATCTTACAAGCTACAAAGTAGTTTGATCAGAGTATATCGATCCAACACCATTTTCTTATCCATCGTATATGGTCTTCAGCGTAAAACTGCAAATCGTCCCTTGTGGAATATTTATACCTGTGTAGGTTCTTGTTTGAAGTTGGCTTTAAGATCTTTTTCAAAGGTCTCGGGTAGGTTCTTGTTTGTTTTGGTTTTCGTTTAATGATCGATGATGGCTTCTTGGTATAGATCTATAAATATTTTTTTCTTAGAAGTTTAAATAATGGCCTAAGATCTTTTGTTCTTTATTTTTGTTTCTAGTCTTTTTGTGGTTATTTGAGATGGGTTTATGATGTGTTAAGGTAGGGTAGATCTTGATGTGTTAGGGTAGATCTTGATGTTTTTGTTTGAGGATGGTGATGGGATTAGGACATAGTGATTAGTTTGTTGATGTTCGGTAGGGTGGCCGGAGCGGCAGTGGTGGTCGGAGTGGGTGGTGGTGGTGGTCGGAGTTAATCGTTGTATTGTTGTGGGATAAGTTAGCAATCAGTTTGTGGTGATGGGTTTGTTGTTAATCGTTGTATTATTGTGGGTGGTGGTGGTCGTCGTAGTAGGTGGTAGTGGTGGGCGGAGTAGGTGGTAGTGGCCAGAGTAAGTGGTGATGGCTAGAGTGGGTACAATAATCAAAATGTACAAGTTTTAAAGCCATATGTATAAAAGAAAGTGTGAGGGTATATATGTAATTACACTAAAAGAAAATAAAAAAATCCCACCAACCATGGGATACTTGGCAAGATTTTAGAGGAGTCGCCTAAGAATTCAGGGGCGACTTTCGCCTATGCGACATTTGGAGAAGTTGGAATTTTTGGGACACATGGGGTGAGTACCCTTGTACCTTTGGGGTATTCCTAGAATTAGCCCTTTTTTATTGCTATTTGTTTCTTTTTAGTTTTTATATACATCTTGGTGGTAACTTAACTATTCTTTTTAATTACGGTTAGTTATATTGTTATTGTTTGGTTTATGTGAACTTTTCAACAAGATATTTTCTTTTCTAAATAAAAACCCTTCTCTGATAAAATATTAAAATAAAAAACCAAAATGTGATTATTAAAGTTTATCTATGGACTTATAAGTTCATCTAATTTTAGCTAATGTATCGTTGTTATTATTATTATTATTATTATTATTATTATTATTATTATTATTATTATTATTATCGTTATCGTTATCGTTATCGTTATCGTTATCGTTATTATTATTATTATTATTATTATTATTATTATTACTATATATAGTAAATAGCATGTAATACGACGTCGTCTAATGAAACCAGATTCTCACACTTTTTTTCCAGCCTGCTACCAGCCCAATAGATCATGCTCAAAGGCCCAAATGGTAAAAGAAAATAATATCCAAAAAAATTATACAAATGGTATTTCTCATAATTTTCAACACTAAACATTTGACAAAAAAAAATTATACAAAAAAAAAACAAAATAATATCCAAAAAAAAAAAAAAAACAACAAGAAAAAAAAAAAAAAAGGATGGTTAAATAAACTAGGCAACGAACATAATACTTTAATTACACATGATAATCGTATTATCATTAATATTAAAAGTTACATTCTTACGCAAATAATGTATCCAAAAATATTATCTAAATTCTTCGCCATCTACAGCGTCCCGCCGCAACGCGGCGGACCGACGCCCCACTCGTTATTATTATTTATAAACATCACTTTTATTAAAAACTTATAGGATTTACAAGAAATTGGTGGGGAGCCGAGATACTAACTGGGCCCCCACACTTCTAGCAATAGCGAAACCAACCCTACTAAACATATTATTATTATTATTATTATTATTATTATTATTATTATTATTATTATTATTATTATTATAAACCATCACTTTTATTAACAATAAATAGGATTTTACAAGAAATTGGTGGGGAGCCGAGAAACCAACTGGGCCCCCACACCTCTAGCAATAGCGAAACCAATCCTATTAAAAATATGAACGGCAGCCCGTGCTCCAATGTCTTGAGTCGAAGAGAAACGTCGAATACGCTTTAGAAGAGTTACTGCATCTTTCTCAAGTTCTCCAAAAGAGGAGAAAGAGAAAGGGAGGAACCCACATTTGGCCTCATACTTGACACGTTTACGTTGTGCAGCTTCAATAACCGCCCGACCTGGCATAAAATCAATCATACCAGATTGTGTCAAAGGTGACGACCCCGTAAGATCAACACAAACATCAAGCCCACCATCCCAAGAGTAAAGTAATATATCAGCTGGGCGCAAAGATCTATCCCTATCACCATAAAGCCCAATATCCACCTCCTTACGAGCTGAAATTCCGAACCGAGAGCATATATCAACAAGAACATCACGCACAATATTATGCCGATGTTTAATGCCAACAATACCCGCACAAGAAACCGCATGATCCCCATAAATATTATTATTATTATTATTATTATTATTATTATTATTATTATTATTATTATTATTATTATTATTATTATTATTATAATAAATTTTCATTGAAACCAAGGAAATTACATGAAATTGGAGGGGAGTCTAGACACTATCTGTGCTCCCACTCTTTTTTGAATACACAAACTAACTCGATGAAAAATAAAAGCACCGCTTTTAACGTTGTTAGAGTGGCTGCTGGCAATAGCCCCGACACGCGAGAGTGTATTCAAAGCTTCTTAACGTAGAAAAAGCAAAAGGGACGAACTTGTATCCATTGTCTTCACACTTGGTCTCATACTTCTTCCTTTTCTTTTCCACAGCATTACCCAGAGCAGCCCCAGGAGCCCATGAAGTTATCCCAGTCCCAGCAAATGGAGAGACTCCAGTTACATCCAGACATGTGTCCTTACCTTGGAACCAGTTAAACAATAGCACATCTGCAGGACGTAATTCTCTCCCTTCCTCTGACAGAAATCCCAGTGGAGCCTCTTTACGCACCATAATCCCGACTTTGGAACATATATCAACAATGATATCTCGCACCAAATTATGCCTGAACTTAACACCCACTTCGCTAGCGTAGTGGACCGCGTGATCCCCCCACTGGTCCATACGGTGTACATTGCAACTCGGGCAAAAGCTGCCTTCAGAGAACATAGGGACCGCAAGCCTGTAGCATAACACCGATCGAAATTGGCGAAGAGGAAGTCCTGCACATGTGGGGCGCGGACACTACTAAGTATAGCCACCTGCCTTGGACTTAGTGAGTACTTGGAAACAAGGTCTTTCTCAATGACACCGAAATAACACTTTGCCAAGGTTTTCATCATTAGGGGGCAGAAGCGCCCCCGGTGACAGTGAGGAAGTCGGTGTTACAAGTAGCGTTGAATATGTCCAAAGCATGCTGTAATGAAGGGCCATGTGTAACAATACCCATTTTGGCGAGTATCTCATCCTGTAGGTCGTGCGTTTGCATTCGAGAAGCTAGGAAAGCATATTGGATGATATCCCCTGCTGAAAGGATGCCAAGACCACCAAGCTTTATTGGAAGAGTGGCAAGCCTCCACTGCCAATCACCAAACCCAGGCCCTGAAGCAGTAACAATCTTCTCCAAAGAGGCACGTAACGTCTGATCAAACTGAGCTTGGGCCTCTGATAAGTGCAAGGGGGAGCATGTTCTCAAAGCATAAGATAATTTCAAAACTCCAGCACAATTACACAAAAGGAGAAGCTCACATTGCGGATCATTGAGTTTGTTAACTGCCTCGATTAAATGTATGGTTTTGGAGACGCTTTTGGAAGCCAAATCCCGACAGAAACCTTCGTCTAAACTAACCGAGCCACCAAGGCGTTTGACACCATTGAGTGGGTGAGCGATATTTATAGGAAACACGCCATCCACTCTGCTTCTAGGGTCTTCGGCAGGCCAGAAGAGGTCAGTCTGATCAACATTTAAAAACAAGCCCCGAGCGGGCCCCTCCGTCCTAATGATGTCCAGCGCCTTGGCAACCATGAGCGTATCTCCAACAATAGTACCATCATCGAGGTACCACGGCTGGAGGGTAAGCTCACATGACTGATTGATAGCATGAATCAGAGGGTGCAAAACAAGAGCAAACAACAAAGGGCCCAACGGATCACCTTGTTGGACACCCTGACATGACCAGAGGATAGAGTCCTCAAAATAGAGCCTGGCAGGGTGCACATAACAGAACTCAACCCAAGGGGCAATAGAAGGGCATCGCCCCTAGCTTCCTGAAGCAAGACACTCCTGTCAACAAGATTGAAAGCATTCTTAAAGTCCACTAAAAGCATGGAAAGTCCAACTTCATGCCCCTTAGACTCAATGAGCCTATTTACAGAGTGGAGGATAGCCTCGCATCCCCCAGGGACTCCAACTCCGAATTGAAAATCCTAAAAGTAAGAGTTCATGGAATCACCGGCCGAAGAGGAGGCAACCTTTGACACAAGCCTACGCCACACAATACCAACTGTAATAGGGTGTATACCGCCACCAGGCTTGACCAAGGGAGTCAAGGGGGCACTAGCAATATATTCCCCTAGTTGACTAGGGCACTTTCCACTAAAGAACAAATTAACAACTCCAGTAATGGACCCAAGCAAGTCATCAGCAATAGCAGACGCCGCCCCACCCAAAATATCCATCAAATGTTGTGCCCGTAGCCCATCACGACCACACGACGTCCCTTTGGGGAAGCTGCGAATCCTATTGAGTACCAAGTCCTTGTCGACAGAAAGGGCGTCCTCGTCAAGTGAAAAAGAGGACGGGGTTGGCTGGGGGGCATAGGGGTGTTTGGCCTCGAGTTCCAATAGGGTGTCAAGTGTGGATGGGGCGACGCCAGAAGACGTGAGCACCTTAATAGAAGCAATAAAATGCCCTTCCCCAAGTTTAAGCTTGGACTGACCCAGGTTGACCCCGTTTTGATCATTAAGTTTCGTCACCCCTTTGAAAGATGGAGGCGCTTCGGCTAACTGATGAGGCGAAAAATGAACCACTTTTAGGGGGTCATTTAAGCCCGGAATTGAATTTATTTGATCAAATATTGCCCTAAATCGTACCTTTTGTGATTTTAGGTACTTTGGGAGAGAAATCTGGAAAAGGAAGCAATTCGGACGTTTTTGGAGCATAAAAGTGAAGAAAACGCCAAAGTCTTAATTTTCCTTGCTGAGAACAGTAGGTGACGGCGTCAAGAGCAACATCCTGATGGCATCAAGAGTAAATTGCATGACGGTCCAGTACAAACGTGAAGGCGTCACAAGTAGAGCGTCAAGAGTAACAGACGTGACGGCCTGGAAGACCATAACACATGACGGCGTCAGATGAAGATTAAGGCAGTCCGAGAAGTATTTTGGCGGCGAGATGACAGCGTCACCTATTTGGTCTTGACGCCGTCAGCCTCAATTTCCTATATATAGTTTTCTAATTTTCATTCATAAAAAAAAAAAAAAAAAAAAAAAAAAAAAAAAAAAAAAAAAAAGTTTTGGAGAAACCCTAGGGCCGAACCTATTACGAATTTTACAGGTTTTTCAAGGGTTTTCAGCCCTTGAACCCTTTCATGTGTAATTGAGATAAGTATTCTTCTAATTCAATCAATATGTCTATGTGTTGGTTGTCTATATCTTGTTCTTGTCTTAATTCCATCATGCTAGGCTAGATCTATCTTATGTTTGCTTAGATCTAATGAAACCTAGATGTTGATTATGTGTTGATTACTTGTTTATGGTTGTATTGGATGAATGATTTCGATGTTAGGCTTAAGAAAACTGGCAGATCTCCAAATGGTAACATGCTTGAACGTCTTAGGAAACATGAACTGACGTGCACTAGGTTTTATTGGTTGTATTTAATGCATGAGTAAATTCTAATGATCCCATGTTAGGAGCTTCTTAGCCGGCTCGACATTGGAGTGAAGTAGGCACTCATAGGATTGGGGAATTAAGTGCGCCACCCCATGAATGGTATTAAGGAATACAATTTGTCATCCACGCAACTATAACAAGTAATTAACGTGTAAAAGATATCTAGGGAGTAGTGAAATCTAAGTAAACACAATTTCTCCACTTATTCCTCACAACCTTAGTTAATTTAGTTTATTTTCATTTCTAGTATTTTATTTTGATTGCATCTTTAGTATTGGGTTAGTTGACTAGCAACTAATTCCGCCCAAATCCTTCAAACCCGAGATATTTACTTGCTTTCTAAAAAAATATAAAAATACAAAAATAATCATCCCTCATCTCTAGAACTAGTATTTAGGTTTTCTAATCCTAGCGACACTATTCCTAGCTGAACGATCAATCCCCCGGTACTTGTCACTATACTATACTACAACGATCAGGTACACTGCCTGGTGGGGGTTGTAAGCTTCTCAAGATCCCTTGAGAGGTAAAGCCTGGTGCGAATCCCTACGCATCTAGTTTTTGGCGCCGCAGCCCGGGGAATAGTTATTGTCTAGGTTAGAATCTCTTTTTATTAGGTCTACCTGCTAGATTCCTTTCTAGTAAGATTTTATTTTTATTTTTAGGTTCTCTTTAGTCTATCTTTTCTTTGTGTCTTTGTTTGTAAAAAACCTTTCCATTGACTATTCCGTTAGCCATTATGGAGAACGCGAATCCACTATACTACCAACCACGAAATTCACCCACTCCAAATGACATCTTGATGTTTAAACAACATGAGGATGAACCTATCTATGATGCATGGGCCCGTTTTAAATATTTACTCCGAAAAGTCCCTCATCATAATTTCGATCTGTGGTCCCAAATTGAAATATTTTACTATCGTGTCGACCACTATACCAAAATGGACATTGACCATAGAGAATTGTGCCAAACTTGCCAAAAAAATGGACAACCCAACAAACGTTGTTACGGATCAATTGATAGCAAGTTTAAGGGAACAAGCAAGACGATTGTTTGGGAATAAACCTATAGATGAGATAACTGGGCACACGGGGTGGTTTGATTTCACCACAATACAAGCTGAGCACATTGGTAATCCTGATAAGATGTAGGATAGAGTTGAAAATTTAAACCCACCAAGTACCCCACAAGTCCTACCATCATTTGAGGCATATACACCGCCCGTGACTTATTCGGATGAAGTAGAAGAGACTTTAGGAACCCCAATAGAGGTAGAACCTTTGAACCAAACACAACTAGAGGATATAGGTTTGAATACTTATAATGATAACCTTACTCTTAGTTTTAGGGAGGTTCCTAGTTTTGATGAATCGGAGCCTCAACCAAAACCGTTACCTAATCTTCCATCCTTGGATGAAAATTTAGGAATTGAAATAGGTTCCGATCCACCCATCAAGCCATACAGTCCGGGTAGTCTTAGGACAAAGGTAGTGGACTCTAAGCCTTGTAGAGAGGAAGCCAATATAGGAGTGGAAAATGACCTTACATGCTTACATCACCCATTTATGATTGATCACAAGAAACATTATGGGTTTAAACCGGGTTTATTAGGTCAAGATGGATCCCCAACTAGTAGTCTCTTGAAGTTGATAGAAAATGATCCCTTTCTAGGAGAAAATCTTAATCCACCCATTAATCCGATTGAACTTGTTAAGGTTATGATGATAGGAGCGCACTCCTTTGAGCATATAATTCATCCACCACTCTTACCTCACGTGGCATATTTCCACACTAAGGGTGTGTATCGCTACTTCCACCCGTACTTAATTCAAAGTGTAGGGAAAACCTTCCCTATTTCCATTAAATAAGGGTAGAGTCAGGCTCGTGACTCGAACAAAAACAAGCGCTTATTGGGAGGCAACCCAAGCTTTATTTATTTATTTGTTTGTTTGTTTATTTGTTTGATTGTTATTTGCTTCCGTATGCATGCTTTATTTTTTTATTGTTGGTAGATCATGCTTCTAAACTAAAAAGTGGAAATACTTTACTTTGTTGTTTTGGCCTAGTCTTAACTTCACCAAAAGGTATTTTTGCAAAAGATAAGTGTAAGGGGAAACCCCAAATATGTTTTTAAGAAACAAACCGATCATGATTTTCCACAATATTAAGTGAACATGTATATTCGTATTTGTTAGAGTCAAATGCTTGTATTGAGTCATAATGAAGTTTTGCAGGATTTTCCAGGAAGTAGGACCAAGTTTTTCCAGAAATTTTCCGGAAACTTAACATAAGAATTTATGCAGGTCACTTCTGACGGCGTCACGAGTTTACTCTTGACGGCGTCACGTGTAAAAATCTGGAAATTTTACCAGTTTTGTTTTTCTAACGGAGTCTTAAGGTTTTTGTTGAATTATTAAGTTTTATAATCTCCAGGAATCTGCAAACTTCATTCCACAAGCATTATATCTTACTTGTTTTCTAGGGTTTAGTAACTTATATAGATTGCCGCCGATTTTATGCGAGGTTGCCTTGTTTGTTTTCTCAGGATTTACAGGTTATGTATGACAAGAAGATGATTTATATTCTGGAAGGGAAGCTTTGATTGTTCATTTTCTTGAAGGAAGATTTAACCTGGCCACCTTATTATCCATACCGAGCGAATCAGGGGAGTATTTGATTTCATTCTTTTTACTTATTTCACTTTTACATTCTTTACTTGAACATTGGGGACAATGTTCATCTTAAGTGTAAGGGGAGGGTAAAATGATGATACCTTACATGTACACTTTCGCTTGAGTTTGTTTGTTTAATGGTAGATGTGTAATAAAACTATGAGAAATACTTGTTAGTGCAATTTTAGCGCCAAATTTAAAATTTTTTACAACATTTAGGAGTGAAACTTTAGCCATAGCAAGCGTCTCATGGATAGGAGATTGTATGACTAGCACATAACCGTACAATTCAGAAAAATTTTCCACCCAAATATGTGAGGTTCGCCTTTAGATTTGATAGGAAAAACATTTATTATTAGTGCTTATGAGTGTGCCGGTAGCAGTTAGATTCTGGAACTTGCGTTAGTGATGCATCCCGAGACCGCTAGTGAGACTACATTCGTGTAGTAGGATTTACTACATGATAAGAGGCATTAGGATCGCCCTTGTGTTAAACCCGTATCATAATTACTTGACCATTTAAGTCATATTACTTGGCTAGTTAAGTCAACTAATTTTTCCCACACCCTTAGCGTTGTACTCATTTTCAGTACACGAACCCCTAGTACACCCCTCCGAGCCTATCTTTTCGTTTCTAACTTTAAGCATCTTACTTAAAGGAAGAATTTGTTACACCCCACTTAAATGTACACCCAAATCGCCTTAGCCTTTCGTGTATGCACTCATCTTTAGTGCATTATTGTTATTTGTTAAACCCTAAGTTAACTATCTAATTGATTACATGGTTGCTAAGTCGAGTCATATCCTTGTACATATTGTTTTGGGACGATTGGGACTCATGGGTAAAGTACTTATGTTATGGAGTAATGGGGAAGAACATCATATTATTACCCCCGTATGTACGTTAATCTTAAAAGTACTCCAAGTGTTTTGATTTTCTTAATTCGAGTCATTAGTTTAGTTTATTGTAAAGTATGTAAAGATTCAAGTGTAAGGGAAATGTTCATTCCCTATGATGTATTATTTTGGATGGTATGGTAAGAGTGTATGCAAAAAAAAAAAAAAAAAAAAAAAAAAAAAAAAAAAAAAAAAAAAATCAAGAAAAAGCAAAAAAAATAGAAAAAGAAAAAGAGAAAAAACATACGGACGACCATCCCTTTTCATTCTATGTTCATTTCATGTTTTTGTTATTTTTCATTTATTAGCTTAAGTCGAGTCTAGTCTTGGCTTAGCAACGCCATATTGTACATGTAATTAACCAAGATTGTTAACTCGCCACCAGTAAAACTTCCTTTATCCAACAAAACCGTGTATTTCATATCCCTACACCTAATGTTACAACCCTTTAAAAGACCTCTTTGATAGTTTATCCTAGGTGCTTACGCCATGTGGTGGAGGTTTGATCCTTTCCCAAGCCTATGGTAATCTATTTTGCTATGACAGGTAGTGAGAGATATCTTCCGTTTCCATATTGTAATTTATACTTTATTACACCCGAGAGATGTGAGTATCTAAACACTATTTGTGATGTGCTAGTGTATGACCTCCGTGCTTGTCTATTGGTCTTTAGTGGAACGATTATTTGTTGTAATTACTTTTATATTAGTGTTAAATGACCCCTAACTTGTATTTTGATTAGAATAAAAGCGCATTTGCTTGAGGACAAGCAAATCTCAAGTGTAAGGGTATATGATGAGGCGAAAAATGAACCACTTTTAGGGGGTCATTTAAGCCCGGAATTGAATTTATTTGATCAAATATTGCCCTAAATCGTTCCTTTTGTGATTTTAGGTACTTTGGGAGAGAAATCTGGAAAAGGAAGCAATTCGGACGTTTTTGGAGCATAAAAGTGAAGAAAACGCCAAAGTCTTAATTTTCCTTGCTGAGAACAGTAGGTGACGGCGTCAAGAGCAACATCCTGACGGCGTCAAGAGTAAATTGCATGACGGTCCAGTACAAATGTGAAGGCGTCACAAGTAGAGCGTCAAGAGTAAAAGACGTGACGGCTTGGAAGACCATAACACATGACGGCGTCAGATGAAGATTAAGGCAGTCCGAGAAGTATTTTGGCGGCGAGATGACGGCGTCACCTATTTGGTCTTGACACCGTCAGCCTCAATTTCCTATATATAGTTTTCTAATTTTCATTCATAAAAAAAAGAAAAGTTTTGGAGAAACCCTAGGGCCGAACCTATTACGAATTTTACAGGTTTTTCAAGGGTTTTCAGCCCTTGAACCCTTTCATGTGTAATTGAGATAAGTATTCTTCTAATTCAATCAATATGTCTATGTGTTGGTTGTCTATATCTTGTTCTTGTCTTAGTTCCATCATGCTAGGCTAGATCTATCTTGTGTTTGCTTAGATCTAATGAAACCTAGATGTTGATAATGTGTTGATTACTTGTTTATGGTTGTATTGGATGAATGATTTCGATGTTAGGCTTAAGAAAACCGGCAGATCTCCAAATGGTAACATGCTTGAACGTCTTAGGAAACATGAACTGACGTGCACTAGGTTTTATTGGTTGTGTTTAATGCATGAGTAAATTCTAATGATCCCATGTTAGGAGCTTCTTAGCCGGCTCGACATAGGAGTGAAGTAGGCACTCATAGGATTGGGGAATTAAGTGCGCCACCCCATGAATAGTATTAAGGAATACAATCCGTCATCCACGCAAATATAACAAGTAATTAACGTGTAAAAGATATCTAGGGAGTAGTGAAATCTAAGTAAACACAATTTCTCCACTTATTGCTCACAACCTTAGTTAATTTAGTTTATTTTCATTTCTAGTATTTTATTTTGACTGCATCTTTAGTATTGGGTTAGTTGACTAGCAACTAATTCCGCCCAAATCCTTCAAACCCGAGATATTTACTTGCTTTCTAAAAAAATATAAAAAATACAAAAATAATCATCCCTCATCTCTAGAACTAGTATTTAGGTTTTCTAATCCTAGCGACACTATTCCTAGCTGAACGATCAATCCCCCGGTACTTGTCACTATACTATACTACAACGATCAGGTACACTGCCTGGTGGGGGTTGTAAGCTTCTCAAGATCCCTTGAGAGGTAAAGCCTGGTGCGAATCCCTACGCATCACTAACCGATCCATCACCAGACTAAGCCTGTCTACGGGATCCCTCCATCTGAGAATGGCGCGGGAAATACAGTCGAGCTGGCATCGTTCTCTCTCACCCGAACGTCGTTGAGTTCTGTTTGTTGGCACAAAGTCTGAGAGCACACATGATGGCAAAATAAGGAGTTGCACCCATGCAGATACGTCGCCCGGGCTCAATAGTACCTTATCCAATGCTCCACGAAAAAGCTTAGCAAATCCAAGTCGCGCCCTGGGGGGAATACATTTAACCGTACGTAGTTTCTTTGAGAAAACCCGATCAAGGAGGTTGATGTCGTAAGTGGACTCACCAACGAGAGGGGGCATCCCGGAAGCAGCTCCCTCATTGCCCTCTTCACCAGTGAGAGTACTATCTGACCCACCAGCGACACTCTCCTCGACTATATATTATTATTATTATTATTATTATTATTATTATTATTATTATTATTATTATTATTATTATTATTATTATTATTATTATTATTATTATTATTATTATTATTATTATTATTATTATTATTATTATTAATTTCGAGGCTAACCGGCTTATTAGTTTATTATGCGATAACAAACTTATATAAAGGCACAAGTTTAAAATAAGCCTAGAAAATCATAAGCAAAAAACAGATGAGCTTGAAAGCCCATAAATAAGTTTAAATAAACACACCCACATAATTTGTTTAAGCTATTTACGGCTTACGAGCTTATCTGTTTTTGGCATATGCTCCATGTTTTTTTTCCTTATTTTAAGACTTATGCTCTTATATAAGTTTTTTATATAATAACAAACTAATATAAACCAACAAGTTTTAAAATACACCAAAAAATTAAAGTTGTGCTTAAAAATAAACAAATTAACTCATTAGTTCATCAATAAACTAAAACAAACACATGGTGTGGTAGTGGTGAAATTTGGTGGTGTTGGGTTTTGGCGTTGATTGTGTTTCAAGTTCATGTAGTGTCGTTGTTTCGGCTGTAATGGTTGTGGTTAGGGGGTATGGTCTTATTTTGAGTCATGGTTCGTAATGTTAGCTTCCGGCATTGTTATATAAGTTCAAGTCAGGTTTTAGAGTCAGGCTTTCCAAGGTTTATAAGGTGGTTGAGATTTGTGGGTCAAGTTGGTACGAAAGTGTTTTTGGTCGTGGTTCAAGTCAACGTTCAACATAGGTGTGACGATAGCGAAAATCTGCAAGTGTTGTGCTTAGTTAGCTTTCGGGTGTCAAGATTGTTTGGTTTGAGATTTTGATGGGGTTTGTTTTGTGTCTTGAGGGTCGCGGATACCGTTTCCATGGTTTTTTTAACCAGGTGATTGGCATTAGTGGTTATGTGTTATATTTGGGTTTGGATAGCGGGAGCTCATCCTCTTAATTGTTGGATGTTCATAGTGAGCTAATGTAGATACTAAGCTCGTTCTAGTTTTAGGGTCGTTGTTTGAGAGTCGTTGTGGTTTAAGGGTTGTTGTAGTATGAGGGTCGTTGAGGTGATTGTGGTTTGAGGGGTCATTTTGGTCTTAGTATTAGAGTTTTTAATCATGTAGGGTAGTTGTAATTCTTATTTATCTATATATTAACATTTTTCAATAAAAAAAATCGTGTTACGTGAAAATGTGTGTAAAAGTTTGGTTTTACTTTATAAATGTATGTCCTAGTTTTAAGTTTATAAAATCATGCTACATTTCATATCTTTTTTTTTAATCAATAAAAAAAAACAAAAAACAAAACCACGGGCATGATGTTTTTATCTAGGATGCTTATTATGTGATGAATGTTTGAGAATTCACTCAAATTATTATTTTGTATTTGGAAATGAGTAAATTACATCGTTCGTCCATGTAGTTTTGTAACACGACTCGTCCTTATTCATAACATCAGTTAAATTCTACCGTTAAGACGCATCATGTGCTTTGTACATGAGGGAATTTTCGTCTTCACAACTGCTTCATCATCAACCCCCGATCTATCTTAGTTTTCCACTTAATTCTTCAAACATAAACCCGCAACATAATATTTTCAATGGACCACGTATACACACATATATTAAAGGGGTGTTTGTTTCGGCTTATATAGCCAGCTTATAGCTTATCTTGTTTTTTGCTTATGTCTCATAAGCTCCTTTTTGTAGGGTTTTTTTTTTTTTTTTTTTTTTTTTTTTTTTTTTTTTTTTTTTTTTTTTGAGATTTTTTGGCTTACATAAGTTTATCATATCATGATAAGTTTATACAATGTCACAAGTTTCAATATAAGCCACAAAAAATGAGTTTATAAAACGTAATCCCAGAACCACATAAGCCATAAGCCCGCTATATAAGCCGAAACAAACACCCCCTAAAACAATAACATTTTTCCGAAAGCCTACAACTTTAAATAAGCTTTTGATAGTTTCTCTTAGAAAAAAATTCAAAATAAACAACACTAGGGCCTGTTTGTTTAGTTTTTTTTATTAAGTCATGTTAAATTAAAATGTCGTCTAGATAAATGTTGTCTGTTTATATATAAATAAATGGTTGTTTGTTTTGTGTGCTGAATAATGTGTCTGAATTAGAAAAAATTACTTTCATACCCTTTTATTTGAAATAAGATTAAAAAGTGAGAGGGTAAATATGTAAAATTAAAATAAAAGGGATGAACTTAATTTGAAGGCCCTCATCTCTCGTCATATGTTAGTTTTAAGCACTAAACAAACATCCATTTGATGACTTAATTAACTTACCTATTTTTTTAATTAAGACACTTTATGTTTTTTTTTTTTTTTTTTTTTTTAAATTAAACACTTTAAGTTGTTATCAAACACTAATCAAAACTTGTAACAATAAAATCAAACAAAGAATTAACTATCTTTGAATCTCACCATCACTCCAACCAAAAACCAACAACATAAATCAATACTTTATTAAACCCATTAAAAAAAATAAAAATCTTGATCATACCCACAAAGAAATTTCAATCGGTTAAACCCAAAAAACATACCAATATCTTTAATCAAATTAACCCATTAATAATTATCAACTATGTCTATTCAGATTCCATTTTGTGTTTATAAGTCTGGATTTAATCAATTCATGTGGTTCCTGCTTGCTGGATTGATGGAGATGCATAGGATGGCATTAAGAATTTGGGCTTAATTTAATAAAATATTGGGTTGTCATAAAACTATTGATTTGATTTGTGGGTCAGTAAGATTTTGGGTTTTCTAGAAATTTATAGCATATTGTGGTTTTTTAAGTGGTATAATTTTGGTGAGGATGTTAAGAGGTGTGAATCTGGGTGAGTTTACGTAACACCCTCAAAATTTGGTACAGCGGAAGACTCAACAAGCTTTCGGGATGCTACGGGATTGGTATCCATTCAAAGTCATGAAAGAACGAGATAAAGTAAACATAAGTAAAACACAACCAAAACGGGGTTTTAAAGTTTACATTCATCCCAAATTTATCCAAGTAAGGCCCAAAAGTAATAAAAGTAGGTCCAACATTTCATATAAGAGTTTTTAGAAAAATAGATCCTTAACCGCGTTACCAAGCCAAACCTCCAATCCAAGCATCCAAGTTTATCACTTAATTACCTGAGAAAACGTGCTAAAAGTCAGCTTTCGCTGGTGAGATCATAGGTTTATATTCAATATCAAATCTAGTGGACATATACGCAAAACACTTGCTAGCTAGACTAGGGCTCAATCCTCAACGCAAAATCCTATAGGTGCACACTATAGTTCATCCACAAAATCCTCAAATAAGCCATTCTCATAATCCAACCATATTTAGTCCACACGCGATGGTTCACTATGTGACTAGGGTTGATGTAACTTATCTAACCAAATCTAGTCCACACGCGATGATACACTATGTGACTAAGGTTGTTGTAACATTCGTCTAACCATATATAGTCCACACGCAAAAATTCACTATGTGACTAAGGTTGACATACATCCTAGTTCCATAAGCATAGCAAGTTTTGATAAAAGCGATAATAGTCCACATAAAATAATTTGCAGGTTTCTCACCCCAAGTATTGAAAACAAAGTTCAAGAGTAAAAGTGGGGCTATGACTCACCTCAAGTCCAGAAATCAGCAAGAAGAAATCGGTAGAAGTAAGAAGTATAGCAACTCAAAAGATGGCAACTACGGACTCGGCACTTCCTAACAATATAAACTCGTTTCAGGATCATTTACTCAAAATCAATTATTCCCAATCCCGAACATATTCTATTTTACTTTCCGAAAATCCATTTTTTCGTATTATTCTCGTATTAGTAGTTTGGAGTTTGACGTTTGGTATCCATGCGTGTGGTGGGTCTACACAACTCAAAACAAGAAGCCACAACAAAAGAATAATAAAACCGTCTATAGGTCTAATATTAGTCCAATATATTATTTAAATAAATCATCGAAGTTTATCAAATTCGTCGTTATGATAATCCCCCATATTTATTTACTTGATATATCACTCTAAGATTATACCCAAAACCTAAATCACATAGCACTTATAGTACTATATGATACGTATCAAGGTTTAATAAATTCTCTAATTACGTCGTCAAGCCTACCAAATTCGTCAACTCGGCAAACTTCACGAGGTATTTAGTAATCCATTATTCCCAAACACATACCACGTCCTATGGGCGTCGTAGGATACAATGCCCATTAATATACTCATTTTATATAATTATTAGCTCTCATTTAATCCATCGATTAAATAAGTTACATAGTTATAGAAAGTGGATGTATTAATGTCACATATCCGTGACAAGCACAAAGAGTCATAAAGTAAATAATATAACCCACTTGGACTCAAGTGACCACGACTCCGTATAACTCGATAGTTTACACGTTTATTTTTAGAAAATGTATTTTATTTAATATAAATATTCCAATGTTAGAGATTTCCTCGTCATTATAGTTGTCTAATTATAATAACGTTCCTGACATTTATTACACTATTCACATAATATAATATATATCATCGCGTTATTATACTAGTACTCATGATCGTTTTATTTTTAATATACGCACTTATATAGTTATATATACGTTTTCACGTCTATATACTCATATAAACGTTTATATTATAAATAATATTATTACGAGTTTTATTATTTATGTTTGATTATAAATAATTATCGAGTCATATAGATGGTCACATGTCCAAGTCATCACTATCGGCTCATTGTCCAAGTCCAAGTAAAAACGATAATCAAGTAAAACCAAGTAATCAATCTTCGTCCAACAATTCCCAAAACACGTGCTACAACAATATGGTCCGACTACGGTACCCGACTAACCTATCTCCGTCAATCTAATGTGACCTTCTCACAATCGGTCCCCATATCATATCGTCAACACAACTCCAACATCAATATTACAAATCCAAAAGAATCAACTTCGAGCTCAAGTATCACCATAAAACAATAAATATGAAACCAACAATATATATAACTCAACAAATATAAATCTCCACCAACATAATTACCATACATACGGGTTGACTTACCAACTCAAAACGTGTCAATATTACACCACAAAAATATATCGTGGGTCACACCCGAGACCTCTAGGTCTCGGCTTGCTCTACACGAGCCAAACCAAACCAAACGGACCCCTCGGGTAGTCGGCTACAAAACCAAGTAACAACAACAAGGGCAACGACACAAGGTACCATTACCAAAACCAAAATCAAACCAGATGGACCCTTAGGGTCGTCGGTATCCCAAGAGTGGCGACCATGTGCCATCTCGATAACATTACCTCGAGACCAAAGAATCAAGAAACCACATAAGCTCACAAAAATAATAAGCCGAGAGCCTAAGCTCTCGGTTCCAACTCGACATCCACCAAAATCAAGAAACCCGGATACCAAACTCGTTTTAATCAAATATTTATTATCAAAATCATTTTCCCATGGATTTTAGGTAAGATTAGAACAAGAAAACCTAAAACCCATTAAGGTTTTCACCATGTCTCACGGATTTAATCACACCGAGACAAGTTTACACTTGTTTTGGTGTTTGCTCACCTTCTTGAACCTCAAGACGCTCGAATCTCACAAAAATAACCAAGTTGGAATCAGATTAATGATGAAAAATGATGTTATGGTAAGTTTTAGGGCGCGTGCTATATACCAAAAGAAAGATCTTGATGAGAGGGTTAATATGGTGGTGATATTTTGGGTGTGGGAGTGGCGGTGGTGGTTGTGGTGGCCGATTTAGGTGGCGGCGGTGGTTAGGGTATATGAGAGGGAGAGAGAGAATGAACATGGTGTTTGTATGTTTGTGTTTGTGTGTTTCCAGGCAAAGACCACAAGGGACGATTTTTGTATTTACTCTTTCTTTTTGTTTTCTTTCTTTTCTTTCTTATAACAATAATAATACTACTAATAATAATAAAAATAAAAGTATTATTATATTTAGGGTAAGGTGCAAGGTGTAAATTACACGGACCAAAACCCGTAACATTTTAAAATACTCCAACTCTTTCTCGAACCGAGCTCGTTCCAAATCATTTAAAATCTCACGATACGTTCCATAAATAAATATATAGTCGAATCCGTAATTCAAAACATTAATTTTTTGTTAGGTTATCTAGTGTCGGAGTCAATGTAGTGCCAAGTAAAATCTCGAAATAAATTCTCATCACATCAATAATCGAAATTCGATTCCATAAAACTTTTAAATATAATCAACCACAATATAGGTTTTACAAGTTCGTTACGAATAAAATTTCAAACATAAATTTATAAACGAACTTTTACGCAATGCGGGTTTTCAAAATGGCTCCCTAATTTGCTAGTTGTCACAGTTTATGTGATAGATGATTATTAAATGGGGTGCTGATGTTGTTGTTGAGTAGTGCAAGGCACATGAGGAGACTTAATGAAACAAGTTAACGAGCGTTAGAGATTAGGACGAATCGTGTTACAAAACTTCACTATAAGGATTCATCATGCAAAAATGAAAGACGAAGGACTTGGGACGTGTGATTTTGGCCAAACCACAGGGACGAACAATGTAATTTACTCTGTTAAATGCAGGATATTAATACTTAAATTCAGTTTTTTTTTCTTTTCTTTTTTTTTTTGAAAAATAAATTCAGTTATTATGTATGTAAAATGAGTGATATACTAGTAACTAATATGTATGTATGCCTTAGATCTATATTTGTATTGCGTCATTCGCGCTTTAGTACAAGAATATCGGCGTGCATGGCCAAAAGTTGTGGGGAAGTTGGTGCTGCATAAATGCGTAGTGAGAACGATGGCCCAAAGTAGGATGTGATGAAGGAACATAGGCGTAGTCGAATAGGAAGAAATAGTATTAAAGGTTTCTAGTGTATTGGAGGAGCACCCTGCACCCATAATAGGAATGCGTATGTAACCTCAATGCGTGCAATATGTGTATTGCTCCCTTCTTTTTCTCGACATTGCTATGTTCATGTATACAAGATGTTCAAGTATGTTTATGCCTCCGTTATTTCAATTAGTATGCAGTATGTGTGTGGCTCCCATTTAATCTAGCTACTTTAGTATGAAATTTAATCTTATTTGATAATTGAAGTGCTATATAATGCTCTTTGTGTTGTAGATATGGATGCTTTTATATTTTGCACTACTACAAAAAAAGAGCATAGAGCCCGGTTAAAAAGGTGCAAAGAGCCCGGTTTTGCATGAGGGCACAAAGGGGGAGGGACTCTATGCGAAAAGCAAATAGAGCCCGGTTTGGAAAACGGGCTCTATTACATATTATAGAGCCCGGTTTTCTATGAAAGAACATGGCTCTATGTGAAAAAAAAATTAAAAAAAAAATACAGTCTTGAAATCCAATTCTTTCCGCCGAATGAACACTGTATTGATTCACATAAGAAAAGATTTAGATTCACTGATATTACAACTTACTTTCTAGTGATACATTGAGTTTAACCTTGTGACTACTCTTGCAAACAACACATTTGAGCGAAAATAAAAGTGATAAATACACCACCGCGTTACTGTGAAGTGTTGTTATTGTGCATTGCCTTTGAGTAACCTGACAGAAAGATATGGGGTTGATGAAGTTGATGAAGTCTCAAATCCGTCTTTTTATTTGAGAAGCACGCCAGATGACCCATCAAATATACAGAAAATGTCTTGCAACAGTAGTTTAAATCCTGCAAATATTGGAGTTAATTAGTTGCAAATATAGACAATTACTTGAGTATGAATGAGCAAATAAGATATTATATCTTTTCCTCTCTAAAACATGCCATCCAAACTACAATTAAAAACTACCTGCACATAACATTTCAAAATTTCTAGTATCACCTGTTAACATTATCTAATTATATTCCGTAAGTTACAATGAAGTGCTTACACATCCAGTTAATTCCCGTTAAATGTCACTCAACTGCCTAGCTCCTTTTAAAGTTTAAGATTGAAATAAGTAAGAGATTCAACAGCTGAACTTATTGAAGCTGAATCAAGGAGAATATCAATTGGGAACTCCTGTCATAAAAATCTGCAGGTTCGTGAGGAGGAGGCGATAGCCGAGAGTTTGTAGCAGAAGGAACACTCTGAAAAACAAGCTAAAATCGCGCGACTATCAGAAGTATGTATGACGACAGACTATATAAATAACATCATGGGGAGAATAAAAACCTTCTATTGCCTTGTATGCGTTTTCCATATCGCTCTCTGCGTCGTTTGCTGCACCTGCACAATGCACATAAAGTGAAATAATCGCCCTTGTTAATAGAAAATCCAAAACTTTATTCACATGTGCAAATCATAGCCTACGTAGAAAGCCGGAGTATAAAAGTGAACATAGCCTACGTAGAAAGCTAACCTGTCATGGTATTGTAATTGAATCTGAGGCTATTCAAGTGACGTAGCCACGTTACCATCTTACCTACATGCAATGTATGGCTTAAGACACCAATAAATAAAAAAATAAAAAGCTGTAATTTATATTCAAATTCTCGAGAAAATTAAAGGAAAACAAGCAACCACATGTTTTATTTCAATACACACAAAGTTTTTTCCAGTTATGTTTTATTTCATTTTTTTTACTTGATAAAAAATATTCATAGATGTACAAGCACATTACTTCAAAGACTAAATTACAAAAATTACAATCTACATCGTTGAGAGCAAATCAATTCGGAAAGATATGAACATTTTAAGTGACTTGACTCTTAAATCAAAATATAATTAGAAGCTTCAATTTGGAGACATGGGCTGAAACTTTACCTGTCAACTGCCCTTTTCACTTTAGTATGTATTTTAACTATACCCATTATGACCCGTTAGTTTACGATTGGTTTCTTTGAACTGGATAAATGTTGTGCTACCTTAGTATAGCATTCAACGATGGATTTGTAGACGCCAATAATCTCTTCTTCAATTGCTTCAATCGTCATGTAGAAGCAACAACTATCCATAAATCTTTGATATTTGCATCAATAATTGTTGGATGTTCATAGTGAGCTAATGTGATACTAAGCTCGTTCTAGTTTTAGGGTCGTTGTTTGATAGTCGTTGTGGTTTAAGGGTTGTTGTAGTATGAGGGTCGTTGAGGTGATTGTGGTTTGAGGGGTCATTTTGGTCTCAGTATTAGAGTTTTTAATCATGTAGGGTAGTTGTAATTCTTATTTATCTATATATTAACGTTTTTCAATCAAAAAAATCGTGTTACGTGAGAATGTGTGTAAAAGTTTGGTTTTACTTTATAAATGTATGTCGTGGTTTTAAGTTTATAAAATCATGCTACATTTCATATCTTTTTTTTAAATCAATAAAAAAAACAAAAAAAACAAAAAACAAAACCACGGGCATGATGTTTTTATCTAGGATGCTTATTATGTGATGAATGTTTGAGAATTCACTCAAATTATTATTTTGTATTTGGAAAAGAGTAAATTACATCGTTCGTCCATGTAGTTTTGTAACACGACTCGTCCTTATTCATAACATCAGTTAAATTCTACCGTTAAGATGCATCATGTGCTTTGTACATGAGGGAATTTTCGTCTTCACAACTGCTTCATCATCAACCCCCGATCTATTTTAGTTTTCCACTTAATTCTTCAAACATAAACCCGCAACATAATATTTTCAATGGACCACGTATACACACATATATTAAAGGGGTGTTTGTTTCGGCTTATATAGCTAGCTTATGGCTTATCTTGTTTTTTGCTTATGTCTCAAAAGCTCCTTTTTGTAGGGTGTGTTTTTTTTTTTTTTTTTTTTTTTTTTTTTTTTTTTTTGAGATTTTTTTGGCTTACATAAGTTTATCATATCATGATAAGTTTATACAATGTCACAAGTTTCAAAATAAGCCACAAAAAATGAGTTTATAAAACGTAATCCCAGAACCACATAAGCCATAAGCCCGCTATATAAGCCGAAACAAACACCCCCTAAAACAATAACATTTTTCCGAAATCCTACAACTTTAAATAAGCTTTTGATAGTTTCTCTTAGAAAAAATTCAAAATAAACAACACTAGGGCATGTTTGTTTAGTTTTTTTTTTATTAAGTCATGTTAAATTAAAATGTCGTCTAGATAAATGTTGTCTGTTTGTATATAAATAAATGGTTGTTTGTTTTGTGTGCGGAATAATGTGTCTGAATTAGAAAAAAAATACTTTCATACCCTTTTATTTGAAATAATATTAAAAAGTGAGAGGGTAAATATGTAGAATTAAAATAAAAGGGATGAACTTAATTTGGAGGCCCTCATCTCTCGTCATATGTTAGTTTTAAGCACTAAACAAATATCTATTTGATGACTTAATTAACTTACCTATTTTTTAATTAAGACACTTTATGTTATTTTTTTTTTGTTTTTTTTTTAAAATTAAACATTTTAAGTTGTTATCAAACACTAATCAAAACTTGTAACAATAAAAATCAAACAAAGAATTAACTATCTTTGAATCCCACCATCACTTCAACCAAAAACCAACAATATAAATCAATACTTTATTAAACGCATTAAAAAAAATAAAAATCTTGATCATACCCACAAAGAAATTTCAATCGGTTAAACCCAAAAAACATGCCAATATCTTTAATCAAATTAACCCATTAATAATTATCAACTATGTCTATTCAGATTCCATTTTGTGTTTATAAGTTTGGATTTAATCAATTCATGGGGTTCCTGCTTGTTGGATTGATGGAGATGCATAGGATGGCATTAAGAATTTTGGCTTAATTTAATAAAATATTGGGTTGTCATAAAACTATTGATTTGATTTGTGGGTCAGTAAGATTTTGGGCTTTCTAGAAATTTATAGCATATTGTGGTTTTTTAAGTGGTATAATTTTGGTGAGGATGTTAAGAGGTAAGGGTGAGCAAACGGACCGGATGGACCGGACCGACCGACAAAACCGACCGGACCGGACCGGACCGACCACATTCGGTCCGGTCCTCGGTCTAGTCTTTTTGGCTTGGTCGGTCCTCGGTCCGGTCGGTCCGGTCCGGTCCGGTCCGGACCGACCAAAAAACCGAAAAAATGTGCCAAAATATGTCTAATTGGACCGGACCGACCGAAGACCGGACCGGACCGAGACCGGACCGACCACATTCGGTCCGGTCTCGGTCTATGGTTTTTCCGGTTCTCGGTCGGTCGGTCCGGTCGGTCCGGTCCGGTCCGGTCCGGTTTTCGGACCATGCTCACCCTTATTAAGAGGTGTGAATCTGGGTGAGTTTACGTAACACCCTCAAAATTTGGTACAGCGGAAGACTCAACAAGCTTTCGGGGTGTTACGAGGATTGGTATCCATTCAAAGTCATGAAAGAACGAGATAAAGTAAACATAAGTAAAACACAACCAAAACAGGGTTTTAAAGTTTACATTCATCCCAAATTTATCCAAGTAAGGACCAAAAGTAATAAAACTAGGTCCAACATTTCATATCAGAGTTTTTAGAAAATATAGATCCTTAATCGCGTTGCCAAGCCAAACCTCCAATCCAAGCATCCAAGTTCATCACTTAATTACCTGAGAAAACGTGCTAAAAGTCAGCTTTCGCTGGTGAGATCATAGGTTTATATTCAATATCAAATCTAGTGGATATATACGCAAATCGCTTGCTAGCTAGACTAGGGCTCAATCCTCAACGCAAAATCCTATAGGTGCACACTATAGTTCATCCACAAAATCCTCAAATAAGCCATTCTCATAATCCAACCATATTTAGTCCACACGCGATGGTTCACTATGTGACTAGGGTTGATGTAACTCATCTAACCAAATCTAGTCCACACGCGATGGTTCACTATGTGACTAAGGTTGTTGTAACATTCGTCTAACCATATATAGTCCACACGCGATAATTCACTATGTGACTAAGGTTGACATACATCCTAGTTCCATAAGCATAACAAGTTTTGAAAAAAAATAAAAGTGATAATAGTCCACATAAAATAATTTGCAGGTTTCTCACCCCAAGTATTGAAAACAAAGTTCAAGAGTAAAAGTGGGGCTATGACTCACCTCAAGTCCATAAATCAGAAAGAAGAAATTGGTAGAAGTAAGAAGTATAGCAACTCAAAAGACGGCAACTACGGACTCGGCACTTCCTAACAATATAAACTCGTTTCAGGATCATTTACTCAAAATCAATTATTCCCAATCCCGAACGTATTCCATTTTACTTTCCGAAAATCCATTTTTTCGTATTATTCTCATATTAGTAGTTTGGAGTTTGACGTTTGGTATCCATGCGGGTGGTGGGTCGACACAACTCAAAACAAGAAGCCACAACAAAAGAATAATAAAACCGTCTATAGGTCTAATATTAGTCCAATATATTATTTAAATAAATCATCGAAGTTTATCCCCCATATTTATTTACTTAATATATCACTCTAAGATTATACCCAAAACCTAAATCACATAGCACGTATAGTACTATATGATACGTATCAAGATTTAATAAATTCTCTAATTACGTCGTCAATTCTACCAAATTCATCAACTTGGCAAACTTCACGAGTTATTTAGTAATCCATTATTCCCATACACATACCACGTCCTATGGGCGTCGTAGGATACAATGACCATTAATATACTCATTTTATATAACTATTAGCTCTCATTTAATCCGTCGATTAAATAAGTTACATAGTTATAGAAAGTGAATGTATTAATGTCACATATCCGTGACAAGCACAAAGAGTCATAAAGTAAATAATATAACCCACTTGGACTCAAGTGACCACGACTCCGTATAACTCGATAGTTTACACGTTTATTTTTAGAAAATGTATTTTACTTAATATAAATATTCCAACGTTAGAGATTTCCTCGTCATTATAGTTGTCTAATTATAATAACGTTCCTGACATTTATTACACTATTCACATAGTATAATATATATCATCGCGTTATTGTAATAGTACTCATGATCGTTTTATTTTTAATATACGCACTTATATAGTTATATATACGTTTTCACGTCTATATACTCATATAAACGTTTATATTATAAATAATATTATTACGAGTTTTATTATTTATGTTTGATTATAAATAATTATCGAGTCATATAGATGGCACATGTCCGAGTCATCACTCTCGGCTCATTGTCCAAGTCCAAGTAAAAATGATAATCAAGACAAACCAAGTAATCAATCTCCGTCCAACAATTCTCAAAACACGTGCTACAACAATAAGGTCCGACTACGGTACCCGACTAACCTATCTAATAAGGTCCGACTACGGTACCCGACTAACCTATCTCCGTCTATCTAATGTGACCGTCTCACAATCGGTCCCCATATCATATCGTCAACACAACTCCAACATCAATATTACAAATCCAAAAGAATCAACTTCGAGCTCAAGTATCACCATAAAACAATAAATATGAAACCAACAATATATATAACTCAACAAATATAAATCTCCACCAACATATTTACCATACATACGGGTCGACTTACCAAGTCAAAACGGGTCAATATTACACCACAAAAATATATCATGGGTTACACCCGAGACCTCTAGATCTCGGCTTGCTCTACACGAGCCAAACCAAACCAAACGGACCCCTAGGGTCGTCGGCTACAAAACCAAGTAACAACAACAAGGGCAACGACACAAGGTACCATTACCAAAACCAAAATCAAACCAAGTAACAACACCAAGACAAGTTTACACTTGTTTTGGTGTTTGCTCACCTTCTTGAACCTCAAGACGCTCGAATCTCCCAAAAATAACCAAGTTGGAATCGGATTAATGATGAAAAATGATGTTATGGTAAGTTTTAGGGCGCGTGCTATATACCAAAAGAAAGATCTTGATGAGAGGGTTAATATGGTGGTGATATTTTGGGTGTGGGAGTGGCGGTGGTGGTTGTGGTGGCCGATTTAGGTGGCGGCGGCGGTTAGGGTATATGAGAGGGAGAGAGAGAATGAAGATGGTGTTTGTATGTTTGTGATTGTGTGTTTCCAGGCAAAGACCACAAGGGATGATTTTTGTATTTACTCTTTCTTTTTATTTTCTTTATTTTCTTTCTTATAACAATAATAATACTAATAATAATAATAAAAATAAAAGTATTATTATCTTTAGGGTAAGGTGGCTAGGTGTAAATTACACGGACCAAAAACCGTAACTTTTTAAAATACTCCAACTCTTTCTCGAACCGAGCTCGTTCCAAATCATTTAAAATCTCACGATACGTTCCATAAATAAATATATAGTCGAATTCGTAATTCAAAACATTAAGTTTTTGTTAGGTTATCTAGTGCCGGAGTCAACGTAGTGCCAAGTAAAATCTCGAAATAAATTCTTATCACATCGATAATCCAAATTCGATTCCATAAAAATTTTAAATATAATCAACCACAATATAGGTTTTACAAGTTCGTTACGAATAAAATTTCAAACATAAATTTATAAACGAACTTTTACGTAATGCGGGTTTTCAAAATTGCTCCCTAATTTACTAGTTGTCACAGTTTATGAGATAGATGATTACTAAATGGGGTGCTGATGTTGTTGTTGTTGTTGAGTAGTGCAAGGCACATGAGGAGACTTAACGAAACATGTTAACGAGCGTTAGAGATTAGGACGAATCGTGTTACAAAACTTCACTATAAGGATTCATCATGCAAAAATGAAAGACGAGGGACTTGGGACGTGTGATTTTGGCCAAACCACAGGGACGAACAATGTAATTTACTCTGTTAAATTCAGGATATTAATACTTAAATTCAGTTTTTTTTTCTTTCTTTTTTTTTGAACAATAAATTCAGTTATTAAGTATGTGAAATGAGTGATATACTAGTAACTAATATGTATGTATGTCTTAGATCTATATTTGTATTGCGTCATTCGCGCTTTAGTACAAGAATATCGGCGTGCATGGCCAAAAGTTGTGGAGAAGTTGGTGCTGCATAAATGCGTAGTGAGAACGATGGCCCAAAGTAGGATGTGATGAAGGAACATAGGCGTAGTCGAATAGGAAGAAATAGTATTAAAGGTTTCTAGTGTAGTGGAGGAGCACCCTGCACCCATAATAGGAATGCGTATGTAACCTCAATGCGTGCAATATGTGTATCGCTCCCTTCTTTTTCTCGACATTGCTATGTTCATGTATCAAGATGTTCAAGTATGTTTATGCCTCCGTTATTTCAATTAGTATGCAGTATGTGTGTGGCTCCCATTTAATGTAGCTACTTTAGTATGGAATTTAATCTTATTTGATAATTGAAGTGCTATATAATGCTCTTTGTGTTGTAGATTTAGATGCTTTTATATTTGTCAATATTATTGACTCGTAATCTCATATATATGCACAACATGATAAGTATAAATGAAGTAATTGTGGCCTCTGAATTTATTATAAATCTTTTTGCTGCTAGTCATTGCTCGTCCTCTGTTGATAGAATGTCCTTTGCTTACTTACAATACGAATAAATTTTTTACTTTAGAAACTCATTGGTAAAAGTTGTAAATTTCTCATGTGAAGAATCACATAAACCATATATTTACATATCATAGTTTGATACACACTCTGCATAAATTTCTGTTTTTAACTGATTCGTATGTTTCTGTTTTGTGTTACTTCAGGAGCAAAAGGAAAGGGGGAGAAAGTGATCCGAGTATAGAGGTACATTCAGATATCTTGTATCTTATTGTGTTTTTAGAAATTCAGAGCAATGATTCCATTGAAATGAGTAAATTTGTTTACTTGTTTAGTATGTATTTGATGATTGTTATTGTTTTAAGTTTACTGGTGACTTGCTTTTTTATAGGAGGATTGTTCTAGACATGGTTCTTGTTAAACACTTTCATTTTCTTAATTGTCCACCGACGAAAGACACATAGTTAAAAAAACATCATTACAGTTTTCTTTTCTTATTTGTTGCACAATTACAATTTACTACAATAGTTACTAATTAATTTATAACTTCTTTAAACATTATATTTTGACCAATATACGAGTTATCAGAGTATTGGACCAATATACGAGTCTCGCCGACATAATTGCATCGGCATGTCTTAGACATTATATTTTGTACACTATGCATGATAAAGTTAGTGCACAAACTTTTTAAATATTTTTAAAATCTAATGGGGCCATTGGCATCTTTTTAGCCACCTAATATGACTATAACAACGACTTTAGAATAAAATGGGAACCAAAAACCAATAAAGAAACAATTGAAAGGACACATCTTACAATGAAATATTTTTATATGTAATTATTTATTATTTACAGCTGTAAAATGTATTAAAAATAGTTTATCTAACACAAACCCATTTAAGTTTTAATAATTAAAACGATGATACTGCAAATGGTTATTGATAAAAGTGATTCCCTATTTGTTGTTTCAAAGGTAAATCACATGGTAGCCACGTGAATTATTTTAAACAATGATAAACACTTGACCATAACAATGACTTATTATACCACTATTAACGAAAGTTGAGATCTTTCTTTCACAGTTCACTGCACTCTTTTCATACCAATCTCTACAACTGTATTCTGTGCTCTAACACTTTTCATACCAAAAATGGCTGAACTCGTTCTTTCTGCCTTGCTCCCCGTCGTTTTTGAGAAGCTAACATCTGTACTCGAGAACAAGATTACTCGTTCCAAAGGAATTCACTCCGAGCTGAAGAAATGGGAGAGCAAGTTACGCCTCATTCAAGCATTCCTTGAAGATGCTTCTCAGAAGGAAGTAACATCGAAAGCTGTCAAACAGTGGCTGAATGATCTCCAACATTTAGCTTATGACGTTGACGATATACTAGATGCTTTAGCAACGGATGCTATGCATCGTGAGTTTGTCAACCAGTCTCAACCCATCACCATTACCAACAAGGTAAGAAAGTTTATCCCATCCTGTTGCACTAGTTTCTCATTAAGTACTAGGGTGGGTAGCAAGTTAGATGAAATTTCCACCAGGTTACAAGAACTAATGAATGAGAAGGAGAAACTTGGTTTGATTGTGAAAAATGAAGTGTCAAAGGATAAAAACAGAGGTTACCAGACCTCTTTGGAAGGTGGACGGGGTATTGTCGGGCGTGAAGGTGATAAAAAGGAATTGGTTCAGAAACTGTTAAGTGATGAATCATGTAATGAAATCTTTGGCATCGTTCCGATTGTTGGTATGGGAGGGATAGGCAAAACAACTCTAGCTAGAGCTTTGTATAATGACCCGTTAGTGAAGGATCACTTTGAACTCAAGGCATGGGTCTGTGTTTCCGATGACTTTGATAGCTTCAATATAAGCAAAGTGATATATCAAGAAGTGGGAGGGGAACAAAAGGATTTAAAAGATTTAAATCGGCTTCAAGTAGCTCTTAGAGATCAACTAATGGGGAAACGATTTCTGCTAGTTTTAGATGATGTTTGGAGCGATAAGTGGGAAGATTGGAAGACCTTAGAGGGCCCTTTTTGTGCAGGGGCTTCTGGAAGCAAAATTATCATCACAACTCGAAAGAACGAATTGCTCAGAAAGCTGCTGAACCACGATCATCCATACATTCTAGAAAAGTTGTCACCCGACGATGCTCTGTCTCTATTTGCTCAAAATGCTTTGGGTGAAAATAACTTTGACTCATTTCCAGAGCTAAGACAACATGGTGAAGGCATCGTTCAAAAATGCGATGGCTTGCCTTTGGCTCTAGAAGCACTTGGACGTTTATTGAGAAATAGGACCGATGAAGAAGAATGGAAGCGGTTGTTGGATAATGAGATATGGATGTTAGAAGATGATGGTGGTATTCTTCCGGCACTTAGACTAAGCTACCATGATCTTTGTGCTTGTCTTAAGCAATTGTTTGCATATTGTTGCTTGATCCCCAAGGACTACGTGTTTACGAAGAAGGACTTAATACTGTGGTGGATGGCGGAAGGGTTTTTGCACAATTCTACTACAAATAGAACACTGGAATGCTTGGGTGAGGAATATTTTCAAGAGTTGTTGTCAAGGTCATTTTTTCAACATGTGCCTGATGAAGAATCGTTGTTTGTGATGCACGACCTCATGAATGATTTAGCCACATTTGTTGCTGGAGAATTTTTTTCAAGGTTAGACTTAGATGTGAAGAAGGATGTTAGGAAGACAGGTTTTGAAAAGTTCCGCCATATGTCATTTGTTTGTGAGGACTTTAACACTTACAACAAGTTCAAGGCATTCGAAAGAGCTAATCGTTTGAGAACGTTTTTAGCTATGCCCAGTGCGATGAGAATTAATAGCTGGGGGACATTCTACTTATCAAGTAAGATTCTAGTTGACACACTTCCCCGATTACCATTGTTGAGGGTTCTAAGTTTGAGTAGATTAGATATAGATGAGGTACCAGACTGTGTTGGCAATATGAAGCACTTGCGGTATCTTAATTTATCTCAAACTAGAATCACACATTTGCCAGAAAGTGTCTGCAATCTTCATAACTTACAAGCATTGGTTGTTTCCGGCTGTGGTGGGTTGACTAAGTTGCCCGACAACTTCTTAAAGCTTAAAAAATTGCGGCATTTTGACATTTGGGATACATTGCTTTGGAATAAGATTTCGTTAGAGATTAGTGTGATGAAAAGCCTACAAACCCTTTCCAACAAAGTAGTAGTTGTTGAAAACAACGAATTTTTTATATCTTGGCTTAGGAACTTAAAGAATCTCCAAGCGGAGATGTATATTGATGAGCTGCAAAAAGTGCATAGTGCAAGGGATATACAGGATGTGAACTTATCACAAAAGAGGGTTAGTAAGTTACATATGAAATGGAGTTATGTCTTTGATGATTCTCGAAATGAAAAACTTGAAAAGGAAGTCCTCGATTCGCTCAAGCCTCATAGTGATAACTTGAAAGATCTTGCACTTGTGTCATACGGAGGTAAGTTGTTTCCAAACTGGATTGGAGATCCCTCATTTCTGCGTTTGACTTCTGTATGTATTAGAAGCTGTGGAAATTGTATGTTTCTACCACAACTTGGGGAACTCCCATCACTTAAGAAGCTGGATATTGAAGAACTAAATGAGGTGAAATTCGTGGGGTCAGAGTTTCTTGGGACACGTATTGCATTTCCTAAGCTTGAAAGTCTGAGTATTAGAAATATGATGGGTTGGGAGGTTTGGTCAACTAAGAGTGGTGTTGTAGGTGCAGTAATGTTTCCATGCCTTGAAGAGCTGTGTATAGAAAATTGTCCTAAATTGGCTGAAGTCTCACTTGAAGCACTACCTTCGCTTAGGGTTTTACATCTCAGAGGTTGTGGTGATGGTGTATTGACAAGTCTTATTCATGCAGCTTCATCCGTCACCAAGCTGAGTATAAGGAGTATTACAGGACTTAGTGATGAGGTGTGGAGGGGTGTTATGGACTATCTAGGGGCAGTTGAAGAAGTAAGTATCAATTACTGTAATGAAATAAGATACTTGTGGGAATCAGAAGCAGAGGCAAGTAAGGTTTTTGTGAATTTAAGGAAGTTGGAAGTATTTGCTTGTTCAAACTTGGTGAGTTTGGGAGAGAAAGAGGAGGAGGAGGATGGATGCAACCAACTAACATCTCTTAGGATGTTGCACTTATGCAGTTGTGAGAATCTTGAACGTTGCAATTTGCCAAACAGCATTGAAAATTTGACTTTCCTTTATTGTCCTTTAATTGCATCTGTCTCCTTCCCAACAGAAGAAGGGCACAAGCTCAAGTCACTCATAATTGACAATTTTGAACAACTACCGGAAAAGGATGTACTTCTCAACACAAGCATGCCAGCTATGCTTGAGGTTGTATCTATAGGCTGGTGGAAAAATCTGAAATCAATCAATGAATTGACTTGTTTCATTCACATCACAAAACTGACAATAAATCATTGTGAATGTATAGAGTCAATGGTTGAATTGACTTGTTTCATTCACCTCACCGAATTAAGAATAGAATGTTGTTCGAGTATAGAGTCATTTCCTGCTGCCGACTTGCCGAATCTCACCTCGTTAAAACATCTGACAATAATTGATTGTAAAAGTATGGATGTTGATTCCTTTGGGGTTTGGCCTCCTAAGTTGGGTAGCTTATATATAGGGGGTTTGAAGAAGCCCATATCAAAGTTTGGCCCACAAAACTTCCCACTTTCCCTTGTTGACCTAACCCTATATGGTAAATCGGCAGAAGAAGAAGAAGAAGATGATGTGACTGGCGGAAGTCAGTTGTCGCATATGCTTCCTTCATCTCTTACTAAACTTACGTTATGGGTATTTAGGCAACTGGAATCAGTTTCAAAGGGACTCCAACACCTCACCTCCCTCCAACATCTCTTCATTGATAACTCCCCAAAGATGAAAGATCTACCAGAAGAGTTGTTGCCTTCACTTTTGAGTTTGAGAATCTTTGATTGCCCAGATGAACTGAAAGAAAAGACAAGTAGAAGAGGCTCCTATTGGCCCCTTATCTCCTATATCCCAGATGTCAAGATACTGTAAAGGTATGTCCCTCTCTCTCCCTTTTGACTTGTGCCTGTTTTGGAAGGGGTGTTTGGCATTGCATTTTCAAATTAGTTACGTATCAGTTATCACTTATCAGGTCAGTCATAATCAATTGCACCAAAACTGATTACTTGTTATGGTCATTTACCCATTTTAAACTGATATTTTGAAATATTTTAAAGAAATAATGAAATGTTTGTTTGTGTTTGCATTGAATTGTATAGTACTAATCCTCTATAATAAGCTGCTTATATATCATAAGCTTAGATAAATCACCACTTAGTTTAGGCTGTGGATAATCCTATCATTTGTTAAATATGTTCCAGATAAAACGAGGCCTCATTTAATATCCTTCTTTTTCTATTCTCTTTGTGAATATCAGTTAATCAAATATTTTTTGATATACACTCTGCATTCATCTGTTCCATGCTTAACAATGACAGTTTCGCGTTATTCGACATTTCAGATGTAAAGGTGGAAAAAGAGGATGTCAAGTGTATTGGTATATTTCTTGAACTCTACTTATGGTTGATTCATTTTTTGGATCATAGTATCATACTATATATTTAAGTTTTTTACTGTTGTATATATGTTTCTGTTTTGTGTTACTTGCTTTTTTATAGATCGTGAACTGGTTAGTAGTTTTACCCTAATTTATTTATATGTTTTTAATCATTAATAATAAGATTGTGAGATTGTTTCTATGTTTTTCCAGGAAGATTTGGATGTTGAATCGATTCCATAACTACTACCAAATGTCAAGACATTGAAATTTGAAACTGACTTTGCCAGCTGAAAAATATGATAGTCGAATAGCATTCGTCGAAATAGCTAAGAAGTGCCCGAAATCGGAAACTTTTTTAAGTATCGGTATGTTTTTCAATAAACCACATAGCTACTTGTAAATAATGTACATAAATAGAATCGATGTTGGAGTAATAAGGATGTTGTTTCTGACTTTATCTTTTTGCAGCAATATTGGTCTTTTCCAATCACAAGAAACAAAGCTGAGTATCCTGCTATTGGTCACTATTTTCACACCTCAAGCATCTTGAGATTGGTGGTTATCATGGTCTAGTTAGTGACTTTCAGATTGCTTTGTACATGATAGGCAATACTGTTGATACACTCATGAAAAGTGTAATAGATCCTTCCACCAATCGTGCTGACGAATTTGTATTAACTGGAGGAGTCTTTGAAGAGAGAGGAAGCCGATCGATCACATGCCAAATCCGAGTTGTCACAATGTTTAATTCCATGGGTGGAGCTGGTCATACTCTAATCCACCTTTCAGATGCTCTGATTTCTTATTCTCAAGAACTTTCTAGTTGTTTTTCCTGTGTTATGGCATTGCTATGTGAAAGGAATTCGTCAAGTGGATTATTTTCCTGTGTTATGCATGACACTTGCAATTTTAAGTAATCATATTGTACTCATTTTGGCGAGATATCCATACATATGTATATTACTTAGTTGCTGGTTGTACTGAGGATCAAAAATATAATTTCCTCTGTTTCCATGAGTCCTTTTTGCTCATCTAGAGTTTCAACAAGGTTGATGGTGTGTGACAAAAAATTTAAGGTGTCATTTTTTTTTACTATATCATCCAATGTGAATGGACTTTTTTCGGTTTCCATGTAAAATGTGTAAAGTTGCAGTATTGATTTTGGCAAGTGTTTACCTAAAAGGAACGTTCCTTACTAATTTAGGAACTACAAAGCTTAATTCTTTCTTATATTCTAGCACTAGCTAAAGACCCGTAGAACTAGTATTCTATCCCCTCTAGCATGCGCGACTGGGCAAACTGAAAAAAAAAAAAAAAAAAAAAAAAAAAAAAAAAAAAAAAAAAAAAAACCAAAACAAATAAAAATGATGTAGAAATACTCACATTATCGGTGTCAACTTCTGATATGATATCTTTAATAACATGAGAATGATGTTTTAATGTATACCCGCTGCCATCTGTATCAAATGCGGAAACAATTTCTACAAATCTTCTTCACGTTCAAGTTTATGTCGATGCATGTTTGCTGTGATGAACTCAATGTAATCAATCGTCCCGTTTCCATCAACATCAGCCTGCAGCAAAAAGAACCTTGTATGTCTTGAAAAACTTTTAATAATCAAAATCTTAAAATGAAACTTAAACAACTTACGGCTTCCTTGAGTTGTCTAACTTCAGCTTCTGTGAGCTTCGACCTGATTCTAGCAAGGCCAGTTAAGTTACGGGTAGGTGGCAGGTGAATGTGCCACTTTTGTCGGTGTCCATGTCCACAAACATCAATTTTAGCCCTTTCCTGTTGTTATATTTTCAGCAATCACCTGAACTTTCAGTTTTAGCCGCTGTATCACCAGGAAACCACAGCCAGTGGTGGGTTGCTGGGGTTAAGAGACCATGAAAGGTGATTCTTGTGATATGTGTTCAAATGTTTTTTTTACCCCACATTGCTTCTTAATATGATAAATTTTTTAATTTTATAAGATTTGCATTACAAATACCTTCTCATTATGATTATTAATTTGCACTTAGAACTCTCAAAGTTATATTACTAGTTTACAAACTAGGACATCCAAACACCCCGTGTCGATATAAGCTGAGGTGGATACACTTAACCGGTGGGTGTGATATATCAATTCTTTTTACCTCACACAATATAAAGGTTACAGAACTGTTTTTACACGAATGCCCGAGACTATAAGTGTAAACTCGTCTACAAAGACGACTGCAGAAAACAGTTAATTGATTCAAGTAACATTGTACAAGGGTTGTTTACAGAACAGCTCGATTAACACAAGTAGCATTTTACATATTATGTTGACAGACATTCACAAGAAAACATAACAAGCTCAAACCGTAAACCCAAACAAATCCTAATAACCGAACTTGACCCTGATTAACCAGTTTCTAATACCCTAATCAGGTCTGGTTCAAGGTTAGTCACATCTCATTCGATAAAAAAGAACTCTTGATAAATATTTTTTTTAAATGGTATTAAAACAGCTTTGCTCCTTGGGTTCCACTTCTCATCATTGTACAAAACTCTTCATAGTTTATCTTCCCGTCCTGCAAAAGAAAAAAAATGTTTGCGTTTACAAACTGAACACTTAATAAGAACAAGAGGATGACGATGTAGAAGAACTCACGTTATCGGTGTCAACTTCTGATATGATATCTTTTATGGTAGCTTCATCGCCCAATCCATTTTCTTTCATTGCATTTTCTAGTTCGTCTCTTGTAATAAACCTGAATTTAGAGCATGACTAAGTTGGAGAAATAACATTTTTATGAGATTCTCACATTAGAATAAGGTTCAAACGCATACCCGCTACCATCTGTATCAAAATGCTGAACCGCTTTGTACAAATCTTCTTCACGTTCAAGCTTGTGTCGATGCATTGTTGCTGTGATGAACTCAATGTAATCAATCGACCCATTTCCATCAACATCAGCCTGAAACACAATCAATCTTTTTAAGTCTTGAAAATGTTTGGTATATAAAGAATGATTTTTAGAATTTGAAAGCTAAAACAACTTACGGCGTCCATGAGTTGTCTAACTTCAGCTTCTGTGAGCTTTGACCCGAGTCTAGCCAACCCGGTTTTAAGTTCTTCGTAGGTGATTGTGCCACTTTTGTCAGTGTCCATGTTCATGGACATGGATTTTAGCCATTGAATTTCCTCTGTTGATAGATTTTCAGCAATCACCTGAATTTTTTGTAAAATCAACGATGAATGTATGAAATGATACCCTCTTTGGCTTGAATTAATAGGTAACAATTCAGATTTGTTTGCCTAGTGGCTTTGTGATGGAGGACCAAAACTGAAAAAGACTAAAGAATAATTCTGGAAGATTAGTTGGAAGTAAATTAGGATTTATCTTGAGTATAGTTATATTTTAGGTTTATCTTTACTTGTTTGATTAGGATTATCATTCTATTAGGAAACTTTGTTTGAGTCGGTTTAGGATTCTTATGTCTATATAAACTAAATTCCAGCGCATTGTAATTCATTCTATCAATATTATTCAACTTTAGTTTTTGGATACGTATTCTACGTTCCTGTTTTGTGTTCCTAGTGAGCCAAATTTCAACCAAGGTTTATCTTGCGTTTGCAATTAACCTGTTTACAACGTGATTGTAAACTAAGCCTTCCGCTGTCCTACTTCACTTTGATTTATACTTATTATTGTTCAACTGGTTGTTAATAAAAAGATGTATAACTTAGCTGGTTAAAAATGGTAAAATAAGAGAAATCAGCTTCAAAGGGAACTGGTCAAACAAATTGAAAGACACACAAATAACTTCTTAGATCATTATTTTCCGAAAAAGTAGAGATTATATGATTTGCGTAACTATATTTTAAGAACTGATCAATGACAGAAACCACTACCCAAACTGCCCACTTTTCCGCCTTTATTAAAGATGCAACTTCAATCCGTTTACCTAAACAGATCTTCCAGTCATATTCGCCGAGTAAATGAGGGAAATTTAAGTTTAGCTAAAATGGCAATGTGTCATAAAATCACCCGTTTCAAACCCACTCGACCCACCCATTTTGCTAACTCTACTTAACATTCATACGACACAGCCACATACGAGTTAGTTAATGCAGTTAACAAAAGAATTTAGGGCCCGTTTGGTTTGTTGCTAGGAATGACAATGGGTATCGTATTTGGTATGGGGTAGAATGACAATGGGTATGAAAAAGTGTATCATTACGATTGTTTATGTTTGGATGACCAAATATGGTATGAAAAAGTTTATAGATATTTGAGTTTTGTAGTGAAAAGATATGGGCACACGGAAATGGATTTCATATACATCAAATTGATGGGTAATGAATCTATGGCTATGATATACTCATTTCATTACCGGACCCACAAAACAAACACATTTAATGACTTTCAAAGTCATAGACTCATTCCCATTAACCCCAACCAAATGGGCCCTTAAACCTTGAGTGCGAGTTTTTTGAGTTTATTCATAGTTCTAAATTGCTTCATCCTTGAAAGAACCGCACTGTCGATTGGTTTGTCTGATGCTTCTCCGTCTTCTCTAATCCATGGATGCTCTATACGATTCAAAATGACACGAAATTTATGAATAAATGATTATTATGACGATTAAAGATTGCACATGTGAAATAAGACTTGAACATACCAAGGACTTGAGCAGAGGTTATACACTTCTTTGGGTCAAGTGTAAGCATTCTTTGCACAAGATGTTTGGCACTACTTGAGATAGATGGCCAAGGGTCACTTTCAAAATCAATTTCTCCTTTCAATATCTCATCAAATATTCCTTTCTCCGTCTCTGCAATTTGGTGACCATTGTTAGTGTTAAAATCAATTTAGTCAATATGACAATTTCGGCATGTTTACTTATTGACGGGTAGATTTGGATCATGAATTAACTCAAATGAGCCATAGTATATCTATACTTCTATACTACTATATAATGCATGGATAAACCAAGCCTAACTCCTAACCAAAAATTAAGATAAGGAGCTCCAATCATGAGGTGACATGTGTCACTTCTCAACTAACTCCAAGCTTAACTCCTAACCAAAAATTAAGATAATGAGCTCTAATAATAAGGTGACATGTGTCACTTTCCAACTTAAAATTCACATTTATTTTCAAATTGAAATATCTTTTTATCTATTTATTTTTTTTGTTATCTAATTTCACCATATTTTTTAAAATTTTGTGCTCTTTAATTTAACATCCATTTTGATATATTTTTACAAGTTTTTAGTTTTGTAGATTTTTAGTGGGTTTTTTATTCAAAATTTTACAACTTTAACCTTTATTTTAATCAATACAATCTTGATTCGTTAAAATCATATACTTTTGGGTGAGTGTTTGACGTGAAAGAGATTGCGAGGATCTTTCTATATACGGTAATAACGATGTCACGAGAAAGCTACGGAAAACCCAAACAAACACATATATGTTCGGAGTGTTGTGAAACGAATTCACTAAGCGGGTAGGGAATTGCGGGGAGAGTTGGGCTAGCAATTCATATACTAACCATATTACCATATTTTTCGTCGCAGCTATGCGCGGGTATCCGACTAGTATTTTACAATGTATACAAACTCCTAATTCGTTTTTATAAACTGGGATAATCTTCTTTAAAGAGGCCGTTTTTGTTTGAAGATTTAAATTATTATGGTAATAGTATCTCTTTTTTTTAGTAATCATGAGTTAAGTATTTAAAGGTCAACCCATTCCGACCCTTTCTGAACCATACAAAAATGACTCATTACCCAACATGAACTCTTCGTGAAACTTGCAACTTACCAGCCAAAACGGAGGTACACCACTGAGTAAAATATATAGCTTCCGTTTGTCGACCGAGCGTGTTGTCGACGTGTGTTTCATTGTTTGTCGACCTGTTTAGTGTCTGTTCGATCCAAGTGTGTTTTTTAGTTCGCTGGTGGTGTGGCACGGAAACGCCGTCGGGGTGACGTATCCCGTACCGGAAACGTTTCGGAAACGGGAAACACCTGGAAACGCCTCAGAAACGTTTCTGGAAAATAGGAAACGTTTCGCGACAACTGTAAACGCCTGGTGTTGAGCAGGAGACGTAAACGTTAATGAGCCTTTTAAACGCGTTTCTGGGTCTTTTAAAACGTATAAGGATAGCGCCGGAAAAAAGTTACAATTGACGAATTGAGAGATGTTAAAATGTAGAAGAAGATCCCTTTCTCTCTCTTTATGTGATTGGTCACGACTCACGTGAGCACTGTAAAAGAATAAAAAATGTGAAGCCTTGTTAAATCCGTAAGAAAATGGGAATCAAGTGATTTAAATGATTTCTATTTTAATTTTTCCTTATAATAAGATCATTCTTGAGGACTTGTATTTTATATTTTCATGCATTGGACTTGTAAATTTTACTTTTGCAAATTGATTTTTAGTAAATCAATTTGCAAAAGTAGTCGGGGTTTTACAGCCGGACATGCCGCTTTGAAAGCTGTCTCGTGCAAAGTGATAAAATACGAGAAAGCATGCATTGAAAATCAACACGTGTTTATTCCTTTTGCGTTTGATACATTTGGTTTCCTTGCACCTGAGGCGGTGGAACTACTCAACAGAGTCCAACGAGTTATGAACAGTAATGTTATGACACATAGATTCACAAATGTAGTTTTCAAAAGAGTTAGCTTTGCAATCCAAAAAAGGCTAGCGGCGCAGCTTGTTGTCCGTTTGCCTTCAACCACCATGTAAATTCTATTTATTTATTTATTTATTTTTAGTAAATATTAGGATTTTGTTTAAAAAGTTTACAAAATGCTTAACGTAGTTTTATTTTGAAATGTTGCTCATATAATGTGCTTATATTGCTTTTATGCATTATATTGTAAATTTACAATATGATGTTGGACGTTTATTTATTTTATTAATAAATATATATAAAATTATATAAAATACACAAACGTTTTTGACCGTACCCGTTTTTTGAATTTTAGGATATTGACATTTCTAAGTACCCGTTTCCGTACCCATCCCCGTTTCTGTATCCGTCCCCGTGCAACATAGGGCCTGTTCATTGAAGTGGGTTGCTTATTGAAGTTTTTGGTTTACTGGTATTTTATACCTTGTGTTTTTCTTTTTGTTACAAACTCTAAATATCCTTACACCTGTTCACGTGCATTTATTAAAGGGTTAAGTTTATTTAATAGCAAGATACTTTCAAAAATGTACAAATATCATATGTGAATTTTAAAAAAATATCAATATCGTACACGTACTTTCAAAATCTGTTTTGTTATCATCACAAACTTATTTTTAATATACCAAAGTCCACATTATATGTACACGACACGTCAATATATGTCACTCATTCACTGCCATGTTAAATTTTGTATAGTTTATATTTAGTTACATTCTTTAATTTTCTTCAACATCTACTTATGCTACTCAAAATGCACTTTTTTATGTATTGGAAAAGTGTTTTTTTATAACGTAGTGGAACTTAGTTTTACTGTAATAATTATTGAACAAATGAATACATGAGAAATTTTTAATGTTGTTAAACTTATTCAAACGAATGATAAACAACTGAATAATCATTAAGCAAGATATCGAGTGTTTTCTTCTTCAATTTCTTGTTCGCATCGATTTATGATTATTAGGATTCATATATCGAGTGTTTTCTCCTTCAATTTCTTGATCACATCTATTTATGATTATTAGGATTCATATTTGTGTATATAAAGTGTTTGTAATGATATATAAGAAAAATATAAGATATAATCTATAATACTATAAGATTCAGTCCCTAAATTTAATGTGGAGTTATAATGATAGAGTTTTTAGAGTTAGAAACAAGTTGGAGTCATTTAGTAGTTGCATAGAGTACAAGATAGCTAATGCTCGGAATTCAATGCAGCCTCATAATAACTATACAATCATGAAAGGAGATGAAGTGCAAGGGTTGCCCGAATTGATCACATGGCATTTAGTATAAAATTAAAGTCGGTTAGATGAAGTGCAAGGGTTGCGAAAGGTTGCAAGAATAATTAATGATTTAACCTAATTCATGCCTATGTAAACCGGCGAAAATCACATTTAGTATGTACATTTGAAGTTGATTCACACATCTTTTAGATCTTTGATTGTTGGTAGCGGTATGTAAATTCTCTTTTGCAACATTTTGGAGATGATTCACACATCTTTTTAGATCTTTGTAATTAACTTGGTCTTTTTATTATTATTTTTTTTCTTCTTAATTTAGTTATCATACGCAGGTATCATGAAAATCACACAAGATCATGCATTCTCAGATAAATGGAACCAAAGATTGGGATACCAACTATTTTCTTTGTTTCTTACGTATTTAGGTGATTGTTATAGATAAGCATATATATAGATATATGTATTATGTTAATGCATTTGCATATACAAGTAATTTATGTGCGTTTCCTATTGATGTAGCTCACATGTGCGAATTGATTCAAGAAAATGTGCACGAGCATGTATGTAAAGCAACATTTAAATGGTTAATTGATACTTTTTAGCGTGATTAGTTTATGCAAGTAGTTGCTTTCGAATGCTCTTTGAGAAATATTAGAATGAATTTATCGTGTGCAATTGAATTATTATTGAAAAGAAGAAGGTCCGCGCATCGCAAAGTGTTTTCTTTTTCTATATGTAGAATCATTAGTGAGAAACCAATATTTACGCCCATTAAATGAGTTTGCCATAATAGCAAAATACGACATATTAAAAATATCACATTGAGTAATGAATAGAAAGGAAAAAAATACATAATTTTGACTTAAATCCGTTTGTAAATTATAATATCAAATAAAAAAGTTGAGTTTTAAACATAAGCAAAAGTTCAAACTTTTATCGAAAAACAAAACCAGTGCATTTATTGTGAAGTATATACAACATCGAGATGGAAGTGCAAGGCTTGCCGGAATTTATCACGTGATATTTAGTAATTAGTATAGAATTAAAAGTCGGTTATGGATTGAGATGAAGTTGAAAAGGTTGCAAGAATAATTGATGATTTAACCTAATGCAATATATGTTAATGCATTTTCACATACAAGTAATTTATGTGTGTTTTCTACTGATTTAGCTCACATGTGCGAATTGATTAAAGAAAATGTGCACGAGCATGTATGTAAAGCAACATTTAAATGGTTAAATGATACGTTTTAGCATGATTAGTTTATATAATCTTGCAACTTGAATAATGAATATAAAAGAAAAAGTACATAATTTTTGCTCAAACCCATTTGTAAATTAAAAAAATTAAATTTAAGACATAATAGTGGGGTCCAAAGGTTTTAGGAAATATTAATAGTGTGTTAATTAATATTCATTTAGTTAGCTATTTAGAATTGAGTTTATTGATAAAATTTATTAATATTAGTTAGACTTCAATGTTAATTTTCAATGAAATTAATTGTACAATAAAATGAGATGTAGCTAAAAAGGTTTGTAATGATTTTTATACAGTTTATGTGGCATTATTATATATACATTATTACACAAACTTTAACTTACAAACTTAATAAAGAAAATATTTAACGCACATGAAACTATGACCAATTAGATAGACACCATGTGCTTCATATTACCATGCAAAAACCATTTAATGGACAAGTATTGTAGGGCTAAGTAATAGACCAAAAGAAATAAAGCCATTTTTTTTATCATGCAAATAAGTAATAGGCCAAAAGAAATAAAGCCATCACAACTTATTAACCAAAAGCTCATATATAAAATACAACACCACAAAAGCAAAACAACATCAAACACTTTTAAATTTTTATACAAGAAAGTTAAAACATTTCATACAACATACTAAACAATAATTAAGTATACACTTGCCAATATACAGAAAGAATACACGATTAACAATTAGATTCTTAGCTCGTGCGTAGCACGGGTTCTGCATGCCTCGTAAATATTTAAAGTAATCTTCACATCACCTATAAATATTAACAATGTCATGTAATTAATTAAACCGGTGACTAGTCATGCCATGTCAATTAAGGTATGATATCGAGACGAATTTTGTAAGTACGTATACGATATTGGTATTTTTCAAAGTTCACGTGTGATATTTGTATATTTTGAAAAGTATCTTGCTATTATATAGACTTAACCCTTTATTAAACCATAACTCTATTAAAGTTCCTGTTACAACTTTTATTAATAACCCTTGCCATTTAACTCATTCCGACCTGGTTGTTTTGTTTATCAAAGTGGTCAACTGGTTGTTTTGTTTACATCACCTACGGTACTACCATGACTACGGATACAAATCCCCCCGCACCAGTCCTCACTTTGTCGGATAAACTTATGGCTACGAATCACTTAACCACTTTTGTTCCCATCAAACTTGATGTTGATGAGATGAATTACTCCTCATGTGTGTATTATTTTTCTCATCTTTGTCATGGCTATGGCATCTTGGACCACCTCGTTGATCCACCCGTGTCCTCCTCTACTACACCTCCTCCACCACCGACTCAGGATCCGGAGTGGCTGAAGGTTAATTTCATCATTAGGTCATGGATCTTTTTCTCAATTGCCTCGAATCTTCAAAAACGGTTTGTCGTTCTTATTCTCAAAACTGCCAAAGAGGCGTGGGTCTACCTTGAGACGATTTTTCAAGACAACAAATGCCCAAGAGCTATGGCTTTGAAGGCAAAATTTACGCAACTTGAAGCTTGGGGACTTAACAATTGATGCTTATTTTCAAAAAAATTAAATCCATTGCTTCCGTTTTGAATGGTCTTGGTTCTCCTCTTAGCAATGACGACATTGTTACATTTGCACTTGAATGCTTGCCAAACACGTATGATGTGATTTCTACCGTTATTGCTAGTCGGGAACCCTTTCCCAATCTCTAAACCGTTCGTTCTTTGTTGACCACGCAAGAGATATGCATGAAAGCTAAAGTTCAAGACCCGCTTGTGGATGCTACATCCGCTTCTCCTATGGTCTTATTGGTAAATACTAAAGCTAGACATTCGTCTAATTCGTTGAAGAAAGTGCACAAACCTTGTTTTCTGTTTGCTAAAGGTCATTGTCATTTTGGTGAGGCGTGTAGGTATCTTCACAATGGCGTTCATGGCAAGTCTACATTACTACCTCTAGTTCCGGTTCGACTTCTACTTTTTCGGGTTTTGCGTCCTCGGATATGGATACTTTGCAACACTTGTTGGCTAAATTGGGTTTTAACTCTCCACCCAGCAAAACGCCTGTTTTGCCTAATGCTATTACACCTCCTGTTGTGTATCATGCGTCGGCCTAACCGTTTCCCACACTATACAAGCTTGCTCAACAGGTTCCAAGCCCACCGATGTTTCCAGGCCTACATTGGGGGTCAAATTTGTATGGAATGGGTCCAAATGTTGGGGTGTGATAAGGATTTATTTGATACTCTTTTAGGGGGTTATTTAAGCCCTAAATCATGTTTTTATGGTCAAATATTACCTTAAATCGTTTCTTTTGTCATTTTAGGTACTTGGGACGTGAATTCTGGAAAATGGAGCCTTTTGGAGCTTTTCGAACTTTTTTATGCTCAAGAATGAAGAAAACAAGAAAACCAAAAAAAGTAAAGTTTTTACACTTGATGCCGTCACCTCATGATGTGAAGAGATGGATTTTTATAACGCGGCGCCCTAGAAGAATTTGTGAAGTTAACACCTGACGGCGTCAGGTGTTATGAAGTTGAGGTCGTCTGGTGTTATGCTAAAGAGAGACGGCCCATAAGGTTTATAACGGGACGACGTCAGAGGTCTCTTGGGTGATACGAAACACTAAAACACGGCGATCTGACAGAGTCTGAAGTTATAACCCGACGCCGTCAGAGTTGTAATTCTATATATAGTTTTGGTATTTTCATTCATTAAAGGGTGGAACTTTGTGTGTAACTTTGGAGAAAAACCCTAGCATGATTTTCTCAACAACTTTAGGGTTGCAAACCCTATTTTCTTCCATGTTTAATTGAAAGATAAGTTCTCCTTTAATCATTCAGTATGTTTATGTGTTGTTTGATTAATTGTTTATCTTTTCTTTTCATTAACATGCTAGCTTAGATTTCTTAGTGTTTGCTTAGATCTAATAAAACTTAGCTATTAATTATTGATAGTTGATTTGTTATTGATTATTTGGTTGATTGACTCGCATTAGGCTTAAGAAAACTAACTAATCTCCTACATTGTAACAAGCTTGAACGTCTTAAGAAACGTAATAGGATGTGTACTACAATTTTATTGGTTGTATGTAATGCATGAGTAACTATTAATGAGGCTATGATAGGATACTAAACGTGTCATCTTAAGAAGAGATAGAAGCTCGATCATAGGGTTGGTGAAGGACGTACACGCCCCCACGAATGGTATTAAGGAATACAATCCTTCATCCAAACAATTGTGACAAATCAATGAATCAATAGGAGATAACTAGGGAGTAGTGAAATCTAAGTAAACACAATTTTCTCCTATAAGTAATCCACCACTTTTATTTTCTTGTTATTTTATTTTATTCTGTTTATTAGTACTTTTCTGGTTAGTTGACTAGCAACTAATTCCGCCCAATCTTCCAAACACCCGAGATTTTACTGCTTTTCATAAAATATAAAAATACAAAAAGAATCTTCCCTCACCTTTAGACCTAGTGACATAGCTTTCAATCCTAACGACACTATTCCCCTAGAGAACGATCAATCCCCCGGTACTTGCCACTCTATATACTACACCGGTCAGGTACACTGCTTGGAGGATTGCAAGCTTCTCAAGATCCCTTGAGAAGTAAAACTTTTGCGAGTCCACAATCCCGCATCAAAGTTCTTGGCGCCGCTGCCGGGGAATAGTTATTGCTTAGGTTGATATTTATTTTAATTAGGTCTACTCATACCAAAAATGGCGCGTCGCTCACGCGTCAACGCGCGGGCAGCACGCCAGGACTGCTGTAGCATTTTTCCCAAATTTAGGTTTTGGCCTTTTAAATACCTAACCTTGCTAAACCCCTAATTATACTTCAGACATTTAAACCTTAACATTAATCATTCTAAGGTTTACCAACTCAAATAACCAATTTGAAAAATGTTTTATGAAGTGTTTATGAGAAACCAATTATCAAGGATAGAAAGAGTAGAAAGCATGATTGGATAGGGATAGAATAGGTACTCCTCACATGGCATAAAAGAGAGAAAGAATATGCCATGGGATATTCTATGAGAGGGGAGAAATTTGAATTTAAAATTCAAATGTTATGAGAGGGAAAAGAGAGAATGAGGTTGAGTTAGAATGAACCATGATTAAGTTAGAATAATAACCATGGTTGGGTGAGAAAGAGGTGTGTTGAGAACAAACCATGGTTGGGTTAGAGAGTGAACCATGGTTGGGTTGAAAGGGATATCAAAAGGAATATTCCCTCCTTGGGGAGAAAGGGTGAATGGAGGGTTGAGATGAGTTTGAGAGGAATGGATGGTTGAGACGAATGAGAGCCTATGTTTGGGATTCAAATAATTCACCATGTGTTGAATTAGAGAGTGAGGAGGTAATGAGTTGGATAGGATGTGAAGTTGATTTGATGGGGAGCCTAAGAGATGAGTTGGCTAGTGTGTGAGGAAGGAGAGGATGTAAGTGAAGTGTATGTAATTTGAAAAATATAGTTGTTGGAGTGTAAGGAATGAGTTGGAAAGGATGGGATGTATGTAAGAATTGAGATGTGATGAGGAGCCTTGTGTGAGTGAGAGTAGAGAGGTTGTGAGAGGAAGTGTATGTATTTTGAAATATGAGTGTTGGAATGTGTAAGATATGGGTTGGATTGTGTAAGAGTTAGATTTGATGGAGAGCCTTTGGGTAGTGTGTGTTGGAGAGGGTTTGTGAGTGAAGTGTGTGTATTTTGAATCTAAAAGAGTGTGTATGTGAGTGTATGTGAGTAAGGTATATTAGGGTTTAAAATTGATGGTTGAGATGAAGAAGATGAAGAGGTGGTGTAATCCTAGAGAGACTGTTAGAAGAGAATGTTTTGGAGATATTGTATGGGAATGTGGGAGACAAGAAGTACATGAAGTACAAAGGGTGTAAGAGAATAACAAGAGAATGTTGGGGATAATATTTGGAAGGGTTGGAGGATTTGTTTTATGTGAACGAGTAATTAGAAGGATGATTAAGAAATAATCACATTATCATTAAGAAAGAAATGATTTGACAAATATGATTATGAGTTGAGAAAATCAAATGTTACTTATAATCTCAAGTAACTCAACGTCGAGAATCCATAAGCTCATAACTCGTGACATTCCACGACTCGACGTACTCAACTAACACCTTGATACAAACAAGCTTAGCGCTTTGCATTGATGTAAAGCATATCCCAAGTGGGAAAGGATGCGTTTACGCAAAGTGGCCTTTGACTTTGTTTGACCAATAAGGGAGTAAACCCGTTACGTGATTAAAGAAGACGTAAGCACGGGTTAAGAGCATATGAATGCTTTTACTTGAAATTACGTGAAATATATAAGCTTGATGAAGCGAAAAGTGTACCGCTTTTGGGGGGTCATTTGAGACTAAAGTCGAGATTATTTGATCAAATATTGCCCTAAATCGTTCCTTTTGTCATTTTAGGTACTTTTGAGAGGAATTTTACAAAAGGAAGCATTTTGGACGTTTTTGGAGCGAAAAAGTGAAGAAAATGACAAAGTCTCAAAATCATGCTGGAAATTGCACTTGACGGCGTTACATGGTGCTAGTGACGGCGTCATGACTTGACAAAAGGGTGGATAAATCAATTACACATGACCAGAATGTTTTGTGAAGGGACCGTGACGGCGTCACGTATTAAATTATCAAGGCCATCATGAATTAATGTAAAGAGTGATGGCCCAGAGTCTATAAAGAGTGACGGCGTCAGAAGTGGATCTAGGCAATACGAGTTTATTTTGGTGGCTAGTTGACGGCGTCACACATTACTCTTGACGCCGTCAGATTACAAAATCTATATATAGTTTTCTAGTTTTCATTCATTGTGTGCAACTTTGAAGGGAGTAAACCCTAGACGAATTTTACAGCTTTTTTTAAGGGTTTCAACCCTTTGTTCCTTCCATGATTAATTGAAGATAAGTCCTTTATCAAATCATTCAATATGTCTATGTGTTGTTTGATTATATCTTACACTTGTCTTCTCTTTAACATGCTAGGCTAGGTTTTCTTTGTGTTTGCTTAGATGTAATGAAACTTAGATATTGATTATGGGTTGGTTGTTTGTTTATAATTTTTGTGGATGAATGAATCCAATGTTAGGCTTAAGAAAACTGGCAGACTTCCAATTGGTAACTTGCTTGAACGTCTTAAGAAACATGATCAGAGGTGTACTATGATATATTGGTTGTATTTAATGCGTAGGTAACTACTAATGAGGCCATGTTAGGAGCTAGTAGTCGGCTCGACATAGGAAGATGTAGAATCTTATAGAGTTAGGGAAGATCATACACGGCCCTACGAATGGTATTAAGGAATATAACCCGTCATCCATGCAATTGTAACAAACTAATCAACCTGTAAAAGATAGCTAGGGAGTAGTGAAATCTAAGTAAACACATTTTCTCTCATTATTGTTTCCACCACAAATTAGTTTAAGTTTAGTTTATTTTATTTTGATTGCATCTTTAGTTAATTGGGTTAGTTGATTAGCAACTAATTCCGCCCATTCCTTCCAAAACCGAGATTTTACTTGCTTTCCTTTAAAATATAAAAATACAAAAAGAATCATCCCTCACCTCTAGACCTAGTTTTAGTGAGTTTTAACCCTAGCGAAGACTATTCTTTGAGTTGAACGATCAATCCCCTGGTACTTGTCACTATACTATACTACAACGAACAGGTACACTGCCTGGTGGGGATTGCAAGCTTCTCAAAATCCCTTGAGAGGTAAAACCTTTTGCGAGGGTGCAATTCCACGCATCAAGTTTTTGGCGCCGCAGCCCGGGGAATAGTTATTGTCTAGGTTGAAATTTCTCTTTAATAGGAATACTTGCTAGATTCCTTTCTAGTAAGATTTTTATTATTTTTATAGGTTTCTTTAGTCTATCTTCTTCTTTGTGTCTTTGTTCCTAAAAAGTGTGTCATTATGGATACTAAAAGCCGACGTTTGGAAATTGAAAAAAGGTTTTTACAAAGCAACCGAATGGAAAGAGAAATTAAGGGGTTTAATGAGCTTAAATAGTCAATTAAAAAAGCAAGGGGGCTGAAAATAGACCATTGTGAAAATAACACCATCCTTAACAACATTAACACAATGGGGTCTAGGGATGATTTAATAGTAGTTCAAAACTCTTCACCAACTCTTGAGGAATTAAGTCACCATAAGTTTCTATTGAAAAATCCTTGTCCCGCCAAGCATCGAAAGAACCCATGGATTAAAAGGGGGGGGGGGGCTATTTTTATGTAAAGGTTCCATGTATGATTGGTCATATGTTTAGGGACCATACCTATGTTGATTTGCAAGCCCCAATGAATATCATGTCTAGGCTCTATTATAATTGGATCATGAGTAATGAGCTGAAACCTAAACAAGACCCTTATAACCCCAATCGACTATGAAATTTCATAGGTATTGCTAGAGGTCTACACGTTTTTATTGGGGATTTCGTTTATCAGTGTGATTTCATGATCTTAGAAGATGTGAGGGGAATTATAGATCAGCATCTAGGAGAGATAGTTTTGGGAAAACCCTTCATCAATACGTCCAACATGATTTATGATAAGGATGAAGGCACCGTTACATTTTCCAATGAAACTGGGTGTGTTAAGTACATGATGCCTTATAAGTTCGAAAAGTTCAAGGGTATTGATGGTTTAGATGTCGACAATATTCCAACATTTGAGGTTAGTGATTTTAACCAAAGAGGAAATAAAATTAAATATTTGGGATGTTTGTCTTTAGGACCGGAATACAAGTGGGATGGAAGAGTGATTAGAAGTTTCAAAACCGCATTCATATTGCGGAATAAGAAAACGTAATAGCCCATGACCTTGAGTCTAGCTACAAGACTCGTAAATAAAGAAAAACACTTCTTTGGAGGCAACCCATGTTTTATTTGTTTTGTTTGATTGTTTGTTTGTTTGATTTTATTTGTTTCCATATGCATGCTTTATTTTTATTGTTTGTGGATCATGTTTCATGCTAAATTGTGAAAATGCTTTACCTTGTTGTTTGTCTTAACTTCATAAAAAGGTATTTCGCAAAAGATAAGTGTAAGGGAAATCTAAATTTGTTTTCAAGAACGGAATTGAGCATGAACCACAACAATATTAAATGAACATGTATATTAGTATTCGTTTGAGTCAAATGCTTGTATCGAGTCATAATGATGTTTTGCAGGAAATTCCAGGAATTAAGGCGTAAATTTTTTTTCCAGAAATTTTCCGGAAACTTAACATGAGATTTCTGTCAGAACACTCTGACGACGTCAGGATCATAACCTAACGACGTCAGGTGTAAAATTCTGAAAATTTTTGCAAGTTTTGTTTTTCTAACGGAACCTTAAAGTTTTTGTTAATTCTTTAGTTTTATAAAGTCCAGGAAATCTGCAAACATTCATTCCACAAGCATTATATCCTTATATATATATATATATATATATATATATATATATATATATATATATATAGATTGCCGCTGATTTTATGCGAGGTTTGCCATGATTGTTTTCTCAGGTTTAACAGGTTATATTGGACAAGAAGATGATTTATATTTTTGGAGGGAAGCTTTCAACGTTCATTTTCTTGGAGGAGGATTTAACCTTGTTACCCATTTATCCACACCGAACGAATCAGGGAAGTTTTTGTTTTCATTCTTTTACCTTATTTACTTTTACATCTTTTTATTGAACATTGGGGACAATGTTCAGCCTAAGTGTAAGGGGAGGGTAAATGATGATACCTTAGAGAATACAATTACGCTTGAGTTTGTTTGTTCAATAGTGGGTATGTAATAAAACTAAGAGAAATACTTGTTAGGGCAATTTTAGCGCCAAATTTAATTTTTTTTACAACATTTAGGAGTGAAGCCTTAGCCTTAATGAGCGTCTCATGGATAGGAGTTGTATGACTAGCACAAAAACCATACCACTCAGAAAAATTTTCCACCAAAATATGTGAGGTTCGCCTTTAGATTTGTTAGGAAAAACATTCATTATTAGTGCTTATGAGTGTACCGGTAGTACTTAAATTCTAGAACTTGCGTTAGTGATGCATTCCGAGACCGCTAGTGAGACTACGTTCGTGTAGTTAGGATTTACTACATGATAAGAGGCATTAGGATAATCCTTGTGTTAAACTCGTATCATAATTACTTGACCAATAAAGTTATAACTGACTAGTAAAGTCAATTAATTTTTCCAGCACCTTTGCGTTGTACTCATTTTTAGTACACAATACCCCTAGTACACCCCTCCGAGCCTATATTTTCATTTCTAACTTTAAGCATTTTACTTAAAGGAAGAATTTGTTTACAATCCACCCCAAATGTGAAACCAAATCGCCTTAGCCTTCCGTGTATGCACTCATCTTTAGTGAATTATTGTTATTTGTTTAAACCCTTAGTTAATTGTCTAATTGATTAGATGGTTGCTAAGTCGAGTCATATCTTGTACATATTGTTTTGGGACAATTGGGACTCATGGGTAAAGTACTAGTGTTATGAAGTAAGGGGGAAGAACAACATCTATTACCCCCATATGTGCGTTAATCTTAAAAAGTACTCCAAGTGTTTTGATTATCTTGATTCGAGTCATTAGAATAGTTTATTGTAAAGTATGTAAAAGTTCAAGTGTAAGGGGAATGCAACTTCCCTATGATGTATTATTTTGGATGGTTGGGTAAGAGTGTATGCAAAATAAATAAAAAAAATGGAAAAAAAAATCAAAAAAATCAAGAAAAAAAATAGAAAAAGAAAAAAAGAAAAAACATATGGACTACCATCCCGTTTCCTTTTATGTTTATTTTATGTTTTTGTTAGTCTTTGATTAGCTTAAGTCGAGTCGAGTCTTGGCTTAGCAACGCCACATTGTACATGTAATTGACCAAGATGATTAACTCGCCACCAGTAAATATTGCCTTTACCTAACAAAACCGTGTTTATCATATCCCTACACCTAACGTTATAACCCTTTAAAAGACCTCTTTGATAGTTTTTCTTAGGTGCTTACTCCAAGTGGTGGAGGTTTGATCCTTTCCCAAGCCTATGGTAATCTATTTGCTATGACAGGTAGTGAGAGATGTTTTCCATTTCCATATTGTGATATATACTTTATTATACCCGAGAGATGTGAGTATCTAAACACTATTTGTGAGGTGCTAGTGTATAATTTCCGTGATTGTTTTTGGTTGAAGTGGAACGATTATTTGTTGTAATTACTATTATATTAGTGTTAAATGACCCCTAACTTGTATTTTGATTAGAATAAAAGTGCATTTGCTTGAGGACAAGCAAATCTCAAGTTTAAGGGTATTTGATGAAGCGAAAAGTGTACCGCTTTTGGGGGGTCAGTCATTTAAGGCTAAAGTCGAGATTGTTTGATCAAATATTGCCCTAAATCGTTCCTTTTGTCATTTTACGTACTTTTGAGAGGAATTTTACAAAAGGAAGCATTTTGGATGTTTTTGGAGTGAAAAAGTGAAGAAAACGACAAAGTCTCAAAATCATGCTGGAAATTGCACTTGACGGCGTCACATGGTGCTAGTGACGACGTCATGACTTGACAAAAAGGTGGATAAATCAATTACACGTGACGAGCCAGAATTTTTTGTGAAGGGATCGTGACGGCGTCACGTATTAAATTATCAAGGCCATCATGAGTTAATGCAAAGAGTGATGGCCCAGAGTCTATAAAGAGTGACGGCGTCAGAAGTCGATCTAGGCAATACGAGTTTATTTTTGCGGCTAGTTGACGGCGTCACACATTACTCTTGACGCCATCAAATTACAAAATCTATATATAGTTTTCTAGTTTTCATTCATTGTATGCAACTTTGAAGGGAGTAAACCCTAGACGAATTTTACAGCCTTTTTTAAGGGTTTCAACCCTTTGTTCCTTCCATGATTAATTGAAGATAAGTCCTTTATCAAATCATTCAATATGTCTATGTGTTGTTTGATTATATCTTACGCTTGTCTTCTCTTTAACATGCTAGGCTAGGTTTTCTTTGTGTTTGCTTAGATGTAATGAAACTTAGATATGGATTATGGGTTGGTTGTTTGTTTATAATTGTTGTGGTTGAATTAATTCGATGTTAGGCTTAAGAAAACTGGCAGACTTCCAATTGGTAACTTGCTTGAACGTCTTAATAAACATGATCAAAGGTGTACTACGATATATTGGTTGTATTTAATTCGTAGGTAACTAATAATGAGGCCATGTTAGGAGCTAGTAGTCGGCTCAACATAGGAAGAGGTAGAAGCTTATAGAGTTCGGGAAGATCGTACACGGCCCTACGAATGGTATTAAGGAATATAACCCGTCATCCATGCAATTGTAACAAACTAATCAACCTGTAAAAGATAGCTAGGGAGTAGTGAAATCTAAGTAAACACATCTTCTCTCATTATTGTTTCCACCACAAATTAGTTTAAGTTTAGTTTATTTTATTTTAATTGCATCTTTAGTTAATTGGGTTAGTTGATTAACAACTAATTCCGCCCATTCCTTCTAAAACCGAGATTTTACTTGCTTTCCTTTAAAATATAAAAATACAAAAAGAATCATCCCTCACCTCTAGACCTAGTTTTAGTGAGTTTTAACCCTAGGGAACATTATTCTTTGAGTTGAACGATCAATCCACGGTACTTGTCACTATACTATACTACAACGAACAGGTACACTGCCTGGTGGTGATTGCAAGCTTCTCAAGATCCCTTGAGAGGTAAAACCTTTTGCGAGGGCGCAATTCCACGCATCAACGCTCCCTAGGTTTAGAAAAGCCTTGGCTAGAGGCGAGAGTTAGAAAAGTTGAGTTGGCATTTTCCCGAAAATGGGTGTCTCAAAAGTTGGATCTCTCTAATTCTAAAACTCGTTTAGAGTGTTCTCAATTAAGCACATAACATATACATACCTGTATTGAAAGATCCATATTTGTCGGGTAAGGGGAAAGCCGACTTACAAAATTCGTCCCGATCCATACAGTAGCCTGGCGCGTCGGCGCGCGGGCAGCGCGTCAGGTGCAGATATGGCGTTGGGAGAATTTTCGCTAACGTTTGTGATTTTATGTGTTTCGAAGGTTTATTTGTCCTTATTAAAACATGAGGAGACATGGTCAATGTTGTCCCAACAATTATTATTATTATTATTATTATTATTATTATTATTATTATTATTATTATTATTATTATTATTATTATTATTATTATTATTATTATTATTATTATTATTATTATTATTATTTTTTCTTTTAATAAAACATCACTTTATTATAAACATATAGGATTTACAAGAAGTTAGTGGGAAACCGAGATACTAATTGAGTTCTCACTCCTCTAGCTATAGAAAAGTTAATCCTACTAAAAATATGAGCAGCAGCAAGTGTTCCAATGTCTTGTGTCCTCGAGAACTTTCGGATTCGCTTCAGTAAGGTCACTGCATCTTTTCAAGTTCCCCAAAAGAAGAGAAGGAGAAGGGGAGGAAACCGAGATATTATTATTATTATTATTATTATTATTATTATTATTATTATTATTATTATTATTATTATTATTATTATTATTATTATTATTATTATTATTATTATTATTATTATTATTATTATTACACCGATCGTCCTTGAACTCCGGTCCGTTCTCACATTTGGTCCCACGTTTTGTTTTCTCGCGTACGTCGTCCCTGTTTTGGAGAACGGTTACCCGTTTGGTCCTTATTACCCCGTTATGCATAACGCCAGTTATTGCCCTCGTTAGTTGACTTGTCAATGATGTTGTTTTTGTCTTTTCAAGAACGATCATTGCCTCCCTTAAACAAAATCAAACATTAGACTCAAACACACACAAAATCATTTGCACCTAGCCCAATCATCTCTGAGTTCTTCTTAACCCGTCACAGCCCTAATAATTTTTTTTTATCAAGAAACCTAATCGATGGCAGGTTCGTCTTCAAAGGATAGGGATTTTAGCAAAATGGAGGTAACTGATGAGATGGTTGAATATGTTTTTGCTAAATATGGGAATAAGTGGCATTCAGACCAATCAATGGTTGACTTGATATTTGAAGACTTGTGGCAAAGGCAGTACAATCAACAAGAGGTTGTGGAAGGTTAGTGTATTATGTTGCCTGTTTGCATTGTTATGTGTAGGTGTTTATTACGTGTGGATACTTAATGTTTGTATATTATGTTAGAAGATTTGTCTTATGGTGTAAGTCAAGCCCTTTGTCAAACACCATAACTAGTTTTGTCACTGAACAAATTTTTGCCATTGTCAGTCATGATAAACAGGTTAACTGCCCTAGGTTCATGTACTTAATGTGAGGGAAATGTAATCTAAGGTTGATCTGGTTAATGTGATTTAGTGGTTATCTAATTGTCTGCACATATTTATAAATAAAGGAATGGAGATGGTTGAAAATCGTGGCAATAGGATAGCAAAGCTTGAAGTTCTGTTTGGTAGTCTAAACGATGCAAATGAGGCTAAGGAGGCAAAGGAGGAAAATGAGGCAAAGTAGGAAAAGAAGATGAATAAAGGTATGCATTTGGCTGTATTCAAGGTCTTGTCTTATAGATTCCTAAATGTTGAAGATGTGCTTGGAATGTATTTCTCTCTTTTAGATGACAAGGGAAAGGCATTAGTGATTGTGGAGGAGACTGTGTCTGATGTGCAAGTATGGGATAGCATATCAATGACTGATGAATTATTAGATGAGGTAATAACAAAATATGGGTCTTACAACACCATCACAGAAGAAAATTTAGATGAGTATCTTGATGAGTTTTTTATCAAGAGAAAGAAGCAAATGCAAGAAGGTTGTGGAAAACTAGAAGGGGGTTGAATAGTTTTACGTTTTTTTTAAATTTATTGTGAAAACTTTTGTTTACTTTAAAAACTTTGATTTGATCTTATGTAAATTCAATACTTGAGCAATATGAACAAATACATGTAAGTAAACAATAACAATGTAAGTAAAGTAATGAACGAAAAGATAAGGATGGAAAGATAAAACCACAACACAAGGATTTATAGTGGTTCGGCTACAAGGACACCTTCCTTGCCCTACTCCACTCCTCGAGTCTCTTACTCGAGAGTTCACTTCACTATGACAACAAACTCCCTTTGTGGCGGAGAAACCTTACACACTTTTGCTTACACCGATTAACGACACAAAGCTAAATGTCGAGTTCTAATAATAGCTAGAACCAATTTCATGACTTCTTCACGACTTCTACACAACTTCTTCACGACTTCTTCACTACTTCTTCACGACGGCTTCACGACTTCTTCACACCGCAACTACTCCACAAATTCACACTACTTTTACAACACAACTACTTACTTACACTTGGATCTACTTATTACAAATATACAACACTTTACTCAACAAGCAAACAATATAGATTAGACTACAATACTTCTTCCCTAGTTGTTGAATGAGTATTCTTCTTTTGCACTTTGATGGTGGAAGCTTGAATCACTTGGAAACAAAAGCTTAAGATTATATGATCAAAGGATTTTAGAAGATAGAAATGGAGATTTAGATCAGAAAGGTTTTAGTGCAAAAGGTAAGGAAAAAGTCCAGGAATAGTTCTGTATTTATAGGCAAAGCTGGGGCTGGAGGAGCGTGGCCGACCCCCTTAAATAGGGGCCGGTCCCCTTAATAATTAAGGGGGCCGCCTAGAAATTTAAGGGGGCTTCCCATTATATCCGTTGCCCAGCTTTGTCTTTTTGTGGGGAAGATTTTTCTTGAACATTTTTGCTATTTTTGGTTGAAAATTTGAATTCATATATTTATTTTAGATTAAACATATTTCTTTATTTCCAAAAATGATTTTGTAAAAGATATAAAATGTTTTGTGACATTTTATAAAAAGTCTAGTGTTTAAGAAAATGTTCCTTTGATCATAGAATGCATTAGGCATTTTGTTTATTCATACCTTAAGTGATTGAGTTGTTGAAATGTATATTAAAAACTAAATACTTGTTTACGTACTAATCTTTGCGATTAATGATTTTACATTTTGTGATTATCAAAACGTAGAGATATCAAAAAGTACTAATATCGTTTTTAGGCATTATTTATATCAGCAATCTCCCCCTTTTTTGATGATTACAAAATCTAAACTCATTAAATCAAGATTTAATTTTAGACAAGTATTTAGTGAGTTTATATTCATTTCTCCCCCTATTTGTAGCATCAAAAAGGTTAAGCCGACTAGTTTTATGTGTAAAATTGGACGGGATGAAAGCTCCCCCTTGATGTGTACTCCCCCTCATTTGAGGGCACCAAAGAAACGAGCTATGGAATTCTTGCAAAACAAAGGTTAGAAGTACAAGTATATATAACAACTAAAAGACATATTAATTGAAACATTCATTAATATGAAATACATCATACAAGTAGCATATAATCTAATCATACATCATACAAAGAAGACAATTACAAGTATACATAAAATATTACACCAATCCTAGTATAGTATGTTGATTCTCATAGAGCTTGCAAACCAAAGGGTTGTGAAAATTTATTTTTCTAAGCAATATAAATGCTTAGTTTGGAGAAAATAGAGGTGGTGGTGAGCAAAGTGAGGATGGAGGTGGTGGTGAGCAAGGTATGGTGGTGGGTTGGTTAACATGTGTTCAATATATGAAAACATATATTGAATGTCATCCCTTAGTCCAAAGACAAGGGTACGGTTGTGGATGCAACAAAGACAAGTATCACCATGAGCTTCAAGTAAACTACAAGGAACGGGATTGATATAGAAAGGTGGTGTGATTGGTGAAGGTGAGAAACTAGCATCAAGTGGTATGATTGGTGAAAGGGAAATGGCAAGCTCGGTGGAGACAATTGTGGAAGGATTTTGATGAGTAGGAGGTGGTGGTGATACTCTTGATGGTGGTGACAAGAGCGAGTTAATGTAATCATTGATGGATGAGGATGAAGGATTTGAAAAAGATGATGTTCCATGAGTGGAGGGTGTTTTGGATGGTGCATTGGGTGCACTAGGAAATGAGCATTGAGGTTGTGCTGATGGAGTTGTGTTGTCATCTTTGGTTAAATTAATGAAGAGTTGTTTAGGAGGGATGATGAGAATTTTTTTTTGTTTCTTTGAGGTTTTGGAAATGGAGGTTTTGGGTGATGACATGGTTGATGTTGGTGATATTTGGTAGGGACGAAGATGATGGAATGAGAGATAAGTATTAGGAGGTAATTTATAATGGGAAAATAAGTTTAGTTAAGGTATTTTTTTGAATTGGTATGGTTTTATTCCAAAATCAGTTAGGTTATTAAGGGTAATGGTTGCAGAAGATAGGGAAAGAGGTCATAAGGTGCAAAAGGAAACAGTAAAATTACTATCCCATATGGCCGGTCCCCTTAATTGTAGGCCAGCCCCCTTAATAATTAAGGGGACCACCTAATAACATTAAGGGGGCCGCCCATCTGGTGATTTTCCAGGCGACCAAAGTTCCAAAATTTCTAGAAAATGGTCAATTTGGAGTTGTGTATTTGCAACAAGCTATATTAATGGAACATATATACTTGAGAATGATCAAATAATAACACACACACACACACATACATACATACATACATACATACATACATAAATACATACATACATACATAAATATACATACATACATACATACATATATATATATATATATATATAAATATATATATATATATATATATATATATATATATATATATATATATATATATATATATATATATATATATATATATATATATATATTTATGTAACAATTCGCAATTTCAGGTTAATTACTATTCCCCAAAAATTTCACTATTCACTTTTACTATTCATTTTTCCCGAAATTTGATTTTTATTTCATATTCTCGTGTGATAAATCATTTTCATGGCAAATTAAAAGTTTGACACTCATCAGATCATTTTCATGAAAGTTATTAAGGAATTACACGTTTTAGGGCAAAACGTCATTCAAAAATCCTACGCACAATGAAACTCGGCCGTGTTAATTTTCCCCGCATCAGAAAAATGTTTGATACACTCATGATTTACTTGAGAATAAATCATGACTGAGAAAAACATGACCAAATAAACCTCGGCCGTGAAAAACAGGAATTTTTGTTTTTAAGCATTTTTACTCAGCCGTAACCTTAGCCTATACCTGCACCGCGTTTCTAAGACGATTTGAGTTTTCACATTTTTGGAATAAGTCAACATATTTTTCCCTCCTCCTTTGACCAAAAATCATCCCTTGATTTTATAAATCATTCCTTGATTTTTAGGCTTACGGTTTTATGTCTTAAAGACATTAAATACCAACCGACACTAGACTGAGCCCAGTTTAGACATTATAAGTCATTTTAAATCATTATTATCACATTAGAAAAGTAACATTTTACTTTTCTCAATTTTACACAATATTCGTACGTTTTACGTATTACGCGTTTTAGACCCGCGTTTCCAGTTTTAGCAGGGTTTTAGCACCCCAATGGAACCTACCACTCATTTTATATTTTATTATAGAGTACAATGACATGTTTAACCATACTTTCAAGTTCCACATTTTTACGATACCCGGTTTTACGTTTTGAGGCTTAATCATTTACGGTTAGCTTTTTACGGAGTCAAAACTCATCCAATATCTTGGATAATATCAACCAAAGGCACACCACACCCCCTAGCTTGTGTGAACCGCCAATAGGGGGGGGAGTCATCCCTTGGTGTTGCTTGATCTTATACAAATTTGTCTAAGATGATTACATGTATACAAGCTTGTCATGTAAGCCTTTGACTAGTCCTAATCTTGTAACCTCCTCAAACCCATATAAATACCCCCTCCCCCCTTGTTGCCGTCCACAATCACACACACAAACACCATAACACTTAGCTAATTCACTCCTAGTTACAAGCAAGATTCAAGTACTTCATCAACATAGAAACCCTAGCTTGGTTTTAGGTAATCAAAATACTTCCAAACCTTATAAACTTTGGTGATTCTCTTGAGTTTGAATCCACTCAAGTCATCTCAACTTTCATCATCTCTCTTTCAAGAATACAAGGGTAGAAAGATTGCATGAAGTGAAGTAGGGTGAAGCTAAAGTCTATCAAAGTCCTTACCTTACATGTTAACTTCCTTTCTTAATTGAAAGCCAAAAGTTGTAAGCAAAACCCTAACATACTTATTGTTAAATATCATGTTCATGTTATTTACATATCACTCATGCTATATTTTGTCTTGTGATCATGTCCATGATGTATAAAAATGGGTAAGACAAGCTATTGTAAATGATTGTTAATTTAAGTTATTTAAACAAATAAACTAGTGACTTTCTTGGTGAAATCTGATCAAAATGGTAAAATTATGATATTGGATCATTACATATTGTAGTAGAGGACTTAACAAGGAAACCATAGCAACTTGAACCACTTAAAACGAGTACATGAGTCAAAAGTTATGACCATTTGAAGTTAACAAAACTTTGCGGCAAAACTGGCTAAATACCTTCTGTGACAGAACCTTAAACACGCAAAAAGAGGCCCTTCTGGTCCGTTTCATGAAAAAGTTAAAGCACGAAAGTTGTCCGGAATCACGATTTCTTCACAAACTCAGGTGCACGTACCCAGAAAACCAATAACGAATGAGATTTTCTTCAGTTTCTTAACCACTATTTTATATATATAAGTCACTATATAATAGTTGTGGTTTAATAAGACCAAAAAGGTCTAATGACCTAGATTCAAGACCACAACCATGGCTAAAGCCAAGGTTGAGTCTCAAGACCTTGGAACAATGACCAAAGGTCATGGCAAGGCCATGACTAAATGACCATTTAAACTTACTTAGGCGAAAACATGAGCTAAAAAGTTGGCGATAACTTAAACATACAATTTGGATCTACTTCATCTAAAGAACCATGAGATATTACAAGTAATTGTCATACAAGATATAAGAAACTCACCCTAATAACAATCTTCATGTAAAAATAAACTTTTCTAAGTTTATTCAAATATTGGACATGTAACTTTTCGGATCAAAACTTATATATATATATATTTTATCAACTACTACAATAGTAGGGAGCCTCATGTGAGGAGTTCATTATGTAAGCCGTCGAGATGAGTTGTGGATTTACGAATTAAAGTGTCCTGGCTCCTCGAACGTTTACTACATGACTTTTGAATTATGTCGGCCCGAACGGTAGTAAACGATATATAAACTATACATGGTTTCACGAACCATTTCTTTTCATATACTTACACTATACAAGGTACCAAATCATGGACTAAATGCTAGACATATATATAGGCAATTCTACATATTCTTTACTCCAATCCTAAGTCGCAACATTCTAATATAGGTTGCTCGTAGAAACCTTCACGATTCAACCGTTACATTCACTACTTGCTATCTTACGTAAGGTGAGTTCATAGCCCCACTTTCCATTACTTAATTGTTTTACAAACCTTGGGGGGAATACATGCTATTTTAAACCGAACACAATGCTTTGAAACTGTATGCTGCCTGATTGTTTTATTATTACTAAGTACCTTCCTTGCCAATCCTAGGCCCCATATCATGAACCATTTAATCACTAGTATTAGTGAGCGCGAGTATTGTGAATAGGCCTATTGGGATTGACGAATCCCATTTGTTTGAGCAGATTAGTTCAAACGAATGCACTATATTTGAAACATTAAGTATGACGGCAAAGTACTTACCGGGGCAACAAAACCGCCGATTGATATTGATACCCGTTAACGTATTGGTTGCATGAGCTTAGTATATAATAATAACTGTTTTGTTTTCCAACCATAAGTATGAGTCTAATTAACTCATACTACCAACATATTGTGTTCAACCGTTAAACAAACTCTATGAATATCACTCAACCTTTGTGTTGACCTCTTAAGCATGTATTTCAGGTCCATGATAATCAAGAATGGAGCGGAAGGGCACGGACTAAAGAAAGAAGGCTATAAACTACTTTGTCATTCGATAAAACATCAAAAGACTTTATATTGATGTATTTTGAAACATGGAACCTTTTTGGGACCTAACTATGTAAACTCTGATATATTTGAATAAATTCGAATGATAACTCTTTTTAAAGCGACTCGGTTTGAGATCATTTTCTATTATTATGACTGTTGTGCCGTCGAGTAACACCCAAGTTGAATTCTGCTGCACCATGAATTGGGGGTGTTACAGATTGGTACCAGAGCCATGGTTAAAGAGAAACGGGTCTAAGTGAGACCTAAACTATAACTACAATTACAAGCAAAAACATTTTTATAGCCTTCCTCTCTTCGTGCCTTCCTCCAGAAGATTATGGATTTATTACGCATGTTATGCTACATGAACATATTAGTATATTTTTATATACACATTGCCGTATTTTGAGCATTTTTCATAAACATTAGATTTATTTTGACATCATAATACTCATTATAGACATCATGTCAGTACCTCCATCTCCCGATCATCTTCCTGCTATGCCCATTTATTTACCAATTCTTCCCGGACCCGATGATCCTTACTATGAAGCAATTGACTACGACGACGAGGAAGAACCTTACGAGGATCTAGTCGGTGACAATGAAGAAGATCCGGACGAAGATCCTGAATGGACATAAACATCGATGATTACTAAGAAGATCCTGAAATGGACATAGACATTGAAGGCATCGACGACATTGAAGTAGTTGAGGAACCAATGGTGGTGCGACCACTATCACCATTAACATCACCACCTCCTATTTCACCAAACTCCTCCGAATCTAATCATACTACTCCAGCTCAAGTTCCAAAGTCCACTTATGAAGTCGGCGGAACATTCACATTTACACCTATGTTCGTGAACTCTGCTCAATATGAAATATATTCCTTGAAACAAGCCCTCAACCTAATTCAACTCAAAGTTCAAAGCATGACAAGCCAAATGAATGACTATATATCCAAGGTTAATTCAGCCAAGATGGATGCCATGAACGCACAAGAAGACCTCTATTGGTTTAAACTTGATATGAGCTATGTGAGGAGAGACTTGACTCATGTCGGGGACATAGTCTTGGATCCCTTGACCGGCTTGGATGACGTCAAGGATAGACTTACATTGGTTGAAAGAGCTCAAGAACAAGATGCGGCACAAATTCACAAACTACTAAACCGCCTAAATACAACAGAAATCCGATTAGATGTTGCTAACTTTGACCGGTATCAACTCAAGAATGAGATGTATGGAATGCAATCTCAAATGTGTGCCATACAACAAAGGCTATACCAGAAGGATGTCAAAGAAAACCGCCCCAATGAGAGTGTGGATGTGCTAGCAACATACGGAAACAATAATCCGTCCGGACTACAACAACCTTCCAACCGATGTTAGACTAGTGTTATAGTACTAGTATCTTTTGTACTAATGTTATGAAATCCATGTAATAGCTAGCGATAGTAGAAACGTTGTAATTACTAAACTGAAAGTATCACTTAGTAAATTTTGAAGAAGCTTGTAATAGGTTTCGATTTTGTAAATCAATCAACGTTATATGAATAAAACTCTTGTTTTATATACTATCATGTGTTATGCTTTTAAATTTCAACATTATTATCCTATCATTCTTATCAAAAATTGTGCTCATTTCACAACTCTCTAATTACGACGTATCTTTTGAACAATAGAATCATGGCGCCAAAGAAGAAGACACCACCAGCAATGACTCAAGCTACTATTCGCAAACTAGTTAAAGACAGTGTCAACGTAGCATTCACAATAGAACGAGCAACCGTAGCTGCAGCAGCTGCTGAAGCCGCCACAGCTGCTGGTGCTGCAGCAGCAGTTGAAGATGCTACAGCTGTTGATGCTGCAGCATCCGCCACTGTTGCGGAAATTGCTAGAGCTGCAGAAGCTGCCCGAATTGCCAGCCTTAACACTGGAGGACCAAGCCCAACTATCCCTCCAGTGACAAATGTTGCTTCAGTACCTAAGGGTTGCTCATTCATTTCCTATTTGAAATGCGAACCCATAAAGTTTAAGGGTACTGAAGGAGCTGTAGGTTTGACCCGCTGGTTCGAAAAAGCGGAGTCGGTATTTTTGGTCAGTAAATGTACTGAGAGTGATAAAGTTCAGTATGTCATGAGTACACTATTGAATGAGGCATTATCATGGTGGAATTCAATATCTCAACCAATGGGCATTGAAAATGCTTATAAGATTTCTTGGGATAATTTGAAGAAAATGATGATCAAAGAGTACTGCCCCCGCAGTGAAATGCAGAAGTTAGAGGTAGAATTTTGGGATCATTTTGTTAGGGGAAATGACATCATAACTTACAACCGTCGATTCTAAGAATTGAGGATACTGTGTCCAATAATGGTTTCAACAAAAGAGAAATTGTTGGAACAGTATATCTGGGGACTTCCATCAAGTATACAAGGGAATGTAACTTCAGGAAATCCCAAGGAACTTGATGAAGCTATGCGGATGTCTCGCAACCTCATGGATCAAGTGGTGCGTACGACAGAAACCCGAAAGCAAAACAACACCAACAACACCAACAACGCCAACAATACCAATAACACCAACAACTCCAACTACCGTAACAACAGTAACAATAGGAACAACAACAACAAGCGACCATGGGATGGTAAGCGTGGAAGTAACAACAACAACAACAACCAAACCCGAAACAACAACCATAATAATCAGCAAAACAAAAGACAAGAAGCCGCGACGGCTTATGTTGCTGCACCAGCCGGAGGTAAATACGTTGGTACTCTACCACAGTGTACCAAGTGCAACTACCATCATGCAGGTCCCTGCCCGGCCAAGTGCAACAATTGTCTAAAGCCCGGACATCTTGCCAAGGATTGTAGAGGCAAGGGTGTAGCTACTGGGGCTAACACTCAGCCAATAGTTACATGTTTTGGGTGTGGTGAAAAGGGACACTTCAAGAACAACTGTCCTCAAAACCATGGACCACAAGGCGGAGGTGCTCGTGGTAGAGCCTATGTCATGGGAAATGGAGAACCACACCAAGACCCGAACGTGGTTACCGGTACGTTCTTACTTAATAACATTCCTGTTAAAGTCTTATTCGATTCTGTTGCTGATATGAGCTTTATATCTACTAGAATTGCGCCTTCACTTGATATTCCATCAATCACTTTAACCACTAGTTATAGTATTGAACTAGCTACCGGTGACTTAGTAAATACTAATACCGTAATCCCAAACTATACCCTTAATCTCTTAGACCACCTTTTTAACATCAATCTTATGCCAATCGAACTTGGAAGTTTTGATGTTGTCATTGGCATGGATTGGTTGTCTAAACATCAAGCTAACATCATTTGTGGTGAAAGAGTTGTGCACATTCCATGTGACAATGAAACTTTGATCATTCGAGGTGATCAAAGTGGAACTAGAATAAACATCATCTCATGTATCAAAACCATGAAGTACATTGAGAAAGGATGTTATGCTTTCTTAGCCCACGTAACCGAAAAGAAATCCGATGAAAAACGTCTCGAAGATGTTCCTATCGCCCGTGAGTTTCCTGAAGTCTTTCCGGAAGATTTACCCGGACTACCACCAAATCGTCAAATAGAATTCAGAATTGATTTAATACCAGGAGCGGCGCCAGTTGCCCGCGCACCCTACCGGCTAGCACCGTCAGAGATGCAAGAGCTATCAAATCAATTACAAGAACTTTCGGACAAGGGATTTATTCGACCCAGTTCCTCACCTTGGGGAGCTCCAGTTTTATTCGTGAAAAAGAAAGATGGGTCATTACGAATGTGTATTGACTATCGTGAACTAAACAAATTAACCATAAAGAACCGATACCCACTACCAAGAATTGATGATTTATTCGATCAATTACAAGGTTCAACCTATTACTCAAAAATTGACCTATGATCAGGTTACCATCAAGTTAAAGTTCGTGAGGAAGACATTCCAAAAACAGCATTTAGGACACGATACGGTCACCATGAATTCCAAGTGATGCCATTTAGGTTAACTAATGCACCGACAGTATTCATGGATCTCATAAATCGAGTGTGTAAGCCATATTTGGACAAATTCGTGATCGTATTCATAGACGCCATTCTCATATATTCCAAAAACGAAGAGGAACACAAAGAACACTTGAGAACAATTTTAGGACTACTCAAGGAAGAGAAATTGTATGCAAAGTTTTCCAAATGTGAATTTTGGATTCAATCAGTACAATTCCTTGGACATGTGATTGACAAGACTGGTTTACATGTCGATCCTGCTAAGATTGAAGCTATCAAAGATTGGCCAACATCTACCACACCTACAGAAATTCATCAATTTCGGGGTCTAGCCGGGTATTACCGAAGGTTTATTGAAGGATTTTCCTCAATAGCAAAACCTTTGACCAAGCTAACTCAGAAAAACAAGAAATACGTGTGGGATGAAGATGAAGAAAAAGCTTTCCAAACCCTCAAACAGAAACTTTGTAGTGCTCCTATTCTAGCATTGCCAGATGGGATCAAAGATTTTGTAGTCTATTGTGATGCATCATACCAAGGTTTAGGTGCCGTGTCGATGCAACGTGATAAATTCATGGCTTATGCTTCAAGACAACTCAAGGTTCATGAAGAAAATTACACCACTCATGACTTAGAGTTAGGAGCTGTAGTCTTTGCACTAAAAATCTGGAGACACTATCTGTACGGTACTAGATGTACTGTGTTCACCGATCATAAAAGTCTACCACACATTTTGAACCAAAAAGAACTAAACATGAGACAACGACGTTGGTTGGAATTACTAAGTGATTATGCCTGCGACATTCGTTACCACCCAGGAAAGGCAAACGTAGTAGCCGATGCCCTGAGCCGAAAGGAACGAGTTAAACCACTACGAGTCCGAGCCTTAGTTTTAACCATAAATTCAAACTTTCCTGCTCAAATCCTTCACGCTCAAGCAGAGGCGGTGAAACAAGAAGACATCCAAAAGGAAAAGTTGGATGGCATGATACAGAAGAAATTCAAAACCCGTTCAGATGGAACTCTATGCTTCCAAGGTCGAAGTTGGTTACCACTTTATGGTGGCCTACGAGACTTGATCATGCATGAATCTCACAAGTCCAAATACTCCATACATCCAGGATCTGATAAGATGTATCATGATCTTAAACTACTCTATTGGTGGCCAAACATGAAGGCCGATATTGCAACATACGTTAGCAAATGTCTTACATGCTCCAAAGTAAAAGCCGAACATCAAAAACCATCCGGTCCATTGCAACAACCAGAGATTCCTATGTGGAAATGGGAAAGAATTACTATGGACTTCATTACCAAGCTCCCAAAGACATCAAGCGGTTATGACTCCATCTGGGTCATAGTTGATCGTCTCACAAAATCTGCACACTTTATACCAATCAAAGAGACTTACAAAATGGAACAACTAACTCGACTGTACGTCAAAGAAATAGTCTCAAGACATGGTGCACCAATATCCATCATATCTGACCGAGATGGTAGATTTACCTCCAATTTTTGGCAGTCACTCCAGGACGCCTTTGGAACAAATCTAGACATGAGTACAGCGTACCATTCTCAGACCAATGGTCAGAGTGAACGAACCATTCAAACACTTGAAGACATGCTTCGAGCTTGTATAATAGACTTCGGAAAAGGATGGGAACCATTAGTCGAATTTTCCTACAACAACAGCTATCATGCAAGTATTAAATCAGCTCCATTTGAAGCACTTTACGGTCGAAAGTGTCGTTCACCTGCTTGTTGGGCTGAAGTAGGAGAAGTTCAACTCACTGGTCCAGAACTCATTCGAGAAACAACGGATAAGATTGTACAAATCAGAAGTCGACTTCAAACCGCAAGAGATCGACAGAAAATTTATGCCGACACATGACGCAGACCCCTAGAATTCCAAGTCGGAGATAGGGTTATGCTAAAAGTATCGCCTTGGAAAGGCTTGATACGATTCGGTAAACGAGGAAAACTAAACCCAAGATACATCGGACCATTCAAAATCCTAGCCAGGGTTGGCCCAGTGGCGTACAGACTTGAGCTTCCATCAGAACTCAGTAGTGTACACGCCACTTTCCATGTATTTAACCTAAAGAAATGCTTGTCAGATGAATCACTCGTTATTCTACTCGATGAAATTCAACTCAATGACGATCTTCAATTTATCGAGGAACCCGTATAAATCATGGACCGAGAGGTCAAACAACTCAAGCAAAGCCGAATACCAATTATCAAAGTTCGTTGGAACTCACGACGTGGTCCTTAATACACATGGGAACGAGAGGACCAGATACGTAAGAAATACCCACATCTTTTTACCAACAAAGCTTCTACTCCCAACGCAAATTGATCTCCGGGACGGAGCTCTCATATGGGGTGGAGACTGTCACAATTCGCAATTTCAGGTTAAATACTATTCCTGAAAAATTTCACTATTCACTTTTACTATTCACACTATTCACTTTTACTATTCATTTTTCCTGAAATTTGATTTTTATTTCACATTCTCATGTGATAAATCATTTTCATGGCAAATTAAAAGTTTGACACTCATCAGATCATTTTCGCGAAAGTTATTAAGGAATTACACGTTTTAGGGTAAAACGTCATTCAAAAATCCTACGCACAATGAAACTCGGCCGCGTTAATTTTCCCCGCATCAGAAAAATGTTTGATACACTCATGATTTATTTGAGAATAAATCATGACTGAGAAAAACATGACCAAATAAACCTCGGCCGTGAAAAACAGGAATTTTTGTTTTTAAGCATTTTTACTCAGCCGTAACCTTAGCCTATACCTGCACCGCGTTTCTAAGACGATTTGAGTTTTCACATTTTTGGAATAAGTCAACATATTTTTCCCTCCTCCTTTGACCAAAATTCATCCCTTGATTTTATAAATCATTCCTTAATTTTTAGGCTTACGGTTTTATGTCTTAAAGACATTAAATACCAACCGACACTAGACTGAGCCCAGTTTAGACATTATAAGTCATTTTAAATCATTATTATCACATTAGAAAAGTAACATTTTACTTTTCTCAATTTTACACAATATTCGTACGTTTTACGTATTACGCGTTTTAGACCCGCGTTTCCAGTTTTAGCAGGGTTTTAGCACCCCAATGGAACCTACCACTCATTTTATATTTTATTATAGAGTACAATGACATGTTTAACCATACTTTCAAGTTCCACATTTTTACGATACCCGGTTTTACGTTTTGAGGCTTAATCATTTACGGTTAGCTTTTTACGGAGTCAAAACTCATCCAATATCTTGGATAATATCAACCAAAGGCACACCACATCCCCTAGCTTGTGTGAACCGCCAATAGGAGGGGGGAGTCATCCCTTGGTGTGGCTTGATCTTATACAAAGTTGTCTAAGATGATTACATGTATACAAGCTTGTCATGTAAGCCTTTGACTAGTCCTAATCTTGTAACCTCCTCAAACCCATATAAATACCCCCTCCCCCTTGTTGCCGTCCACAATCACACACACAAACACCATAACACTTAGCTAATTCACTCCTAGTTACAAGCAAGATTCAAGTACTTCATCAACATAGAAACCCTAGCTTGGTTTTAGGTAATCAAAATACTTCCAAACCTTATAAACTTTGGTGATTCTCTTGAGTTTAAATCCACTCAAGTCATCTCAACTTTCATCATCTCTCTTTCAAGAATACAAGGGTAGAAAGATTGCATGAAGTGAAGTAGGGTGAAGCTAAAGTCTATCAAAGTCCTTACCTTACATGTTAACTTCCTTTCTTAATTGAAAGCCAAAAGTTGTAAGCAAAACCCTAACATACTTATTGTTAAATATCATGTTCATGTTATTTACATATCACTCATGCTATATTTTATCTTGTGATCATGTCCATGATGTATAAAAATGGGTAAAACAAGTTATTGTAAATGATTGTTAATTTAAGTTATTTAAACAAGTAAACTAGTGACTTTCTTGGTGAAATCTGATCAAAATGGTAAAATTATGATATTGGATCATTACATATTGTAGTAGAGGACTTAACAAGGAAACCATAGCAACTTGAACCACTTAAAACGAGTACATGAGTCAAAAGTTATGACCATTTGAAGTTACCAAAACTTTGCGGCAAAACTGCCTAAATACCTTCTGTGACAGAACCTTAAACACGCAAAAAGAGGCCCTTCTGGTCCGTTTCATGAAAAAGTTAAAGCACGAAAGTTGTCCGGAATCACGTTTTCTTCAAAAACTCAGGTGCACGTACCCAGAAAATCAATAACGAATGAGATTTTCTTCAGTTTCTTAACCGCTATTTTATATATATAAGTCACTATATAATAGTTGTGGTTTAATAAGACCAAAGAGGTCTAATGACCTAGATTCGAGACCACAACCATGGCTAAAGCCAAGGTTGAGTCTCAAGACCTTGGAACAATGACCAAAGGTCATGGCAAGGCCATGACTAAATGACCATATAAACTTACTTAGGCGAAAACATGAGCTAAAAAGTTGGCGATAACTTAAACATACAATTTGGATCTACTTCATCTAAAGAACCATGAGATATTACAAGTAATTGTCAACAAGATATAAGAAACTCACCCTAATAACAATCTTCATGTAAAAATAAACTTTCCTAAGTTTATTCAAATTTTGGACATGTAACTTTTCGGATCAAAACTTATATATATATATTTTATCAACTACTACAATAGTAGGGAGCCTCATGTGAGGAGTTCATTATGTAAGCCGTCGAGATGAGTTGTGGATTTACGAATTAAAGTGTCCTGGCTCCTCGAACGTTTACTACATGACTTCTGAATTATGTCGGCCCGAACGGTAGTAAACGATATATATACTATACGTGTTTCACGAACCATTTCTTTTCATATACTTACACTATACAAAGTACCACATCATGGACTAAATGCAAGACATATATATAGGCAATTCTACATATTCTTTACTCCAATCCTAAGTCGCAACATTCTATTATAGGTTGCTCGTAGAAACCTTCACGATTCAACCGTTACATTCACTACTTGCTATCTTACTTAAGGTGAGTTCATAGCCCCACTTTCCATTACTTAATTGTTTTACAAACCTTGGGGGGAATACATGCTATTTTAAACCGAACACAATGCTTGGAAACTGTATGCTGCCTGATTATTTTATTATTACTAAGTACCTTCCTTGCCAATCCTAGGCCCCATATCATGAACCATTTAATCACTAGTATTAGTGAGCGCGAGTATTGTGAATAGGCCTATTGGGATTGACGAATCCCATTTGTTTGAGCAGATTAGTTCAAACGAATGCACTATATTTGAAACATTAAGTATGACAGCAAAGTACTTACCGGGGCAACAAAACCGCCGATTGATATTGGTACCCATTAACGTATTGGTTGCATGAGCTTAGTATATAATAATAACTGTTTTGTTTTCCAACCATAAGTATGAGTCTAATTAACTCATACTACCAACATATTGTGTTCAACCGTTAAACAAACTCTATGAATATCACTCAACCTTTGTGTTGACCTCTTAAGCATGTATTTCAGGTCCATGATAATCAAGAATGGAGTGGAAGGGCACGGACTAAAGGAAGAAGGCTATAAACTACATTGTCATTCGATAAAACATCAAAAGACTTTATATTGATGTATTTTGAAACATGGAACCTTTTTGGGACCTAACTATGTAAACTCTGATATATTTGAATAAATTCGAATGATAACTCTTTTTAAAGCGACTCGGTTAGAGATCGTTTTCTATTATTATGACTGTTGTGCCGTCGAGTAACACCCAAGTTGAATTCCGCTGCATCATGAATTGGGGGTGTTACAGATTGGTACCAGAGCCATGGTTATAGAGAAACGGGTCTAAGTGAGACCTAAACTATAACTACAATTACAAGCAAAAAATTTTTTATAGCCTTCCGCTCTTCGTGCCTTCCTCCAGAAGATTATGGATTTATTACGCATGTTATGCTACATGAACATATTAGTATATTGTTATATACACATTGCCATATTTTGAGCATTTTTCATAAACATTAGATTTATTTTGACATCATAATACTCATTGTAGACATCATGTCTGTACCTCCATCTCCCGATCATCTTCCTGCTATGCCCGTTTATTTACCAATTCTTCCCGGACCTGATGATCCGTACTTTGAAGCAATTGACTACGACGACAAGGAAGAACCTTACGAGGATCTAGTCGATGACAATGAAGAAGATCCGGACGAAGATCCTGAAATGGACATAAACATCGATGATTACGAAGAATATCCTGAAATGGACATAGACATTGAAGGCATCGACGACATTGAAGTAGTTGAGGAACCAATGGTGGTGCGACCACTATCACCATTAACATCACCACCTCCTATATCACCAAGCCAAATAACTCAACACTCACATCCTATAAACCTCAGGTATGTCAAGCATAAAATCATAACAACACCATAATAAGTAATTCACCAATCTAAAAAACTCAACATAACACAAAACCCTAATAAACACTAACTAAAACTTAAGTAGGATTATGTGCTTATTTGAACCTATATGCTTAGTTTAACTAGTATGAATGTGTCCAAGGCTTAAGTATGAGTTTCCTTAGGAATATTAGAATATCTTAGGATCATTAGGCTATAGAATAAACCCTTTAGAACTTAGATACAAACCCTATAAGCCCAAAACCATAACTAGGTCATAATTAACTAGAATTAGGTCTAAACCATCCCAAAACTTCCCCATAGGTCACTAACACTTAGTATAAGCCTCCTAGAACTTAGAAATAGTTATTAGACACTTATAGGACACTAGTCTAGGCACTAAACCATCGGATAAACCCTAGTCTCTCACTAGACACACTTAGGTCATTTAGGTTACAAAACTAGGTCAAACCTTACCAAACCTTTCCCATAAGCTACCCTCACTTAGAATAAACCCTTTAGGACTTAGGATTAGTCACTAGACACTCTTAGGAACATAACTTAGGCACTAAACCTTAGGTAAAACCTTAAACACATAATAAGTAGAACTAGGTCTAAACTTAACTAAAACAAGTAAAACCTAAACATAAGCACCTCAAACACCTCAACCTAGCACCCTAACACCTTAGTCATACCCAAGCATACACCCTAACACCTCTAAGAACCCACACAAGTAGGTGCATCACCTACTTGTCTAATCCACCACTAATCACCACTAAACCACCACTCAACCTCCACTAAACCACCACTAATCCACCCCTAATCTCCCTAAACCACCCCTAAACACCCTAAGCAGCTTGCAAGCACCTCCAAGCACCTAAGCAAGGAGGTGCATCACCTCCTTGTAAGCTACTACCACCAAACCGCCTCCCTCGTCTCTTGTACACCACAACCGACCTACCCTTCCCCCTAGCTACTATCATAGCTCGTCCTCATCACCATGTAGCCTCACCACATCACCCACTAGCCTTGCTTGCTCACCCCTCCCCCTCCATGACACCTACACCACGTTTTCACCTCAAACTGCCTTAACGAGGGTATAAATACCCCTCGTACACCCTCACTTCCAAACCACACCCTTTCTTCTTTTCACCTTACATTAGTATAGTATTATTGAGCCCTTAGGAGACCTTGGAGTCGAGTAGCTAAGCCTTGGTCGAGTTGTGTTGTGGTTTGAGACAATACGAGCCCTAGAAAACCCTAAACCCACGAAAACCCTCCCCTAGCCAAGTAAGTCTTACATTTTAGTCTATTTAGCTTTAGTTTAGTCTTAGGATAGATTTAGGATGCCTTAGATACCCTAGGAACCCTTGCATGAGCCTTGAACCATTTCGTTTACTAGTTTACGTTTTAAAACCCTAGATCGAGTCGTATACTTGCATGCATGCTATAAGTCACTTCTTTAAGTGATACAATAGTTATAAATAACCTAGATAAGTTAAAATAAGTAAAAAAATAGGCTAGAAAACTTAGTTGCTAGATAAAATATAAGTTACATGCATATTAGGACTAGTTTTGCAAAACTTACGTGCATAAGGGTATATATCGTAAATTCCTAAAATTATAAAGTCTATGGACTATTTTTGACATTCCCTAGAGGTTATAAGTGTAAGGACTAGTTTTGCATAATATTAAAACCCTAGGATAGATATTAAAATAAATATAAACTAAAAAGGACTAAAAATGTAAATATTATAAAGTTAAAGGTCTAAATGGTAAATATAGAAAAATTAAGATTCTTAGGTTAGTTACTTAAAATATAGAAGTCTAGGGACTAGTTGTGTCAAGTATAGATATTTATTAGTATAAGTAATGTAAGTAATATAAATTTAGGGTAGAAAACGTAAATATAAATACTATAAGGGTAAAAAGTGAAAATATCATATAAGTATAAAACCTAAATAAAGTTAGAAGTATAACACAATACTAGGGAGCTTCATGCGAGGAGTACTATGTGGATATTTTGTTTTGACGAGTTTGTTGGGTTTACAAATTAAAGTGCCCTGACTCCTCGAACGATTATTGCATTCTGAGATATGATGGCCCGAACGGTGATATGATTATAACTAAACCCTAATAACAACATAACTGAATAATAGGGAGCTTTGTGTGAGGAGTACTAACTTCTGAATTATGATGGCCCGAACGGTATTATGTTGATAACATAATACAATAGTAGGGAGCTTCATGTGAGGAGTTATATACTTCTGAATTACAATGGCCTGAACGGTGTTATGTTATATATAAAACATTAACAAACCTAAAAACAATAACTTGAGAAACATAAACATGATAACTAAAGCTTGACATACATCCAAAACCAACAACACACTAGGATATGTGAGTAAGGCGGTCTAGTTTCCGAGTCACTATTTGCATCACTTAGATTACTCTAAACCCAGGTGAGTTTCGTAGCCTCACATCTTTTTAAATACTATGAGTTTTCATAGCCTCACACCTTTTAAATGCTTTCTAAATGTTTTACAAACCCTGTGAGGGGGATACATGCTAAATGCTTTCCTTAAAACCAAATACAAGTCTATTTCTCTGGTTGTTGCACGAGTAAACTAACTGCTACCACTACATAACCAAAATTAATGAATCTAATCGTTTGGGATATTTTACCCACGCGAACGCGAATATAGTTGATAGATCTAATAGAGTTTGACAACTCCTGTTGGTATTAACACCCCACTAGGTGGTACCAATAAGTACTATATTTGAATCCAGTCAAGGAATAACTTTGGCAAGTTATCCTTCTATCCCCTCATGTTGGGTCTGCAGTCCACATGACCCGGATCGTTAAGGTGTAATTCATGAGCTTAGTGCAACATACTACACTCCTGATAATTGTGCATGCATCACAATTATCACAAAACCTACATTTTCTTAAATGGGTGTAACAAATGAACCCAGGGAACTTGTATTCACTAACCCCTAAACCTATGATTCTCACTCAACACCTAGTGTTGACTTTTTAAGCATGTATTCAAGGTATATTACTTCTATGGAACCATGGTAGAAGGAGGTACTGAACTCGGAGGACTTTTCATGGTTATCATTCAAACTTAACCTAACTCTTAGATTTTTGGGACCTCATCAAAAATTAAAGTATATCTTTTATAATTAAAACTCTAATAATTATGAATGATAACTAAATTTCCAAAACGTCTCTTTTCGAGTCATTTTCTATTACTGTATCTGTGATTCTATGAAGTAATACCACAAACACTTTATCCGCTGCGATCAGTGAAAAATGGGGGTGTTACAGATTGGCATTAGAGCTACAGTTGTAGAGAACAAGGTCAAAACCTAAACTGCAACTATTTTTCCTAAACCCAAGAAAGTCCTCAGTACCTCTGCCATCCTCCATAACCATACGTGCTAAGGTAAGTATAATAATTGCCTGCTTAACTGCTAAATGATTTATAGTATTTTCTTTATTATATAGTTATGTCTACTCCCCACTACTGTACCCCTATCTCATCTAGTCTACATCCAGAGAATGATCTTTCCTCTCCGAATGTACTAGATTATTCACCTAAACCCTATAACTTAGAAGATTCTAGGAACAGTTTAGATAAACCTACACCCTTAGGATATACCTCTTCTTTAGATAACCCTCATTTAAAACACATAAGAGATTTCTATGCTAAGATATCACCCCTACCTCCCCTAAACCCTATTATACATCCACTTTTTCCTACCTCTAGAACGGAACCCCATGGTTTCTTTCTTCTGAGAGAACCATATATACCTAAACACCCTATCCCTACCTATACCCCTAGATATGACCTTAGGCAACCCTATACCTTAAACCCTACCCCTTACTTAATAAACCCTCCCATTCCATCTTGGAAAGATGAAATTGGAGAAAAACCCTCTAGGATAACCCTAGAAGATGAGGAAAACCAATTAGAGGAGATTTTAAATAACGTAAATGAAATTTTCTTGATCTCCTTGAGAAGATAGAAAAAGGTCATAATAATAATAACTTAGATAATCAACCTGTCTATAGTAGTTTAAGAAAAAATTTACAAGAAAACCATTTTAAAATAGCTAAAATACAGAAAAACCAAAATGAAACATCACCATAAAATAGCCTTTGCCCGCTTTCAGATTTGCACTTTAGAAAAGATAATAGATAATGATGTGGAATACTTAGAAAATGCTAACTCATGGAATTAGAAAATTAGGAAACTTTAGAAAACCGTAAGTAAATAAAGAACTGTAAGGAATTATTGAAGTCAATATTTAGATACTGCAGATGGATTCTACTGACAGGTTCCTGCGGACACATATAGTTGATTCTTCTGAAGACTGGCTCCTGCTGATATAAGGATCCTGCGAATATAGTTAATCTGTGGATAGAATTTGTTTATTTTAGGACAAGATATGTAGAATATCTTTTATTAGTTTAATGTTATTCGTTTCTTGTAAGAAAGGTTAGAGTTTCCACTAGTATATAAGGAACCCAAGGTCATTGTATTATATGTGTGTTTCGAAACAATTGTTAGTGAATAATATTGATCCATAGAGGATCAAAGAGTTTAGCATACAGTTTGTATTTATATTCCGCGATAAATATAAGCTCACAGAGATTGTCTATTTAGTTTTACTAGTGATTACATTAGTAGACTAACGATCTATTGGCTCGAGATCTATCAAGTGTAGATCCTACAAATGGTATAAGAGCCACAAGATAATCTCTGTAATCCAACTTACACTCAAATACCTTTTCAATCTATAACAATGGTAGATGGAGAAACTTCTGATGTCACTCTCACAAACGCCAACGCTCTCACTCAACAACTTCAACAGGTTGCTTTCTCTAACAACAATGCCAAGTTTCCCTATCTCAGGAAGGATGTGTATGAGATTTGGGCCATGAAGATGCAGAACTGGATTGCCAGTGTCGACTTTAACCTATGGAATGTGATATAACAACCCCAAAATCGATCAATACAGAGGAAGACTTAAAATGTCAGCGGAAGACTTTTGGGGTATTATATCGTGGATCTTTGTCTCAATTATAGAAAACGAATCAAGTGAGACGTTTTATGTTTTATTTAAAATACCAAATATTCATAATTCCAAGAGGTTTCATTATTCAACAACAGGTTTTTATTCAACAAGAAATAAACATTTCTTTATTTGCCCACTTCGTGCCTTTGCCATCCATTCCATTTAGTTACCTGAGATAAACATGCTAAAAGTCAACAAAAGTTGAGTGAAATTCATAGGTTTATAATAAAGAGTTTGAACACAAGAGATAGGTGCTTATTGTATATAAATACAAATAAACAAGTTAGAAAAATCACATTCCTTATTGCCTTAAGCTCATGACACTCAACGATTCAACAAACATCAATATATTCTGTAAAAATGATGTAAAATATATAGCCCCCAAGATAGGTATTTGCCAGTAACCTATGATATTCAAATAAAGTGCATTTGGTGACTTTCCTCTAGCAACCAAATGGGGATTGTCAATCCCTAATAGATCTATTCACAATTATTTACGTTCACCTTTTAAGTGATTAAGGTTCATGATCGAGGGACTTTTGGCAATAGCTACTTAAGCAATAATAATATCAGGAAAAGACTTGTGTTCGGTTTTTGAGCATGTACCCCCCCCCCCCCCCCCCAACAAAAATAAGTTAAATGTGGGCTATGAACTCACCTTAGTAGTACAGTAGAACAAATGTAATCTCAATGATGCAAGGCAACGGCTTCACACACAACCTATAAGATATGGCACGTTTCAGTTTTCAAGTCTCGTTGTATTGCGAACGTTTATTATTAATTACGAATAATCCACAAAGTGCATAGGCGATGTGTTACGTCGTATATAAAATAGATAATGGTTACGTATTGTTTTATTCGTCTAAATTTAATTATCTTTATATAAATTTTATACGTATATATATATATATATATATATATATATATATATATATATATATATATATATATATATATATAATTTATTATATAAAAAAAATCAATATTACTATTAAATTCTTTAAGTTTCTCCAATTTACACATTTTACCCTTAACGTAAAACATTTACGTCTTTAGTCCAAAATTATATATATTTACGTTTTAAGTCCAAGTATATTAATATTTACATTTTTCAATCCTAAGTTTCAATATTAACAGTTTATACCTTTAGAAAATAGTTTTTATACCTTTTTACCCAAAGTTTACGTGTTTGACACTTTTAGTCCCTATCTCTAAAAAATTTGCAAATTTAGTCCAAACATTACCAAATTTAAAACTTAACATTTTTATTATTTCAATAAGCTCAGGAAGTGTAGAAAAGCTTATTTAAACAGCTTATTAGCTTATTTTCACTACTTTTCACTAAATGGGCCTAACGAGCCAAAATTTAAGCCCGTTAACACGTTTTGATCCAAGGGGTTTCGGGGGAACTTTGGGTTTATCAAAATCCATCATTTTAAGTCCTAATCTCATTTCAAAATAGCTTTTTCACCCAGATTATTAGAATAAGCTAAAACTAGCTTGTTGGGCTTATCGGCCCACTTAAAGTTTTTATTTCCTGAAAAACCTTATCAAATAGCGTTTTGCTTTAGGCTCGTTCAAGTGACGAAATAAAGTTATTAGGCCTCGTTATTTATCATTCTCGTTAATATACCAGGTAGACAAATAGTTCGTATAAAAATATTAAGGAGTCGTGTGTCGAATTTTGAAATGGCGAGGTCAAAGTGTAGCCACAAACTCAAGCGTATAATTTGTAAAAGTTGAAAAATATTCTAAGTCTTTTAGTGAAAATCGTATAGGTCCATTTAACTTAGAAACGTGTGAGTTTTAGAGTGTATACGTTAATATATGTTCGAACCTTTTATAGTTTCTCGTTTATGACTTATCCAAGAAATTGTATGATACATAAAATATATACGTTGCTTTTATGATTTACGATTTATAAGCTTCAAGTGTTTGTGCACAATATCAACATACGTATATATAAATAGAAAGAGAGGTTCAAGTTCTCACCTCACCTATAAAAGGTGGCGTAAAAACAAGTGTAAGGTTCGTGTAATGGTACAAATGCTTCGTGGTTCACTTCACGTTCCTCCAAGGTTCAAGAGGCTCCAATCTTGGCTTACTAGGTTCACTTTGAGGCGTGGTACTCTTGGCGATTTGTTTGTCCCTCCACAGCTCCTCCTCGTTACTATTTTTAGTGTAATGGTTTGTTTATGTGCATGTAACGTTTTGTGATTGCATGGGAGGTTTATATAGGCAGTCTTTGAAGGGTAGAAACAAGATAGGCTCACAAGTGTTGGTGTAAGCATGTGAGGGCGAATAGTAGCACCACAAACAATGCCCAATCGATTTTGTACATGGCTAGATCTTGTGAGATATCATTCTATTCATTCCTGACATTTCATGTTATGCATATTGTTAGTTTAGATGCAATTGGTGAGCAAGGGAGGCAACAAGGAATAATATGCCACGTTTGGACTTATCTCTCAAATGGTTTGTTTGGTGCTTTGCTTGGGTGTTTTCTAGGGTAGTAAACGAGCGAGAAAATGTGTAACAACTATCACTTCTATTTCCTTGGCACTAGGTGATACGAAACAAGTAAAAATATTCATGTGTCATGTGTAGAAATCGTTAAATACTAGGGGTGTTTTGGGTGTGGTCGCGACAGGGAACAAAGAAAAGAAAAAAGAAAACATTAAGGGTGCGTTTGGGCTCAAGGTCTGGTGGGCTTGTGGTTTGCTTCGGCCCAACTGAAAAAGAAAGAAATATAAGAGTCCGTTTGGTTTATATGTTGGATTTCGTGGCCCAATGAGTGTTGGGGGCCCACATGACGTGTCTCGATTATCGTGTCAAAGTTCAAAAATATTAGTGAGCGTTCTCGGGAAGTTTCGTAGGTTCGGGGAAAATAAAAATAGTATACGGTATTTAGACGAAACATATTGTTTTAAATATAAACGTGTTATATATATTTATCGTTCGCAATAATCATAGGTTATCTGGGTCGTGTGTAAGCATCGTTTCTAGGTAAGCGGTCAATCACAGTTATCATAGTGGTTCAATATCAAGCCATATGATAAAAAAAAAATTTTGTTACCTGTAAAATGGTGTTAAGTTATCGTAACATCGTTTTATTTATTCGTATGCATTTACTAATCGTAAGGGAAATTTACGAGAGGTTACATTACCTACCTCTTACAGGGAATTCCGTCCCGGAATTCTAGTCTAAGATAGTTGCCAAGGGTGTCTTAGGTGAAGAGATGTGGGTACTTGGAGCGAATCTGATCCTCGCGCTCCCAAGTATATTCCGGTCCTCGCTTGGAGTCCCAACGAACTTTGACAATAGGGATACGGTTTGGTTTGAGTTGTTTAACTTCTCTATCCATGATTTCAATGGGTTCCTCGGTAAAGACAAGGTTATCATCTAGTCGAATTTCTTTCAATGGAATCACGAGAGATTCATCGGATAAACACTTCTAAAGGTTTGACACTTGAAAGGTGTCATGGATCCGACTAAGTTCTTTGGGTAGTTCTAGTTTATAAGCCATGGGTCCTATCCTTTCCAGGATTTTGAATGGACCGATGTATCTGGGGTTCAACTTTCCATGTTTTCCAAATCGTACCATTCCCTTCCAGGGAGATACTTTCAATAAGATTCTGTCTCCTATTTGAAATTCCATGGGTTTCCTTTTTAGGTCGGCGTAGCTTTTCTGTCGGTCTCGGGCTGCTTGTAAGCGTTGCTTAATATTAACAATTTTCTTGGTTGTTTCCCGAACAAGGTCTGGTCCTATAAGTTGTCTTTCTCCGACTTCTGCCCAAGAAACGGGCGATCTGCACTTTCTACCGTACAGTGCTTCGAATGGTGCTGCTTTTATGCTGGCGTGGTAACTATTGTTGTATAAAACTCTGCTAATGGTAAGTGCTTATCCCAACCTTTTCCAAAATCAATAACGCATGCTCGGAGCATATCTTCCAAGGTATGGATAGTTCTTTCACTTTGACCATCAGTTTGAGGGTGGTAAGCGGTACTCATATCTAGTTTAGTTCCTAAGGCTTTCTGTAACGATTTCCAAAAGTGAGAGGTGAAACGACTATCTCGATCCGAGATAATTGAAATTGGTACTCCATGTCGAGTGACAATTTCCTTCACATACAGCTGAGCTAGTGTATTCATCTCATTGGTTTCTTTGATGGGTAGAAAATGAGCGGATTTTGTGAGACGATCCACAATAACCCATATTGTGTCGTATCCGGATGAGGTTTTTGGGAGTTTGGTGATGAAGTCCATAGTGATTCGTTCCCATTTCCACATAGGAAGTTCTGGTTGTACAAGTAGACCTGAAGGTTTCTGATGTTCTGCTTTTACTCTTGAACACGTCAAACATTTACCGACATATTCTGCGATGTCAGCCTTCATGTTTGGCCACCAATATAGTTTCTTTAAATCCTGATACATCTTGTCGGAACATGGGTGAATGGAGTATTTTGACTTATGGGACTCATACATGATGAGTTCACGAATACCTCCAACCATAGGGATCCAACTTCTGTCCTTGAAACACAGTGTTCCATCGGATTTCTTCACGAAACCATTCTTATTCTCGAGCATGCTTCCTTGGGCCGGTTTTCTTCTTTAAATGCTTCGTTCTGTGCGGTAAGGATTTGGGATGGAAGGGGTGAGTGAATAGTCATCCCTAGTGATCTAACTCGAAGGGGTTTCAATCGTTCATTTCGGCTTAACACATCTGCTACTACATTAGCCTTTCCTGGGTGGTAACGTATCTCACAATCATAATCGCTGAGCAGCTCCAGCCAGCGACGTTGCCTCATATTCAAATCCTTTTGATCCAAAATATGCTGAAGACTCTTGGGGTCTGTGTACACGGTACATTTGGTGCCATATAAGTAGTGCCTTCATAATTTGAGCGCAAACACTACAGCTCCTAACTCCAAGTCATGAGTCGTGTAGTTTTCCTCATGTTTCTTCAGTTGCCGGGATGCATAAGCTATTACTTTGCTTCTTTGCATCAAAACTGCTCCTTGTCCATGATAAGATGCGTCGCAATATACTATAAAGTCCTCATTTCCTTCTGGGAGGGCTAATATTGGAGCTTCACAAAGCTTTTGTTTTAACAACTGGAAGGCTGCTTCTTCCTTTTTTTTCCCAGATGTACTTCTCGTTCTTTTGGGTTAGCTTAGTCAAAGGTGTTGCTATGTTGGAGAATCCTTCAATAAATCTTCGGTAGTAACCTGCGAGACCTAAAAATTGACGTATCTCCGTGGGGTTTGTAGGAGATGACCAACCTTTTACAGCCTCAATCTTTGCAGGGTCTACGTGAATGCCTTGACTATCGATGATGTGTCCTAAAAATTGTACGGTGCGAATCCAAAAGTCGCATTTGGAGAACTTAGCGTACAGTTCTTCTTTCTTGAGCAGTTCTAGAATGATTCGTAAATGTTCCGCGTGTTCCTCTTCATTGTGAGAGTAGATCAAAATATCGTCGATGAATACTATTACAAACTTATCCAAGTAAGGTTTGCACACTCGATTCATTAAATCCATGAAAACTGCTGGTGCATTGGTCAGACCGAACGGCATTACTTGAAATTCGTAGTGACCATAGCGCGTTCTAAATGCAGTTTTCGGGATATCCTCTTCTCGAACTCTTAGCTGATGATATCCTGATCTCAGATCAATTTTTGTGTACACACTCGATCCTTGCAATTGATCAAACAGGTCATCAATTCAACTCCCGGTAATCGATGCACATTCGAAAGGATCCATCCTTCTTCTTAACAAATAAAGTTGGAGCTCCCCAAGGTGATGAGCTTGGTCGAATAAATCCTTTTTCCGACAATTCCTTTAGTTGTTCTGACAATTCTTCCATTTCAGATGGCGCTAGTCTATAAGGTGCTTTAGCCACTGGTGCCGCTCCAGGCACTAGTTCAATCTGAAATTCTACGTGACGTACGGGTGGAATACCAGGTAATTCTTCAGGGAATACTTCAGGAAAACCCCTAACGATAGGAACGTCATCAAGCTGCTTCTCGGATGACTTATTTTCCGTAACTTGAGCCATGAATACTTGACATCCTTCCTTCATGTATTTTATCACTCGCATACATGAGATAATTCCATATCGAGGTTTGCTCTTGTCGCCCTGGACAATGAGTGTTTCATCCTTGAGTGGTATATGGACAGCCTTTTCGTCACAGTGAATCCTAGCACGATGGTGGGATAGCCAATCCATGCCGACGATAGCGTCAAAACTACCAAGTTGAACCGGCATAAGATCAATGGCAAAAGGTTTTTCGGATAAGGTTAGGGTGCAATCTTTCATGATAGTATTGGTATCTATTAAATTCTCGTCAGCCATTTCGACTTCGTAGGTGGTGTTTAGCTTAGAGGGGGTAACATTAAGTAAAGGGGCAAACGTATCTGATATAAAACTCTTATCGGCGCCCGAATCAAACAATACTCTAGCATTATGATGGTTTAGTAGAAATGTACCGGTGACTACATCGGGTCCGTTTCCATCTCCGAGAAGGTATACCCTATCTTGGGCATTGACTGGTTCATTTCCTTTTGGGCAATTCCTCCGGATGTGTCCTACTTCTCCGCATCCGTAACAAGTAGGTGATATAACCTATGTGTTGCTTCCAGTAGCCGGAATCCTACAGTTTCTGGTTTGATGACCGATCTTACGACATTTGTCACATCGGACGGTACAACGACCCTCGTGATGAAGTTTGCATCGCTGGCATTGGGGTTTCTGTCCGTTGTACCCTACACCTTCCGTGGCGGCGTAGACTCGGGGTTTTTCTTGTCTTTGATTCTACTATTGAGTGCTTCGGTTGTTGTGATATTGTTGGTGGTTCGATTATTGTTGCGTTGGTTGTTGTTGTGATGGTGGGTGGTTCTCTTATCGTCCAATTTCCTTTTAAGCTCATTGTATTTTACTTCTCGGTCTAGAAGTTTCTGAGCAAGTTTCATTGCTGCTTCCAAGGTTGGCGGGTTTGCTGAGGTGACATTTCCTTCAATACTCCTAGGGAGTCCTTCGACATATTTCTCTAATGTCTTCTCATGATCGGGTACCATAGTAGGGCATAGTATTTTGAGTTCTTGGCATCTCCGGTTGTAACTTCTCAAATCAACTCCTTTCACTATTAAGGAATGGAACTCATCCTCGTGTTTTCGTAGTTCGGAACGGGGACAATACTTCTTTAGTATTTTTGCCTTGAATTCCATCCAAGTAAGTTGATGTGCTGCCTCTGCTCCTAGTGTTTGAACGGTAGAATTCCACCAGGATAGAGCGTCTTGCATCAGTGTTCCCGTTGCGAAGCTTACCTTGTTGTTTTCCGAGCATCCACTTCTTTGGAAAACAGTTTCACTTCTTTCAAACCATTGAGCTAATTCTGACACTCCTTCAGTTCCTTTGAAATACGTTGGTTGGCACACTATGAAGTCCTTGTACGTGCAGTAGCGGGGTGCAGGTGCATTTCCATCTCTATTACGGGCTTGTCCAGCTTAAACGGCATTGACGCCATTAGCAATTGCTTGCTGGATAGCTGCCGGGGTCATAACTTCAGGGTTTGCTGGTGCGGCGGTCGTGGTTGTTCTCCTAGTCCTAGCCATGTTGCTATTATAAAAGAAGGTATGTCATTAGAACATTTATAATAATCCTATCACGTCGAAAATACACATCGAGTAATAAATAGTTAAATATAGGTCGTAGTTACAATGATTCGATCATTGAAAAGGTTTAAATCGTAAATTATCGTTTGTTGGAATGACACACATAGGAATTACCAATAAGTTTGACCTGCATGAACTAATATATTACGATATAATGTATAAAGTTTGCAACGTAAATAAAGATAAAATAAACTTCCATAAATCAATGTCAAGGTGTTACAACACTTATTGATACTTGTGCAAATGTTTACAAAACACGACAAGATACTCTTATTTGTAGGACATTGATTTTTACTTAACAAGATGATTGTCTCATGGTTTTCCTAAGGCTTTGTCTAGGCGGTTTTGGAGTTCTTGAATGGCAGTGGACATGGTTTCCATGGTTTGATCTCGAGTCCTTTCCCTTTCTCGAGATTCTAGCAGGGCTTGCCTAAGGCGTAGGTTTTCAGTGTTGATCGTCTCAAGTTCTCGGTCTAAAGTTCCCAATGTTATTTCTGTTGAAGTGTTAGCCCCACATAGTGCTCCTATGAATTTCATTGATTCCCAAAATAGAGAATCCAACTTTTCAACCTAATCTTCTATTGCAAGATGACCAATTATGAGACTGTTCATATCATCTTCAAAGGTTTCTAGAAGTACATGTGGAATCTTGTTGAGTATACTAGCGATGGAATCAAGTCGATCTTCGTGGCGAACCATTCTTGCAGCTAACAATGGTATGGTGTGATGTATGGGTTCCCCAGTGACTGGCAGAATTCGGGAGGTAGAGTAAGAACTTTCCCTAAGTTCCCTTGTTTTTGGTGTTCCTTCTTGAGATCTCCAATATCGCATAATGGGCAACAAGAAAGACCATCTACGAGCATCCACTCGCTTGTGGGTCCTTCGGCATGTGCGTTGAACACAAGATTCTGAGGTGGTTGGGCGGATTGGGTAAGTCCTTTGGTGAGGTGATATTGGGACACTTCGGTAAGGTGCAGGTGGTGATGCTAGTGGAGGTGATGCTATAGGTGATGGTGTTAGTGGTACAGTAGTAGTTTGGTTGTAGAAGATAGTTGGTAGTGTTGGTATCACTGGTGGTGAAGGTGGTGGTGGCACAACTGATTTAGGTGGTATGACAAGAGCTGGTGCTGGTACAACAGTACTTGCTTCATACGGCTGAAGTTGTCTAATTTGCCTAGATCGGCGAATCGGACCAGTTGATGCCAGAGGAGAAGCCTCTGTGTCAGATGCTGGCAGAAATTGCTGGCTTTGCATGTATCTGTCGGTAGCAGAAGACATAGGCATAGGTGAGGTAGCATAGGCTGAAGTAACATCTTCAGTTCCTGAGTTTGAGGACACGCTGATAGGGTGGGTGTTCGAAGACATGACACTGTAATAAATTTCCCGATTAGTAAATGTAAGCATAATTATAATCAATTTAAAATGCTATAAAGTAAAAAAAAAAAAAAAAAAAAAAAAAAAAAAAAACTTTTTACCAATTATTGGAATGCTCAGGCACGAATGGCGTAAGATGGTATTTTATAAAAAATTTGTCCCGTTTAAGGTGTAGTTATAGTCCAATGTTCCAAAAACACTTGGTTCACTATAACCGTAGCTCTGATGCCAATCTATAACACCCCCAAAATCGATCAATACAGCGGAAGACTTTTGGGGTATTATATCGTGGATCTTTGTCACAATTATAGAAAATGACTCAAGTGAGACGTTTTATGTTTTATTTAAAATACCAAATATTCATAATTCTAAGAGGTTTCATTATTCAACAACAAGTTTTTATTCAACAAGAAATAAACATTTCTTTATTTGCCCACTTCGTGCCTTTGCCATCTATTCCATTTAGTTACCTAAGATAAACATGCTAAAAGTCAACAAAAGTTGAGTGAAATTCATAGGTTTATAATTAAGAGTTTGAACATAAGAGATAGGTGCTTATTGTATATAAATACAAATAAACAAGTTAGAAAAATCGCATTCATTATTGCCTTAAGCTCATGACACTCAACGATTCAACAGACATCAATATCTTCTGTAATAATGATGTAAAATATATAGCCCCCAAGATAGGTATTTGCCAGTAACCAATGATATTCAAATAAAGTGCATTTGGTGACTTTCCTCTAGCAACCAAATGGGGATTGTCAATCCCTAATAGATCAATTCACAATTATTTACGTTCACCTTTTAAGTGATTAAGGTTCATGATCGAGGGACTTTTGGCAATAGCTACTTAAGCAATAATAATATCAGGAAAGGACTTGTGTTCGGTTTTTGAGCATGTATCCCCCCCACAAAAATAAGTTAAATGTGGGCTATGAACTCACCTTAGTAGTACATTAGAACAAATGTAATCTCAATGATGCAAGGCAACGACTTCACACACAACCTATAAGATATGGCACGTTTCAGTTTTCAAGTCTCGTTTTATTGCGAACGTTTATTATTAATTACGAATAATCCGTAAAGTGCATAGGCGATGTGTTACGTCGTATATAAAATAGATAATGGTTACGTATTGTTTTATTCGTCTAAATTTAAGTATCGTTATATAAATTTTATATGTATATATATATATATATATATATATATATATATATATATATATATATATATAAAGTTACGTTTATTATTTCTATTCAATTTATATATATATATATATATATATATATATATATATATATATATATATATATATATATATATATATATATATATATATATATATATAGACAAGCGTTCAAATGAGAAGTCTAATTTTTGTGAGAACGCGAGAAGAGATCTGGACCGTAGGATCAAGTTAATCTGATTTTGGGCGGAATGGCACTTTTGTAAATATTGAACGAAATTTTTAGGGGTCAAAGTGTATTATCCTCATTTGTTTCCACACCCCTAAACTTTATCCCATTTTTCTCTCCCACTTTACAATGATCACACGACACAAAATAGATCTGTCACCCGCCTTATCTCCGGCGTTTCTCCGTCATCTGCTTCATCTCCGGCGTTTCTCCGTCATCTCCTTCATCTCCGTCATCTCCGTCACTGCATCTCCTTCATATCCGTCATCTCCTTCATCTCCGTCATCTCCGTCACTGCATCTCCTTCATCTCCGTCACTGCGTTTAATCTCCGTCATCTTCGGTATTGACTCCGTTATATCTAATTTCTTTTCGGTTACATAATTTCGTGATTAAATGATTAACAACTGTTTTTTCCGGCGTTGATTCCGGCGTTGACTATATCATTTATTTTTTATTTGATTTATTACACATCTATTTTTTTGCACATGTGAATATTATTGTTTTATTAGTTAATTTTTTTATTGTGAATATTATTTTTTTGCACATTTATTTTTTTGCACATGTGAAGATTATTTGTGAAATTATTTTTATTTTTTGCACATATGCAGATTATTATAGTTTACGGATTAGGTGTTTTTCATTTTTAGATATGAAATTATGTTCATTTGAAATTTTTTCTTCACGAGTGAAGAATATCATTAAGTAATGAAGTTTTGAGGTTATTAGAGGTTTAAGTGTAGTAAAATTTTCTTCACGATTGAAGAATATCATTAAGTAATGAAGTTTTGATGTTATTAGAGGTTTAAGTGTAGTAAAATTTTCTTCACGAGTGAAGAATATCATTAAGTAATGAAGTTTTGATGTTATTAGAGGTTTAAGTGTAGTAAAATTTTCTTCACGAGTGAAGAATATCATTAAGTAATGAAGTTTTGAGGTTATTAGAGGTTTAAGTGTAGTAAAATTTTCTTCACGAGTGAAGAATATCATTAAGTAATGAAGTTTTGATGTTATTAGAGGTTTAAGTGTAGTAAAATTTTCTTCACGAGTGAAGAATATCATTAAGTAATGAAGTTTTGAGGTTATTAGAGGTTTAAGTTTAGTAAAATTTTCTTCACGAGTGAAGAATATCATTAAGTAATGAAGTTTTGATGTTATTAGAGGTTTAAGTTTAGTAAAATTTTCTTCACAAGTGAAAATGGAGGCTCATGGGTATATTTGCTTCTAACTTGATTAATTGAACTTGTTAGAGGATCATGGGTATATATACGTTTTGACATAATTCATAAAATTGTGAACAGACACATAAATTCTAAAATTAGCAAAGAAATTGGAAAAGCTTCTGTTGTTAAAGTGATACATAGACATACACCGTAATTTGAACGACTTTTATTAAGTCGAGTCTCATGAGGACTAAAATATCTATGATGTCTAATGTAGAATGCATATTCTATATCTAAACATTTATTGTAGTTTAGGTCTATCTAAAACATTGGCTTCATTTCATTTTGTTAGTTTGTTAGTTACTTACCATGAGGGATTTATAGAATGTTAAGCTAATCAATGACTATAGTGTTCTCTATTTCAGTCATCATGTTAATGTAGTTAACTAATTTGGTATTTTCTTGATTTGCAGTGGCATTGTAGCTACAGTATTTGGAGCTACTGGTTTCGTTGGCCGTTAACTGGTGCAAGAACTTGGTTAGGTAAAGTATTTTCACATATTTTAACATGTGTGTAAAAAACCAGGCGGTCTGCTTATCTACTACGTCACACAGCTAGACCAAACAGATCACATAATTTCATTAAGTAATGAAACTTTGAGGTTATTAGAGGTTTAAGTTTAGTAAAATTTTCTTCACGAGTGAAGAATATCATTAAGTAATGATGCTTTTATTTTATTAGAGGTTTAAGTTTAGTAAAATTATCTTCACGAGTGAAGAATATCATTAAGTAATTAAACTTTTAGGTTATAATAGGTTTAAGTTTAGTAAAATTATCTTCACGAGTGAAGAATATCATTAAGTAATGATGCTTTTACGTAATTAGCAGATTTTGGGAATATTTAAGTTTTGTTAGAGTATCTTAGACAAAATTTTTGAAATATGATAGTAATGATCAAGTTTATCAGCAAAATTTTCATTAGTTAATTATATTATTCAAACTGTTTTGTATAAGGGAATAGGTTAAGTTGCCAAAAATTTTGATATATCAAAATCACAAGTTAATAAATTATTTTTGAAAGCAATAAAAGGCCATCAAAACATGATAAAAACTCTATAGCATGGTTGAATAAGCGTATGGAAGAATCCAAAGAAAGGACCGTAAAACATGTCTTTGCCAGCGTAATGTATGTTGTTATTTCATTAGTTAAGGATTGTAGTTGTTTTTAGTGTGTTGAGAATTGGCATTTAGCCAAGGACTGTAGTTGTTATGCTGGTTGTTCTGGTTGTTATAAGTGTGGTTGTTGTGGTTCTTATAAGTGTGGTTAAGTTTGTCAGGGTAATGTATGTTGTTATATTTTGTGGTTTCTGAGTAGTAGTATATTTGAGATCTGTTTTTTTTAGTTAATTAGGTACTTGCAATCATATTGAGCATATAAGAGTTGGTTTGATTTTAGTTGGATCAGATTTGAGTAGTGTTTTGGTTGAGACAGTTAACAAATGTAGTGTTTGGATCAATGTGGTTTGCTTGTCTATTTGTTTGTTTTCAGAGACTATTGCTGGTTTAGACATCTCACTTAGTCTTCACTAAGGCTTAGTTAAGCATAAAATCAGTTAGTCATATCATAAAAAGTCTAAAAACCTTTTCATTGATCATCACAGTTAGTAGGCTTAGTCTTAGATTGCATAATCTCATAAAGTTATTAAGCTGATCAAATAAGATATAAACCGTAATTTGATTGTCAACTCAGGCCGTGTGCCTTATGCTGCTGCATATAATTTCTTAGTCAGTCAGCTGTGTAAACGTAGGAATGTTGGTCATGCAATGCAGTTAGTTTGAGAAAATGGAGGATCATGGGTATATTTGCTTCTAACTTGATTAATTGAACTTGTTAGAGGATCATGGGTATATATCTTTTTAACATATGTAACTCCACGTTTTGACATAATTCATAAAATTGTGAACAGACACATAAATTCTAAAATTAGCAAAGAAATTGGAAAAGCTTCTGTTGTTAAAGTGATACATAGACATACACCGTAATTTGAACGACTTATATTAAGTCGAGTCTCATGAGGACTAAAATATCTATGATGTCTAATGTAGAATGCATATTCTATATCTAAACATTTATTGTAGTTTAGGTCTATCTAAAACATTGGCTTCATTTCATTTTGTTAGTTTGTTAGTTACTTACCATGAGGGATTTATAGAATGTTAAGCTAATCAATGACTATAGTGTTCTCTATTTCAGTCATCATGTTAATGTAGTTAACTAATTTGGTATTTTCTTGATTTGCAGTGGCATTGTAGATACAGTATTTGGAGCTACTGGTTTCGTTGGCCGTTAACTGGTGCAAGAACTTGGTTAGGTAAAGTATTTTCACATATTTTAACATGTGTGTAAAAAACCAGGCGGTCTGCTTATCTACTACGTCACACAGCTAGACCAAACAGATCACATAATTTCATTAAGTAATGAAACTTTGAGGTTATTAGAGGTTTAAGTTTAGTAAAATTTTCTTCACGAGTGAAGAATATCATTAAGTAATGATGCTTTTATTTTATTAGAGGTTTAAGTTTAGTAAAATTATCTTCATGAGTGAAGAATATCATTAAGTAATTAAACTTTGAGGTTATAATAGGTTTAAGTTTAGTAAAATTATCTTCACGAGTGAAGAATATCATTAAGTAATGATGCTTTTACGTAATTAGCAGATTTTGGGAATATTTAAGTTTTGTTAGAGTATCTTCGACAAAATTTTTGAAATATGATAGTAATGATCAAGTTTATCAGCAAAATTTTCATTAGTTAATTATATTATTCAAACTGTTTTGTGTCACAACTCACCATTTCAGGTCATTTCAGGAACTTTGGAAAAACACTATTCATAAATCACTATTCATCAAAACACTATTCATCGTTTTACTATTCATCATTTTCGAGGTCAATTTGATATTCTGAGAAACATTTGGGAAATTTACTATTCACTGAACACTATTCATTTCCGGAAAAGTTTTCACTATTCTCTTGCATTACTCATTTCATCGTAAATTTAGTTTACGGGTATTCAAATTCGCGTAACCGGATTGGTTTAGGTGCGAATTCATTTCATTAGTGTTAAGGACACTGCATACGGACTAGAGACAGTCTGCATATCATCATAACAGCATTTTCATGTTATACCACTCTCAGGATTTTCAAATTTATATATTTGATACATTTAACGTTTTTACGTATAAGTATTTATAGTAAACGTTAACACCCGGTTTATACATGACGAATATATCTAAATATTCCCACAATGGTCCCGACACATTTTTATATCCATTTTATCATCATAAAAGTTATAACATTCATTTACCCAGTGTTTTGGAAATTTATTTTATTTATAACGTAAGCTTATAAATATTACGACGGTTTTCGTGAAAACTAAACAATAATCACCCGCACACTCAGTAATTGTACCCAACATAATTTTAACATTTTTATAACTTTATTATATCCCGGTTAACTTGTTAAAATTTATTTCTCGCAAACCCGGTACTCAATTATAACTAAAAACTAATTACGATTACCTAAATTTAACACCCAAAACCTATACTTATACAACACAAATACTACACTAGGACTAATTAGTAACTCAAAACCTATTTGACTACTTTGAACCCTTTGAAAAACCGGCCATGAACCCCCCCATTTTAACCTTTAGCCTTAACTAGTTTTAACCTTCCAAAATTTCAACAAATATCTAAAAACATCACATACATTACACTTGGATTTTTTTTAGATCAAAAACCCATTTTCTCTTCTTCCTTGTTCAAACCCACGCCCAAAATCATAAACCATGATCAAGTGAAGATTTTTGAAAAGTTAAAGCTACAAAGTTGTTCATTTTATCATTCTAATCAAGAATCATCCAACAAAAACACAAGAAATCCAAGATTTCTCATCATCTCACCACCTATTATTTCAAAGTGAGTATTCAAATTTATTTTCATGTTTTCATCTAATTAACATATGTATCTTATGGTATTCATGCTTAATTTCATGCACAAACTAGTTATACCACTTTATTTTTGTATACTTTTTGAACATACAAACCCTAGATTGTGATTTAGGTGTTTCTTTGTTAAATTAACTTGATTACTAGTCATTAGGAACCCATGGCACCCTAAGAAGGTGTATGGTAGGATTAGTATAGCTTTGTGGTGTTTGCAAGAGATTTTGTTGAAGTAGAAACTAGTTTTGAACATGAAAAATGGTTTTGTAACAACTATATAAACCTACTGTCCCACTTTTGTAAATTCTGGAAAATCAGTAAACATAAAGGAAACTTTGGCAAAATTTTTAGAAAATACTTTCAAAAACGAATCCGTAGGCGAAAGAACGGATTAAAAAGAGTTTATAACGAAGAAGTTATGATTTTTGCAAGTTTATTGACGAAAAGTATATTTTCTGAAAATTGTTGCTGTTGGACGTTTTTCGTCAGACAAAAAGAGGCTTTAGATGTAACCCGGAGGAGCCAAGCTTTTCAAAATATATTACTACATACTAAGACGTAACCGTGGATATAAAGAACAAGTAAAACGGGCTTATAACGACAAAGATATTCACGTTTCAATATCGGCAAAAACTCACTATAATTGGCAGCTTTTAATAGAAATAATAATGACACTATTTCTACGTACTAAATTCTAGATTTTTAGAAATACTACTAAATTGCCGAAATTTATAACTAACGAAGTACTTATGCTTATGAGCTTATTTTCACGACCATTAGATGTTACTTCAAGGTTTTCAAGACGAAGTATACAACACAAATTTTCTATACATATATATATTACGACAAGTTTACACAAGTCTAGTTAAGACTTATTTTTCACAAGTATGGAATATATTTTCATATGACTATAACAAGTATTTTTCAAGTTAAGAGTGGTATAGGTAACATGTGCATGGACATTTTCAACATCATTTCATGATCTAAATTAGATCATATTCATTCATCATAGGTCGCGGTTGATTTTCGTTCCTTGTTGTCCTTATCATTCCGTTGTATTGTACTATTACTTCGAGGTGAGTCATAGCCCCTACTCTTTTATACTTGTTTTAACTCTTTGGGGGAGATACATGCTACTACTTGCTTACTTGTACAAATTCACATAACATTTATACTTGATTACATTATACTTGATTTCATTATACTTGATGGCGTTATACTTAAACTTGTAAGTCTCTTTGGGATAACACATGTATTGGGTTTCGGAGATGAAGTGGAACCAATGCCACTACCTTCCTTCTGAGCAACATAAAGTCTCCTTGGATAACACATGTATTGGGTTTCAGAGATGAAGTGGAACCAATGCCACTACCTTCCTTGTGAGCAACATACTTAAGTGAGGTCTTCGGAGATGAAGTGTAGACTCACTACTAATTGCTAAACTGTTGTTATGAACTTTTACATGTTTTACTCATACTATATATTGTAGCAGTGGGTTGTAAACACACAGGTTACAAGGCTCTTATGGCGGGACTTGTAACTGAGTGGATTTACGATGCCTTTGCTGGGAAACCTTCATACATATGCATTACATTTTTTTTTTAGACAAACTCTATGAACTCACCAACCTTTGTGTTGACACTTTAAGCATGTTTATCTCAGGTTAGAAGGGCGATAGCAGGTATGTGGAGCTGAGAGTCTTAGGGCATGCTTTTGGAGACTTTCACTTTTATCGTTTACCATTCGATACACTTTAAAAACTTATGTATTATTCTACTTTGGGATCTTTGTTTTGTAAACTATGACTTTTATCTATTCGAATGGTAACTTTTCAAAAACGTCTCATTTAGAGGTCGTTTTCTATATCTTGTACTTTGTGCCCTGAAGTAGCATCCCTACGACACAGTCTTCCGCTGCGGTATTTTGGGGGTGTTACAGATTGGTACCAGAGCCTTGGTTATAGAGAACTAGGTTGTTTTAGAGTCTAGACTATAACTACATACATGTAGACTCTCCTCCCTATCGCCTTGCACTTTACATACACATACGCTTGGTGGTAATTTATTTATTTTTTTGACCTACGCTATTAGATACTTTGTAGAAACCGTTAGAAACTAGACTTCCCGGTGACTTTAACACTTAAGGGAGAATCCTTTGTTCCTTTGTACTAAGCGTGACATTCCCTAGATGCCCATTTAAGCAACGTCTACCACTGAGATATGTGTGCCTGGTGATATGTACACTTGTGAAAGGAAACATTTATAATTGTGGTGGCCAACATAATTATAAGTGCTTCACGACACACGTGGACATATGACTATGCAGATGTAGATCGGTGTTGGCACAACTTAGGAAACAACTGGTAGCACGGTATTATATATGAGGATGTTAAGTATAGACTTTGGTTAATCAACGGTTTTCCCTCATCTCTAACGTTCACTAAATGTCCTTCCTCTCAGGATATCATGGCACCAAAGAGAGTGACTCGTAGCTCTGGTCGAGGAGGCGCAACACCAAGGGGTGGAAGGACTGGTGGACGTGGAGGTAGAGGAGGTAGAGGAGCTGCTAATGACACTAGTAACCCAAGTAACGATGGTGGAAGAACTGGTGGACGTGGAGGTAGAGGAGGTGGTCACGGCGTTGAAAACAATGATAACAACGACGGTGGAAATACTGATTTTGAAGCCATCATCGCTCGAAAACTTGAAAACTTTCTCCCCACTATTGTCACTCAAGTTGGCGATCATATGAATAACTTGGCAAACCACGAAAGCGGAATTAACAACACCAATGGTATAGGCCAGAATGGTAATGGCAACAACAACATTAGGACTGGATGTACGTATAAGGAATTTACCTCATGCAAGCCAATTGATTTTGATGGTGTAGGAGGCGCGTTGGTGTATACACGATGGGTTGAAAAGATGGAGTCGGTGATCGACATTAGTAACTGTGCAGCACATCAAATGGTGAAGTATTCCATGTGCTTACTATCAGGAAAGGCATTGACATGGTGGAATACGCAAATTCAAGCTAGGGGTAGAGCGGCAGCTGTAGGTATGACATGGGACGATTTTAAGGCATTACTGAAGGAGGAATACTGCCCGGATAACGAGATGCAAAAGCTGGAGGATGAACTCTATCATCACTCTATGATAGGGGCTAGTCATGCAGCCTACACAGATCGATTCTATGAATTAGCCAGACTAGTTCCACACCTAGTTACCCCTGAGTCCAAGAGGATCGAGAGGTACATATATGGCCTTGTCCCAGAAATTCGTGGGACTGTAAAAACAACTGAGCCTTCTACAATTCAGAGTGCAATATTGAGGGCAGGGACTCTGACAGATGAGATGGTTAGAAATGGAAGCTTGAGGAACAGTGATAAAAGGAAGGGAACAAACGAGTCGAACAAGCAGATGGGCACGATAGCTGACAACAAAAGGGCAAGGACCTTTGCGGCAACTAATTCTGGTCAGGGAGAGTATTTAGGCCAGCTTCCTAAATGTATGAAATGTAATTTTCATCACCAAAAGACTGTGCCCTGCCGTATGTGTGCTAATTGCAGACAGTCTGGTCATTATGCAAACCGGTGTAGAGAACCAGTGAACCAAAAGACATGCTATGAGTGTAATAGCCCGGATCACTTTCGGAACACCTGTCCTAAGTTGAAAAGGAATCTTAACCAAGGAGGAAATCGTCCAAACTTAGCAGCAGCAATTGAAGGGCCGCGAGATGAGGCCAATGAGATTCCACCCGCACTTGGCAGAGCTTACTTCCTAGGAAATCCTATCACCCAACATGTCCGCGATAGCACAACGGGTACATTCTCTTGAACAACTATCGTATTTTTGTAGCACTTAAGTCTTAATATAGGACCTATACACAACATTGACTAATCTGAGGCCTAGCAGCATTAACCTTAGTCATACTAACACTAGTAATTTGATTAGTGTAAGCAATTCCAAAGTCGAGCCAATCTTTCAAAAGATCTTTTTCAAGGATGTTGAATTCAGACCTTGATTTTTAGCTTGGTTCTAGTGACTGTTCTTGTTTGATTGGGTTGCGAAAATCAAGCTAAAAGTTAAAGTCATCACTCAAACCGATTTAGCCTAATCTCATGACTGTTCTTGTTTGATTGGGTTTTGGGATTAAGTGAAAATCGGTTACCTAAAGGATTAACCTAAAGGAGGTCTTTTGAGGACTATGCTCAGGATTGGGAAGGTTTCCCTCATCAAGTCTGACCACGAGAACTTACCTAGTTGGATAGGAAACCCACCTACATAAGCTTTGACACATTTTCTTAAACACACACTTAACTGATTAACATTAACTGAACTTCGGGACGAAGTTCCTTTTAGAGGGGAAGACTGTCACAACTCACCATTTCAGGTCATTTCAGGAACTTTGGAAAAACACTATTCATAAATCACTATTCATCAAAACACTATTCATCGTTTTACTATTCATCATTTTCGAGGTCAATTTGATATTCTGAGAAACATTTGGGAAATTTACTATTCACTAAACACTATTCATTTCCGGAAAAGTTTTCACTATTCACTTGCATTACTCATTTCATCGTAAATTTAGTTTACGGGTATTCAAATTCGCGTAACCGGATTGGTTTAGGTGCGAATTCATTTCATTAGTGTTAAGGACACTGCATACGGACTAGAGACAGTCTGCATATCATCATAACAGCATTTTCATGTTATACCACTCTTAGGATTTTCAAATTTATATATTTGATACATTTAACGTTTTTACGTATAAGTATTTATAGTAAACGTTAACACCCGGTTTATACATGACGAATATATCTAAATATTCCCACAATGGTCCCGACACATTTTTATATCCATTTTATCATCATAAAAGTTATAACATTCATTTACCCAGTGTTTTGGAAATTTATTTTATTTATAACGTAAGCTTATAAATATTACGACGGTTTTCGTGAAAACTAAACAATAATCACCCGCACACTCAGTAATTGTACACAACATAATTTTAACATTTTTATAACTTTATTATATCCCGGTTAACTTGTTAAAATTTATTTCTCGCAAACCCGGTACTCAATTATAACTAAAAACTAATTACGATTACCTAAATTTAACACCCAAAACCTATACTTATACAACACAAATACTACACTAGGACTAATTAGTAACTCAAAACCTATTTGACTACTTTGAACCCTTTGAAAAACCGGCCATGAACCCCCCCATTTTAACCTTGAGCCTTAACTAGTTTTAACCTTCCAAAATTTCAACAAATATCTAAAAACATCACATACATTACACTTGGATTTTTTTTAGATCAAAAACCCATTTTCTCTTCTTCCTTGTTCAAACCCACGACCAAAATCATAAACCATGATCAAGTGAAGATTTTTGAAAAGTTAAAGCTACAAAGTTGTTCATTTTATCATTCTAATCAAGAATCATCCAACAAAAACACAAGAAATCCAAGATTTCTCATCATCTCACCACCTATTATTTAAAAGTGAGTATTCAAATTTATTTTTATGTTTTCATCTAATTAACATATGTATCTTATGGTATTCATGCTTAATTTCATGCACAAACTAGTTATACCACTTTATTTTTGTATACTTTTTGAACATACAAACCCTAGATTGTGATTTAGGTGTTTCTTTGTTAAATTAACTTGATTACTAGTCATTAGGAACCCATGGCACCCTAAGAAGGTGTATGGTAGGATTAGTATAGCTTTGTGGTGTTTGCAAGAGATTTTGTTGAAGTAGAAACTAGTTTTGAACATGAAAAATGGTTTTGTAACAACTATATAAACCTACTGTCCCACTTTTGTAAATTCTGGAAAATCAGTAAACATAAAGGAAACTTTGGCAAAATTTTTAGAAAATACTTTCAAAAACGAATCCGTAGGCGAAAGAACGGATTAAAAAGAGTTTATAACGAAGAAGTTATGATTTTTGCAAGTTTATTGACGAAAAGTATATTTTCTGAAAATTGTTGCTGTTGGACGTTTTTCGTCGGACAAAAAGAGGCTTTAGACGTAACCCGGAGGAGCCAAGCTTTTCAAAATATATTACTACATACTAAGACGTAACCGTGGATATAAAGAACAAGTAAAACGGGCTTATAACGACAAAGATATTCACGTTTCAATATCGGCAAAAACTCACTATAATTGGCAGCTTTTAATAGAAATAATAATGACACTATTTCTACGTACTAAATTCTAGATTTTTACAAATACTACTAAATTGCCAAAATTTATAACTAACGAAGTACTTATGCTTATGAGCTTATTTTCACGACCATTAGATGTTACTTCAAGGTTTTCAAGACGAAGTATACAACACAAATTTTCTATACATATATATATTACGACAAGTTTACACAAGTCTAGTTAAGACTTATTTTTCACAAGTATGGAATATATTTTCATATGACTATAACAAGTATTTTTCAAGTTAAGAGTGGTATAGGTAACATGTGCATGGACATTTTCAACATCATTTCATGATCTAAATTAGATCATATTCATTCATCATAGGTCGCGGTTGATTTTCGTTCCTTGTTGTCCTTATCATTCCGTTGCATTGTACTATTACTTCGAGGTGAGTCATAGCCCCTACTCTTTTATACTTGTTTTAACTCTTTGGGGGAGATACATGCTACTACTTGCTTACTTGTACAAATTCACATAACATTTATACTTGATTACATTATACTTGATTTCATTATACTTGATGGCGTTATACTTAAACTTGTAAGTCTCTTTGGGATAACACATGTATTGGGTTTCGGAGATGAAGTGGAACCAATGCCACTACCTTCCTTCTGAGCAACATAAAGTCTCCTTGGATAACACATGTATTGGGTTTCGGAGATGAAGTGGAACCAATGCCACTACCTTCCTTGTGAGCAACATACTTAAGTGAGGTCTTCGGAGATGAAGTGTAGACTCACTACTAATTGCTAAACTGTTGTTATGAACTTTTACATGTTTTACTCATACTATATATTGTAGCAGTGGGTTGTAAACACACAGGTTACAAGGCTCTTATGGCGGGACTTGTAACTGAGTGGATTTACGATGCCTTTGCTGGGAAACCTTCATACATATGCATTACATTTTTTTTTAGACAAACTCTATGAACTCACCAACCTTTGTGTTGACACTTTAAGCATGTTTATCTCAGGTTAGAAGGGCGATAGCAGGTATGTGGAGCTGAGAGTCTTAGGGCATGCTTTTGGAGACTTTCACTTTTATCGTTTACCATTCGATACACTTTAAAAACTTATGTATTATTCTACTTTGGGATCTTTGTTTTGTAAACTATGACTTTTATCTATTCGAATGGTAACTTTTCAAAAACGTCTCATTTAGAGGTCGTTTTCTATATCTTGTACTTTGTGCCCTGAAGTAGCATCCCTATGACACAGTCTTCCGCTGCGGTATTTTGGGGGTGTTACATTTTGTATAAGGGAATAGGTTAAGTTGCCAAAAATTTTGATATATCAAAATCACAAGTTAATAAATTATTTTTGAAAGCAATAAAAGGCCATCAAAACATGATAAAAACTCTATAGCATGGTTGAATAAGCGTATGGAAGAATCCAAAGAAAGGACCGTAAAACATGTCTTTGCCAGCGTAATGTATGTTGTTATTTCATTAGTTAAGGATTGTAGTTGTTTTTAGTGTGTTGAGAATTGACATTTAGCCAAGGACTGTAGTTGTTATGCTGGTTGTTCTGGTTGTTATAAGTGTGGTTGTTGTGGTTCTTATAAGTGTGGTTAAGTTTGTCAGGGTAATGTATGTTGTTATATTTTGTGGTTTCTGAGTAGTAGTATATTTGAGATCTGTTTTTTTTAGTTAATTAGGTAGTTGCAATCATATTGAGCATATTAGAGTTGGTTTGAATTTAGTTGGATCAGATTTGAGTAGTGTTTTGGTTGAGACAGTTAACAAATGTAGTGTTTGGATCAATGTGGTTTGCTTGTCTCTTTGTTTGTTTTCAGAGACTATTTCTGGTTTAGACATCTCACTTAGTCTTCACTAAGGCTTAGTTAAGCATAAAATCAGTTAGTCATATCATAAAAAGTCTAAATACCTTTTCATTGATCATCACAGTTAGTAGGCTTAGTCTTAGATTGCATAATCTCATAAAGTTATTAAGCTGATCAAATAAGATATACACCGTAATTTGATTGTCAACTCAGGCCGTGTGCCTTATGCTGCTGCATATAATTTCTTAGTCAGTCAGCTGTGTAAACGTGGGAATGTTGGTCATGCAATGCAGTTAGTTTGAGAAAATGGAGGATCATGGGTATTTTTGCTTCTAACTTGATTAATTGAACTTGTTAGAGGATCATGGGTATATATCTTTTTAACATATGTAACTCCACGTTTTGACATAATTCATAAAATTGTGAACAGACACATAAATTCTAAAATTAGCAAAGAAATTGGAAAAGCTTATGTTGTTAAAGTGATACATAGACATACACCGTAATTTGAACGACTTATATTAAGTCGAGTCTCATGAGGACTAAAATATCTATGATGTCTAATGTAGAATGCATATTCTATATCTAAACATTTATTGTAGTTTAGGTCTATCTAAAACATTGGCTTCATTTCATTTTGTTATTTTGTTAGTTACTTACCATGAGGGATTTATAGAATGTTAAGCTAATCAATGACTATAGTGTTCTTTATTTCAGTCATCATGTTAATGTAGTTAACTAATTTGGTATTTTCTTGATTTGCAGTGGCATTGTAGATACAGTATTTGGAGCTACTGGTTTCGTTGGCCGTTAACTGGTGCAAGAACTTGGTTAGGTAAAGTATTTTCACATATTTTAACATTGTTGACATAAATAATGCCTAAAAAACATTATTAAGTTTTTATCAATATCTCTATGTTTTGATCATTACAAAATATAACCTCAAAGAACTAAAACTTATGACATAAACAAGTATTTCGTGATTAATATTTCTCTTTACATCCAAATCACTTAAGGTATGAATAAACAAAGTGTTTAGTGCAATGTATGATCAAAGGGGTATTTAATTAACTAATACAAAGTTTATTTAATTATATAATCTTATTATATATTTTTGAAAAACACTTTTGGTAATAAGGAAAAATGTTTTAATCATACTAAATATATGATTTCAAATATTTAACCAAAATCAGTTAGTTTTTCACCAAATAAACTTTCCCCACTAAAAGACAAAGTTTCTGGCCGTTTCAGCTGGGCGGCCCCCTTAATTATAAAGGGCGGTCCCCTTAAAATTAAGGGGTCCGGCCATGATTTAAGGGGACCGGCCAGGCTCCTCTGTCAGAAACTTTTGCCTATAAATACCACCTTAAACCTGGATTTTTTCCCCACCTTTTGCACTCCAGAACTTTCTGTTCTAGATCTCCATTTCCAATCTATAAATCCTTTGATCATACATTCTTAAATCTTTGTTTCAAAGTGATCCATACATAATCCATTCAAGTGCAAGAGAAGAATACTTCTATCCCTCAAGACAAGAAGTATTACAACTAGTTGTGATCTCCACATCTAAGTTGTTTGAGCATCATCATTGATTATTATTTCATAGTGTGATTAGTTGTGAATATTTGTTAGAGAATAGTTGTGAAAAAGATAAGTTAGGAAGAAGATTGGTGTGTAGAAGAATTGGTGTGTAGGAGTATTGGTGTGTAGAAGATTGGTGTATAGGAGTATTGGTGTGTAGAAGATTGGTGTGTAGATTAATGGTGTGTAGAAGATAGGTGTGAAAGAAGTGGTGTGATTAAGTAGTGAATTGGTGTGTAGTAGTTGTGATCTAGGTGTGAAGATATTGTGGTGTGTAAATTGGTGTGTAAGGTTTTCTCCGCCATAAGGGAGCTTGTTGATATAGTGAAGAAAACTCTCGAGTAGGTGACTCGAGGAGTGGAGTAGGGCAAGGAAGGTGTCCTTGTAGCCGAACCACTATAAATCCTTTGTCTCGCGGTTAGATCTTTCCATATCTTACTTATTATCTTGCTTATATTGTTATTACTTTTGTAGACGTAGACGTATATATATATAGTTGCTCATATAGTGCTAGTATTAATTTTACTTAAAGATCAAACGAAAGTTTTATTCACAAAACAAAGTTTTTACAATCAAACTAAAAAAAGGTTACATACATATAATTGATCATTTCGATCAAGTATAGTTTTCATACAAAATATAACTAAGGATTATGAAATAAACGATTACATACTTATCTCTCGTATATAGCTACAGTTGTTTATATTATGCATGTGTTGATTTCACATACTTAGCATACATTATTATTATTGTTTATACTTAGATATACTTGTTCATATTGTTCAAGATTTGAGTTCACATAAGATTGAATCAAAGTTTTAAAAGCAAACAAGGTTTTAAAACTAAACTAAATTTTCAAAATAAAATTAAAAAGACGTAAAACTATTCAACCCCCCCTTCTAGTTTTCCACAAAAATGTGTGTAAAAAACCAGGCGGTCTGCTTATCTACTACATCACCCAGCTAGACCAAACAGATCACATAATTTCATTAAGTAATGAAACTTTGAGGTTATTAGAGGTTTAAGTTTAGTAAAATTTTCTTCACGAGTGAAGAATATCATTAAGTAATGATGCTTTTATTTTATTAGAGGTTTAAGTTTAGTAAAATTATCTTCACGAGTGAAGAATATCATTAAGTAATGATGCTTTTATTTTATAAGAGTTGGTTTGAATTTAGTTGGATCAGATTTGAGTAGTGTTTTGGTTGAGACAGTTAACAAATGTAGTGTTTGGATCAATGTGGTTTGCTTGTCTCTTTGTTTGTTTTCAGAGACTATTGCTGGTTTAGACATCTCACTTAGTCTTCACTAAGGCTTAGTTAAGCATAAAATCAGTTAGTCATATCATAAAAAGTCTAAATACCTTTTCATTGATCATCACAGTTAGTAGGCTTAGTCTTAGATTGCATAATCTCATAAAGTTATTAAGCTGATCAAATAAGATATACACCGTAATTTGATTGTCAACTCAGGCCGTGTGCCTTATGCTGCTGCATATAATTTCTTAGTCAGTCAGCTGTGTAAACATGGGAATGTTGGTCATGCAATGCAGTTAGTTTGAGAAAATGGAGGATCATGGGTATATTTGCTTCTAACTTGATTAATTGAACTTGTTAGAGGATCATGGGTATATATCTTTTTAACATATGTAACTCCACGTTTTGACATAATTCATAAAATTGTGAACAGACACATAAATTCTAAAATTAGCAAAGAAATTGGAAAAGCTTCTGTTGTTAAAGTGATACATAGACATACACAGTAATTTGAACGACTTATATTAAGTCGAGTCTCATGAGGACTAAAATATCTATGATGTCTAATGTAGAATGCATATTCTATATGTAAACATTTATTGTAGTTTAGGTCTATCTAAAACATTGGCTTCATTTCATTTTGTTAGTTTGTTAGTTACTTACCATGAGGGATTTATAGAATGTTAAGCTAATCAATGACTATAGTGTTCTCTATTTCAGTCATCATGTTAATGTAGTTAACTAATTTGGTATTTTCTTGATTTGCAGTGGCATTGTAGATACAGTATTTGGAACTTGGTTAGCTAAAGTATTTTCACATATTTTAACATGTGTGTAAAAAACCAGGCGGTCTGCTTATCTACTACGTCACACAGCTAGACCAAACAGATCACATAAAAAAAAGGTACGTTACCAGAATGCATTTTCATTCATTCAATAAAACTAGACAGAATATGTAATTAATCAACTGTTTGCATGCAAAGTATCCACAAAATTAGACCATACTTAGATTCCATTACATTATACCCCCATACCTAACCAGACCAACAAAAGACTATGCCCAAAAAACTAAATTTGTGAATACCAGCCAACAAAAGCTTAGTATGGTTGCCCATTAAGCCATTCTATGAACTTCCGGACCTCAGCTGCCCGGGTCTGTTTCTTCAAAATGGTTGCCATAATCTCCTTGATTTCTGTTGATTCCTGGATCTGCATGTTTGTCAGTTCCGCAATGCTCATGACAGCAGAATCAAAAGGGAACAACTGTTTTAGCTCTTTAATAACAAAGTCCCTTTCAGCTATCCGAGACCGGATTTCTTGCCCTTTCTTCTTCAGCTCAAGCTCATCCAACAGTAAAATACTTTCCTCTCTTTTAAACTTTTCAATCATCATGTCCTTTACATAGCTTGACCCAGCAATAGCAGCAAGCTCTTTGCAAAATGGCAAGGGAGTTGTCATGGCTTTCTTTTTTTTTTTTTTTTTTTCAAAAATTATGAGACAGTTGTGATTTTTCTGTGTTTGTGTGTTTAAATAGTACTTGAAAGTCTCTTAAAATTCGTAATTGCCTATTAATACAGCATTTAAAAGGCATCTTTAATTAATACTCTTGAACCACTCCCCATGAATAGTTAATCATCATTGCTAATGCATGCATGTATCCTAACCTTTCACATCTCCAGCAGTTTGACTAGTGCATTAATGAAAAAAAATATTCAATCATCACAAGCAAAACAAATAGATAGCAAAACAGATACATAGGTGTATACAACATGTTTATTTGGACCTATTATTATTTTGTAAATATCATTTTTTTCATCTGTTACAGCTGTGACCTGTTCCTATCTCTTCAAAACACAAAGCTGGTATTCTAAACTGTTCATATGGCTAATGATGGAAAAAGGAGGTGTTCAATCTGTGGAGAATATGTTTATCATAATGCAAAAAACTGTCCATTAAAAAAATAAGTTATATTATTATGTTTGTGTTACAATATGGATTAATTTTTTAAATTTTGCTTGAAACATTACAGAGCTACATTATGTATTTTTTTTTTATGTAAATGTAATTGAATGGCTTTTTGAAATATTTTATGTTTTTAGTTATATCATTGGTTTTTTACATGATTTTATTTTATCACTTTCTATTGTATTAAAAATGTTAGGATCACATAATCTGTTTTAAAGTTTTAATATTTTAATTCTGAAAAAATAGTATTAATGTTTCTAATTTTTTTTCACAAGTGAAAACATTTTAATATGTGAAAATATGTGATATATATATATTTTTTTTCACAAGTGAAAATACTTTAACATGTAAAAAAATAAAACTCATGTATAATGTAAACGTTTTATTAGTGAAGAAATTTTTTAAAATTTAATGTTCTCACATGCAAAGAAAAATATATTGTATTAACTAGTGAAAAAAGTTTATTCACATGTGAATAAAAAAGTTTGTTCACATGTGAATTTTGTTTTTACATATCAAGAAAAAGTAAATAATGAAACATATCAGCAAAGAAATCGAATTAAACAAAGCAAATTACAAAATCTTTAAAAAACATCATAAGATAAAACAAAAAATTAAAGTTATCCAACAATTAAACTAGTTGTCAATAAAACATAGTAAAAGTTTATTGAAATTAAACAAAAGAGGAGTTTATCGGCATTAGTTTTTGCCAAGAATAAACCATATCATCAACTAAGTCGTTCAAATTTTGCTTCAAACATTACAGAACTACATTAATTTTAATATTTTAATTCTGAAAAAATAGTATAAATGTTTCTAATTTTTTTTTTCACAAGTGAAAACATTTTAATATGTGAAAATATGTGATATATATATATTTTTTTTCACAAGTGAAAATACTTTAACATGTAAAAAAATAAAGCTCATGTATAATGTAAACGTTTTACTAGTGAAGAATTTTTTTAAAATTTAATGTTCTCACATGCAAAGAAAAATATATTGTATTAACTAGTGAAAAAAGTTTATTCACATGTGAATAAAAAAGTTTGTTCACATGTGAAATTTGTTTTTACATATCAAGAAAAAGTAAATAATGAAACATATCAGCAACGAAATCGAATTAAACAAAGCAAATTACAAAATCTTTAAAAAACATCATAAGATAAAACAAAAAATTAAAGTTATCCAACAATTAAACTAGCTGTCAATAAAACATAGTAAAAGTTTATTGAAATTAAACAAAAGAGGAGTTTATCGGCATTAGTTTTTGCCAAGAATAAACCATATCATCAACTACTCAAGTTCTAGATTACTTCAATTTTCTTCGTCATCTACAAAAATAAAAAACAAAATATTTTTTTATAAAAATATTTAATAATGGCTGAACATTAATTAGTGCAAAATAAATATATAATGCTTTGACATAACATTATTTCTAACCTGATGAAATTACAACGAAATCCTTATCTTTATTAGCTTTTTCACCTGCATTAATTAAATTATTATAATATGTCATGATAATATTAGTTAATTAAGTTTTTTTTTTATTATAAATGCTTAAAAAAAATAAAAAGAAAATAAAACTAACTGTATATTTAATTTACCTTTTTTTTCTTCATTGTCAGAATATTGAAACCCTGGAAGAATATCTTCATTCACTAGAAAAATAAAAAATTTTTGGGAATATTTTATTAAATAATACTTGTCTGAATAGAAAAAAAAAAAAAAAAAAAATTCTTCATTGTCAGAATATATTCATTCACTGAAAATTATATATATAATTTTTCTTACCTTTAAAGAAGTGCAATTTGGAGTCTTCATTATACTTGGAAATATCACATACTACTGTTTCCAATGAATTATCATTATCACTATCTTCATCTATTTCCAATAAATCATTAAAAATATTAGTTAATTCATGTTTTTAATTATAAATTATTAAAAAGAAAAAATTTATTTTATCGATACATTTTTCTAACCTATAATAACATCATCATGTTTTGAAGATTCTTTAAAATCAGAAACATCACAATAAACTTCCCAGAAACCAGCATCAGAATGTGTTTTTGAACCTGTGTTATTAAAATATAAATATTATTTTCACTACAAAAAAAAAATCGTATTAAAATTTTCACATGTGAATATAGAATGAATATGCATACAAAGATATGGCCGCATATCTTCACAAATTGGATTTTTATCCTTACACCTCCTTGCTATTTGTCTCTCATTTTTATCTATAAAATTATATAAAACTTCAGAATAATAATATTAAATAAATATATTAAATAGACTATATATAACATACCATATTCACCTGATTCATTGTCTTTAGTAGTTGTATCTACAATAACAATAATATAAAATGTTAATTATAGTGTTTTTTATTAAAATATGAATATTGTTTAAAATACAAAGATATAGAATGACATTTTCACATGTGAAAAAATAAACGAACCTTTGGAAGCCATTAATAACAATTTTTAATCACAACTGATTGAAAATGAAAATGAAGATTAAGCAAACTAGGGTTTCTGCATATGAAAATGAAGATTTAATGACATTGTATTTATAGTGTTATAATCTCATGGGCTTGGTTTTTGTTGGGCTGAAAAAAGGGATGAAACTTAAAAAAAGGCCCTACTTAAGTCCATTTTATATTAACTTTAAATTACTATTTATTACTGTCATAAATAATTTAGAATTTTGATTCAATAAACACATTCATAAAAAAAAAATAATACATAAAGCAACATTGTTTTTTGCTATTTTCTATGGGTGAATGAATGAAGATCTGAGGATTTTTGGGAAACAGTATTTCTCGTGAGGGATTGTAAGCAAGAAAAGCAAATCTAGTGGAAATTTGTGGGTGTAATTGAATGGCAGTGGAGAAATAGTTAAGTGGTTGTCTTTTTTTTTTCTTGGCTTTTGGTGTGCATTATTTGAATGCAGTAACAGTATGAGATGAATAATATACTGTCATAACCAAGTAATAGTGGCATAATAATATGCAATTTTTTCTTGGCTTTTGGTGTGCATTATTTGAAAGAGAAAATTAATTTTGGCTTTTGGCTTTTTATTGTAAGATATTCTAAGTATGAATAAATTTTCAGTGTGTTTCGTATGTTTAATTATGTCTATGGTGCTTAAGCTTTGTTAGTGTGTGTTTCTAAAGAAGTTGGTATGAATAAAAGTGTTTTTTTTTACTGTGCAAATTTTTGTTTGTTTTGTGATAATTGTATTTACCAAGTAATAGTGGCATAATAAAATTCAATTTTGTATTTATGTGACAGCTTTTATAGTAGCAGTTTTTAATAGTTTTGTTTACTGTCTACGGATTTTTTTGGGTATATAAGGACATGCCTATGGATCCTTTTTTTTTGCCCATATATATCTCTTTAGTTTTATTAGAAGAATTTGTGAAACAAAATGTCTGCGACTCCTACGTTGGATCAGATTAAATTTGCTTGTAACAGTGATAGAACGGAGCATTGTTTCCGGTTTTTGTTTATGCAAGATGGAGTTCAAATTGACTTGTTTATTGCGCGTTTGGAGGCAGAATGTGAGGTTGTGCGTATGAGGATGGTTAAATATCGACATTTAATTCAAGAAGGAAGATTGCTTAGCCGGTTTGATACTGCTGCTGCTGATGGGTTACGATGCACTTCGGAGGGACAGTATAAGGATGGTCTTATGCTGAATGCTTTGAATGATCTGCTTGAACTGGCACGTGAAGCGAGAGAAGAGAGGCTTGGGCATGTGTCTACAATGGAGCAGCATGGTTGATTTGTTTAGCTATATGTTTCGAACTTTGTTTAGTGTAACTGGTGTGTGTGCTGTGGTTTGGATTTTGATATTGTCGATTGTAATTTATTATGTTCATGAATAAAAGTATCAGTAATTGTGGTTTGGTTAACATCAAAACAAATGCTTCATGGCTCTCAGGATAATTAAATTATAGGAAGAGGTGGAAGTTATATAATTGAACACAACCATCTAATATTTAGTTACACCTTCATCTAGTAGCAAATGCAATCATAGCATTTAACATCCTACCATAATTTTGTTCTTAAATTTAAGTAATACAAAGCAACAGATCTTAACGTAACATAACATAAGGATATTGGCAAAATGATCATATAAAGTACTATCCGCTCCTGCATATTCTTTTTTCCCTTCATCTGTTGAACGACTTCTAGAAGTTCTGAAAAAATTTTGCATTTCAATAAGAATTTAGTTATCAGCAGATGAAATAAGCTACAATTAACTTATATTAGAAAAATAGAAAATAAACTTTTTGTTATAATATTCACCTCATCTGGCAGTATAGTTCGTAGTGGTTCTATACTTTTTGAACAAGCATAAGCTGAATTCTTTCTTGGTCTACCTCTTTTACGTTTCATTACTTCACTTGTCTCACCAACATTTTGTTTTTCTGCTGTAACTTCAAACATTAGGGGCATCTAGATGTTTGATTTGATTTGCTAATACTCGACAAATATTTTCCTTAATGTGATACACATTCGTTTAAACAATATTATATTTTATACGAGTTTCAATTATCAAGAGCAAAATTATACAAATCAATCTCTAGTGCAATATTTTTTAGTTTTTTTTTTTTTAAATTAGTCACTGCTTAATTATTAATATACCTGTAGGAGCAGCATCTTTATCGTTATGTTGTCCACCCCTTTTTTTCCCCTTACAACCAAGTGTTGTTTCACGAACCACTGTTTCTTTAGCAGCTTTGTTACCTATTTTTTTCCCTTTTTTCCTTATACTTTCATCAACACTTCTATACTCAGCATCAACATTTTGATTACCATATTTTGCTGAAGAAGCAGCATCTTTACCTGTTTCTTTTCTACCTCTTTTCTTCCCCCTTTTGTTGATTTTTTGATCAGCATTTTTATCCTTTGTAATTCCTTTTTGTTCTCTAATTGATGATCTTGTAGTACGTTTTTTAGTTGAAACATCTTCAGACACTGGATTTTCAATTTCAATGTTGTTAACATTTTCTTCTATATTCTGAATGTTGACATCATCTGTTTCTGAAACAATTTAAAATTTTATATATAAATATAAAATTCTTTTTTAGATTCAATTTCATACAAAATTTTTATGTAACTAAAAAAGCATCATATGTAAGTTAAATTATATACAGAATCTCCTTAATTATGAAAATAGTTGAAGCAGCAGCAATATCTTTACCTGTATTGTTTTCATGTTCACCAACATCATTATTTGCAGCAGCCTGAGTTTCTTCTTCAGCAACATCATTTACATCATTTCCAAATGTGTAAACAATTTCAGGTATTGGATTTTCATTCTCAATGTTTTCAACATTTTCTTCATTATTATTAACGCTTAAACCATCTGTTTCTCTCGCACAATCTTGACTTCTGATTTCTGAAAAAATTAAAAATTTTGTAGATAAATATAAAATACTTTTTCATATTCTTTTTATAATTAATGAAGTATTTTATATAACTAAATAAGCAAACATAAGTAATAATTTTTAACATGTGCAAGTTATTGTTTTTCACATGTGAAAGTATTACAAAATTTTTTCACATGTAAAAGTATAAAATTTTTTCACATGTGAAATTTTTTTTCTTAAAGCTCAAGCATAATAGACAGAATACTCAAGCATTTTTACCTGTATTGTTTTCATCTTCAGCAACGTCATCATTTTCACCAACATTATTTTCATCATTTTGTTCTTCTGTTTCATCATCATTTTGATTATCTGTTTTTATTAAATCATGTGAACATTTTTAAATATCAATATACAATATGTACTCTAGTTTTAAAAAATATTTAAAATGGATATATTACTAACCTTTATTATTCACATCATTACAAAAGATATCATCAAATTTTCCTTTCAATTCCTTTATGTTTTCATTGTCAGGAAACTTTCTTATTGATTCATTTAAAAACTCGTTCAACTTTTTCTTCTCTTCAATCAACAAGAATATTTCTGATTCTATTTTTTCTTCTGCAAGCTGTTTAACAAAAACAAATTAAAGTTTATACACATGTAAATTATTATTTATTGAAGCATATAACATTAAATGTTTTTTTCACTTGTGAAAGTGTTTTATACAAAATTTTATTTAAAAAAGTACCTTCGACTCTAAGCCACTCGTGCAAATATCCTCTTGATTTGGTAATAAACCAAAACCTCCAGCTTCAAGTTCTATCTTCTCTCTATACTTCATGTAAACCGATTTCCATTCTGTAATAGCTGGCCTTTGGTGAGAAACAGGAAAACGATCACATCTAGTTGAATCTAGATATAACAGCTGCATGATAAATATTTATATTAACATTAAATTCATTCAAATGATATATTTTTCATATTTTCTTTGTATATTAGTAATGAGTACTTACTATCATGAAAGTGATTGGACCGATGAAATTCCTGGATAGTTTGTTATCCCACTTGCGTATACTTGTTGCCAAACAATCTATTATGAACTTGCACCAATTTAAAGTTTCTGCTCTATCAAGTACATTATCATTTACTTTCTTCAAAACATTTAAGCAACATGCTCCTGAAGTTTCACACATCCCCATAGTATTTGCAAAGAGCATCAAAAAGTTCATTTTAAACATCTTCCCACAATCTTTTGTTCCAACTATAACATCCATGATATCATTTGGGCGGACGTCATTTTTTCCAGGCTTACTTTCAAACTGTTGAAACCAATCTTTCAAGAAAGGATCATCTGCATTTCTTTCTTCCAGAGTATCTATTGCTTTTTCTCCAAACGGTATTCCCAGAATATCATGAACTTTTTGTTCTGTAACCTTTATATTACCATTGCTTGTTGGTAATTGCATTTTTTCAACATCTAGGTTTGAAATAACATAATGCCCTAAAGCACCCGGAATTTCATGTATCTTCATCCCAATTAAACTTCCAAACCCCATTTTTATTAAACATTTTTTTCTTTTAGGATTCAAGACATTCATAGCAGAAAACAGTGCCGTTGCTGCTGTCTTTGTTCTAATAGAAACAATTTTTTTAGACTTAATTTTTCTTTTTTTCTTACTTTCCTTATTAATTTTTACTTTTTTCGAACTAGAACTTTCTGTACTATTCTTTCCCTTAATTTTTCTTCCTTTTTTTTTACTTCTTGTTCCTTCATTCAGTATTTCTTTTTGACTTCTAGTCATTCTTTTTCCAAAAACTTTCTCCTCAGCAATTTTCTTCTTCATATCTAGTTTCTGATAAGATATACAAACATTTAGGATTTTTATTTATACATGATACTATCATAAACAAAACTAGTATTTTAGTATAAACAAATCTAGCATTTGTTTAAAGTTTAAATATACAAATAATTACATACACAAAAAAGGAAGAGTAACTTAAAATCTAAAGTAATTTGTAAGCCATTTTCTTCACATATGAAGATATACTAACTCATACAATTCAAATCTATTAATCAACTATAGTGCAGTTTCTTAACATATGAAAATATTTAATCTTAAACTCATCATTAATAAAAAAATTTTAACACTACAGTTTACTCATATTTAATTACAATAGTATCTTAACCTACCTTATAAATGAATAATAATCTACTAATATATTAATGTATAACAAACAATGTTATTTTTTAATAAATTAACATTTTTACTTTATTTTTCACATGTGTAAACTTATGATTTTACAACTAAATTACTTGGACAATCTCTTTTCTATTCTTAAAATTTTGTTACTTTGACAATTTTTTCTAAATCTTTAATTTAGACAATCTCTTCTCTAATCTTAAAAATCAAAATAAAACAGATAATCCAAACAAGTAACTGTCAATTTGCACTTTTTAATACATCAGAACTACACAAAAATCCAAATCACTAAACGACATTTTTTATTCTATAAATTCATATATGTAGAAAAAGTAAATGAAAAACCACTATCAAAATATTAAGTAGTATGAAATATTACCTTTTTTTTTAAGATGATGAATCTTGCTTTTGATTTTGATCAAATATCTTGAAAATGAAAGCAGATAATTTTTTTCACTGTTTTTTGTATGTGTACGTTTGTGTGGATAGGATTTTGTAGGTGTGAGTATGATTATTTTGTAGGTGGATGACTTTTTGACTGATTTAGGTGTATTTGAGTTATGAGTATGATTATTTTTTATTAAATATGATTTGTTTTAAAAAAAATTGTTTTTTTATTCAAGTGTTTATTAACATCTACCATTAAGTGTCAAAAATATTGGATACCAAAAAAAAAAGAAAAAAAGAAAGAAAAAAAATGTTTTTGATTTTTTTTCTGACTAAAAATACTAATATATACATGTTTTAATTTTTTTATCTTAACTTTTTTGTTATGCTATTAAGATATAGCATTAGGATTCCTACATATCTTATATTATAAAAAGAAATGTTTAATGATTGAAAAGTTCAACTTTTATTAATATTTTTGACATGTTAAAAAATACAAAATATTTCAACCTTGACAATATTTTCACATGTGAAAAAAATACAAATTACCTTACTAACTATGATTAATGTCCAGCTAATCCATCAATTCTAGGTTGATATTTATAACTACATGTTCACTTATAGTAATAGTAGTTGCAACATTATATTAGCTACTTTGTTTTTTTATTAACATTTTTACTAATGTATTTAAAATATGAGAATGTTTAAATTTTTAATAACAAATTTACTTTTAATATTAATATATAACTTTTATAAGTTAACAATTGAAAAGTTCAGCTTTCTGAATATATTCACATTTGAAAAACTACAAATATTTCAAATTTGAGAATATTTTCACATGTGAAAATTTGAATATTAATCAAATTATATAGTAATGGAATGATTATAAGAATGATGATAAACTAATTTTCTTCACATCATTAGTCAATGTATAAAAAATATAAAAATGCTTAAAATTTTAATAACATAAAATAAAACCTTTTTTTTAATAATATAAACTGTTGAAAACTGTAAAACTATAAACTAAAACAATAAACATAACCCCAATCTATCTATATCCTTCACAAGCAATGTATAAATGTTGCTCTAACCTTCAATTTGTCATACCAGAGAGTATAAATCTATCTATATCCTTCACAAGCAATGTATAAATGTATAAATGTATAAATCATATCTATATCCTTCACAAGCAATGTATAAATGTATAAATGTATAAACTAAAACAATAAACATAACCCCAATCTATCTATATCCTTTACAAGCAATGTGAAAACAATTTGTCACTAAAATCAGAAGCAATCTTGCTCTAACCTTCAATCAACTATCTTCACGTTCTTTCCTGTTAGCAATTCCATCTTGGATCATTTTTTTCCTTTCATTTACTGATTTATCCTCAAATACTTGAACAAGCTTCAAAAAGTTATTCTTTAACACATTCAGATCAGACAATAGAATCTTGGCAGCAAATCTTGATCTCAATAAATTCAGTTGTTTTTTTTTATTTGGAGACTCCAAACAAAGACCACAATCCCAATCTTCTAAACCATTATAACTTTCCATATGAAGCATTAAAAAAACGCCACAATCAACATGATTTTTTTTGGTCCTCCATTTCATTTGCATCCTTGATGGTTTGGTATTTCTAATAACTTCAGTTTTTGGATGTCTAACTTGATCTAAATAGGCAACAAGAACTTTTTTCTGCAAAAATAAAATAATAAAAATAAAAAAAAATGATAATTATGGCGATGAATATACTTACAAATCAAAAATTCTAAAGAGGTCTGAGGTTGTATGCTTAGGTGAATAGAGGACTGAGGTTGTATGCTTAGGTGAAGGTCACAGTACGAGATTGCATCTAAAATTCGAAAGATTTACATGTGAACAAAATTGATAAAATATACTTACAATTTGTTCAGGAATGCCATAATATCTTGTAGCAAAATCAGCTCCAAGTGAACTATTGTCAATAACTTTGAATGAACCATTTTTGAAATCCACACATATAAGGTACATGTGTTTTTCATGGCAAACAGGGAAGAAAAGCTGCATTAAAAATAAATGTAGCTTACAAATTTGTTAAACTTAAATATAAAAGTTTATGAAATGTAAAAAATTTTAAAACATACCATGTCAAATGTTTGCAATGACGTAAGATGCTTTTCATCATTTCTAAAACTTTCATTAACTCTTTTCGTAAACTCTTGTAACTTCACCTCATCAGTGTGATTTCCAATAAAGTATGCTGGATTCTGTATATACAATAATGAAATTATTGTATGTAAATATGACAATTACTTAAAATATATAGTTATATATAACAAAATCACTTACAATTACTGAAACTTTAAAGAAATATCTGGACGGTAACATATCATCTTCTTTATATAATTCCAAACTATTGAGAATTTCTGACCATATGTCAATGACATTCGTTGATAACTCCAAAGTTGGCGTTAATGTTTCCATGTCAAAATGAGTTAAAGACTCGCCATTTACAGTTTCAAAAATTGGTTCCCTGAAATATATGAAAAAAAAATAAAATAAAATTAGGCATTGTTAATTATTTGGATAGATAAATCATTTCTGGAATTTTCTAAAGTTTCTTTAAGAAAGCATACCATTTAGTCCCAGTCATTGCGAATAATGTATAAGCAACAATTTTTTCATCTTCTGAAAGAATGGTTTTAATGTTCACAGGTTTATACTGAAATGGAGAAACCCGATCAGGTCCTTCATAAGAATGATCTTCATCATTATACATTGAACATCCTATATCTGAAAGAAAATAAACAATGTTATTATAAAAATAAATAAACTTAAAATTGATATCTTTTCACATGTGAAAAATTTTAAAAAATAAGATTACAAAAATTGTATGTTTTTTCACATGTGAAAAATGAAATATTATTTGTTGTATAGTTTGTTTTATTTTCTTTAATATACTTTGAAGATTTTGTATAAATATTGTACTTGAAAATTGCCAAAAATGTTAATTCAATATTTTTACAAACCATACAAATTTAATATAAAGCTAATAAAGGTTAAGTTATTTTAAATATATCAACTTTTAAAAATAGCTAAATCTTTATTTAATACACTTTCTTCTGTTTCTTTTCAGTCATCATCTTTTGAAGTAGTAGTATCAACTTCAGATTTTTATCTTACTGCTGGTTGTCGCATTATTTTCAATTGTCACTTCATCTTTCTCTACTTCTTTGTTCTTTTGTCGACCTTCAACATTAGCGAGTACTGTTCTTTGATCTAATTTGAAAAAACAAAAAAAATAGAGTGTAACTAAATAATATTTCTTCAAATGATTATAAGTACGTAATTCATCAACTTTTTAAAAATAACAAACCTGTTAATACATTTTCTTCTGCTTCTTTTGAAGAATCTCGAACAGCAAACTGAGAATTTTGAACCGATTTGACAGAATCTAAAATTTCTTCAGTTTCAATCTCACTTTTTTCAGTTTGAACTTTTCGAACAGTTCGTAAAGAATCTTTAGTTGGTGTCCCATCTTCATTTTCATTTTCTGAAGTAACATCTTTCGCCAATTTGTTTTTTTCTTCTTTATTTCTTTCTGTAAGTTCAATACTAGCCAATACTTCTTCATTTTGAGATTTAGTGTTTTCACTGACACCTTCTACTGAATAAGAAGACTCATCATTTAAAACATTCATCACGCTTCCAGTTTGAAGAACATTTGCTTCAGATTCTTGATTTTGTAGCCCAGCTTCACATTTATCTTCTTGTATAACATTTGCTGCAGAATCTTTGATTGTTGTCACAGATTCATCTTCATGTTCTTGTTGTTTTTCAAAAACTTTTCCAACTGATTTTCCATCAATATCAACTTTTACTTCATCTTCACACTCAGTTGTTTGAGAATCTTTATCACCATCAGTTGTTTTTTCATTAAATTGACGATTATCAGATGAATGCTCATTTCTATCTTCTTGTTCTTCGTTTTCGGAAACAGATTTTTCTTCTTGATTCAAAATCTTTTTGTGACGATATATTTCGAAGCAATTATCATGTTCCTAATAATTAAAAAATTTCATTAATAAAAATGTAATATAATTTCACATGTGAAAAATATATATTATTATTGAGATATCAAGCAAATTTTAATACTTTCACATGTGTAAGTATTAATTTTCACATGTGAAACTTTCAAATTTGAATAATTAACACAGAAATAAGTGTTTATGATCTATTGTTAATATAATTTTCATAAGTGAAAAACTTACCCAGCAACAATAATAATATGAATATAATAATTTCACATGTGAAATTATAAACTTTTTATCACATGTAGGTATTTTATAGTAAAAATATGCATGTATAATATTTTCACATGTGAAAGTATTAATTTTTTATTCCAAGTAAAATATTAACTTTCACATGTGAAAAATTAACACAGAAAGAAGTGTCTATGATCTATTATTATAATTATAATTTTCACAAGTGAAAAACTAACACAACAATAATAACAATATTAAGTTAATAATTTCACATGTGAAAGTATTTATTTTTAATCACATGAAGGTATTTTATGATTATCAATGGAATTTAAATTTTACCTGGCTTTCATCTGAACTTATTGAAGCATCATTCATTTTATTAACTGCAGCATCAACATCATCTTTATCTGCCTTATCATTATCTTCCACAAAATCACTTGTGCTAATACCCTTTTTAAATTCTTTGAAAATTCGTTTTAAATTTTCACATAAAGGGAATCGTGATAAACCTTCTTTCAAACTTTTACTTATACTGCCCATTTCAACATATATGTTGTTATAGCTCCTTTCAATCTTTTCTACAAAATCCTGAAAATTCAAAATATTATACATGCTTAGCACAAACATCAGTACATTCCACGGATAAAAAATATTTTAAATTATATAATATTATAAAAAAAATTTAATATGTGAAAAGATTATAAATAATATTACACAAAAAAGTACCTTTGACTCTAAGTTATCTATGCAAGCATCATCTTGTTTTGGTAATAAACCAAACCCTCCAGACTTAATTTCTATATTCTCTCGATGCTTCATCGAAATTGTCTTCCATTCTCTGATAGCTGGCCTTACGCGTGGAACAGGAAAAACATCACATCTTGTAGAATCGAGATATAATAACTACATAAAATAAAAATTACGTTAATACAAATGAAATACCCTATGTATGTTATTATAAATAATACGTGATTACTTACAGTCATAAAAGTGATTGGACCAGTGTAGTGGTTAGTAATTTTATTATCCCATCTTTTCACACTTTTTTCCAAACTATCTATTATGAACTTGCACCAGTTTATAGTTTCTACCCTCTCAATGATATTATCATTTATTCTCCTCAAAATCTTCATGCTGCAAGCTCCTTGAGATTCACACATCCCCATTGTATTTGCGAATAACATTAAAAAATTCATTCTAAACAACTTCCCGCAATCATTAGATCCAACTATGACATCTGTTATATCATTCGGTCGGATGTCATTCTTTCCTGTTTTAGAAGGGAATTGTTGAAACCACTCTTTGATGAAAGGATCATCTGCATTTCTTTCTTCCAGAGTATCTAATTCTATTTCTCCAAACGGTATACCCAGAATATCATGAACTTTTTGTTCTGTAACCTCTATAGCACCATTAGTTGTTGGTAATTTCATTTTTTTAACATCTAAGTTTGAAATTACATGATATCCTAAACAACTAGGTATATCATGAATCTTCATTCCAATAAGTCCTCCAAATCCCATGTCTATTAAAACCTTTTCCCTTTTAGCATTCATAATGCTTATTGCAGAATATAGCGCCGTTGGTGCTGTTCTTGATCTAAGATTAGGAATGTTGTTTTCCTTCTTTTTCTTTTTTCGTTTTGGTTTATATTCATCAACATCATCTGTGTTTTCTTTCTTTCTCTTACAATTACTTTTCCTTGCACTTTTCTCTTTATGATCATCATCTATGTCTTTCTTTTTGTTTGAAGAAGAACAATCAATTTTGTTTTTTCCTTTATCTGTATCATTTTTTAAGATGCAAAAAGTGTTATTAAAATAAAAAAGTGACAATAGTTTCACATGTGAAAATTCTATATATCTATTTAATAGTCAAATTTTTACATAACTGTACTAAAAAATTAACACTATATATACTAAAAAAATTCAGTTATCCTATTCTCATAATCATAATTACTTATCTAACATATTATTACATAACTGTACTGATAGAAGGTTATACTAATAAGTTTATTTGAGAATTCTTATAATAAATCTTAACAGTTGAACAAGTATACTAAGATTATATTAAAACTTTTTTTTTACAAACACTCTTCTATTAATTTTCAAAAGAAATTCTAATATACACTAAAGTATTCTATGATTATCTACTGTAAATTAAATTATAGTTATAAAAAACTTACCTTCAACAGAAACATTAACTGAAGATTTTCTTGGTCTTCCTCTTTTACGTTTCTCTACTTGTTTAGCACCAGTTGTATCGTCACCAGCGGAATATTTCATAACGACTGGTGTACGAGTAGCAACTTCAATAAAAAGAAAATATAATATTAATTATAATGTTTATATTAAATATATTATATTAGTTTTAATTCAATAAAAATAATAAATTAAAAAAAAAATTATGTTAAATTACCTTCAACTGTATGATCTAAATCTATATCCAAATCTTCATTTGTAGAAGTATAATCTTCAACAGTATGATCTGAATATAAACTTTTTTCTGCAAAACAAACAAAATAGATATTTGCATTCAAATCAAACTGCAAAATAGATATTTGCATTCAAATCAAACTGTATTATCATTATGAATAACTATCAAAGTCATTGTTTCATTCCTTTAGTAACATACTAAACGTGCCCTGAGAAACTTTTCTCCATCTGCATAATCATAGATTTTCCTTCTAAATGTTTTATCACTATGATCTAAATAAATTCATTACAACATCTTATCAAACAATTCATTTAATTATAAAAAAACTTATTGCCAAACACATTTGTTTGTATAACATTTGATTAAACAACAATAAATTAAATTATAATTATAAAAAAAACTTACAAACAACATAAACAAATTCATTACAACAACATATAAGACAATTCATTTCATTATAATAAAACTTATTACCAAACACCTTAGTATGTATATTCATATAATCAAAACAGAAATTAGTATTCTACTCTAATATAACATTTTATTAAACACAATAAATTAAATTATATTTATAAAAAAACTTACCATCAACTGATGCTGTATAATTCTTCTCACTATTTTTCCTTTCTATACTTTTTCTTCTTCTTCTCTCGTAACATTTTATTTCTGCACAAAAATAAACAATTAATAACAAAAACTAACACATCAATAGTAATAATTTGAACAAGAAACTAACTTTCACTAGTCGTATCTTCTTTTTCCTCCATTAAATTGGTAGAAAACTAGGGTTTAAAATCGATTTGGGGGTTTTTTTTTTGTTAAATAAATTAGGATACAGACATACAGTACGTCCTTTTTTCGTTTTGATGTTTTATTTTGGTGTAAAATTTTTCAAATGTCGTTTAAATGTGTGTTTTTTTGGATATTATTTTTATAAAAATGGATATTTCGTCATAACTTTTCAATGATGTCTATTATTTTCAAAGTCAAAGGAATATATATTCGATTAAATGGATTATAATTTTTTAGTTATTTTTTTTAATAACAAGGCAGCATGGCTCTTGCGATGCACGGGCTTTGTTCACCGTGAAGAATCATTAGCTCGTGTGAAACATGGGCTTGGTTCACCAAATTTATTATATAATTTAGTTTTGATCAAATATAATTTAGTTATTATATAATTTAGTTATCATCAGAGGTATTCGAATAAATATAATTTAGTTATTATATAATTTAGTTAATAACTGTTGAATGATGTTTTAAAACAAAATAACTTTCTCATGGATAAAAAGGTACCTTTTTTTTAATTCAGTATTTTTAGAATTGTTGCCAAACAAGCTTTTCATGTAAATTATTTTTTCTTACTGCTGGTTTATACTAAACGCTTCCTTAATACTTATAGACAAACATTACTTATAAATGGTATTAAAAATAACTATTTAATAAAAATTTATAATCCACTTTCATTCTTTTCTTTAGTCATAGTCTTTAAAAATGAGCTAGTTATGTGTTATAATAGGTTAATAATACTTATTTTTTATAATTGCAGTGGTTAGGATAGTTTGAACTGCTATTAGAATTGTTGTCAAACAAGCTTTTAATTTAAATTCTTTCCTCTTACTGCTGGTTGCTCCTAAAATCTTCCTTAATTCTTGTAGACAAACATTACTTATAAATGGAATTAAAAATAACTAATTAACAAAAATTTATAACCCAATTTGCGATTATTATTAGTCTTTTATATTGGGTTTTAAAAAACATATTCTTTACTCATGGGCTTTAAAAATGAGCTAGTTAAGTGTTATAGTAGTTTAATAATACTTATTTTTTTTAATATTTGGGCCATTTTATTGGATATAGTCTAAAATAAACAAAAAGAGCTTATGACCCAAATTGTTTTTTATACTTTATCCATGGGCTTAAAAATTAACCAATGGATCTATTAACTTTATATTTTGGGCCCTTTCAAATAGCTCATGCAAAACATTTTTGATTAAAAAGTTATACACTTGAAATTATGTTTTAAAAAATTAATAAATTATAACATGTTTTTAAAGAAATTATATATAAAGATACTTCAAACATAAGTTATCTTTTTTCAGATAAAAAAATTTTGTTAAATAAATTTTTTTTTACAAGAGAAAACAAATTCTCTTTAAGCTGACTTTGTTTTTCAAAAGTGAAAATAAGTACAGTTTTTTTTTTTTTTTTTTTTTTTTTTTTTTTTTTTTTTTTTAATTAAAAACTGGTTATTGGCTTCTTATATTATTCATGGGTCCAACAGATAATGGTCTTTGTGTTGTATTCTCAAATGGTCATTTGGCTTGTATGTGTTTTGTTTTTTTGGTGCAAACTTGTATGTGGGATTTGTATGTGTTTGTGGCGTTTGTATTAGTACTAGTTTTTTGGGGTAGTAGTCAAGTTTGTTTTTATTTGGTTGTTTTATTTGGGTCCTCTATATGTTAGCATCTTGTTAATATAGTGGATGCCCTTGTTTGTATTTGGTTCTAGTTTTGGTAAAATAAATTGCCTTTCAAAAAAAAAAAAAAAAAAAAAAAAAAAAAAAAAAATTTAAATTTAAAAAAAAATGTTCACAAATGAAATATAAATATTAAATGTTGTATTTAATAATTTACCTTTTATAGCAATAGGAAAGACTGTCAACCCCAATTCATTTCTCCGGTCTTCAATAAACTTTCACCCCCAAATTTTCACACACTCACTCAATCTCTCAAAAATTACCATAATTCAATTCAAAACACTTAAATTCAAAGTAAAATTAAATGTCGAATAAAGGAAAAGGAATAGCAGATGACAACTATATTTCCAATAAAAGAAAAAATAAATCTGATAAGCGCAAAAATAAAAACCCTAACATAATAATTATTGATGTTGAAGATGACAGTGAAGATGAAGATTATATTCGTGAAGACATCAGCAGTAATTATTCATTTTCATTTTCAATTTTCATTTTTGGAATTTTTTGTTTCTTTAATGTTTCTTATGTTATTGATTTTTAATTTTTTGTTATGAATGTGTTATACAGTTTGTTTTTATTATAATTAAAGATTAATGAAATGTTAATATGAGACGTTGCATTAGCTTTTTCAGATGTGGACCTTTTAAGGGGCATGGGACGGTCCCGGCCCCCTCAAAAGTTGCGGCAACTAGTTTAAATATTATATGTTTTAAGGGTAATTTAGTTGGTTTGACAACAAATTTCCGATTCGGCCATCCCAAAATAAATTCGGCCACCCCAAAATAAGTGTTCAAGTTCCGCCAATGCTTTTAATAGTCAAATGTATATAGTTTATATGATTATTAAACTTTTTTAAAGGAAACAATTAGTGTTTATAAAAAATTATAGATATGCAAAGACAAAGGCGGAGCCAATAATTTATTTTAAGGGGGGCCGTAATTTTTTTTATATAATACAAGTAGTAATATACAATTATTACATCACCAAAACTATGTGAACTAACTTATAACTTATCTCATAAAGTAATCAACCCTTTAAATGCGTTGACTTGCATTTGATTATATACTGAACTCTAGATATGTTACGATAGCAATGACAACTGGTGCATCCTATTTCTATTTGATGAGCTATTTCTATGTACGGTGTAACAAGTTTTTCTTGTTAATAATAAGTGTTATTTTGTGTCCAACCAAAGTTTTTAAACACTTAACTTAAGATTGGGGTGAAATCTTCAAGTAGTAAATATAGAAGGGGCTAGACTAATTTACATTTATCAAGGGTCACAATGAAAGAAACAGCTTTATTTAGGCCCACAAAGTAATACATATCCACCTTTTTGGTCGTTTACTCCATTAAAGAACAACCCATCTCTCTTTTTTCAAGCAAATTATAAGCTCATTATTTTGTTAAGTCTATGTACTCTGTCTTAAACACAACCTATGAGGTGGGTTGGTTGGGCCGGTTGGGGGTGGCTGAGCACCCGCCAGCCACTCAACTCGCTCCGTCCCTGTGCAAACATTGAAATCTATATTGTTTTTAATTTTTTATAGATTAATTTTTTTTAGGGATTTTTATTGATGAGTTGTAATTTGTGTTTTTGATGTGTATTTACTATTTAGGAGTTAATTTTATTATTAATTTTGTGTTTTTTGCAGAGGAAAAATCTTATGAGACAAGAAAAAAATGTATCAATAGAGAAGCATCTAACAAGGAAAATCAATCATCTGTTGATGGTAAGTTTAAAATCAGTATAGATTACAATGCAGAAGTTTCTGCACTTCTTGTGTTCAGTTAATAAATGTGTTAGTATTATGAGTTTGTGTTCAGTTACTATATGTGTTAAATTATTTGTCAAATGTTACTTTCATTTAGCGTTTTAGTAAAAATTGTGACTCAACATTATAATTATCTAGCAGGTGAATTAAGCAAACCTAAGAGAGGAAGACCAAGGAAGAGTCATCCTAAAATTCCTTCTTCTGCTTCATCTGCATCACCTGGTTCTTATTCTAATTCACCTGGTACAGATAAGAAAGGCCAAGATAAGGATATAGTTTTTAGAACAAGAAATTCACCAAAAGTTTTGTACAACGTGTTGAAGAATCTAACATGCGGTCAAAGGAAAGAATTAATAGATATGGGTTTTGGCTCACTGTATGGGATGAATATAGAAGAACTTTCTGGTAAAATTGGAAATTTTGTAGTGGACAACTTTGATCCAAGTGAGATGAAGCTAAAGTGCAAAAATTATGATATTCTAATAACTGCAGAGTCTTTTCATAAAGTGTTGGGTGTACCAATAGGGGGTTTGGCTATCAATGATTTGGTTAAGAATAAAGAAGTGGAAGGTTCTATAAGCAAAAGATGGTATAGTCAATTTCCTAGTAGGAATCCGACACCAAATAGAGTTGCTGAGCTTATTATAGAAAATAGAGTTGAAGGAATTATGTTCAAGATGAGTATGCTTGTTTTATTTTCCAACATATTTGGATTAGCAGGACTCGGTGGACAATGTAGACCTAGTCTAATTGTTCCTTATATAACTGAAGAAACGAAAATTGATAAAATTGATTGGTGCAAATATGTTTTGGACTGCTTGAAGATAAGCAAAGAAGGTTGGAATAAAGATTGTATTAATAGTTACTATCCTGGTCCTGTCACAGCTCTGATCGTAAGTTCTTATATCTCAATATTATGTAATTTTTTTTCTCTGTATTCAAATGTAAAGAAAATTTTGTTTATACTTTAATAAAAATGTTTGAATAGTCGAATTTGTATAAATAATTTTTTTTATAATATATATTAAACTTTTCACTTGTGAAAACAATTATTTGTAATATTTAATATTTTTAGAAAAATAATGATTCTTGCTTTATTTTGCAGCTTATATATATTCATTCTACAAAGTGTGATTCAGACCTCAAGGCTCATGAAGTTCCTTCAATACAATTTTGGAATTCTGATGATATAAAAAGGAGGGAGACTTTTGAATTGAATAATGGTGGTTTTGGAAATTTGGATTTATATTTAGATGTCGACAATGACAATGAATCTTACAAAGAAAAGGTTTTCTTATATTCATAATCACAAAGATTGTAGACTTGAGTTTTATTACTATTTTTATGTCTTCACATGTGAAAAAATTGTCATTGAATACCTTCACATGTGAACAAATCAAATACACTTTCATTTCCTCACATTTCTTTTTTTCTTTGTTATAACAGTTGCGCTTGGATAAAGTTGATCAGAATGTGGATTTGTTGGAAAAAATTCTTTCTGATATAAAGAATGAATTTAAAAAATCGTCAGTTGAAAATCTAGATAATATGAGGCCTAAAGAGATTAAATCCAAGTTCAACCTTTGTATTCAGAATGTAGAAATGGAAAATTTTGAATCAACAGGGCTTGAAAAGGAGGATGATGATTTGGATGCAGAAAAGGAAAAATATGAATCAACAAGTTTTGGAAGGAAAGACAATGAATCTTCTGGTTTTGAAAACAAAAGTGAAGAATTTTGCAATGTTCATCTTTCTGAAGATGAATTGGAAAATAATGATTTAGACAAAGAAAAGGAAGATGGTGAATCAACGGGTTTTGAAAACAAGAATGTTGATGAGTTGAAAGCCGATTCAACAGGGTTAGAAAAAGAAAACACTGAAGATGATTGTTTGAATAACGTGTCAGAGAATTTTGAAACAAGACAGACAGATGAGGAAAGAGTCAAAGATGAGGTAATAGAGAAAGATGTAGATGATGATACAGATGTTGACACTCCTGTGTATTTTAAAAGAAGAAAGAAAGCGCATAAATCAAACGAAAGCAATCAATCAAAAGATGAAGTTTTAGAAGATGAAAAGAAAAATGAAAGTATTCCATCAAATGATGAGATGGCTGACACTCCAGAAAGTTCATTTCAACATTTGAGAAAACATAATTTTGAAGAAGGTTCAGCATTTGATGAAGATAAAGAAGAACAAGATGATATAAAGGTTAAATATAAATTCACTTATTTACTATTAAAAAAACGTATTTTTTACAATTGTAAATTCATACTTTTTTCTCAAGTGAAAAAATAATATTTTTAATTTTTAAAAGTGTTAATAAGCTTTGTAGTACATAACAAATTTTTATCTTTTAAAGAAAAAACAATTTTAGTGTCTTTAAACTTTAGTGAAACAAGACAAGGAATTCAGTTGATTAGTATTAAAAAATGTAATTTGAGTTCCTTTAAACTTTTGTTGCAGGCAAAAGAAGATCAAGAATTGCATCGTATGCAGAAAAGGAAACATGCTGAAATGTTACAAAAAGAAAAAATAGAAAAAAGGGCAAAACTACGTCTGGATGAATTATGGGAAAGTGAAAAGAAGGTTTTTAAAATTTTTATTTGTTTCTTTCTGCATACATTTGAATTTTTTTATATGTTTATGATTTTAATTACTATTTGTTAATTAAATATAATTTTATTATTTGTCAGCTCGAAGAAGATTCAATTCTAAAAGAAAAATACCGCAGTGAATTGTTAGAGGAAATCAACGATATGAAGAAAAATAACTTATGTTATAATGTGAGGTCGTTGTTGTGTTGGTTAGGTTATGAAGTTGGTTTTACTTTCCCTGAGGTTAGTTTATATTTCAGTTTTTTATAGTCTATTCACATGAGATCAAATGTTTTCACAATATAGATGCTCAGAGTAGAAAAAAATTGTATACTTCAAATTATACATAGAAATCCTTTTGATAGTTGAATTAGAAAAATATGTGATTTATCTATTGAATTACCATGTTAAAAAACATCGATATATTGCATTAGTTCATTATATGCTAAATCAAACTTTTATGATGATTTCAGGTTCATAAAGTTTTTAAGCGTGCACTATTCGATTTCCACCCAGATAGGTTTGCAAAAGCTGACATGCGTAAAAAAGTGGAAGCCGAAGAAAAGTTTAAGCTTCTTACACACATGAGGGATAATGATATCTTTTTTCAGAACAAAATTTGTTAGAGAATGTAGTCAGTGATAATAGTTAGTATGTAGATATTAGTTAACCTATGTGTAAGGAGTTATTATTAGTATCAATATTTTCAGTTCTGAAGAAATCATCTAATATATGTATATCTTTTTATTATTAAAAAAATTATCACTTATGAAGAAAATCATATATTATTGAATAAGTTGTTTTAATTGATATATGTAGCTGAGTATGTGAGTTTAAAAAATATATTTTCACTTGTGAACATAATCATTTAGAAAAAATATTAGTTGCTTAAAACATATATTTATTAATAAAATTTCACATGTGATGAAAAAATTTGAAATTTTAAATTTTCACATGTGAAATTTTTTTCATATTTGTAGAAAATTAATTTTAAAAAAAAAATTGAAAAAAAATTAATTTTTTTTTCACATATAATTTTTTTTTCACGTGTATTTTTTTTTAAAATTTCACATGTGAAATTTTTTTTTATATGTGATGAAAAGTTTATTATTTTTGAAAAATTTGAATTAAATTTTTTTTCACATGTGAAAACTTTTTCATGTGTATAACTTTTAGTAAAGATACTTTTATAATAACTTTTAATCTTTAATATTTTCAATTACAAGAAGAAGTTCATAGTTGAAAATTCTAATTTTGTTTTTTCACATGTGAAAGTAAATAATTAAATCTAATGCATAGTTGAAAATCAAGATTAAAAATCTTAGTTTCTTTTTCACATGTGAAAATAAATGATAAATTTTTCTAATTACAATACAAAATGCAAAGTTCAAAATCATTAATATATAGTTTTAATTACAATACAAAATGCAAAGTTCAAAATCATTAATATATAGTTTTAATTACAATACAAAAGCAAAGTGTTACTAAATTAAAATGTTCAAAGCAACGAAACATTTAACAGAAGTTTTCATGATATTGAAAATACTAATACAATTTAAAAAAAGCAACATATGTTGGATGTGAACAAAGATATGTTAACTCAAAAGTCATGTTCTTGTCTTTCTGAAATCCACACTTTTTCTTCAAATCAGCCCATTTTCCTTTAAGAACAACATTAGCGGAAGCATGTGTTCCAAATTGTGTATACCTTCTTTCTGGATATACAATCACTTCCATAGAATAAACATCTTCATTAGTATAAACTTGAACACTTTCAAAACGATGTAGATTATGAGCTTGAACAAAACCACGTGGTATGGTCTGCAAAAAATAAGAAAGTATTTGTAAATAACAATTAATAATTTTAAAATAAATAAAATATAAATTGTAAAGAGAAGATATGTAATTTACAATATATCCTTTAACAATAACATTTGTTGTCAGTTTGGCATGAAACATCCTTGGTTGATTTTCAACTGGTACGAAATCAAATTTTGCAAATCCTACATTAAAAGAAAATTATCATAGAATATACTAAAAGTATAATTGATTGAATATAAATTATCTACTTTTTAAAATTTAACCTAAAGGTAACTTGATATCTTCATCATCAATATCTACCAAGTTTTCATCAAAAACTTCTAACCGGAATTCTGAATTATATTCTATAAAACTCCATAGAAATATATAGCCTTCTTTGATTTCACAAAGTTCACAAATTTTCTCCCATTCCAAATCATAAAAACCGAAAGAATCACCATTAACAGACTGAGTCTTAACTTTGTATCTTCCATATTTAGTAGAAACATTAATCCTTGAAGAAGGATTAAAATTCATTTCATTTCGAATGGCATTAACATATTCAGAAGGAAGTGTCTGAAAAGAAAAATTATAATAATTAAGTGTTGTTAAAAAAGAATATATTAAACAAACTTAAAAAAGTTGTTAGTTTAATAAAATTACCATAAATTTCAAGGAATCTTTAGTTGCAAATGTTAAACGTTTTGGTTCTTTAGAATAAAAATTCCTTGAGAATTCAAGATCTGTAGGGCATCCATTCTGATCAAACTCATTAACTAATGAACAACCATAGTCTGTTTCAAGAAAGTATAAATAGAATCCATCTTGAACATTGAAATCTTCAAGATACTTAAGCCAACCAGGACCGTGTATCATACATTCAGAATTACCAAAGTCACTGATTTTGACAGTATATTGTTTTTTTGTAGTGTCTAAATAAGTAATACCAGGGCTTTCTTCATGTGTATGCAAGCCTTTAAATTCTTTGGGTAAAACCTGATAATTAACATCAAAAATAAACTTTACTATAGAAAATAATTATTCAATATTTTATTTAGAAAATACTCATTCACTTTTGTTTAAAATCTTACCAGACCATGCATAGCTGATTCATCTACCTTAAAAAGAAAATGGTATTCTTTAACCATTTCAGTATAACCTGTTAATTTAACCTATAAAAAAATAAATAGTCGTCAATTAAATATAAATGAAATTATTTTTCACATGTGAAAAAAAAAATCTACTTAAAAGCTTATTAATATTAACTTTTTCTAATCATCTAAGATTCTAAATATTAAACTACAAATTACTATATTCTTAAAATACATTAGTTTAATCAACAGATATTATAAAAATAAAATAAAAAATTGCTTTTTTTTTTAATCTAATCAACAGATATTTATTTTAATTATAATTTGCCTAAAAATTAACTATCTAAATAGGAAAAAAATTCGAAAAGATGCACACATAAAAACTTTAAAATTTTACTTAAAAAAAATGGTGTAATAAAACTTACAGTAAAAGGTGGCTGGTTTCTTAATTGATCAAGTAGTTAATAGGTGAATAGGAAGAGGATGGGTATTTTAGGAGTTTGGCTGCTAATGTGAATAGTAAAACCTAATATGAAGAACCAAATAATATGTAATATTTGTAACGGCCTGGGCTTGGATGGGCTAAACAAAAGTTGTCAAGTTTAAAGAGTCCCTACTTAAGTCCATTATATATTTTACTTAAGTCCATTATATATGAGCTTTGGCTTGGATGTGTTTTGAATTTTTATTTTCATAATTTTACCAAGTGAAATTTTTTTATTGTAACATGTAAAAATAATTTTCAAAACTTGTGTTTATTTTTGATTTATAACTTTTATATGCTTTTTTTTAATTTTTTATTCTCAAAATTTTACAAGTGAAATTTTTTTTTTGTCAAAAAGAGAAATAATTTAACTTTAAACTTATTTTGTTTTTCACAAGTGAAAAAAACAAATTTGTTCTTTTTTAGAAAAGTTTTTCTAAGTGGTTATTTTTAGTAAGTTTCAAAATTGGAAAGATTTTATTTTTCATAAGTAAAAAAATAATCTTTTATATGTGCTTAAGTCCCAATAATCTTATAGAGCACCCAAAAATCCAAAACTAGATCCATTATTATATTAACACAAAAGTTGAAGGGCAAAAATGTATTAATAAAAACTTTTTATACCGCATCAAATTAGATCTATCTTCATTTATTCTCTACATTTCACAAATTTCTCTCTCTATCTCACACAGTAAATTTTCTCAATTAAAACACGTACTAAATTCACACTCTGAATAGTTACAGCATCATTACTATGGTGAAGAAGAAAATCAATGGATCTAAACGTTCTTGTAAGTTGTTTTTTAATTGTTTGTATGTTTTTTTATTCTTATAATTTATTAGTTTAAATTTATCTGAGTGTATTTGAATGATTGATATAATAGTTGTAAAGAATTAATTCAATAGGTTATGTTTTTATGGCAAACTTTTGTAGCGTGAATCGTGTTTTAGATATAGAAAAGAGTTTTAAGTATAGAATAGGTTAGGCGTATAGTGTTTAAGTAATTGATGCAGTTTCTGTAATGCAGTTATGCAATAGTTTCTTTTTATTAAGTTTATTTCTATACTCATTTTTTTATGTGAAATCTTATATTATTGTGTATTATATTTAAAACGCTTTGATTGTATCAGGTAAAGAGACTCATGCTCTGAAGGTAAAATGCTTTGCACTGAAAGGATCAACAATTCGAGCTAAGGATATGATTTTCCTTAGTAGTATTAGCAGTAAGAAAAAGTATAATGATAATGGTAGCAGAGTTAAGTTTTTAAGTTCTGATGTCATAGAAAAAACTAAGAGAAAATTAATTAATGATTTTGATTTAGAAGTAATTTTAAGTTCTGATGTCATAGAGGAAACTAAGTCAAAAGTGGAAGTTAGTGATGGATGTGATAAAAAAAATTATGATAAAGCTAAAAAAAGAAAGAGAAAGAATAATGATTCAAAAAAACAAAAAGTTTATGATGAAGTTTGTATTTCAGAAAATGAGTTTGTTGATGAATCAGAACTTTATGTTGAAGTTGACAAGTAAAAAATGATTAAGAAGAAGAATACTGTTTCTGTTGATGAAAAATCTGACTTTGATGATGGATGGTTATCTCTTAGAACAAGGTCTTCTCCAAAAGTTTTGTATAGTTTGATGAGTAAATTGACATTAGCTCAAAGAAAGGATTTAATTGAAATTGGTTTTGGATCGCTTTACAATATGGCAGTAGAAGAAATCCCAGTTAAAATAGGTCATTTTGTTGTTGACAATTTCTTTCCAAATGAGATGAAACTCAAGCTTCAGAATTACGATATAGAAATAACACCATAATTAATTCATTCAGTTTTGGGTGTGCCTTTAGGAGGTATAGATTTTCATCATTTGGCTAAGACAAGGGTTTCTGATTTAAGTCGAAGATGGTACTTGCAATTTATAGGTAGGTATCCAACACCTAAGAAAGTTGTTGATGTGGTCAAACAAACTAAAGTTGATGGAATTCTATTCAAATTGAGCATACTTGTTCTATTTTCAAAGTTTTTTGGATTAGGAGGAAAGGGTGAACAATGTAGGCCTCAAGAAATTCTCAAGTATATTTGTGAAGATACAAAAATTTCAAGTATAGATTGGTGCAAGTACGTGTATGACAGTTTCAAAGTCAACAAAAAAGGTTGGGTGAGAGATGATTCTGCAATTTACTATTCTAGACCTCTGACAGCACTTATTGTAAGTGTTCATTTCAATACATTAATATATATATATATATTTTTTTTTATCAATTGTTCACATGTGAAAAATTTATTTTATACTTTTTTTTTTATCTCATGATAGACAGTAATGGTAGTTTGAATTTCAATAGTAGTTTAATATTTCAATAAAAAAAAATCATTTATGAAGAAAATTATATTTTAATTAGTAAGTTGCTTAAATAATACATGTTAAATTTTTTTTTATTCACATGTGAAATGTTTTTCATATATGAAAAAAATTCAGAATTTTTCTTCACATATAAATTTTTTTTTTCACATATGAAAATTGAATACATGTGAATATTGTTTTTCATATTTTACTAAAATTTATTTCAAAAACAAAAATTCAAAAAAATAATTTTAGAAATTTTTTTTTAAGATATGAAAATTATATAATTAGATTTTTTAAGATGTGAAATTTTTTTTTCACATATGAATTTTTTTTATTATTATTTTTTTTGAATTTTTTGAAAAATAATTACTCTTTTTTAATTTTGCAGCTTATTTATCTTCATTGCACGAAATGTGAATCAGTATGTTTGCGACGTGAAATTCCTGCAATATCTTTATGGATTACTGATATGATTAAAAAGAGGCAGAGTTTCGAAATTAATAATGGTGGTTTTGGTATTCTTGATAGATATGAAGATGATATAAATGACAATGAGTTTTCAAGAAGAAAGGTTTGTTTTAATAATATTATATTGTAGTAATAATTAGTTTTAATAATATTATATTTATTTATTTATTTATTTTAATTTATAATTTTTTTTAAACAGTCACAATCAAAACTGGATATACTTGATCGGAAAGTTGATTTGCTTTACTCAATACTTAATGATTTGGAATATGATTTCACTTTATGGTTTAGTGAAGATCCAGATAATCCAAGCCTTAAAGAGATAAAGGTTAAGTTCATGAATTGTATTCGTAATATTGATCTGTATGGATATGATAAGGAAAAGATTTTAGATCTTTATGATAACGAAAGTGATAAAGAAAAAGCTTTAGAGAATCAAGATGATGCATGTGAAGTGGACGATGTGCAGGGTTTTGATCGTGATTGCTGGAATAGTGTATTGAGGAATTATGAAAAAGGTGAGTGCAGTCACGCAATAGGTCAATCAGATGAAGAAATGATCAAAGATGTGGAAAAAGATTTCAATTTGGCTTTTAATACGTTTGAAGTTCCTTTTTTAGAAAGTGATGATACAGATAGAATTGATTGTGTGCAAATGATGAATAATGAATTAGATAAAATGTTCAATAAATATCACATAAAAGAATCAATAGGAGGTCTGAATGATTTTCAATTTTTTGCGGTTCCTGAAATTTTGAAAGAAGCTGAAAAGAAAATTGGTAAAAAGGTTACATTCTGCAAGGATATTGATGTTAAAACTCTTCCTACTCAAGGATTTTTTGAAGAAGATGAAAAGAATATGATAGAAGTGGAAGTTTTTGAAAAGAAAGTTAAGCCTTTGGCATGCTTTAGTAGTCCCGTTGTTGTTTCATCGTCTTTTCCTCAGCATAGTTTGTTTGAAGCACCATCCTTTTTTTTGGGCTCTGAGTTTGAAACTAATACTGAGATTGAGGATGCAAAGCCAGTAATCAAAGAAACAACTATTAGATCTCCATTCAAATTTAGGCAGATTCTTCCAAATGTTGATTTGAAATTAGGAGAAGAGAGGGTTGCTGATACACTCTTCATGATGCTTGAACAAACTAGCCAAGTGTGAGTAATTTGTTAATAATTTTAACAGTTTTTTATTTTTTTCACTTGTGAAATTTATTTATAAATTCCAAAATTTTATATACTTTTTTTGCAGTGATGTGGTATATGAATCTATTTCATCCAAAACAAAGTTAATTCATCTATCAATTGAGACGTTAGCTCCTGGACTGCGAGTAGATGCAGATGTTATAGGAGCATGGTCAGATGAGTTAAACTTTATGGAGCGTTTCAAATCTGCAGAACATCCATCTAGATATTTTTTCAAACCAAGTGTGGTAAGTCTTTTTTTAATCATGTTGATTTTCTTCATATTAGAATATTTTGCCAAAGATTACTAGAATCTTGTAATTCAATTTTTATTTAGAGTCAGTTATTGACTATTATGTTTATTTTTATTCAGACAAAAGACATACTCAATAACTCTACAATATATCCTGAGAAGTATGAGGTTTTTAAAAAGACTTTACTTGGTGATTACCAAGCTAAGAGGATTGCAGCCTGTGAAAATTTCAAATTGGTATGGCTTTTTAATTTTATATAATATATTTTATTTTATTTTTTAATTTTTTTAATATATATATATATATATATTTTTTAATTTTTTTTTATTTTCTTATTTTTTATTTTTTTTGAATCAGGTTTTCTTTCCTATTTGCTGTGCGGATCATTTCTTTTTGATATGTTTTGATTTGGTGAAACGTCAAGTTCTAATTATAGACAGTTCAAGTATTGATGAAGAAAATGAAAATAGATATTGTTGTATTCCTGAACTTTTGGTAAGTAAAAATCATAAAATATATATATATATTTATATATTTTTATTATTATTATTTTTTTAAATTTATGTTTATTTTTTTTAAATTTTTTTTTCATTGGTTGGTCTTTCAGATTAAAATGTTTAAACAATTTCACTCTGAATACAATTCACCATGCATTGGATATACATTTGGCAAACTTATTGCTGAAAGATTCAAGATGCATTGGAGAACTGTTGATAATTATCTAGACGATGAAGTTTTTGTGATGTCTCATATGAATATGTATTTTGGTGAGACTGAAAATGAATGGGATTATGGATTTCTAAAGGAATCTGACGAACAGACAAAGCAACTTGACTTACTCAGGTTTCTCACTTTTTCTTTAACATTTTTAATATACTATGCATTAAAATATTTAATTTTCATACCTTTTTCACATGTGAAAAACTTTGAATAAATAAATAAATTTCTTTTTGTGACTGATTTTTTCACATGTGAAATAATTTGAAGAAATAAATTTTAATTTAATTTTTTATTTTTGATTTATAATTTTTGTAATGATTTTTTTTTCTTCTTACCAGATCAAAATTTGCTGCAAGGTTAATTTTGTCAGAGAATAACAAATATAGGAATGATATTCTAAAAGAAGTTGCAGAATTCACTAAAATAAAGAAGTCCTTAAGAAAAGAACTTATCAAAGAAGCAGTTCAGAATAGAGATAAAAGATGCAATCTTTTTGAATAAATCTAAAAAACAATTGTATCCTTTTGTTAAGTGTTCAATATTGTTATGATAGTTTGTAAATAAACATGTTCAATATTGTTATGATAGTTTATGTTTTTTAATAAAGAAATGTTAAACAAATTTTTATACAACACATAAATATGTTTAATGTTTGAAAATTAATTGTTACTAAATATGATTATGCGACTTTTCAAAATTAACTGCTACTGAATATGACAGTGCATATTTCATTACTATGGGACTTTAAAAAAAAACATTTTATTTTAACAAGTAAATATAAAGAATATGATTTTGTTTTTTTTCACAAGTGAAAATAAAGAAGTTTAACATTTTATTTCACAAGTGACTTTTTGATTTGTTTTTATTTTCACAAGTGAAAATAAATTCATTTTAATCTGATTCTGTTTATTAACTAGTGAAAACCTTTTTTTTTTTAAACTGAAAATAAATTAACTTTGATTTTTTTTCACAAGTGAAAAAAACATTAGACTTTTTATAATATTCAAATTAATTCACAGAGATAACATTAAATATTATATAAATTAATTTATTTTTGATTTGTTATTTTTTCACAACTAAATATATAATTAGTTATATTTGTTTCTTCTTTTTTACTATTCAATATAAACTTAGTTTTTTACGAAAATATCAACTGAATTAAATACATGTTAATAAACTTTTTTTTTTCACAAGAGAAATTATTCCATAGTTGCATTTTATTTTTTTTCACAAGTAAAAATAATTTATCTTTGATTTTTGTTTTTGTTTTTCACAAGTGAAAATAACATCATTTTTAATCTTAATCATCTGAGGAAAATTTTTTTTTAATCAAAAGGGAAGTTATTCAATACACTTTTATTATAAATTTTATATCTTCTATTTTATTTGTATTCTTCATTTTTATTGTTTTTACTATTCCCAATATTTTTTTTCTGACAAATACTTTATTTCTTTTTAATGTAATTAAATACACTGTACACGTAAACGTTTGGTTTCGAAAAATTAGTTAATTAACTGTATTGGAAGTCTAAACAAAAATACACTGTACACGTTTGGTTACCAAAAATTAATTGTATTGGAAGTGTATTCAATAAATTAATCGTACGCCTTTTGTCTATATATACGTCTGTCCTTATCCTCTTTCATCACAATTCTTATTTTCTCTCACTTCATATCTAACCCATATCATCATCTTCAGATCTATTTTTCTCTCATCCAAACATAAATTAAAATGGAAAATTATTTTAGAACCCCAAATCTAGAGAGGTTGAAAGACGCCGCTTGTTCTGACGACCTGCTAAAGACATTTAAGTTTTTTTTTAAGCAACAGATGTTGGAGTTACAGGGTTTCATTAATAAGCTTGAGGAAGATTGTAAACAACTGAAAAGGCAGATTCAAAAGCAAGAAGAGTATCTTGGTGAATTGGAGATCTCCGGTGAAGATGCTACCTTGATTATTAAAATAATCAGTGATACATTGAAGAAGGACTGTTCTAGGCTTGTTGATTTGGATAAACTGTTGATTAAGACCCGTAATGATATGTTTGAAAAGAAGCAAGATGTCGCCTATATCAAGCAGAAAATGAATGATAAAGAGTAGTCTCTTTAGGGGTTTAATAGTTTTCTCTTATTTTAATTTTCTCAGTTTATGTATGTCCAAATTTTGAATTATAAAATATGTAATGGACCTTTTATTGAAATGAAGTTAATTTGTTATTATCTATTTATTTTTTCTTTTTAGAATAATTTTATTTTTTTCACAAGTGAAATTTTTTTATACATGAAATTATTCCATATGTGGATTTTAATTTTTTTCACAATTGAATTTTTTTTCAAAACTGAAATAATTCTTTATGCGCATTTTTAATTTTTTCACAAGTGAAATTTTTTTATACATGAATTTTTTTTTTAAATTATCGCCTAAATTTAATTCTTATTAGTAAAACATTTTTTTTTTCACAAATGTAATTATTCCGTATGTGGATTTTATTTTTTTTTTCACAAGTGAAAAAAATTTTATTTTGCTTTTGTTAACCTAATTTTTATTAAAAAAAATTAAATATGATTTTATTTTTTAAGTATTGTATGTGGTTGATTTTAATATGTGTTTTTTGAAACTTTTTAGTTTTATTATAATTTTTACAAGAAAAAAAAATTATATCTCGAAATAAAGTATGAAATTTTACTAAACAACATTTCTTAATATTTTTTTGGGCTTTAGCTTTGTTGGGTTTAGCTTTGTTGGGCTAAATATAATTTATCTATAAATGATATTTATTAGTCTTTAGCTTTGTTTCACGTGACATATAATATTCCTTTCAAAAAATCTTTATAGTCTCTCTCTAAAATAAAAATTAGATCTACACACACACACTACACATAAAAAAAGAAACCCACAAAGTTTACATGAAATCCACATCACAATCCACCACCAACCACCCACCAACCACGTTACTCATCTGATTGATGATAAGGATGAAGAATAAAAGTTTTAAAGGTATTTTAATAATATTTTACACTAAATCTGTTTATATGTTATCCATACGTCTACTTAGATCTGGATATGTATACTTTTTACTAAATCTGTTTGTTGATACAGATCTGTATGTCTATTTATAAGTGATATGTCTATTTTATGTGTAGTTAGATCTGTATGTCTATTTATAAATGATATAAATGATTATTTTATGTGCTGACGTCATCGTAAATGATGTATCAACTATGTATTTGTGTTATAGTTATTGATTTTATTTGCTGACGTAAGTGTAATATAAGCTGTTTTTATCAATAATCATTATGCGTCTAACTGTGGTTAGAAATATTTAGTTTATGTCATCAAAATAATTCATTCTCATGTGAAAATATTTTTTCATGAAAATATTATTTATTTTTCACATGTGAAAATATAGATTAGTATTCTAAATTTTAGATGACCTTTTAGCTGAAATGTTTACATGAATATTATATATTTAGCTTATATGTTTTCACATGTGAAATATTTTCACATGTGATTATAAGGTGTTTTATAAACTCATGTTAAATGTTTTCACATTTAGTTATAATATGTGTTTGATTACTTAGAAATTTAGATTTAATAATTTAGCTTAGATTAGCTCAAACGTGATTATAAGTTGTGTTTAGCTAAAAATTTTTCACATGTAAAAATTTAGCTGAAATATTTTCACATGAGAAATGTGTAGTGTATTTTGAGAATTATTCCAATATAGTGATTTTTGAATTTGTTATACTTAACAATTTATGTTATACATTTTCTTATGGACATGTAGAACTGTTTTAGCTTACTAAATGTTTATTTTTATACATATATTTAAGATTATTTCATATGTGTAAATAATAATTAGTACATTTTTCTGAATTGTTTATTAGTAAATAAATGTTCTGAAGATAAAAAGCTTTGGATGATGTATCAACTATGAATTTTTAACAAGTTATTGATCTGATTTGCTAACGAAAGTTTTGATTATAATCTGTTTTGATCTATAATCATTATCCATCTAATTGATGTATAAACTATTTTGTTTATGTTATCAAAACAATTCATTCCATCTGAGTAATATTTATTAAAATTTTATTTATTATTCACATGTGAAAGTGTAGATTACTATTCTAAATTTTAGATAAGCTGAAATGTCTAATTGCTGTATAAACTATTTTGTTTTCACATGTGAAATATTTTCACATGTGATTATAAGGTGTTTTATATTACTATTATAAACTCATTTAAAATGTTTTAACATGTGGTTATAATACGTGTTTGATTACTTTAAAATTTAAATTAAATAATTTAGCTTATATTATGTTAAACGTGATTATAAGTTGTTTTTGCTTAAATTTTTTCACATGTTAAAATTTAGCTGAAATTTTTTCACATGTGAAATGTATAGTGTATTTTGACAACTATTCCAATATAATGATTTTTAAATTTGTTATACTTAATACTTTATGTTATATATTTTCTAATGGACATGTTGAACTGTTTTAGCATACCAAATGTTTAATTTTATATGTAGATTTGAAATTATGTCAAATGTGATAATAATTATTAGTTCATTTTTCTGAATCATTTATCAGGTAAAAAGTCTGGTGTTCTGAAGGTAAAACGCTTTGGAATGAAAGGATCTGGAATTAAAGCCAAGGATTTATTTTTTCTTAATAGCATCAACAGTAAGAAAAATTATAAAACATCTGATTCTAATGAGATCAGTAAAAAAACATGTAAGTCTGATAACGTCGAGGAAACGAAGAGAAGATTAATTCAAGAATTTGATTTAGAAGCTTTGTTAAATTCATCAGATGCTACGATTGTCAAGGTTAATAGAGTTTCTGATAATCCAAAGGAGGAATTTCTAAATGATAAAGAAAATAATGATAATGCTAAAAAGAAGAAGCGTAAGAACAATGTTTCGAAAAAGCAGAAAGTTCATGAGCAAGGTGGATTTGAAGGTATGTTTGTTGAAAAGTTGGAACTTCATATTGAAGTTGACAAATCAAAGAAAATTAAGAAGAAAAATACTGTTTCTGTTGAAGGTAATACTTTGAATGATGATGGATTGTTGTCACTTAGAACCAGGGATTCTCCAAAAGTTATTAATAATTTGATGAAGAATTTGACATTAGGTAAAAGGAAGAATTTGATTGATATGGGGTTCGGATCGCTATATGACATGGATATAGAAGAAATACCAGTCAAAATAGGTCATTTTGTTGTTGACAAATTCATTGATAGTGAGATGAAGCTTAAGCTTCGGGATTATGATATTGTCATAACACCAGAGTTGATTCATAAAGTTTTGGATGTTCCATTAGGAGGAATTGATTTTAATGATTTGGATAAGATTAGACGATCTGATTTAAGTGAAAGATGGTACTCGCAATTTGGTAGTATTAGGTATCCAACACCTAACAAAGTTGCTGAAGTGGTTCAAAAAACAGATGTCGAGGGAATTTTATTCAATTTGAACATACTCGTTTTATTTTCCAATTTTTTTGGATTAGGAGGAACGGCTGGTCAGTGTAGGCCTCAACAAATTCTGAACTATATACATGAAGATACGAAAATTGAAAGTATTGATTGGTGCAAATATGTGTTTGACTGTTTGAAAGCCAGCAAAGAAAATTGGGTTAGAGATGGTCCTGATAATTATTCTAGTCACTATTCTGGTCCTCTGACAGCGCTTATTGTAAGTGTTCATTTTCATAGATTATTATTATTTCTAAAAATATATGCGAAAATATAAATTTTTTTTAATAGTTAAATTGTTTAATTTGATTTTAGTTTTTGCTTTTTAAGTTTTATGACAAGTGAAATAAAAAAAAAACTCAGAGATTACATTGAAACTATAATGGCTAAAAACAATCAATACAGCACAGACTCAAATTTTCTTCAAATTTTCATGAAAAAAATAAATCTTTTTTATTTTGTTTTTTTTTCACAAGTGAAAATAAAGAATTTTAACTTTTTAATAGTAAATTTATATTTTTTAATTTGTTTATTTTTCATAATTTATTCAGATGTTAATTTTTTTTTATTCTTAAATATAGTTTATTGTTTTTCTTAAAGTTGTTTAATTAGATTTTATTTTATGATTTATATATATATTTTTTTAATTTAGTTTGCTAATATTATTTAATTTTTTTGAAAAGTAATTATTATTGTTCAATGTTGCAGCTAATTTATCTTCACAGCACAAAATGTGATTCAGTATGTTTGCGTCATGAAATTCCTTCAATCAATTTTTGGACTACTCAAATGATAAAAGATAGGCAGGCTTATGAAATTCGTAATGGCGGTTTTGGTATTCTTGATAGATATGAAGAGGATATAAATGAACCTGATTCTTCAAAAAGAAAGGTTTGTTTTAATATAAAATTATTAACATAATTAGATAATATTAGATACAATTATATTATTATTATTTTTATTTATATATTTTTAATTTTTTAAAACAGTTGGTCATGGATAAACTTGAAAAGAAAGTTGATTTACTGGATTCTATAGTTACTGAATTGGAATACGATTTCACAACGTTGTTTAGTGAAGATCCAGATAATCTGAGACTTAAAGAAATAAAAGCTAAGTTCAACATGTGTATTCGTAATATTGATCTGTATGGAGATGATGTTAAGGGAAAGAGTTTAGTTATTTATGATGATGAAAGCAAAAAAGATAAAGATTGTGTTCAGAATTTAGATCTTTGTGTAGATGATGTGGAGAATAATGGAAATATCTATAATGATTTACAGAATTATGATTTGGTTGAAGAAAGTGAAAATGATGATTCAATTGGATTAGAAAACAAGAATTTTGATGTTTGGAATTATGATATCGTTGATGATGATGATCAATATGATGATGGCTTTAGGTTGTATGAAAAAGGGCAGTGCAGCCACGCAACTGATGGTGATTGCGGCAATGATGATGAAGATGGAAGGAATAATTTTTACGAGAATTATGAAATAGGCCAGTGCAGTCACCTAACAAAAGAGTCAGATAATGAAATTTTAAAAGATGTGAATTATGATAAAGAAAAGAATGATAAAAAAGGTTTTAAAGTATTTGAAGTCCCTGAAGTTGAAACTGTTGCTAAGGTTAAAGAAGGAATTAGTTGTGTTCAACTTTTAGAAGAAGAAATGCATAAAGTTTTGGAGAAAAGTGAGTTGCAGTACGAAAACAAAATAACCTTTTGCGAAGATGGTTTTAAAAATTTTGGGATTCCAGAATTTTTTAAAGAAGCTGAACAGAAAATTCCTTTTTCTCCATATAGCATTGGTAAAAATGATACTTTTGACAAAGATCTTGATGCTAAGATGTTGAATAAGGATGAATTTGAAGATGAAAAAAGAGTAAAAGCTTTGGCAAGCTTTGCAAGTCCTGTTGTTGTATCTAAGAAGGTTACTTTTGACAAAGATGTTGATGCTAAGATGTTGAATAAGGATGAATTTGAAGATGAAAAAAAAGTAAAAGCTTTGGAAAGCTTCACAAGTCCTGTTGTTGTTTCTAAGAAGGTTACTATTGACAAAGATGTTGATGCTAAAATGTCGAATGAGAATGAATTTGTTGATGGAAAGAAAGTTAAACATTTGCCACGCCTTAGTAGTCCATTTGTTGTTTCATCATCATTTCCACAACATAGTTTGTTTGAAGGACCATCCTTTTCTTTGGGTCCTGAGTTCGAAATTGATCCTGAGACAGAAGATGAAAAGCCAGTAATCAAGGATATATTAATTAGACAAAATCCTAGGCGTGACATTGGTATTGCAGCACATTCAAAGTCTCCATACAAAGTTAGGCAGATTTTACCAAATGTTCCACTAAAACAATCAGAAGAAAGAGTTGCTGATACACTCTTTATGATGCCTAAAGATACTAATCAAATGTGAGTAATTTCTTAATAATCTTAAGAGTTTTTTGTTTTTTCACTTGTGAAACTCATTAATAGTTTCAAAAATGTATATATATATATTTTTGCAGTGATTTGGTATATAAGTCTAGTTCAACGAATACTATGTTATTACGATTATCACTGGAATCATTAGCTCCTGGATTAAGAGTAGATGAAGAGGTTATAGGAGTATGGTCGGATGTGTTGAACTTTATGGAACGTTTCAGAGCTCCAGAATCTCCATCTAGATATTTCTTCAAACCAACAATTGTAAGTTTTTTTTAATTATTTCTACTTCAGTGATGATATAAAGGTATTTATTTAATTTTAATTTTTATTTTTTTTTTAATTTTTCATTGAGTATGAGAATATAGTTTTCTATAGTATTATTATTTTTCTTCAAATTTTTAAATGTGTAGTTTTTCTTCACTAACGCAAGTTTTGTAATTATTAGTTTTAGACAATATTTGAAATGTATATATTATTGTATTATTTTTTTTTAAGTTTATAAACAATTTTTTCACTTGCGAAAAAATTATATTGAAATGGTTTTTGTTTTGTATATTGTATATTATAACATTATTTGTTCTTCAGTTTTAATTTACAAACGATTAATTGTTTGTCTATGTTTACTTTATTTACTTGGTTTGAAATGTATTGTTTATTTTAGATACAATTTTTTAGAATCTTGTACTACAGTTTATATTTTTGAGTAAATTGTTGATTATTATCTTTAATTTTTTATACAGACAAAAGACATACTCAATGTAAAAACTGACTTTGCTGAGAAATATGATGACTTTGAAAAAGTTTTGCTAAGTGATTACCATGCAAAAAGGATTGCACCATCTGGAAATTTCAATTTGGTATGGTTTTTTTATTTTCTATTATTTTTTATCAAATATGTACTTTATAATATTATTTGAATTTTTATTTATTTATTTATTTATTTTCAGGTTTTTTTTTTTCCGATTTGCTGTGTAGATCACTTCTTCTTAATATGCTTTGATTTGAAGAAACATAAAGTTGTAATTATAGACAATTCAAGCATTGATGAAGAGATTGAAACTAGATGTTGTTCAATTCCTGAACTTTTGGTAAGAAAAAATTTGAATACATTTTTATATTTATTATTATTATTTTAATTTTTATTTTATCATTTATTATTTTTTATTATTATTTGCAGATTAAAATGTTTGCAAAATTCCACACAAAATACAGTTCACCAAGCATTGGTTTTTCATTTCAAAGAGTTATTGCAAAAAGATTAAAGATGGGTTGGAGAACTAAGGATAATCATATTGACGATGGTGTTTTCTTAATGTCACATATGAACATGTTTTTCGGTGAGAATGAGAGTAAATGGGATTATGGACTATTAAAGGAATCTAAGGAGCAGACAAAGCAACTTAACACTCTACGGTTAGTCACTTGTCTTTCAAAGATTAAATGTGCTTTATATTAAAATATATTTTTTTTATGCGTTTACACATGTGAAATACATTTTTATTTGTATTTTTTTTCCTTTATTTTTCAGATTTTTAATGATTTTTTTTCCTCTTGTTATCAGCTCAAAATTTGCTGCCAGGATTATTTTGTCAGATAATAATTTGTGCAGGAATGATTTTCTTAAAGAAGTTGCAAAATTCAGCACAATTGAAAAGAATTCAAGAAAAGAACTTATTCAAGCAGCAGTTAAGAATAGAAACCAAAGATGCAATCTTTTGGAGCAGTTGTAATTCTTTCTAGTTTTTCGATTATAACAACCTACATTTGTCATTTGATCTGTAGAAGTTTCGTTATAAATTTCATTATAGCATATTTTATGTTCGATAAATGTTGCTCTTGTCTAAACATTTCAAAATTTTATCTTGTTATGAATTTTTTATTAAATGGAAAATGTTTTGATTTTGAATGTTTAACTTCCTGTTATTTTGTACACTTACAATATTTTATTAAATGAATTATTTTTTACAAGTGTAAAATAAGTATCTTAAATTTTTTTTAAGAAAGAACTTTAATATTTTTTTTTACATTTGAAAATTATTTATTAAATAAATATAATTTTAAATAAATAACTTTATATATTTGATAAATGAAAGTAAATTCAATTTTATTTGAATAATGAATTTTTTTTGTCATAAGTGAAAAACTTTATTTTCACAAGTGAAAATAAATTCTGTGCATGTGTAGTTTTATTTTCTAGTTTTAATGTTCACAAGTGAAAAACTTTATTTTTTCCATCAAAATGCATATAAAAGTTTCAGAAATCTATATCTTGATACTCTTTCTTCAGAGAATCATATATTAAAAATGTTGAATACAAAAATTAACTTTGATTTTTGTATTATTTAACAAGTGAAATACATTCACTTTAATTTTTTTTCACAAGTGAAAATGAATTCAGTTTTTTCACATTTTTAAATAAATACAAAGAGATAAGATTAAATTTGTTTTTGCAATTAATATTTACAATTTAATTTTGAAAAATAAGAAACCACGCTTGACTATGAGACTTTAAAAATTCCCTAGTACTAATTCAATTAACCTAGACTGGATCAAAAATTAAAATAGAATTTTCATTAATCATAGACTTTTTAATTTTCAAAAATTAAACGACTTTCACATGTGAAATATAAAAGCAGTTATGAAAGCAGTTTTTAAGTTGACAAATATGATGGCAGTTATTGTTTTAAAAGTATTTTTTTTTTCTGGAAAATGCATTCTGTATTAAATGGTGCCTGTTGGTTATCCCTCTTGGCATCTATATATTTACTGTAACTTCCACTATATTTCATATAAACAAATTAAAAATACTCTCATAAGAAAATAACTTCGCATCATAATTAAATATGTCTTCTTCCAACACAGATAGTTCATCCAAAAAAAGGTCTGCAACTGATGCACTTTTGGAGTTCAACACAGAAAAATCTGAAAAGTATGACTTATCCTTTTATTTATTTTTTATTTAATAAAAAATTCAGTAAAGAGTAATTGATGTCATGTATATGCTTTCTTATTGATTTTCAGAAAAGAAAAAATTGAAGTAACAAATGACAACAAAACTGATTCCGAAAAAGGTATTTTCATATTAAATATAAGTTCAAATCTAAATATGCATATTATATGATTCATATCTTTGTAACAGGTGTGATTGAGGACAAAAACACCAACCCTAAAAAAGATGAGACTGTATGGGATTCTGATGAAACTTACATACAATGGGAAAATGAATTCGAGATACCGATATTGCTAAAGGAAGTTGAACAAGAAGAAGATAAAAAACGTAAGAGACTTCTTGCAGAAGATCAAGCCAAACAGCTTGCAAATATGTCTCGAATCAATTTATTTGAAGATGCAAAATCGGAAGATGTTGAAGATGAGGAAACTGAACCAGAAGATGTTGAAGATTTTGATTATGAGACTGCATATTTACGATTATCTCAGGATTAGAAATTCAACTTTTAATTTAAGTATATGTAATTCATTTTTAAATTTTAATTTACTTTTGAACTTATGTAATTTCAAATTTGGATTTAAGTGAATGAATCATATTTATATTATATTCAATAATTTCATCACAAGTGATAATAAAGAATTTTAACTTTTATTTGAAACTTTTATTTTTTTTTCACAAATGAAAAATAATTACGTCTCTTCAAATTTTCTGGAAAAAAATTAACTTTTTTTTTTGTTTTTTCACAAGTGAAAAAAATTAAGGTTTTTATTTCCTTCACAAGTGAAAAATAATTATATTTTTGTTTTTTCACAAGTGATAATAAACAAGTTTAATGTTTTTTGTTTTTTCACATGTAAAAAATAATTACTTTTATTCAAATTTTAATGAAAAAGATTAATTTTTTTTTTATTTTTTTTTGTGCACAAGTGATAAAAAAGAATTTTTATATGAAACTTTTAATTTTTTTTCACAAGTGAAAATAAAGAAGTTTAATATTTTTTGTTTTCTTCACAAGTGATTAATAATTACTTTTCTCCAAATTTATCTTTTTTATTATGTATTTTCACAAGTGAATATAAAGAAGTTTAACATTTTTTTATTTTTTCACAAGTGAAAAATAATCCCTTTTATTTAAAATTCCATGAAAAAAATTAATCTGTTTTGTTTTTGTTTTCTTCACAAGTAAAAAAAAAGAATTTTAACTTTCATTTGATTTTTTTTTCTCAAGTCAGAATAAAGAAGTTTAACATTTTTGTTTTCTTCACAAGTGAAAAAATAATTACATTTTTTCACAAGTGACAAAAATTTATGTTTTTTATTATGTTTTTCACAAGTGAAAAAAAAACAAGTTTAATGTTTTTTTGTTTTCACATGTGAAAAATAATTCCTTTTTATTCAAATTTTAATGAAAAAAATTAATCTTTTTTATTTTGTTTTCTGCACAAGTGAAAATAAAGAATTTTTATATGAAACTTTTATTTTTTTTGACAAGTGAAAATAAAGAAGTTTAACGTTTTTGTTTTCTTCACAATTGAAAAATTATTACGTTTCTTCAAATTTTCAGTAAAAAATTTATCTTTTTTATTTTGTTTTCTTCACAAGTGAAAATAAAAAAGTTTAACGTTTTTTTGTTTTTTCACAAGTGAAAAATAATTCATTTTATTCAAATTTTCATGAAAAAAATAAATCTTTTTTATTTTGTTTTCCTCACAAGTGAAAATAAAGAATTTTAACTTTTATTTGAAACTTTTTGTTTTTTTTCACAAGTAAAAATAAAGAAGTTTAACGTTTTTGTTTTCTCTTTACAAGTGAAAAATAATTATGTTTCTTCAAATTTTCATGAAAAAAATAAATCTTTTTTATTTTGTTTACTTCACAAGTGAAAATAAAGAAGTTTAACGTTTTTTTTGTTTTTTCACAAGTGAAAAATAATTCCTTTTATTCAAATTTTCATGAAAAAAATTAATCTTTTTTATTTTGTTTTCTTGACAAGTGAAAATAAAGAATTTTAACTTTTTTTTGAAACTTTTTGTTTTTTTTTTCACAAGTGAAAATAAAGAAGTTTAACGTTTTTGTTTTCTTCACAAGTGAAAAATAATTACGTTTCTTCAAATTTTGAGTAAAAAATTTATCTTTTTCATTTTGTTTTCTTCACAAGTAAAAATAAAGAAGTTTAACGTTTTTTTGTTTTTTCACAAGTGAAAAATAATTCATTTTATTCAAATTTTCATAAAAAAAATAAATCTTTTTTATTTTGTTTTCCTCACAAGTGAAAATAAAGAATTTTAACTTTTATTTTAAACTTTTTGTTTTTTTTCACAAGTAAAAATAAAGAAGTTTAACGTTTTTGTTTTCTATTTACAAGTGAAAAATAATTATGTTTCTTCAAATATTCATGAAAAAAATAAATCTTTTTTATTTTGTTTTCTTCACAAGTGAAAATAAAGAAGTTTAACGTTTTTTTGTTTTTTCACAAGTGAAAAATAATTCCTTTTATTCAAATTTTCATGAAAAAAATTAATCTTTTTTATTTTGTTTTCTTCACAAGTGAAAATAAAGAATTTTAAGTTTTATTTGAAACTTTTAGTTTTTTTTTCACAAGTAAAAATAAAGAAGTTTAACGTTTTTGTTTTCATCACAAGTGAAAAATAATAACGTTTCTTCAAATTTTCAGTACAAATTTTATCTTTTTTATTTTGTTTTGTTCACAAGTGAAAATAAATAAGTATAACGTTTTTTTGTTTTTTCACAAGTGATAAATAATTCCTTTTATTCAAATTTTCATGAAAAAAATTAATCTTTTTTATTTTGTTTTCTTCACAAGTGAAAATAAAAAATTTTAAGTTTTATTTGTTTTTTCACAAGTGAAAAATAATTCCTTTTATTCAAATTTTCATGAAAAAAATTAATCTTTTTTATTTTGTTTTCTTCACAAGTGAAAATAAAGAATTTTAACTTTTTTTTTGAAACTTTTTGTTTTTTTTTCACAAGTGAAAATAAAGAAGTTTAATGTTTTATTGTTTTTCTCACAAGTGAAAAATAATTCATTTTATTCAAATTTTCATGAAAAAAATAAATCTTTTTTATTTTGTTTTCTTCACAAGTGAAAATAAAGAATTTTAAGTTTTTTTTGTTTTTTCACAAGTGAAAAATAATTCCTTTTATTCAAATTTTCATGAAAAAAATTAATCTTTTTTATTTTGTTTTCTTCACAAGTGAAAATAAAGAATTTTAAGTTTTATTTGAAACTTTTAGTTTTTTTTTTCACAAGTAAAAATAAAGAAGTTTAACGTTTTTGTTTTCATCACAAGTGAAAAATAATAACGTTTCTTCAAATTTTCAGTAAAATTTTTATCTTTTTTATTTTGTTTTGTTCACAAGTGAAAATAAAGAAGTATGACGTTTTTTTGTTTTTTCACAAGTGATAAATAATTCCTTTTATTCAAATTTTCATGAAAAAAATTAATCTTTTTTATTTTGTTTTCTTCACAAGTGAAAATAAAGAATTTTAAGTTTTTTTTGTTTTTTCACAAGTGAAAAATAATTCCTTTTATTCAAATTTTCATGAAAAAAATTAATCTTTTTTATTTTGTTTTCTTCGCAAGTGAAAATAAAGAATTTTAAGTTTTATTTGAAACTTTTAGTTTTTTTTTCACAAGTAAAAATAAAGAAGTTTAACGTTTTTGTTTTCATCACAAGTGAAAAATAATAACGTTTCTTCAAATTTTCAGTAAAAATTTTATCTTTTTTATTTTGTTTTGTTCACAAGTGAAAATAAAGAAGTTTAACGTTTTTTTGTTTTTTCACAAGTGATAAATAATTCCTTTCATTCAAATTTTTATGAAAAAAATTAATCTTTTTTATTTTGTTTTCTTCACAAGTAAAAATAAAGAATTTTAACTTTTTTTTGAAACTTTTTGTTTTTTTTTTCACAAGTGAAAATAAAGAAGTTTAACGTTTTTTTGTTTTTTCACAAGTGAAAAATAATTCATTTTATTCAAATTTTCATGAAAAAAATAATCTTTTTTATTTTGTTTTCTTCACAAGTGAAAATAAAGAATTTTAAGTTTTATTTGAAACTTTTAGTTTTTTTTTTCACAAGTAAAAATAAAGAAGTTTCTCTTACTATAGTAAGCTGGCGGGCTTCTCCTAAGAGAATGCCTCCTCTCCGCCTAGGAGGCACCTGTTTGGATGAAGGCACGGGTCGTTTAACAAGGCATGGGACCCATAGATTCCTCTCTCTGACCTGATAACTAGTATCGACTTCCCGCCCAGCTCTATCAGCAGGCCCTTTCTTTTGCAATACTTAAAAAAGTCTCTCATGGCCCAATGACCTTCAAATTTTCAGTAAAAATTTTATCTTTTTTATTTTGTTTTGTTCACAAGTGAAAATAAAGAAGTTTAACGTTTTTTTTTTCACAAGTGAAAAATAATTCCTTTTATTCAAATTTTCATGAAAAAAATTAATCTTTTTTATTTTGTTTTCATCACAAGTGAAAATAAAGAATTTTAACTTTTTTTTGAAACTTTTTGTTTTTTTTTCACAAGTGAAAATAAAGAAGTTTAATGTTTTTTTTGTTTTTCTCACAAGTGAAAAATAATTCATTTTATTCAAATTTTCATGAAAAAAATAAATCTTTTTTATTTTGTTTTCTTCACAAGTGAAAATAAAGAATTTTAAGTTTTATTTGAAACTTTTAGTTTTTTTTTCACAAGTAATAATAAAGAAGTTTAACGTTTTTGTTTTCATCACAAGTGAAAAATAATAACGTTTCTTCAAATTTTCAGTAAAAATTTTATCTTTTTTATTTTGTTTTGTTCACAAGTGAAAATAAAGAAGTTTAACGTTTTTTTGTTTTTTCACAAGTTAAAAATAATTCCTTTTATTCAAATTTTCATGAAAAAAATTAATCTTTTTTATTTTGTTTTTTTCACAAGTGAAAATAAAGAATTTTAACTTTTTTTTGAAATTTTTTGTTTTTTTTTCACAAGTGAAAATAAAGAAGTTTAACGTTTTTGTTTTCATCACAAGTGAAAAATAATTACGTTTCTTCGAATTTTGAGTAAAAAATTTATCTTTTTCATTTTGTTTTATTCACAAGTGAAAATAAAGAAGTTTAACGTTTTTTGTTTTTTCACAAGTGAAAAATAATTTCATTTTATTCAAATTTCCATGAAAAAAATTAATCTTTTTTATTTTGTTTTGTTCACAAGTAAAAATAAAGAAGTTTAACGTTTTTGTTTTCCTCACAAGTAAAAAATAATTACATTTTTTCAAATTTTTTAGAAAAAATTTATCTTTTTTATTATGTTTTTCACAAGTGAAAAAAACAAGTTTAATGTTTTTTTGTTTTTTACATGTGAAAAATAATTCCTTTTATTCAAATTTTAATGAAAAAGATTAATCTTTTTTATTTTGTTTTCTGCACAACTGAAAATAAAGAATTTTTATATGAAACTTTTATTTTTTTTTCACAAGTGAAAATAAAGAAGTTTAAAATTTTTCACAAACTAATTTCAAGTTTATTCACATTTATCACCTAAATTCAAAGATAAGATTAAATGCATAAGTGATTTTTTTTCACAAGTGAAAATAAATTCAGAATAAATGGACAATTGAAAATTATTTCACATGTGAGAGTAAATATATTTACTTCAAAGTGCATATAAAAACTATTTGAAATCACTATCTTGATGCTCTATCTTCAGAGTATCATATTATTATCTTCAATGTGCAGTTCTTTTTCTCTAGTGTCTTCTGAAAGTCTTCTTTTCTTCTTTAATCAATCACTGTACACTGTTGAATCACTATCGTATGCAATTTCAATTTCATTCCATGTGCAGTTTCTACTGTCATGTCTTCTCCGCTTTCTACATTTTTTACAAAATCTTCTCTTCTTCTTCAAATGGTCTCTTGCTTTCTCCAAATCACTTCTCATTCTTTTAGAAACATCACCATCTCCTTTTGTTTTACACCTATCTGGATTCTGAACAACATTGGTATCTGGTTTTTCTACTCCAAGCTGAATGTTAAACATCTCCTTCTTACTTAAGGGCTTAGCATTTGGATTTGCTTCTTCAACTTCAGTCTTTAGTCTTTTAATACTCTCCACATTTTCAGTTAACTTTGGTATATCTTTTGCCAAAATGTTCAGGCAATAATCTACTGCAGAATAAGCTGTACTTGAAAGCTCCATAATTTTATCTCCTTCTGTGTTATTCAGATTTCTTTTTTTTTCTAATATCTGGTGGCAATATGTCTCGCATCCATCGTCGTAATATGTATTTCTCAGGAATAACTTCTATTGCTTTTCCTTTCATAACACAAAATATATGCCTACACAAGTATCCAAATCTTGCAAAGTTCATGCAAGAACATACCATAGTCCCATCTGATATATCAATTGACACCTACATGTTCAAACATAAAATTAAAATATTAATTTGATTTTTATAAAGTAAAAGTATAAAATATTTTTTTCACAAGTAAAAATAATTTCAGATTAAATGCAGATTTGGAAAAAATTTAGGTTTTTTTTTTTCACATGTGAAAGTAAATTAAAAAATTTACTAACTTCAAGACAAAATGCATAAATGAAATTTCTATTTTTATTAAATGCATAGTTATAAGTAAATGATAAAATTGCCTAATTAAAAGATCAATTGCATAGTTTAAAATTCATATTACCACATCCATCATTTTTATATAAATTTCACATGTGAATAATATTATCTTTTATTTTATCAGCATGTGTTAAAATTCAAATTTCTACATTCTACATTTTATAGATTTTTCATATGTGAAAAATACCATTAATTAAAAAAAAATTAATTTTGTAACAATAAGACATACCTTGAAACGTAGCTCTTTCTTTTCGCTATCCCTTTTGTTTTGTACTTCATTTTCTCCAAAATTATACTTTTTCTTTGTCTTCGTTGGCTTGATTTCTCTCAATTCTTTAATTGTCAGAACTTCAAACCCATCAACTTTATCCTCAGAAATTTGATGACAATCATAAACAGCAGAGTTAATTTCATCTTGAATCAGCAAGAAAATTGTCCTTGTGTACTTCTTAGCAGTATTGCGTTCAATTTGCAATTTGGTTTTGAATCTGGGTACTTTTTGAATTGTTTCATTATCAAGAACTTCTTGATTATGCCTTTGTCTTTCCATAGCAGATTCAAAGCCCATCATGAAGTTTAACAATGTTGATCCTCTGCTTGTGAAATTTTGAAAAAATGAATTCTCACTCTCTGATCTTGATGTTGTTCTCATAAGCCCACATAATGCAACATCTTTAAAATAAGCTGGAATCCACCTCTCTCGTATTTCAAACATATCTGATAACCATTTGTTTTCTTCAAGATTGAATTCTGTAATCATCTGCAACCATTTTTCTTCAAACACTTCTGGACCAATATACAGACTCCAAACTAATCTATGAAGCCTTCTCCTAAAAGTACCATTGTCCAGAATTGTTTTGCAAATCTGAAGATTACACACAAAGATAATGTACTCAATATTTAAGTGACCTAATTAAAATATTAAGTTTGATATTTAAACAATTTAAAGAATTTTATTTTCACAAAGACTTACACTTAAAACTTCAAAAAAATAAATACTTTCTTATTTGTTAAATTATTATTTTATCATTTGAAGACAGTATATTTTATTGTCTTACCTTTAATGGAAGCTTATTTGTTATGTGCCACATACAAAGTCTGTGTTTTGATTCTTTAAACACCGCTGCAATAGCTTTCCTCATTGCAGGATCTTGATCAGTGACAACCAATCTTGGTTGTTTTGAAAATGCCTTTAAGAAACATCTGAGCAACCAAATGTATGATTTTTTCGTTTCATTAGACAGCGTTCCAGCACCAAATGTGACACACTTTCTGTGGTTGTCAATTCCCGTGAAAGGTACAAATACCATGTTATATCTACATAAAACAACTTTATTAATACTATTTTCACAAGTGAATATATATTATACAAATTATTTCAATTTAATATATTCGTAATTTAAAATTTTCACAAGTGAAAGGTACAAATACCATGTTATATCTACATAAAACAACTTTATTAATACTTTTTTCACAAGTGAATATATATTATACAAATTATTTCAATTTGATATATTCGTAATTTCAAAATTTCACAAGTGAAAGGTACAAATACCATGTTATATCTACATAAAACAACTTTATCAAAACTTTTTTCACAAGTGAAAATATGTTATACAAATTATTTCAATTTAATATATTCGTATTTTTCAAAATTTCACAAGTGAAAGGTACAAATACCATGTTATTTCAATACTTTTTTCACAAGTGAAAATATGTTACTTGTATGTAAAAAAAGAAAAAAATATTATAATCAAAACAAAAATTCAAATAAAACAAATGCAATTCATATAAAAGGAATTAATTAATTAAAATAAAAGAGAACATACTTGTTGGTCCTGAAAGTTGCATCAAAAGATATAGTATCTCCAAATTCTTTGTAATTATATTTGGCCATCTCATCTGCCCAAAAGAGTGAATCCAGCTGGCTGTTTACAACAGAATACTCAAAAGAAAAATTTGCAACATTTTTTTTTTTCTGTTTTCCATCTTGTTAATCAACATCTGTGCGTCACTATCACCAATATGACTGTTCAAGTCCCTTGTATGATTCCTAAACTCAGTCTCTGTTGCATCAACTGAATCATATCCTCCATTCGTAGCTGCATAAAGGTGATGTGCTCTTGTTGCACCTATATTCGTCCCTCCTAGTTGTTGCATGTAAATTTTTTGTTTGTGATTCATTTTTCTCTTCTTTTTTGTCAGATTTCTATACACTACAGGAATGAATGTATGATTATGTTTTTCTTCAAAATCATACAATTCATATTTTGTATGACTATCATTAAGCTTAAACTTAACCCTTGCCATACATCCTGTCCTTGAAATACTTGACGTTCTAATCTGAATTTCACTAGTTTCTTCACTCAATGTATCTTTATTAACACCTTTTGCCAATCCTTCCCTGTTGCAAACCAAATATTTTCTTTCCACAATACCACTTTTCAGAGTATTTTGTGTTGATAGCCTAACACCAAAACCTGCTTTATCAGCATAGTTTTCATACATTCTTATGCATTCCTCTATAGATGTGAACTCTTTCCCAATTTTCGGTGTCTCAGATTCATCAACAATTGGCTTGTAAAGAAAAATTCCATCTTCTACTTCAATTTCTTCACAAATATCTGATTCATCTTGCCTTATATAATGTATACCTTCAAAAAGAATTATACATATCAACAATTGGCTTTGTAAAAAAAAATTTCACATGTGAAAATAGTAAAACTATTCTGAGTGATTATCTTCACATTTGAGTTAGACTTTTTTTGCAATTGTAGCCTATAAAATCTAATACATTTCGATTTATTTCACTTGTGAAGAAAACTAAAGAAAGCTTATATAAAGTAATTTCATTTGATTAAACTTTAATTACAGTAATTTATAAGCTCAAAAATACAATACATTCTCTTATAATTTTTTCACAACTGAAGGAAACTCAAAAAAAGCTTAAGTTACTAATTTATTGTCTTCACATGTGATGAAACTATATTTTCTTCACAAGCAAAGATAATTAAATGAAAGCTTAAATCAACTAATTTCATAAAAAGTTCATTTGCTTAATAATTATCTTCACATGTCCTGAAACTATAATTAAACTTACATACGCTTATTATCTCAAAAATACAATACATTCTTATTTTCTTCACAAGTGAAGTAAACTAAAAAAAAATCTTAAATTGCCTATTTTAATTATAAAAAAATTCTGCTAATTTATTATCTTCACAAGTGAATATGAGATGAAACTATAATTTCACTTATTAACAACTTAAGGTGCTTAAATATCTCAAACAAAAAAACAAAATACACAATTGCAGGCCTAGTTGTGTAAAACAGATATTGGGGTTCAAAGTTTTCAACTAACAAGCCAATAAGCTTGAGCAAATAAACTCAGGGGTACAAATTTAAAGTGGCAAATCACTTACTATCCTACTGAGATCTACAATCCAACAAAAGTTCTGATTTCCAAACTAACTATTTATCCTAAAAGTGGTTTAATATTTGGATGAAAATCTGATGCACAGGGGACCAATTATCTCAGACAGTCCACTTCCAAGTACTCTAACTCATAAATTATATTATATTTATCTTATATTAAGATAATTTAAGCTAAATTACTTTATTATGAAATACTAAAATGATTATGTAACTAAACACAACTTCTGAATCAACTGTTACAACAGCAAGTTTCTGACAACCAAACAACCCTTTAATGAGACAGTCTCAACTAAATCCAACTTAAATCAAACTCAAATCAAACAAAACAAAACCTAGATGCTATTATAGAACAAAAATTCTCAGATGTTAATTTAAAAAACAACTCAAATCCAAATATAGGCAAATTATGAAACAGTATCACAATTATCAAATATAATATTGATTAAATAACAATTTAGTTATGACTAAACTAATAAATGATGCACTAAATCAGAAACAAACAACTTCTGATATGTCCATACTAACAATACTCAATTCCCTCTAAGCTTTGCCTGTCTTTATGACAGGCCAGTGGATTCTTTTTGGCTTCCAAATTCCCAATAAGCTCAGCTTATTCAATAAGCACTTGCAAAAATACATTACATTCATATTTTTTTCACAATTGAAGAAAACTAAACAAAATCTTAAATAGCATAATTTCATTAAAAATTGCCTAACTTCAAAACTTCATCCGCTTAATGATTATATTCACATGTACTGAAACTATAATTACACTCTTTTATGCTTATAATCTCAAAAATGCTATATATTCTTATTTTCTTCACAAGTGAAGAAAAGTGTACTAAAGCATAAATCGCCTAATTTCAGCAATAGTTCATTTGCTTAATGATTATCTCCACATGTGCTGAAACTATAATTACACTATTTTATGCTTATAACCTCAAAAATCCTATATATTCTTATTTTCTTCACAAGTGAAGAAAAGTCTACTAAAGCTTAAATCGCCTAATTTCATCAAAAGTTCATTTGCTTAATGATTATCTTCACATGTGCTGAAACTATAATTACACTATTTTATGCTTATAACCTCAAAAATCCTATATATTCTTATTTTCTTCACAAGTGAAGAAAACTCAACGAAAACTTAAATCGCCTAATTTCAGCAAAAGTTCATTTGCTTAATAATTATCTTCACATGTGCTGAAACTATAATTACACTCTTTTATTCTTATAACCTCAAAAATCATATACATTCTGATTTTCTTCACAAGTGAAGAAAACTCAACGAAAGCTTAAATCGTTTAATTTAATCAAAAGTTCATTCGCTTAACGTTTATCTTCACATGTGCTGAAACTATTATTACATTTATTAACACTTATAAGCTCAAAAAACCTATACATTCTGATTTTCTTCACAAGTGAAGAAAACTCAACGAAAGCTTAAATCGCCTAATTGAAGATACTATAACTAGACTTATTTGCACTAAAATAACCTAATTAATTAAGTTCACATGTGAAAGTAAATTACACTATCAATTCTAAACAATTATTTAAAAAATTAGTAAATTTAAATAAAATTATATTTATACTTGATATCTCTGTGCTTTCTGGTGATGTTCCGTTGATTATCGTGACATCATCTCCATCCGATTCAGAATCATATGTATTGATATCATCTTCAATTATATTCCGTTGATTGATTTGGTTGACAGACGGTGACTTAGAGCGGGTTAACGGCGGTGGCATGATGATTTGATGGTGGTTTTAGTTGAATGAGATGATTTTGATCTGCGGATGAAGATGAAGATGATCGATTCGCCGGTTAACTGTAGTTTATGGAGCCGTTGATGTTATATCGGAGGTTTAATGACGGTTTAACGGCGTTTTAATGGTGGTTTAATGAACGTTGATGGTGGTATATTGATCGGAGTTAGTTAGGTCAGTTGAGAGAACTGTGTGTGTTTTCACCTACAATTTAATCGAGGTTTGAGATTTTTTTTTATATATTAGATACTTGCTTGGTAATTACAATAATGCCCTTGATTAGTGTAATTTTGAAGCTAATCTTAGCCATTAGATCTAAAAAAAGGAGGGACTAGATGGATGGCTAGGATCTCTTCTCGCGTTCTCACAAAAAATGGACTTCTCACAAGAATGGCCCCCTATATATATATATATATATATATATATATATATATATATATATATATATATATATATATATATATATATATATATATATATATATATATATATATATATATATATATATATATGTATATATATATATATATATATATATATATATATATATAATTTATTATATAAAAAAAATCAATATTACTATTAAGTCCTTTAAGTTTCTTCAATTTACACATTTTACCCTTAACGTAAAACATTTACGTCGTTAGTCCAAAATTATATATATTTACGTTTTAAGTCCAAGTATATTAATATTTACATTTTTCAATCCTCAGTTTCAATATTAACAGTTTATACCTTTAGAAAATAGTTTTTATACCTTTTTACCCAAAGTTTACGTGTTTGACACTTTTAGTCCCTATCTCTCGAATATTTGCAAATTTAGTCCAAACATTACCAAATTTAAAACTTAACATTTTTATTATTTCAATAAGCTCAGGAAGTGTAGAAAAGCTTATTTAAACAGCTTATTAGCTTATTTTCACTACTTTTCACTAAATGGGCCTAACGAGCCAAAATTTAAGCCAGTTAACACGTTTTGATCCAAGGGGTTTGGGGGAACTTTGGGTTTATCAAAATCCATCATTTTAAGTCCTAATCTCATTTCAAAATAGCTTTTTCACCCAGCTTATTAGAATAAGCTAAAACTAGCTTATTGGGCTTATCGGCCGACTTAAAGTTTTTATTTCCTGAAAAACTTTATCAAATAGCGTTTTGCTTTAGGCTCGTTCAAGTGACAAAATAAAGTTATTAGGCCTCGTTATTTATCATTCTCGTTAATATACCAGGTAGACAAATAGTTCGTATAAAAATATTAAGGGGTCGTGTGTCCAATTTTGAAATGGTGAGGTCAAAGTGTAGCCACAAACTCAAGCGTATAATTTGTAAAAGTTGAAAAATATTCTAAGTCTTTTAGTGAAAATCGTATAGGTCCATTTAACTTAGAAACGTGTGAGTTTTAGAGTGTATACGTTAATATATGTTCGAACCTTTTATAGTGTCTCGTTTATGACTTATCCAAGAAATAGTATGATATATAAAATATATACGTTGCTTTTATGATTTACGATTTATAAGCTTCAAGTGTTTGTGCACAATATCAACATACGTATATATAAATAGAAAGAGAGGTTCAAGTTCTCACCTCACCTATAAAAGGTGGCGTAAAAACAAGTGTAAGGTTCGTGTAATGGTACAAATGCTTCGTGGTTCACTTCACGTTCCACCAAGGATCAAGAGGCTCCAATCTTGGCTTCCTAGGTTCACTTTGAGGCGTGGTACTCTTGGCGATTTGTTTGTCCCTCCACAGCTCCTCCTCGTTACTATTTTTAGTGTAATGGTTTGTTTATGTGCATGTAACGTTTTTTGATTGCATGGGAGGTTTATATAGGCAGTCTTTGAAGGATAGAAACAAGATAGGCTCACAAGTGTTGGTGTAAGCATGTGAGGGCGAATAGTAGCACCACAAACAATGCCCAATCGATTTTGTACATGGCTAGATCTTGTGAGATATCATTCTATTCGTTCCTGACACTTCATGTTATGCATATTGTTAGTTTAGATGCAATTAGTGAGCAAGGGAGGCAACAAGGAATAATATGCCACGTTTGGACTTATCTCTCAAATGGTTTGTTTGGTGCTTTGCTTGGGTGTTTTGTAGGGTAGTAAACGAGCGAGAAAATGTGTAACAACTATCACTTCTGTTTCCTTGGCACTAGGTGATACGAAACAAGTAAAAATATTCATGTGTCATGTGTAGAAATCGTTAAATACTAGGGGTGTTTTGGGTGTGGTCGCGACAGGGAACAAAGAAAAGAAAGAAGAAAACATTAAGGGTGCGTTTGGGCTCAAGGCCTGGTGGGCTTGTGGTTTGGTTTGTATGTTGGATTTCGTGGCCCAATGAGTGTTGGGGGCCCACATGACGTGTCTCGATTATCATGTCGAAGTTCAAAAATATTAGTAAGCATTCTCGGGAAGTTTCGTAGGTTCGGGGAAAATAAAAATAGTATACGGTATTTAGACGAAACGTATTGTTTTAAATATCAACGTGTTATATATATTTATCGTTCGCAATAATCATAGGTTATCTAGGTCGTGTGTAAGCATCGTTCCTGGGTAAACGGTCAATCACAGTTATCGTAGTGGTTCAATATCAAGCCATATCATAAAAAAAAAATTGTTACCCGTAAAATGGTGTTAAGTTATTGTAACATCGTTTTATTTATTCGTATGCATTTACTAATCGTAAGGGATATTTACGAGAGGTTACATATGACTACTTTTCCTCTATCATCTGCTGAAGAGATCCTTGCTGTACAAAAGGTGAACAAAGCAAGAACTATCATGCTTCAAGCAATTCCTGATGACCACATGGGAGATTTTCATTACCTGACTGATCCTAAAGAAATCTGGATGGCTATAAAAACAAGATTCGGAGGCAATGAGGAATCTAAAAGGATGAGAAAGTCTATGTTGAAGCAAGAATTTCAGGAATTCAGAATAACTGAAGAGGAGGGCATTCATAAAGGCCATGATAGGTTTTAGAAGATACTAAGTCATTTGAATCAGCTTCTAGCCAGACCTGACAATGAGGAGGTGAATTCCAGGTTTCTAAGAGCCTTACCTCCTTCATGGTCTCAAGTCATCATATCTTTGAAAACCAAAGGAGGCTTGGATTATCTCTCGTTTGATGACTTGTACAACAAACTCAGAGCCTTGGAACTTGACATCAAGGGACACTCCTCATATGCAACATCTCCTTCACACTCTGCATTTATCAGCACTAATTCAAACTATATGCCACTGTCTCCCAGTCCAAGTCCTTCCACTACAACATTGTCTTTCACAAATGCTAGTCCAAAGAATCATCCAAAGATTAGTAATGTGATGGAAGATGTACTTCATTCATTTGTTGCTGAAGTTGATCAACAGCAACAATTAGCCTATGAAGATTTTGAGCAGATTGAGGAACTTGCAATGGAAGAGTTGGACTTAAAGTGGCAAATGGCAATGCTGTCTCTCAAAGTCAAAAGATTTGAGCAAAAGGCTGGAAGAAAACTCAATGTTAATGGAAGAGATGCAGCTCATTTTGAAAGAAGAAAAGTGAAGTGCTATGCATGTGGAGAGATTGGCCATTTTGCAAGAGAATACAAGACCAAGAAGGGTGAAGATAGTACCAGATATTCAGCTTACAGGAAGAATGAGGTGGAGGCTGGAGAATCAAAGGCTTTGGTGACTGCTGTAGATGCTTGCGTTGACTGGAATGAGCATGAAACTGAAGATGCTTCAAGCAGTTCTTCTCAACAAATCTCCTGCATGGCTAGTTGTGATGCTGACTTCGCCTTCACGGGAATATCTCCTCAGGTATCTGATTGTGTTTTTGGGTGTGATATTAAATATAATGCTCTTAAAGAAGCTTATGATGATATGGAACCAAAATATAATGCCAGCTTTATTGAAGCTCAATCTTATAAAGAAGGTATTAAAACTTTAGAAAAACAGAAAGTTTGGTTTCAACAAAATCAATTGGCTTATGAGGAAAAGATAAGAGTATTAAAAAGAGATTTAGAGATGACTAGCAATGAATTAAAATTTACTGAAAAAGAAAAAGCTAGAATTGAATCTGAGAAAGAAGTTTTGCAAGATAAGTTGGATAAGGAAGTGATTAGGCAAAAAGAATGGCTAATTTCAGGTGATAAGTTATCTAGTTTTCTCTATAGTAGTCAGTCTGTAACATATGAGTTAGGTTTAGGTTTTCAGAAATATGTTGGTGCAGAGGCAAACCATTATTTAGATAAGAAAAGTAAAAATAACCCTGAACCTATAAAATTCTTAAAGGAAGGTGAGATGCATGCTGTACCAGGACTAATTAGAGGTGAATTCATGCCTACCTCCAAAACCTCTGACTTTGATGGTTCACACCATTTGTATGGCAAAAAGTCTGATGAATTGCCAAACCTTACTTGTAAAACTAATAACTCTGACTCTCCCACTACCATAGGAACCCCTAAGCCCACATCCCATAATTTGGACTTACCAGAATCACAGACTTAAACTGGCATTAGGATCAATGACTCCCCTGACTCTAGAAGTATCTCTAGTTATGATTCTAATGAATATGTCTCTTGTTCTTTCAGGGACAAGACCTCAAAGACCTCTAGTTATGCCAGCTGTGAATCCAAGACCAAGTCAGACTCACCTAAGTCCTCACAAAAGCTATCTGTCAAGTCATCTTACAAGTCTGTGGACTCTGAAGTTGCTGCTGATGAAGTTATTTCAAAGCCAGCCTCTTCTGAAGACTTGTTATTTACTTCTTTTGAAAACAATTCCTTTCAGTCATTACAAAACAATTCTATTTCTGGTGGTTGTTTGAATAATTTTGTGTTTAATAAGACATCTTTTGGTTTCAATAAATCTTCTAGAAAGAAGAAGTGTTTTGTTTGTGGTATTAAATTGCATTTGATTAAGGATTGTGATTTTCATGAAAAGAGGATGGGTGTTTCTGCTGTTCATAATAGACCTAGACCAAAGTGGACCAATGCTTATTCCAAACCCTCTTGTATTCCACAGGCACCTCACACCACTAGCAGACCTAACTCAGTTTCTGCTGAAAGGTCTGTTCCTGCTGGTGGATCTGTTTCTGCTAGTAGATATGTAACTACTGATAGGAATAGATATGTTACAAGACCATTTTCTAGATTTAATCATTCTTATTTTCAAAATGGTTATTGGCCTGGATGTTATGACCCAATGTTTTTGGGAAGGGCAAATTGGGATTCTGCTGTAAAGTCCTCAACAGATTGTTCTTGGAAATTTAATAGACCATATGTATACAGGGGTTCAAGGAACAATGGTGGATCTAACTCATCTACATGGCTTCATAATAATGATCCACAAGGCAGGCCCAAGTCTTTCAAGACTTGAGTCTATCTATGGTACTCATATTGTTGTTTATTTTTGTTGTTGTAGGGACATCCTCTTTTAAATAAAGACTTAGGTATTGTTGATAGTGGTTGTTCAAGAAGCATGTCTGGGAATCAGGAGAAGCTACATAATTTTGTGCCTTTTAATGGAGGCATAGGGAGATTTGGAAGTGGAGAAGGAAGAATCACTGGTAAAGGAACCATCAGAACTCCAAAGGTGGATTTTGAGAATGTTTATTATATGAAGGAACTACAAGGTTTCAATTTGTTCTCAGTTTCATAAATCTGTGACAAAAAGATTCCTGTGCTTTTCACTGAAGAGGATTGTCTCATTCTTTCACCTGACTTCAAAATACCTGATGAAAGTCATGTATTGCTAAGGGTTCCAAGAAGTCATAATCTTTACACATTCAACTTGAATGATGTCAAGCCAGAAGGTGATCTAGCATGCTTGGTGGCTAAAGCATCCTTGGATGAATCTACAAGATGGCACATGTTAACTTCAAAGTAATCAACAAGCTTGCTAAAGATGGACTTGTTCATGGACTTCCTTCCAAGATATTCACCAATGAACACAACTGAGTTGCATGAAACAAAGGAAAGCAACACAAAGCTTCTTATAAGGCTATTACTACTGTGAGCACAATCTCAGAACCATTGCAGCTGCTTCATATGGATCTTTTTGGTCCAACATCCATCAGGAGTATTGACCATAAGTACTTCTGTTTGGTGATTACTGATGCTTTTAGTAGGTTTAGTTAGACATTCTTTTTGGTGACTAAAGACCAAACCTTTCAGACACTTAAAGAATTTATGGCCCTCATTGAAAACCAACTTAACAAGAAGATCAAAGGCATAAGGTGCGACAATGGGACAAAGTTCAAAAATGCCAATCTTATTGAACTCTGTGGGTTAAAGGGTATAAAAAGGGACTATAGCAATCCTAGGACTCCATAACAGAATGGAGCTGCAAAGAGGAAGAATAGAACCCTGATAGAGGCTGCAAGATCTATGCTTGCTAACTCTAAACTTCCCACTATGTTTTGGACTGAAGTAGTTGCCACTGCTTGTTATGTGCTTAATAGGGTGTTGATTACTAAACCACATAATAAGACACCTTATGAGCTTTTGACTGGGAAGAAACCTACCATTGAATACTTGAAACCTTTTGGATGTCAACTGACTATTCTGAATACAAGTGATCACTTAGGCAAATTTGAAGAAAAAGCTGCTGAAGGGTACATTGTTGGTTACTGTTGGGAATTATACTTTGAGTTGATATTGACAAATATGAAAGATGAAGGACTTGTGGAGACAAAGGAAGACACTTGCCAAGAAAGAAAAAGATTATAGCATATCTTTTATTTTATTAGTTTATTCCTTGTAACCCTAGTATCTCTATTATATAAAGAGATACAGGGAATAGGTTTTAATGGGTCTTCCACAATGTAATATACAGAAAACGTGTGAGTGTATGTCTAGGGCTGGAAACGCCTAGACTTGTGTGTACAGGTGTTTTATGGGAAACACCTAGGGTAGATTGATGTTAAGCCTCAACTATCTTAGATAGCTGTTAGGATGTAACCGTGCTACACTTGATCACGTAGCATTGAGGCTTTGATGTATGTTAGAGTAGAGATGATGACGAAGAAACCTTGTTAGCAATAATAAAGATGTTTTGTTTACTCACTTGAAGTTTGTTATCAATCGGTGTGTCGCTACTTGCAATTCAAGGTCTATGGTTGGTTATTAGATTTACTTCATTGATATCTCGTACCTTTTTATCATGGATCGCTTTCATTGGTTACGCAAAGTGGTAAGGAGAATTCTTAAATCTCGTACTGATTTGATAACGTGGGTCAAGTTATTATTATTTTTTTATAGATCAAACGGGATGAGTATCTTCACATGGGGCTTGGATTATTTAATTACGTTAAGGGATTATTTTAATGGATTTCATGCTGATGGTTTGGTAAAATGAAGTTACTACTGTCATTGGAAGATTCTACTGCTCGTTGCATGTTTCTACTGCTAGGTTTATTATTGGTAAACTGCTACTCGTTATGAAAAGTTTGTGCTGCTGAAGTTGAGGATTTGTACTGCGTATGTTATTTAGTGTTGCTAGTATTATTTGATATTGGACAGTACATGGTATTAATTCTTGGATGGATTTGAATGATGTTGGATTACACACACAAGGAAGATTGGTTTGGATTTTGTTCTTAAAGGGTTAAAAAGGCTCGGTATTTTGTTCTTATTGCTTAATTGATTATGAAGAAAGGTGAATATCATTTATTTAATATTGTAGTTGAGTTTCACAGGTGCGTGTTCTTATCATATCTCAAGGTGGGTGTTACACTTTAGAGATAACTTGTTCGTGCTTTATTGTTGTGACAAAGACTTGATGAATCTAGCAAAGGTGTGTTATCTACAAACTGAAGGTGCTTAATGTTCACATTTCTTATCACTTTAAGGAGTTACATTGTAGTGCTCAGTGTCTCGTATATAGTTGAGGATTTATCATGTGATTGGATAGGTTTCATCTACTTATACTTTTTAGTTTGGTATGAGTTTGGAGTCACGTGGATAGTGCAAGACATAAGATGCAAGTTTGGGAAATTCAACTTCTTCATCAAGTTCGTTATACTCAGTTTTCTTCATCAGTGATCATTACATAGAGCCTACAAAATTGAAGATTCAAGAGATGGTAAACATATTAGTTTCAGGGGAAGCTTATTGTTTAATTGTTTAACCATCTACATACACAACTTAAGGGGAAGTGTTTCATTACTACTTCTTGTCGTTATTAATACGGCTAGTTTAAAATTTCTATTGTCTTGAGTTCATTTTTCGCAAGATTTTTGGTGTTCTTCTTGGAGGGTAATTCAGGATATTGGAAAGATTGGATTGGAAGTTTTGATATATGATGTGGGGTAGTGACGATCAAAGTTGCATATCTCTACATGTCCCTATTAGATGATTACAAAAAGGGGAAGAAGACTACAGAGATATGATTTACAGCTTATTTATATGTGGTGACATGTTCAAGAAGATCTTAGTTCAAGGGGAAGCATTGAAGACTGTTTCATTCATGGTGATAGTTTTGTAATATCAAATAGGGGAAGATTGTTGGGAATTATAGATTTGATGATTACAAAACTACATGTGCTTATATGAAGAAGAATGAAAGTACTTTGAATGAAAGTGCTGAACCAAAAGTACTTTGAATCAAAGTACTTCTCAAGTAGTATTTGAAGAAGAATGAAACATGAAGGACTAGCTTGAAAAAGAATATTTATTTATTAGTCCTTCGTAGTATCTTTTAAACCCTAATCCTCTAGTATATAAAGAGGACATGGGTCATTAGGTTTTGTGTGCACAAAGTAAAGATGTAGATGTCTAGTAAAGGTGTGTGTGTGTGTCTAGGTGTAGTCTTATTGTAGACGCCTAGATTAGTTGTAGTGGAGATGATGATGAAGAAACCTTGTTTCAATAATAATGATGTTTGTTTATTCTGTTGCGTATCATGTTTATTATCATTGTTATTGCTTAATCCTAGTGCTTAAAACGATCCACGGAGTCTAACAAACTTCACAGTTACTCAGCTTATAGCAAGGCCTACAGGGTATATAATTTGGCTGCAAATAAGATTGAGGAGACTCTTACCCTGAGAGTTCTGGAAGACAATGAAAATACTCAGGGTAAAGGTCATGAATGGTATTTTGACCTTGACTACTTGACAGATCACTTGGGGTACACAAGATTTAAAACTAACCCCTCTGCAGGTACATAAAAGTCACCTAATAACAATGCAGGTACCCTGGAAGATGACTCAGATAGTGATGAGCCCACTATTGTTGTTTCTTCTCTCCCTATTCATGTTGCAGGTCCTACTAACAAAGAAGCCTCTGATGCCAAAACTGCTGATGATGTGGAAAACTCAACTTATGCAGAAGATCTTGCTAGACTCATAAAGCAAGAGCATGCAGCTACTAAAGAAGCTAAAAGGCTTAGTCTTGAGTTTGCTCAAGACACTAAAGCACTCTTGAAACAAGCTGCTATTGATGTCAGCAAAAAAATCTATTTCTGCTGATGAATCTGCTGATGCTGCTGCTGCCAATTCTTCTAAAGGCATTTCTGCTGAAAAATCTGTTTCCACTACTCCTTCCACTAGTTTTGAAGAACCATTTGGCAGGTTTCCCACCCCCTTAGATCTTGGCAATCATGAACAAAGTGCTGGCATTTTTCAATCAGCTTCATATGATGAAGACTTTACTCCATCTCTGTCTAATCTTGAAACCTCTGTCAATGTTAATCCTGTGCCCACTAAGAGGATCAACACCATTCATCCTCAAGATAACATACTTGGTGATCCAAATGCTATGGTTCTAACCAGAAGTGCTATAAAGCAGACACAGTTTGGTCAATGTACCTTTTTCACATATGTGTCTAATCAGAAGAGAGACAATCACATAGATCAAAAGCATTATCAGTTTGCTTGTTTCTTATCACAAGTAAAACCAACAAGCATTAAACAAGCTTTGAGTGAACCTAGTTGGGTTGAAGCTATCTAGGAAGAGATGCAACAATTCAAGAATCAAGATGTATGGGTACTTGTTGATCTACCTGCAGATAAAATTTCTATTGGAACCAAGTGGATAATAAAGTGCAAGAGGGATGCAAGAGGTATTGTGGTCAGAAATAAAGCAAGATTGGTAGCTCAAGGTTTCAGACAAGAAGAAGGGATTGATTATACTGAAGTTTTTGCACCTGTTGCTAGGGTTAAGGCAATTAGGTTATTTTTGGCCTTTGCCTCATACATGGGATTTGTGGTATATCAGATGGATGTAAAAAGTGCCTTCCTCTATGGCAAGATTGAAGTGGAAGTCTATGTCACTCAACCACAAGGCTTTGAAGACCACAAAATCCTAAGAAGGTGTACAAGGTTGTCAAGGCACTCTATGGACTTCATCAAGCACCAAGAGCCTGGTATGCTAGGTTATCTACATTCCTTTTGGAACATGGCTACAGAAGAGGAGCAATTGACAAGACTCTCTTCATCAAGAAAACTCCAGGGATATCATTCTGGTACAAGTTTATGTGGATGATATCATTTTTGGCTCCACAAAGGAAGAATGGTGCAGGGAATTTGAAAATTTGATGAAAGGTGAATTTCAGATGAGTGCAATGGGGGAACTAACATTTTTCTTGGGGCTACAAGTCAAACAACAACCTCATGGGATTTTTATCCATCAGGAGAAGTATGTAAAAGATATCTTGAAAAAGTTTGACTTTGAACTACTGAGGACTGCAACTACACCCTATGAACCTCCCAAGCTTAAAAATCCAAATGAACAAGATGAAGCTGTTAATGTACACCTATATAGATCCATGATTGGATCACTCATGTATCTCACAGCTTCAAGACCTGACATCACCTTTGCTGTTAGTGCTTGCTCAAGACATCAAGTCACTCCATTGACTTCCCACCTAAATGCTGTGAAGAAGATTTTCAAGTATCTCAAAGGCCAACCCAAGTTAGGTCTTTGGTACCTAGTGACTATGCTGGAGCTAATTTGGACAGGAAATCCACAACAAGAGGTTATCAATTTCTTAGTAGAAGACTCATTTCTTGGCAGTGCAAGAAACAAACAATTGTGGCCACCTCTTCTACTGAAGCAGAATATGTTGCTGCTGCTAACTGTTGTGGTCAGGTACTCTGGATTCAGAATCAAATGCTGGATTATGGGTTCAACTTGATGAACACTAAAATCTATATTGATAATCAAAGTACCATTTCCATTGTTAAAAATCCAGTTTTTCATCAAAGAACTAAACATATTGAAATTAGGCACCATTTTATAAGAGATGCAAATGAGAAACATCTAATACAGGTGCTTAAAATTCATACTGATGATAATGTGGCTGATTTGTTAACAAAGGCTTTTGATGGACCTAGGTTTAACCACTTAGTTGTCTACATTGGGATGATTAACCCTTAAATGCTATGTTTGAGGGGAGGCATAAGCCTGAGGGGAGGCATATGCCTTTGGGGAGGATTGTAATTGATGTTGTATAATTTGTATATTATTATGTTTACTAACTTTGTTTTGCAGGTTTCTTACTAACTCTGTATATCATTATGTTTGCCTTTTGTGTTCTGTTTGAATGTTTGGTTTGCAGGTTATGTTCCTGCCGATGAACAAAGATCTATATAACATATATCAGTGGAACAAGATGTAAAAGACCAAATGAAAATTTCATTCACTTTTTTGGATACTGGAGTACATCATCACAACCATCAAACATCATTTCCAGATTAGAAAAGACACAACCTAACAACCTAACAACCACCAACCTTCTAAACCACAACACTACCACCTTCAACAGCCCAAACTCCTACTCCATCTTCCTCTTCCCTTTTCCCATTTCCTTGGGGTCAGGCATCCTCTTGTGGACCCCTCTGGATTGCATGTCTTTGTTCCAGAGCTTGGGAGCAGCAAGTCCAAGGACAACCTTCAGTGGATCCTTGTTCCTTTGAGAGGACTGTGGCTCCTCAGGAACAGAGAGCTTCATCACATCAGCACAAACCCTTTCCATCTCACTAGTAAGGAATGCTGTGACAGGAGTAAAATCAGGGACAACAACTGCAAGAGGAGTTGGAGCTTCCTCTATTACCTCTGATGAGGAAGGAGATGGACAGAACTCAGATGGTCCCTCACCAAGATAGTAGTATGCTCTCTGTATTTGGGAAATATCAAAGGTGGAATCAGAAGAAGAATAAGAGGAAATATCAATAACTTTGGGGTTTGACTTCATGACTGGTGTGTTTGGGAAGACTTTGGTGTGTTGGTATTAGTGTGTAATTGAGTTTTGGGTAGCTTGTGCTTTAAAGACAACTTTATATAGACTTGATTCAGGATTAATGAAAGTAAATGCAACTTAATGGGAGGTAGTTGAGTCAGTGGCAATTACTAATTGTGCAAGTTGTCCATATAAATGGATTTTACGGATGGAAGTTACTAAGGTTTGACCAATTGCTACTGATGACACAAGATTGATGATTGATGATATTTTAAGTATGTTCCTGCTGATAGTTTCTGCTAGCTTATCTACATCAGGGGAAGGTACATTCATCAGAAGCAAAACAATCAAGTAATTTCAAACAAAGGAAACAAGTTTTATTGATGATCATCCAAAAGTACAAACAGAAGAAAGATTGAAAGTTTCATACAAGCAAACTAGCCTATCAATCCTAACCCTCCTATACTACTTTTCCCTTGCCCTTGCCCTTCACATCAACCATCTTCTCCTTGCCCTTGTTGTTGGTGAAGAGTTCTTGTTGCTTGGGACAAGGCAATCCAATCACCACTTCCCTGGTCTTTGGCAATGGTGGATTTGACTTTCTTGGTCTTGATGGTCGCCTTGGACGGGAGGATTGGGGCCTCTCAGGTGTTGAAGGAGGATTGTATAGAGCATCATTCTCATCATCATCTTCATTAGAAGAAGTGTATATGAAGGGAGACACAGCAGGATTGGGGGCTCTGCTTGCTTGACCCCTCTCCAATGCATTCCATCGTCTCTCTAGCTCTCTAACCGCATCAGAATCATCTAAATCAGAAGGTTAAGGTGGAAGATCCTCTGATGATGATGAACTAGGAGGAGGTACATCATGTTTCTTCTTCTTGGCCTGCTTTTTGGTTAGACCCCGTGGGAGGGTTGGCAATCCTAATGGTGGTGGAGATGTTAGTGATTCTGAAGAATCAGATGAGTCAGAAGAGATGTTGATTATGTTTTGATTGGATGACATAGTTATTACTTGATTGGTGGGTATGTAATTAGGGATTTGTTTTAAAAGTTGAGTGGTGAGATTTGGGGATTTTTACCCTAGATTTATAAGGCCAAGTAAATCGTGTGTATTTATTACCATAAATGCGAGGTGGTTTACAGATAATTAAGGGCGAAAGTTTGACTAAAAGAGATTTTCACTGAAACTTGGTTACCACTAATGACCTGTTTCTGCTGTTTGGTTGCTGCTGATACAAGGAATGGTTGACCGTAGTCAACATTTAATTGGTTTCTGCGGATTGACTAATTGGTTCCTGCCGTTTGACTTGGTTTCTACGGATGGGTTAGTTTACTTGGGTGTTTATTATAGTCAATTATTGGTCAAAGATTGTTTCCACAATTCTTGCCAATTACACTCCACGTTTAGAAACTTACCCCATTAAACCTAGACGTGCAAATCCCACTTCTAAATAACTGATTCCCTCTTGTTATAAATTTCAAAAACCATTTCAACCTCTCTCAGCATTTAAAACCCTATTTCTCTCTCTTTTCAATCTATGGCTGAACTACTCTTCAAAGGTGATCATAACAAACAAGCTTTCTTGGGTCGTGGCAAAGGAGATGGTCATTATGTGGAGATGATGGAATTTCTCCAAAAGTCCAAGATTCACTATGCCTTAACCCGATATCCTGATGTTATCCATGAATCATTGGTCACACAATTTTGGAGAACGGCACGTACAAGGTCTGTTGAAGATGGACCAACAGAGATTTTGGCTACTGTTGATAGGGAAGAATGTGTTGTCACTGAGTCACTTGTTCGGACTCAATTGCAATTGGATGATGAAGGTGGGGAACACGAATTGGCTAAGGAAGAGATACTTGCAGGTCTACGGGCTACTAAATATCGTGGAGATGGGAAAGTATGGTACAAGAATCTGTTTTGCCCTAAATGGAGGTTCTTGACACACACTCTGCTTCAGTGTATGAGTTCTAAGTCTGGAGGATGGGATCAATTTTCCACAGACATTGCTTTTGCCATTGTGTGCCTGTCTCAGCGGAGAACCTTTAATTTCTCTAAGTATATATTTGATGAAATGCTTGGTAATGTTAAGGATTCCAAACTTAAATTTTTAATGTATCGTAGGTTTCTTCAAATAATTTTAGGTATCCAGACCAATGACACTACCCATCTGCCTGTTAAAGGTTTATCTAGTAAGCTTTTTGCTTTTATGAAAACCAGATATGAAGGTGATCATAGGCCTTTACTACCTGCTATGTTGCCTGCTGGCAATGCTGCTGATGAAGTAGCTGCTGATGCAGCTGCTGGTGATCAGGATCCTGCTGATGCTCAAGCACCAGTGGATTCTCCTGAGAGGGCTGAAGTTGCTCCTGATGCAAGTGCATCAGTTGCTGCTAATGCCCCACCACCACTATCTCCTAGACCATCCACACCTAGTCCTCCATTACCTATACCTTCACCAACTGCTGATGCTCCTACTGAGCATGTAGTTACTGAGGAGTTTGGCCCTGACCAACCTGTACACTCTCCTTAAATAACAAGACTTCAAACACCAAGTCCCATAAGCCCTACTTTTGAGGAAAATGTTGATATAGATGAAGACTGGTTTAACTCTCCTGTTAGGACCAATGATGCTCCCAATACCACAGATATCTCTGTTGGTGTAGCTGAAGGTCCTGTTACTCTCACTTCTTTGTCTTTTTTATTGGACAAGTATGTGCATAAGATGGATACTTTAGAAAAGGAGCTTAAACACACCAAGCAGACACTTGGAAAAGCTGTGGTGACACTAGTTGAAAGAGTCAAGAAATTGGAGAATAAGCTCAAAACAAGGAAAAGAAAAGGTGTTGTGATTGATTCAGATGAAGAGGTTACTGCAGAGTTTGACAAACTTGACTTGTAAGGGCTTCATCTTCTTGCTACCACTATTCTAGAGAGTGATCAGCATGATGCTCCTGTTTCTAGGCCTGCAACAACTGCTTCTTCTGCTGACACATCCACTCCAAAAGATCAGAAAGTGTCTTATGTTAGAAGAAAATATTTGGCAGAACTTCACAAAACAACATATGATCTCTCTTCTATTGATATTGATATGAGTGATGTTCCTGCTGACAAGACTCCTGCTGATGCTTCTCAGTCAGGAGATACTGTCTTTGTTGCTGGTACATAATATGTAGTCTCATCTAGAAAGGAAACATCTGCTGATCCAATGCCAAAGGTGGTTCCTGCTGTTGAATCAGCAAATTTACATGTTGCTTGTCCTAATGGCTCTCAGGCAATAGATTCTCCTGATCAGCATTATGTTCCTCCTGAAGCTACTTCTACTAAGAAGGATAAAGGAAAATCGGTTATGGTTGATCAATACATTCCTTCTAGACAGAAATCTAAGCAGGAACTAGCTAATGAGAAGCTAAGTGAACTAGTTGCAGCACAGTTGCAAGCTAAAGAGGATGCTGCAAAGAATAAGAGGGATTTAGATATGAAGGCATCTAAGGGACTTGCTAGGAAGATACAGGCTGATTTAGATAGAATGGGTACTCCAATCACTCATATTTTACCTGCTGAAAGAAAAAAGGAGCTAGATGAAATTGCTAAGACTTTATCTGCTGAGCAGTGGGCCAATTTGGCTACTCAAGTCTCTGCTAAACCTGCTTTGGCACAGTCTGTCCTTGGAGCTGATTATCATGAGACTGATTTTGCAAAAAGGATGGTTGAAATTGTTAAACTACAGAAGAGGCTGAGGCAGAGAGAAAAGCTAAGGAGATGAGAGATAAACCCTGGACAAAAGTTAAAATTAGAAATTACATGAGGACTTTTGTCAAGAATCAAGGGTGTGCTATGTATGGATCAGGATGGACTCAACAGAAAGTTTGGCAGCTTTCAGACACTCAGTTAACTACACAGTATGATAAGCTCATTTCTATTCTTCATTCCTCTGGTATTAATGTTCTAGATGTTTTAGAGAAGCATGGCAGACTTATGGCTAAGCCTGTTGCTAAGAGGATAAGGCTTGATGCTTCTGCTGACACTTCTAAAGATTCTACTGAGTCTTCATTTGCTGCTCAGGATCATATTCATTCTCCTTCAGTGTTAACTCAAGTTGATGAATCTGCTGATGATGTTCCTTCCCCATCTGCTGATGTTGCTGCTGATGCAGATGTAAAGCCTGCTGAACCAACAGATGTTGGTGGATCTACTTGTGTTCCTACTGATGCTTCATCAGATGTTCCTAAAGATCCAGATTCTGTTACTACTGAACCTATTCCTACTGGAGATCCAAAAAATGTTTCTCCTTATGCTTCAGAACCAGTTCCCACTGCAGAGACTTCTGATGGTCCTCCACTTGATACTTCTTCTCCTTCTACCCCTTGTACTAGGAAGAAGACTTTTGTTAAGAAGAGGAAGGCTTCTAGGGGTGAATCACCAAAGGATAGTACATTCATTGACTTTGATTCTAATGATGAAGATCCTGTTGTTTGGGAAAGAGTGGTTCAATAAGAACTTATTGAGTCTCCAACTGGTCAAGGACAAGTCAATGTGCTTCACAGACAAGATGGTTCTACCAAAGAATTTACTTTTCTTAGTCAAATTTTACATATGGTGGATAGGCAAGACATTCTTTCCTTATATGGATGGGTTGTAGATTATTATAAGTCTCATCAACCTGAAGGGATTGGTATGTTTTTGCTGGGAGACTTACCTGTGCTATGTGATTCTCATCTTTTTACGGGTACTGGATTTCATGTTTGGAAAGGTCAGAAGAATTGGGTAGTTGATACTTGGAAATATTTTCCTCTTCCTAATGTTCATATGATCATCACTACCACTGGCAAAACCTTATAATGCTGGGCTGATGTGATTTATCCAATCACTATCGATGTGATGAGACAAATGCTGGAGGTGAAACTCACTGTTCCTCTGGATATGATTGGGAATGATATGCATCTTGCTGAACAATTGATTCGGGCTATCAGAAGAAGTATTTTGGTTAAAATGGAATTGAAAACTCAGCATGGTGTCCATCTTGAAACTTATCTGCAATGATTGGGTATTGGTATGGTATTTTGTTGTATCTTTCTTTATTTTCTTTATTAAAAAAAAATAACAGATTTGTATAAGTATTGTGTATGTTGTTTGCAGGATTTGGTGTTGGTTATTTCCACATCTTCTCTGGTTATCAACTTACCTGATGTTGACTATTCCATCAAAAAGTTAGCTAGTCCAAAGGGTACAGCTTTGGTAAAGATAAGTCAAATCTGTTGATAGCTGTAATAGTTTGCTAAAAACTATTGGGTCCTCAACTCACCCATGCTTAACAGCTGAGAGTTGGATGCTTGTCAATTGACCATGGATTTTTCCTTCTAGATTCCCAATAATGGCTAGCCCACAAGAGTATGGCTTGTGGTAAAGGCAGTGGAAAACCATATTTGGTATTCAATTGACCAAGATGGTTTTATCATCAAATAATTGACTAGTCCTGAGCAAACGGCTACAGGTAAAGACATCTCAAATCCGTTTATAGCTGATGATTTGCTAAAAATCACATGGTCATCAGTGTACCATAGTTTGTGAACTGAAACATTTGGCTACTCCAGTAGTAATGGCTATTGGTAAAGAGACATCAAATCCATTATTTTCAATGATTCACCTCTCCCAGGAGTTAACACACCTGGATGTGATGAGAATAGTATGCAACTTATGTTTTGATGTACATTTGATCATTTGTTGCTGCAAAGAATGGTGTTTTTTTAAGTTGTTGCTGATCATAGAGGTTTTGCTGATAAAGATTCTTTGTTGCTGAAGTTCATCCTCAATCCTCTTCTTCTTGTCTTTGAAGATCTATCAAGAATCTTGGACTTAACCATGTCAACTTCAAGATTAGGGGAGGATTTTAAGGAATTATTGAAGTCAGTATTTGGATACTGCAGATGGATTCTACTGACAGGTTCCTGCGGATACATATAGTTGATTCTACTAAAGACTGGTTCCTACTGATATAAGGATCCTACGGATATAGTTAATCCGTGGATAGAATTTGTTTATTTAAGGACAAGATATGTAGAATATCTTTTATTAGTTTAATGTTATTCGTTTCTTGTAAGAAAGGTTAGGGTTTCCACTAGTATATAAGGAACCCAAGGTCATTGTATTATATGTGTGTTTCAAAACAATTGTTATTGAATAATATCGATCCATAGAGGATCGAAGAGTTTAGCATATAGTTTGTATTTATATTCCGCGATAAATATAAGCTCACAGAGATTGTCTATTTAGTTTTACTAGTGATTGCGTTAGTAGACTAACGATCTATTGGCTCGAGATCTATCAAGTTTAGATCCTACAAGAACCCTAGGAGATATGCCTTAGAATAGTTAGTGCATATAGGATAAGTAGAATAGAAAATAAATAAAACAAGTTAGGATTTAGAAACTACCTGGCACCCCTCAATTAGGATAGATTAGATAACTAGACTTAGGAATGCTTTTCACCTTAGGACCCTTAACCAAATAGCAAACCCTTAGGAAAATTAGGTATAACCCATAAAACATAACATGTTGGATACTTGTTATAACCTACCCTTAACCCTTACCCTTAGGATCCTAGAAAACCCACCCCGATATCTTAGGTATATAGAATCTCTAAACTGTTTTAAATTTCCCTTACCCTAACCTTTGCAAAACACTTTTCCCCCTTACCGATGGTGAGAATCCTCATTCTTCACCATAGAGATATGAATTCTTTCTCCTCCAATCTCTAAACCTTCACTTCTTTCCTTAGCTTTCTTAAGCTATCTTCGTTCTAGTTAGAGATTCTACCCCTAACTATCCCATATGCAAATATATGATCCTCATATATAAGCATATTTCCACCCTTTATTCCCCTAGATGATTCCCGAGCTAGTTTTCCCCAATCCCCTTTAGTAAACCACAAAACCTTAATTAGGATTCCCATACTTGAGGTTAGAAATAACATTAGGATAACCCTATAAAACATAAACTTAGGAATAGAAAACCTTAGATCATTAGGATTTGTAACCAAAACCCCTACCCCAATAGATATAGGATAAGATTTAGTAGGAAAACATTAGGATTAGAATATAGATTAAGAAAAACCTAGGATTAGATAACCCTCACCCTAAGCCTTTAGACCCCTAGTTTAACTTCTACCCTATAGGAATAAGTAGATTTAGGTCATAGATTACCCATACCTAGCCCTTAGGATACCCATACCTATACACTTGAGGATTTTAGATTATACCTTAGGATTTGACAATTTTTAGAATACCCATTAGGAAATTTCACTTAGGAGATACTATGGATAGTGCCCTAGCTGGTTTCAAATTCCTAGGAATAGTAATACTCATAATAATAGTAATAATGGTAATATTAGACAACCTAAAACAAAAGAGAAAACCTGAAACTACACTTAAGAATAAGGATATACCTAGTCAACCCTTAGAGAAAAAAAAACACTTAAACCTAATCCCTCTTTAGAACCCTCTACCTCAATGGAACCAAACACCTCACCTTTAGAAATTAGGATTAGTTAGGAAAAACTAGAAGATCCTTAGGGGGAAAACAAAACTCTGGGAAGAAATCTAGTAAATCTAAAACTCCGTTAGGATATTCTCCTCAGGTATCCTATACTCTTACTCTTCCGTTTAATCTCATCCTTTCATTTCTCTCTTTCTACCGTTTAAATCTTCTCCTCCCACTTCTTCCTACTCTTCGTTTAAAATCCCATTTTCTCCACCTCTATACTTTTTCCCCACTCCACAAATAAAACCATAATTTTCCATTTTCTCCACTCCTATACTTTTTCCACTCCACCCACTCCAAACTTCTTTTCCCTTTTCCATTTTCCCATACTTTGCCATTTCATCCTTTTTCCTTCCACTCCACTCCAATAAATCCTTCACACCATTTCCTTTTATTTTTATTTCTCCGTCATTTTACACTCTATTTTCCTCCTCTATATTCTCTCCCTACCTCATCCTGCAATGTTCTATTAACTAGAACTTGTATTTCTCATCATACCACAAGTTTCTATTAGTTAGAACTTGTAAGAATATCTACATCGAACTTTAATCCTCATTATGTTCGACTATGATATTAAATCTCGCTTTGCAAGAAATTGCAAAAAAAAAAAGAGATCATCTACGTCCGTCATTCTAGTCTTAACATGGGAACCTACCATGTGACAAGTTGCTAAACCGGAGAACTTTAGAACTTGTCTCTATCATGACTAGAACTTGTCTCTATCTTGACTAGAACTTGTCTCTTTCATGACTAGAACTTGTCTCTATCATGACACTGGTATAAAAAGTTGTATTGGTCATGCCAAAAATGTGTGATGATATGCATATAGTCACACACATTTTTTTTGTTGTGTGTCACCATAGGTCCCGCCATCGTAGGTGGCATACGGTCACATTGTTGAATTCGTGGCCTTTTCCATCGAGAAAGAGTGACCAAAACCCCGAATATGTGTGACAAATTAGGCACAAGTTTTGTTGGATTAGTCATTATCAGTGAACGTAAACACTTTATAGTCACGCGAATGTTTTTTGAGAGTAACTATTTTTCAACCTTTGGCCACATAAATATATAATATATGTGACATTTGAGATGATATATTCAAGTAAATGTGTATTTTGTGTGACTATTTCCCGTCCTGTGGCCACATGAATATTCAATAAATGTGACGTTTGTGATGATTTAGCCACATAATGGGTGTTGTTTTTTTTATAGTTAGTCACATACAATTTAACACAAATAGGCCAAAAGTGTTAATAAGTGTGACCATATGCTGTTTAAAGTGAAGAAATGTGTATTTTGTGTGACTGATGCGTGGGAATCGCAACAGGCTTTACCTCTCGAGGGATCTCGAGAAGCTTACAACCCCCACCAAGCAGTGTACCTGATCGTTGTAGTATAGTATAGTGACAAGTACCGGGGGATTGATCGTTCAGCTTAGGAATAGTGTCGCTAGGATTAGAAAGCCTAAATACTAGTTCTAAAGGTGAGGGATGATTATTTTTGTGTTTTTATAATTTTTAGAAAGCAAATTAAAATCTCGGGTTTTGGAAGAGTGGGCGGAATTAGTTGCTATTCAACTAACCCAATACTAAGATGCAATCAAAATAAAATACTAGAAAAGAAAATAAACTAATTTATACTAAGGTTGTGAGCAGTAATTGGAGAAAATGTGTTTACTTAGATTTCACTACTCCCTAGATATCTTTTACACGTTAATTACTTGTTATAATTGCATGGATGACGGATTGTATTCCTTAATACCATTCATGGGGTGGCACACATAACTCCCCAATTCTATGAGCTCTTATCTCCTCCTACACCATGCCCAACACAACTATAGGGATTGTAAACAGTGGCTCATGCATTAAATACAACCAATAAAGACCTAGTGCGCGTTGGTTCATGTTTCTTAAGACGTTCAAGCATGTTACCAATTGGAGATCTGCCAGTTTTCTTAAGCCTAACATATAAATCATTCATCCAAGACAAGAATAAACAAGTAATCAACACATAATCAATATCTAGGTTTCATTAGATCTAAGCAAACACAAAAGAGATCTAGCATAGCATGATAGAATTAAGACAAGAACATGATATAGACAACCAACACATAGACATATTGATTGAATTAAAAGAACACTTATCTTGATTAATCATGCAAGGTATCAAGGGGTTGGAACCCTTGAAAAACCTGTAAAGTTACACCAAAATCGTACTTAGGGTTTCTCCCAAAACTTCTCTTTTTTAATGTGTGAAAATTTGAAAACTATATATAGAAAAATAGGTTTGACGACGTCAAGAATAAACTTGTGACGCCGTCACCTCGCCGCCAAAACTCTTCTCGGACTGCCTAGATCTACTTCTGACGCCGTCAAGACTTATACACTTCCAGGCCGTCATGACTCTTTTACTCTTGACGCCCTTCCTACGTGACGCCGTCAAATCTATTCTGGGTCGTCATGGAAATTCATGAAATTTGCTCTTGACGCCGTCAAGGTTTTGCTCTTGACGCCGTCATGCACTGTTCCCAGCATGGAAAATTAAGACTTTGGCGTTTTCTTCACTTTTATGCTCCAAAAATGTCCGAATTGCTTCCTTTTCCAGATTTCACTCCCAAAGTACCTAAAATCACAAAAGGAACGATTTAGGGCAATATTTGATCAAATAAATTTGAATTCGGGCTTAAATGACCCCCTAAAAACGGATCATTTTTCGCCTCATCTGTGACTATTGAACATCCAATGGCCACATGAGGTTTACGTTTGCGTGGCCTTTTGTAATATTTAGTCACTCAAAGCATGTTTGTTTTGGGTATTTAGTCACATACCATTAAGCAAACAGTGGCCAAAAGTGTTAATAAGTGTGACCATATGCTGTTTAAAGTGAAGAAATGTGTATTTTGCGTGACTATTGATCATCCAATGGCCACATGAAGTTTATGTTTGCGTGGCTTTTGTAATATTTAGTCACACAAAGCGTATTTCTTTTGGGTATTTAGTCACATACAATTAAGCAAACAGTGGCCAAAATCGTTAATAAGTGTGACCATATGCTGTTTAAAATGAAGAAATGTACATTTTGTGTGACTATTGATCATCCATTGGCCACATGAAGTTAATGTTTGTGTGGCCTTTTGTAATATTTAGTCACACAAATCATATTTATTTTGGTATTTAGTCACATACAATTACGCAAACAGTGGCCAAAAGTGGTAATAGGTGTGACCATATGCTGTTAAAAGTGAACAAATGTGTATTTTGTGTGACTATTGATCATCCAATGGCCACATGAATTTTATGTTTGTGTGGCCTTTTGTAATATTTAGTCACACAACGAATTAAGAAAATAGTGACCAAAAGTGTGACTATATGCATCTTTTAGTCACATTTAAAAGATCAATATATATCAAAACAAATTCGAATACAATAAAATTGGAATGTATGTAACTGAACCAAATATAAAATTGGCCATCCTTTTATACACCAAGGAGTCCTAGTCGGCTTACAATAGCTTCCTAATTAAGTATCTATAATCTTTTCTAGAAGCAACTAGCTAGCAACTTCGAGCCGTCTTGATCTCTGAGCAGTACCAACTGTCACTAGCAGTAGTAACTTTTGTACTAGCAGTAGTAAATACTTGGCACATTTTCTATGAAGTTCATGAGTAGCACTAAATCCATCTAAGCAATATTAACACAAACATGAGCAGCAGTAATTCAAACAACATCATGAAAACTTTTAATCCAAAACAATGAACATAATAATAAAATTTGCAGTTAAACTTACAAGTTTTTCTCCCATTGATCTAATCTCATCATCTGGATATAAATGCCTTGAAAATGTAGGCTGCTGCTCATGCGTGGGAATCGCAACAGGCTTTACCTCTCGAGGGATCTCGAGAAGCTTACAACCCCCACCAGGCAGTGTACCTGATCGTTGTAGTAAAGTATAGTGACAAGTACCGGGGGATTGATCGTTCAGCTTAGGAATAGTGTCGCTAGGATTAGAAAGCCTAATTACTAGTTCTAAAGGTGAGGGATGATTATTTTTGTATTTTTATATTTTATGGAAAGCAAGTAAAATCTCGGGTTTTGGAAGAGTGGGCGGAATTAGTTGCTATTCAACTAACCCAAAACTAAGATGCAATCAAAATAAAATACTAAAAATGAAATTAAACTAATTTATACTAAGGTTGTGAGCAGTAATTGGAGAAAATGTGTTTACTTAGACTTCACTACTCCCTAGATATCTTTTACACGTTATTTACTTGTTATAATTGTATGGATGACGGATTGTATTCCTTAATACCATTCATGGGGTGGCATACATAACTCCCCAATTCTATGAGCTCTTATCTCCTCCTACACCATGCCCAGCACAACTATAGGCATCCTATATAAGTTTCTAAGTCCTAGAAAACAAAATAAGATATAATGCTTGTGGAATGAAGTTTGCAGATTTCCTGGAGATTATAAAACTTAATAATTCACAAAAACCATAAGACTCCGTTAGAAAAACAAAACCGGTAAAATTTCCAGATTTTAACTCCTGACGCCGTCAAGAGTAAACTCATGACGCCGTCAGAATGGACCTGCAAAAATTCTTATGTTAAGTTTCCGGAAAATTTCTGGAAAAACTTGGTCCTACTTCCTGGAAAATCCTGCAAAACTTCATTATGACTCAATACAAGCATTTGACTATAACGAATACGAATACACATGTTCATTTAATATTGTGGAGGATCATGATCGGTTTGTTTCTTGAAAACATATTTGGGGTTTCCCCTTACACTTATCTTTTGCAAAAATACTTTTAGGTTGGAGTTAAGACTAGGCCAAACAACATAGTAAAGTATTTCCACATTTTAATTTAGAAACATGATCTACCAACAATAAAAATAAAACATGCATACGGAAGCAAATAACAATCAAACAAATAAAATCACACAAAACATGGGTTGCCTCCCAAGAAGTGCTTTTCTTTATTTACGAGTCTTGTAGCTAGACTCAAGGTCATGGGTTACTACATGATTCGGGTGAGTTCCTCATTGAGGACATCTTTGGGATCAAACTTAGGTTTCAGCTTTCTGTCGGTTTCCTTAGTATGGTATGACCTTTCAAACTTTTCTCCATCCGGATCGTACAAGGTCATTCTAATATGCCATGACCCGTCATCTTCTTTAGGTGGCTTGTCCCACCTTCATTTACACTTATCTCCCTCTCTTTTCCATTTATTCCTTTCTATGTTAATGGGCATTACGCTTAATAACTCAATCATCTTCCTAAAAACTAAGGGGTCCTCAAAGGGGTCTAGCTCTTCATCTCTAGCTATGAGTTGTTCTACCGAATGTGTCTTTTTAACAAAGTCTTTTTCTAGATAGAATGGGCATTGAGGTCCTATAAAGTTCCTTTCTATCCAAGGTCCATATCTAGACGGTCTCCTATTCATCTCTACCCAATGCGGTGTTGGTTCATCACCACAATCATAACTATGCTTCTTAACATCATACACCGACCAAGTATCGCCTTCACCTACCGTTATCTTTGATTCCTTGCAATCTATCATGGCACTAGCGGTTGCTAAAAATCCTCTTCCTACCAATAATGGGCATGTAGTGTCACTAACCATGTCTAGGACGTGAAAATCCGCTAATATAGTGAACTTTCCTACGTGAACAACTACATCCTTAATCATTCCAACCGGGTGTGCAATACTCCCATCCGCTAGCCCTATCAATACCTCCGTTTCCTCTAACTTTCCTAGCTTAAGAGCGGTGAATAAGGATAAGGGAATCAAGTTGAGGCTTGACCCTAAATCGGCTAGTGTGTCGAAAGCTTCGGATCTTCCTATCTTACAAGGCAAAACAAATATACCCGGGTCATCAAGCTTTTTAGGCAACTTGTTTTGAACGAAGGCGGTCCCATTTTTGCCTAGCTTACACTTCTCATATTTTTCTAGGAGGGCACTATAGTAGGGAGCACGCGCTAAGACATCAATGACGGGGCGTTCAAGGTGAATTTCTTTGAATTCATCATCAAAGTCTTGCGTAAGAGGTGTTTCAACAATGCTTTTGACCGGCTCTATAGTGGGTGTTTTATTTGATTGGTCCTTTTGGGGAACTTGGTTTTGTTTGAAACACGTGCTCGTTGATTTAACCGAGTAATATTGTGGACACGAAGTGGGTGACGAAACTGAGGATATGGAATTAACGGTTAGTTTCGGATTCTTGACCGTGTCACTCGGGAGTGCTCCCATTTCTCGGTCATTGAGAACTTTCAACAATGCATCAATTCTAGTGGTCATCTCGCTTTGCTTTTGTTTGAAATCGGCTTCAAACTTAGATATGCGAGCTTCTTGAGATGCCATGAACTTTGACATCAATCCTTCAAGATTGTTGGTACTACCATAGTTGTTAGAAGGATTGTTGTTGAGAGTATGGTTGGATGGTGGACCGTTTGGTTGGTAACGATTAGGCGGATTGGAGGAATTGGGTTGATTTTGTTTCCACCTAAGGTTTGGGTGATTTTTCCAAGAGGGGTTGTATGAATCACCATAAGTGTTTGGCTCGGGCTTGAAAGTGTACCACTTATCTCCCGCTTCGTCGGTACGCGTGGATGCGTAGTCCGCAAAAGCTGTTCCGGGGAGTTCCACACAATCACGAGTGTCATGGGGACCACTACATAATTCGCATGAAGAAGTGATTTTGTTCACTTGGCTTGAAGGCTTCGGAGCTTCGTAAGATTTCATGAGAAACTTGACTTGGTCCTCAAGTTCCATGATCCTACGGTCGGGAGTGCTAGAATTGTTCGAAGGCAAAGATATTGCCTTGACCATTTTGTTCAAATCACGGGGATCATTCCAACTTTTGTTGTCATAGAGAGCAAGATCTTCTATGAGTTCCCATGATTGTTCCGCACTAAGATCACGTAGCTTACCACCGGCCGATTGGTCAATGGTTCGCCTCGTGGAGATGTCGATATGGTCATAGAAGATTTGGACTTGGAGCCAAAGATCTATGCCATGATGAGGGAATTTTTGGAGTAAGTCCTTGAAACGAGTCCATGCTTCATAAAGAGATTCATTTTGACGTTGTTGGAACATCAAGATGTCATTCCTAAGCTTAGTAGTCCTCCCCGGTGGGAAAAATTGAGCAAGGAAACGAGTGGTGAGATCATCCCATGTGGTGATGGATCCCGCGGGTAAACGCTCAAGCCATTGACTAGCTTGATCCCGTAGAGAGAATTGGAATAGGCGTAAACGGGTAGTCTCTCTAGTTTCAACACCTAGGTCTATGGAATCTACAATTTTGAGGAAGTCCTTAAGATGTTGGTTTGGATCTTCGGAACGAAGTCCATGGAATGCACATCCGCTTTGCACCAACCGGATGGTGTCGGATCGCAAGGGGGTCACATTGTCTCCGGTGAGCTCAATGGTGTTTCGGTAGCCTTGGTGGCTAGGTCGGGAATACTCTCCTAAGGTTCGGGGCCTAAGGGGTTCTAGTGGTGGGTTTTGTTGTGGTGGGATGACGGGTTCAAAGATGTTACCACCTTCCATGATGTGGGATGGTAAAGAGTTACGAACAAAGGCATGAAGAAATAAGATAGACTAAAGAAGACCTAAAAATAAAAAATAAAATCTTACTAGAAAGGAATCTAGCAAGTAGACCTAATAAAAAGAAATTCTAACCTAGACAATAACTATTCCCCGGGCAGCGGCGCCAAAAACTTGATGCGTGGGAATCGCAACAGGCTTTACCTCTCGAGGGATCTCGAGAAGCTTACAACCCCCACCTGGCAGTGTACCTGATCGTTGTAGTATAGTATAGTGACAAGTACCGGGGGATTGATCGTTCAGCTTAGGAATAGTGTCGCTAGGATTAGAAAGCCTAATTACTAGTTCTAAAGGTGAGGGATGATTATTTTTGTATTTTTATATTTTATGGAAAGCAAGTAAAATCTCGGGTTTTGGAAGAGTGGGCGGAATTAGTTGCTATTCAACTAACCCAAAACTTAGATGCAATCAAAATAAAATACTAAAAATGAAATTAAACTAATTTATACTAAGGTTGTGAGCAGTAATTGGAGAAAATGTGTTTACTTAGACTTCACTACTCCCTAGATATCTTTTACACGTTATTTACTTGTTATAATTGTATGGATGACGGATTGTATTCCTTAATACCATTCATGGGGTGGCATACATAACTCCCCAATTCTATGAGGTCTTATCTCCTCCTACACATAGACATATTGATTGAATTAGAAGAACACTATTCTCAATTACAATGCAAGGTATCAAGGGTTTGGAACCCTTGAAAAACCTGTAAAAGTTGCACGAAAATCGTCTTTAGGGTTTCTCCCAAAACTTCTCTCCTTAAATGTGAAAAACTAGAAAACTATATATAGGAAAATAGGGATGACGGCGTCAAGAACAAAGGTGTGACGCCGTCATCTCGCCGCCAAATACTTCCTCGGACGGCCTTGATCTACTTCTGACGCCGTCAAGGCCTAGGCCGTCACACAAATTACTCTTGATGCCCTGTGTGTGACGCCGTCATCAACTACGGATTTTAATTCTTGGGGTTTGACGCCGTCATGGAATTACTCTTGACGCCGTCACCTACTGTTCCCAGCATGGAAAATTGAGACTTTGCCGTTTTCTTTACTTTTATGCTCCAAAAACGTCCAAAATGGCTTCTTTTCTAGAATTGACTCTCCAAGTACCTAAAATCACAAAAGGAACGATTTAGGGCAATATTTGATCAAATAAAGTCGGATTCGGGCTTAAATGACCCCCTAAAAACGGATCATTTTTTGCCTCATCAGCTGCATATCAACAATAACCACATCAGGATGAGAACATGTCAAAGCACACAACATGACAGAACTAGATGAGCATACCGGAATAAAGTTCTTGATTAGATGCTAGAAAACCTTCCTCTCTAAAAAGTATGTGGTTATATATATATATTGTTGACGGGTGCATCTATTTCTTGACATTTGACATAGAGACACTATTGCCTTGTCTTTTGTCATGTGCATCTAGTTTGTTAGGCGCCACCAGTTCAACTATATGTTGTTTTGGTGGTTTTGAGTCGCTTGATTCGCCACTTATTCAACTATATGCTTTGGTGTTTTTGAGTCACTTGATGCGCCACTGGTTCAACTATATGCACAAACAAGGTCTATGGTATTTTCCTCGAATAAAGTGAAAGTAAAAGAGGGCAAAACACATAAAAAAAAGATCAATTACCTGTGCTCTTACTTTTTCCAGATCCAATGTATTTTCATCTGAAGTAGATTTTATACGGTATAAAACTTACTATATCTAATGTATATTTAAAGAGTTGTATATATTTGACATTAACTATTTAAAAACAAAATCACAAAGTTCGGAGTCTTTGGACGTATAAGTGTATCACCATTGGGCCAAGCCAACCTGACTCCCACCCTACCAAAATTTGAAGTTTTTTACTATTACCTAACCTGCCTAGCTATTTTGCCACCTTTGACTATGAGCATATGAAACAAAATCGTAAGGTGCTGTAAAGAATGCAAATGAATTAAGAATGGAAAAGATAAGCTGAAAAAATCAAATAGACCAACGTGACTACGTGATTAGAAACAGGAATCCAAGCATATAATCACCGATGTACCCAGGAACCCAGGAACCCAAGCATATAAATTATACTGACCCGGGCGGACCTTCTTGATCTCAAAGTAACCTTTATTGTCGTTTTTGAGTCCAAAACTGATAGCCCTGATTATGTAAAATAAGGTACAGATTAAACTCTAGGAATGGTTTACAAAGGTACAAGTTACTTTGTCCCAACCACCCAACTAAAAATGGAAAAGATAAGCTGAAAAAATCAAATAGACCAACGTGATTACTTGATTAGAAATAGCTATATTTTTTGATAGTCAGATCTTGGTCTTTTTCTGATTTTTGGCTTTCTTACAATCAATTCTGCACCTTTTATTTGTAATAGTGAGCTGAATACCGCCACTGCCGTATATTATCAGTCGCAACCATCACCGCCATTGTAATTGAGACCCCAAATCTAGGAATCGAAACATTTATACCACATGAGAGAATTAAAAAGACATGGTAAGATTTTAGACATGAAATATCATAAGTTTACATTTAAAACCTTACCAGGTGACCCTGTAAATCTCTCGTATTGTTCATACGCCTGTCCTATCATCACCAGACTTGCGCACACTCTGTGTGTGTGTGTATGTGTGTGTTTTGAGAGAGACTGATGTTCTGGAAGATGCTATGTCGGTACTTATCACTGAGAAAAAAAAGTAAAATTTACCGATCGAGTCGGACTGGACCGCCAAACATGTCATTGGATCGGGCCTTGGCAGTGGTCTTGGTGCGAGTGTTGTGGTGGTGTGAGCTGTGGTGTGTGTGAGGAGAGTGTTGAGGAGATAGAAGAAGACCAGATCTAGTTTTGGTTGATATATATTTGGGATGGAGTATTGAAAAACATTGGCCGGTTCAATGAAATTAAGTGGAGGGGCAATTTAAATTTGGGGAAAAAATTTAGGCGGGCTCTTTGGAAAAGTTAAAAGGGAAATTTTATTTTAGGAAATTAAGTGAGGGGACATGTAAAATATTACATATAAATTTAACACATGAAGTATCTTAATTTTTTGCTTTTATAAGAGGTGGAAGTGAGCCGAGCCGCTCATGAAAATCTGAAGATCAAATCAGTAAAATGATTTGAGCTTTTGTCGAGTAACTAGAGTTCGTTCGAGCTGATTCTTATCGAGCTTTGAGCTCAAGCTCAAGCCTACCAAATGAAGTTAAATGTTTAGTGAGTTGAGCTCAACCTTATTAAAGTTCGACTCGAGTTATTGTTGAGTTTTTGAGCTTGTAAGTGATACATGATTCGTGAAAAACACAATATCAATATTATAGTATAGATATAAGCTCAAGAGATCCGCAAAGAAATACGGATAACCCGAGGTCGTAGTCCGTGTGAAGGATGAATGGAATTTCGAATTCCCGATTCAAGAAACGTGTCGTGAAAGTGGTAAAAAGTGATTTGAATGAGATTACACTAATGAAATAGTAAATGAAGCACAAATAACCAATTAAGCACGTAAATCAACTAAACAAGCTTAAAACGTAACGTAGAAACGAAAACCGTAAAATAAAACGTAAAATAAACGTAACCGTACAAAATAAAACGCGATTTTTAAGCTACACGACTCCTACGGACTTGGAAATAATTTTCAAAAATTAAAAATGATAAAAGAAAATTTTGAGAAAAAGAAAAATATTTTTTTTGACTTTTTATTTATTTATTATGAATTAAAAACTAATTTAACTAATTAATAATTAAAAGAAAATGAAAATAAAGCGAGAAAAATAAAAATTAAATTTTGAAAATTATAAAATAACTAAAAAGAAATTTTAAAACTAAAAACTAATTTTTTTTGGCTTTTTATGAAATTTTTAGAAATTAAAAACTATTAAAACTAATTAAAAATGAAAAATAAATTCAAAATAAATGGGAAAATTGCAAAATAAATTTCTAAAAATCTAAAATAACTAAACATAATTTTCTAATATTTTTTTTGGATTTTTCTGGGGTTTTTCTGATTTTTTTTGTATTTTTTAGTAATTAAAAAGTAATTAAAAATGAAGATTAAATAGGAAAAATAGCAAATGAGCTCAGAAAAATATGAAAATTTCAGGGAAAATCTAAAATATTATTCTAAATCTAGGAAAAATGTAAAAATTTCAAAATAAGCATTGGAAGTGCTGAATAGACCCAAACTGCTTATTGAAAAGTGCTTATTGTTAAGCAAAAGTTGACCATTTGACTTGAAACTTTGACCCAATGAATTTTGGACTAAAATAGACTTGTTGGAACAGATTTCAGACCAAGAGTTACTCAGAAGCACAGATATGGGCTCAAATCAGATGAATAAGCAATGTGAAATAAGCAATAAGCTGAATAGAATAAGCAATAGATACAAATCAACTCAGAATAACTACTTAGTGTGCAAGTGATCTCAGATAACCTACAAAACTCAGATTATGACCAGAATTAAACAAATGCAGCCCTGATTAGTTAAGACAGAATCTATGTTAAACTAATTAAACTGATAAGCCAAAAAGCTGGGTAAATAAGCTTGGAAAAGCAAACTTATGGGTGAAAAATACTGACTAGCTACTAGTGATCACAAATTCACTCAGAAATCAGACTTCCAATCTAATCTACTAATCTAATAATGCCCAAGAAATAAGTTGAAATCTGAAAGTGCAGGGCACTAGTGTGCTCAAACAGGCCACTTCAATTGGTTTTTTTGATAAGCAAATGAAATCCAAACCTAAAAATTCTTTTTGATACCTGTTAACCTACTACTAGGCTACTAAAATCAGCAAACCAATTGTATTTCCAAACAATTTTGAAGGCTACAGAAGCTATCAAACTTATGACCAAAAGCTGAGTTTGACTTTTTGATTTATGAACCTAAGTTGACTAATTCCAAATTCTATTAATCCCAATGATCAATTTAAGTTATAATAAGCTGTAATGAACCTGAATTAAGCTAATCTAATATTAATATGCAACTATTACTAATGCTATATAACCTACAAAGTCTTATCAGTTAAGCAAAAGTGATGAGATAATTCAAATTTGACTTTTAACTACTAAACTGCTTAAACCTAAGTGTAACTATTTATAATACCCTAAAACTGAGCTAAGTATGAAATGAATTTAACCCTACACAGCAATTTAAACCACAGATTCAGTTAAGCCAAACATCCCTACTAGTGACTGCTCCTACTCCAATACCACCACAGATCCAACAAATGTCAATCCAAACCTAACTCTAATGAACTCACAATGATTCAAAACCTTAGACCAATTCAGAAAAACACAACTCAGATCCACAGAAGTACTTACAATATAGATGCAATATAAATGAGATATCAAACTACAAATTAATTAATAAACAACCAAACAGATTAATCAAACTATTACCACTCACTTATAATCAGAATTGAATAAACAGATAAGCACAGATCTAGACTACTGATTATACTATTGATGCAAAAATTAAGACGTAAAATGAAATAAGAACTTACAAACCCCCTCAGCCAAACAGAGGGGGACTCCCACACAGCCTGTCTTTTGACAGGCCAAAAAGCTCCTTATTGGCTGCCTTAATCTCCAAATAAGCTGTAGCTTATTGAATAAGCTGATGTTGACCAATAGTTGACCTATTGTGCTTATGAGCAAATTGAGTGTTTGCTGCCAAAGTGAGCTTCACAAAAGCTATTTTAAGCTTATATGAAACTGAATTAACCAATAAAAAGCTTATTTAAGCTTTTGTAAATAAGTATTATTATTATTATTTTTTTTTATTTTTTTTTAAACTTTGAATAACAACAAGTAATTAAGCTAACAAGTTATACTGAATTAAGAAGAAATAATGAGAGTAAAACAATAAGCTAAAACAGATTAACTAAATAAGCAGTTTAATAAATTTAAGTAAATTGCAAGGAAAGTAAATAAGAAAACTTATATTTCATTCATAAAAATTTCATTACAAAGAAAATTTAACAGCATTACATTAATAAAAAAACAGCACACCATTACAATGAAATGGAGGGGGTATATATAGGAGAGCAGGGAGCTGCTAGGGTATGTCCAGGTCATCAATCCGCGTCACTTTGTGTTTCTTTGAGTCCATATCAGCCCTTGGATAGCCTTGGTCCCCAATCCATCATCTTCAGCCGTTGGATTAAATGATATGATGTGATGGATCCTCAATGTATCATTCCATTGGACCACGTGTCCCCTGACTGACATTCTCTGACTTATTCTGACCTTCTAGAACACTCAATGATTGGGTAATTTGTTGGTAATTGAGGGTAATTGTGACGTGGTGAATTTAGGGTTTATGGCTACAGTTAAATCTGGGGAATTTAGGGGTAATTTTGGGGCGGGATGCGTTTGGTTTGGGATTGTTTTATTATTTAAGGTTTGACCGGGTTTGGGTGGTGGGTTGACCGGGGTAGGGTAACAGGCCTGGGTAAAGTTTTTAGGTGATGGGCTTTTTTGGTTCTTGGGCTTTGGATGTGTTGGGTAGATTTAGTGGATCAGGTTTTGGTTTATTAGTGTTAGGATTTGTATTTCAAGGACCAAAAGTGTATTATCCCAAACCTTAGGGACCAAAACTGTATTTCTCCAAAAGTTTCTTCCAAGGGTAATTTATATCATTTCTGAATCATGAAGGATCAAGTTTGACTTTTCTTCGGATTTTTCTTCAAAGGACCACTTTTGTAATTATCTGAAACTTGAGGGACTAAATTCGCCAATTTCTCAAAACTTTGTTCAGGGACTAAACTTGTAACATGATGAATCTCTGAGGTTGATTTTGTCATTTTGAGCTTGGACTTTGACTATTTGACTTCCCCGGCTCCGGCTTTTGACACTTTCCATTCTCGTGCTCGTTTTTGTCGGTTTTGGTGTCGATTTTGTTCATTTTTCTCATATCCGTACCTGCACATACACAAATACAAAAACATGCATTCTCTTGGCATTTTTGGTTAGTATTTGGTGTTTTTGGTCTGAAATAAAGCCTAAAAAGGATGAGTGATTAAGCACTCATCAAAATTCCCCAGACTAAGGTATTGCCGTGCCCTCACGCAATGTCATCACCTCACGCTTAAGAGATAAATAATTTCAAAACCTCTCTTTACTGACGTTGTAAAGTAGCAATGATGTTCAAAAGAGATAGTGAAATCATTTATTCTCAAAAACGCTCCGTTTTCCAATTTTCATGAATAACAACTACTACTACTATTTTTGTACTTTTTCATTTATATATGTGACGGTTTGCTTTGACTTTCATTATCAATTCTTATCTGTTGATAATTTTCAGGGTCTACGAGTAGAAACACTTCTCACAGAGAAGAGACCGTACGGATAAAAATCGTCATCCTTGATTTTTCACAAGCTCCCAAACTAAGCGTAAAATCGAAATCATTGTTTATCAGAAGTTAGATGCTAACACTGCCCACAAAAGTTACTTGTGTATTACCTCTTGTCCCCAGATCCTTAGTTGTATCTAAAGATTTTAATTTGTCAGAAATGAATTGCTTCATATTTTCTCGTTTCGATATTTGTTAGTCCGATAAGAGCACAAAATTTGAACGCTAAGTAGTTTCCAAACTTTCCCTCGAAAGCCCCTGCATACAGAAATCGGGTCCACATGAAGGTCTCTGATTTAACACGATTTGTGGAGGTCCCCCTTTTTATTTACGACCGAAACATACCATGTTTGATACCCGAAACGGAAGCTTTTAATTAGGGAAACCCCCGGAGTCGAAGCTTGGCATTTTTTGCATAATCATAAGCACTTTAATAATACTTTGGTCCGTAGTCCTTTATTCTTTTACAGTCAACGGTTTATGAGCCGCCAAGATGTAAGAGCTTTATTATGACTTTGGATTTCTATCCGCTGCTTTTTATTAGCTTTGGATTCCTCTGCCTTTTTATTTGGCTTTGGACTATTATTATCGATATTCATAACTATATGCCAAACCCCGAGTCCTACGGCCTTTACTAAGATCACAACATCGGCTGCGAACCGGCAAGATGCAATAGTCTATTTCACCGTAACACTGGCAGTACCTTAATGTGTACCAAACCCCCATATGCAGAGATTTTGTTGGGAACGAGAAAAAACTAAGTATTGCCCAAACCGTATACCCTTAATTAATCCTAGACATCTATTTTTATATATTGGTGACGTTGCTGATGGGAACAAGGAGGCCAGAAGTACCTCTCATGGGTTTTTTAAATCCCAGTAATGCGATCCGTGTATAGCACGAAACTTCTAAATAAACTCTATCATTCCTCGATTTCCGCAAATTTAAAATCTCAAATAATGAGATCCGCGGATGCTTAGCCATAATCTTTTGATTATTTTGGTTAAGGGAGACGAGCTAGGGCTCAACACGCCCGGTCAAGTCGGAACATTTATTTCTACTCTCGCCGGTAGGAAAGTCAAAACAAGGTGTCAAAACATATTATTCATATCATTTTTTTTTTTTTTTTTTTTTTTTTTTTTTTTTTTTTTTTTTGCATAATAAAGCGGTGACAAAAATTAAAATTTCTGGTGGAAAACGGAGTTGCGTAAGTTAACAGCTCAGACGATGGTACAGGTCAAATCGAATCGAAGATTCACCCCCCCAGACTAAAGTGAAACATTGTCCTCAATGTTTTAAAGGGTACGGGTAATCCTACGTAAAATCTAAGGCCGTTTATTAAGTATGCCAAGAGATAAACGTTAGTCGATAAGATTTTGGATATGGTGAATTTCCGAAAGAGCAGCGAAGGATGAGACTCGAGTGGAGAGAATGACAAACCACGAGCACGAGAGTCCTCAAACTTCGGGGAAATTCCTGAACATTCATAAACAACCACGAAAACACGAGTTTGGAAAGGGTCGCCCCCCTCATGTCACGTTATTAAAGAAAATAGAAAATATAGAAAATGAAAATGGATAAGCATGGGGTGCCTCCCACGAAGCGCTTGTTTTTGTTCACCGAGTCATATGAGCTTGACTCGATCCCCGAATTTAATCGTTTTTGGGGAAAGTCTGGAGATCCGGGACAACCATATGTGGTATGTCCCCTCCGAAGTAATGTTTAACACGATGACCATTCACCTTAAAATTGGGACCATTAGGTTGAGCAAGTTTAACGGTTCCATAAGGAAATATTTGGGTAATGGTGAATGGTCCAGACCAACGGGTTTTTAACTTGCCCGAGAAAATCTTTAACCGAGAATTGAAAAGAAGGACTCGTTCACCAACATTGAAGACGCGATCTTTAATTTTAGCATCATGAATCCTCTTTGTCTTCTCTTTATAGATCAAAGAATTCTCATAGGCCTGATCACGAAGCTCGACTAATTCATTCAATTGAACTTTTCGGTGATCACCCGCGGTTTGAAGGTCAAAATTTGCATGTTTCAAGGCCCAGTAGGCCTTGTGCTCAAGTTCAAAGGGCAAATGGCAGGCCTTCCCGTAAACCAGCTTGTAAGGAGTGCACCCAATGGGTGTTTTGTAAGCTGTACGGAAGGCCCAAAGTGCATCATCTAACTTATCGGCCCATGAAGCACGATGTTCACCTACGGTCCTTTCAAGTATACGTTTTAAACCACGATTGGAGACCTCAACTTGACCACTCGTTTGTGGATGATATGCCGTAGAAAGATGATGTGTGACACCATATTTGAGCATAACTTTAGCGAATTGGTCATTACAGAAATGGGTCCCACGATCGCTTATGATACCACGAGGTGCACCAAATCGGGCGAAGAGATTTTTGAGAAATTTCACTACAACTCGGGCGTCATTGGTGGGTAGCGCCTTCGCCTCGACCCATTTAGACAAGTAGTCGACGGCCACGAGTATATATTTGTTACCACGAGAAGACGAGAATGGACCCATGAAATCGATACCCCAGACGTCAAAAATTTCACAGACTTGGATGGCATTTTGAGGCATCTCGTCCTTCTGAGTAATTTTTCCTTGACGCTGGCAAGAATCACATGATTTAACCAACTCTTGAGCATCCCGGTAAATCGTCGGCCAGTAGAAGCCGGAATAAAAAACTTTCTTAGCAGTGAAGTTGGCACCATGATGTCCCCCCGTGGGTCCATTGTGGCATGCCATAAGAATTTCAGCGGCTTCTTTGCCGTGAACGCACCGCCGGATCACTTGATCCGCACATATCTTAAACAAATAGGGATCGTCCCAGAAATAATGCTTAACATCTTTGAAGAATTTTTTCTTCTGCTGGAACGACATCCCTTTCCGGATAAAATTCCCCGCATGGTAATTTGCAAAGTCGGCGAACCATGGGGTACTAGAATCACAATGTGATAAACTCCCCAGTGTCTCGAGAGGAAAAGCTTCGTTAATCTCCTTTTTCTCGAAAACACTTTGGTGGGGATTTTCTAAACGCGATAAGTGGTCAGCAGCAAGGTTCTCGGCTCCCTTTTTATCTTGAATTTCAACTTTGAATTCTTGAAGGAGGAGAACCCACCGCATCAAGCGTGGCTTAGCGTCTTGCTTTACCATAAGGTACTTAAGAGCCGAATGATCCGTATACACTATGCATTTCTTCAAAAGCAAATAAGATCGAAACTTTTCAAAAGCGTAAATGACGGCTAACATTTCTTTCTCCGTAGTCGTATAATGATATTGAGCGTCGGTCATTGTTTTACTGGCATAGTGTATCGGCTGAAAATGTTTAGAATTTCGTTGCCCCAGGACTGCACCAATGGCAAAATCGCTAGCATCGCACATTAGCTCGAAGGGCAAGTCCCAATCGGGGGCAATTAAGACGGGAGCCTCCGTTAACTTCTTTTTAAGAACATTAAATGCTTCGATGCATTCATTTGAGAAGATAAACGGAGCATCTTTTTCAAGCAAGTGTGTCAGAGGCCGGGCTATCTTAGAAAAGTCTTGAATGAAACGTCGGTAAAAGCCGGCATGACCGAGAAAACTTCTAATTCCTTTAACGGTGGTGGGATGAGGTAATTTTGCATTCACGTCGACTTTAGCTCTGTCGACCTCTATCCCAGATTTCGAAATCTTGTGGCCGAGGACAATGCCCTCTTTGACCATGAAATGGCATTTCTCCCAATTTAGAACCAAGTTGGTGTCTTCACACCGTTTCAGCATATTTTCTAAATGGGAGAGGCACGAAGTGAAAGAATCTCCATAAACCGAGAAATCATCCATGCATACTTCCATGGTTTTCTCGATCATATCCGAGAATATCGACATCATACACCTTTGGAACGTGCCTGGAGCATTGCATAAGCCAAAAGGCATACGACGATAGGCAAACGTACCATAAGGGCAAGTAAAGGTAGTCTTTTCCTGGTCCGGAGGGTCAATAGGTATTTGAAAATAGCCGGAAAATCCATCAAGAAAACAATAGAACTCATTTCCCGCTAGGCGTTCTAGCATTTGATCCATAAATGGAAGTGGGAAATGGTCCTTACGAGTCGCATCATTCAATTTTCGATAATCAATACAAACTCTCCATCCGGTAACGAGACGTGTCGGAATCAATTCATTATCTTCATTTGTAACGACGGTCATTCCACCTTTCTTCGGTACGCAGTGGACCGGGCTAACCCAAGAGCTATCCGAGATTGGATAAATCATTCCGGCATCGAGGAGTTTGATAACTTCCTTTTTGATAACCTCATGAATTTTTGGGTTAACCCGTCGTTGTTGCTGAACGGACGGTTTGAAATTATCTTCAAGTAAGATCTTATGCGTGCAAAAACGAGGGTCGATACCCTTAATATCAGAAATTTGCCAAGCGATGGCATTCTTATGCTTCCTAAGTACATCTAAGAGACGTTTCTTCTCCTCATCTCTAAGTTCTTTAGAAATAATGACTGGAAGTTTGTCGGTTCCTTCCAAAAATGCGTATTCGAGATGAGGAGGTAAATCCTTGAGCTCGGGCTCCGGAGGATTCTCAGTAGACGGCTTAACTTCTTTAACGTCGGCCATTTTAAGGTCAAGCGGAGGGAGGGTCGGGTTGGGATCTTCATTTAACAATTTCTCAATCAAAAGTACATCCCCCTCCGGGTCACAATCAGAATGATCAATTTCCGGTGAAATCGAATCATTAGCAAGAAAGGCCTCGATCTCTTCCAAGATGAAATCACTTCCCTCAAACGGAGTAAGGGAAGGGGAAGGATCGGAAATTATCGGATCAGAAGAATGAGTGGGATTGCCACTCGAAGCATGTTCGGTAAAACCAAGTAACTCTTGAGCGTACTCCTCCGTAACTTCGTCGATAACGTCGATTCGGTTAACGGAATATTTATCAAACTCGGAGGAGTACCTCGCGGTTTGATCCAAGTTAAAAGTTACGGCTTCGGTACCAACGCGTAAGGTAATTTCTTCATCAAAAACATCAATCAAAGCACGACCAGTCCTTAGGAAACCTCTCCCGAGAATGAGAGGTACCCGCGGATCAGCATCAAAATCAACAACGACAAAATCAGCAGGGAAATGAAATTTTCCCACATTAACAAAGACATCCTCGGCTATTCCCATCGGGCGGGAAGTAGATCGGTCGACTAGCTCGAGGGTCATGCAAGTCGGAGTTAAATCAGGTAAAGACAACTTCTTCCAAATAGATAACGGCATTAGGTTAATGCTAGCGCCGAGATCGGCCAAGGCGAAGCATTGAACCATCCCAGGAAAATTACACGGAATGAGAAATCGACCGGGGTCTTCAAGCTTTTCGGGGAGCTTTTTGAGGATAACCGCCGAGCAATTCTCATTCATCTGGGTTCGAGATTTTTCAAACAATTTCTCTTTGTTATTCAAAAGACCTTTTAGCATAGAAGCAAATTTAGGCATTAAAAGTATAGCATCCGCGAGAGTTATGTCAAAATGTAGCTCTTGAAAAACTTGGTAAAACTTTTCCATCTGAATTTTATCTTTCTCACGGTGCTTTTGTTCGTTTAAGCGTGACGGATAAGGCAAATTCACTTTAACGGGACTTTCAGTTTCATTAACAACTTTATCTTTTCCTTTAGACGTTGGGACCACCGGAGGTTGGATGTTCTCGGTCCTTCCATTATTACTAGGAATTTCCGTATCCGTTGTCGCCTCGGTTTCACGGGCGACTACCTTGGGAGACGAAGAAGAAAAAGGGGTAGTCGGAGCCGTTGGTCCATCGATAACAATACCACTCCTAGTCGTGATCGCCTTAGCATCGCCCCTCGGGTTAGCGATCGTGTTGCTTGGAAGAGTACCCGAGCCCGAGGGTCGATCATTTAAAGATTTCTTCAATTCGGCCATTTGATTGATTAACATTTTATTCATTTCCTCTTGACTTTTCATAAACTGCTTAAGTAAATCATCCGAAGAAGACTGATTCACAACTGGATTTTGAAAATTTTGACCACGATTGTTGTTATTGAAACCTTGATTCTGAAAATTCTGATTTCCATGATTATAATTCCCATGATTAACATTTTGAAAATTTCCATGAAAATTTCCTTGATTTGGGCCTTGGTTATAATTTCCCCGATTTTGATTTTGAAAACCATGATTTTGATTTTGAAAACCATTATTCATCCGATTTTGATTAGCATTGTGATTGAATTGATGATTTCGGTTTTGCACATTTTGATTAACTTGATTGACTTGATTAACTTGAGACGGTTGATTAAAACCGGGTGGTCCAACATAATGGTTCGAACGGTAGCTAAGAAGATTCCGGTCACCCTGTGGTTGGTATCCGTTACCGCCCATATTGTAGGTTCCCGAAGCAGCATACACATTCTCGTGAGTGTAGCCACCGGTGGCTGGCACTTAAAATACGAATGAGGACCACCACAAGTCTCACAAACATTGTTGATCATGTTAACTTGATGGTTTTTAACTTGATTTTGATTCTGAGACGTTTGGTGCATTCGTAAAACAGCAGTCGACAAATCATCGAGTTTCTTAGTAATTGCAGCTATTTCAGAATTAGACGTAGAAGAATTGTGAGCAACGGTTGTTCTTGACTCATTCCTCTCGGCAGAGGAATCCCAGTAATTGTAATGAGCAGTCATGTTCTCAATAAGTTCATAACAATCTTCAGGACGTCGTTTCATAAAAGTTCCACCCGCAGCTGCATTGATCGTGTCCCGATGTCGCAAAGTCAAACCATTGTAAAACGTATCAATTATCGTAACAAGAAGCATGTTATGGTTTGGACACCGATCAATAGCAAGCTTATAACGTTCCCAAGCTTCGAATAAAGATTCGTCGGGAAGCTGACGGAAATTGCTAATATCGTTTCGAAGTTTCGTCACCATCGATGGTGGAAAATATTTCGCCAAGAAATTCGATACCATCTCTTCGAAGGTATGAATCGAGTTCTTGGGAAGACGATCAAACCAAGCTGTGGCATGATGTGTAAGAGAATAGGGGAAGAGAGAAAGACGAAGGGCGTCATCGGAGACCCCATGTTGTTTCATACTTTGGGTGACGGTTAGAAATTTGTCGAGATGCTTGTTAGCATCGTCACCCGGTAATCCGTGAAATTGGCACGAATTCTGGACTTGTTGAATCATATGGTGCTTAAGTCCAAAATCCGTAGCCTCAATATTGAGAGGGGCAATCGGACCGCCTCTACCGTGCATTGTCGGTTGACACAGCTCCTCCATCGTTCGGAGGTCGGGAGCTGGTGCATTTTGAACAACACCCACCGGAGGGTGTTGATTGTTGTGGTTGTTTTGTTCCATTTCCGTGATGTTAGGGAAACGAACTTTGTGTGTGTGACGTATCAAACTCTCGGGGTTCGATAATGGAGAAATAAGACGTTTAGAAGATGAACGGGTGTTCATACACCACAAAAACTCAAAATTTGAAAAATAAAAGGAAAATCAAATTTGAAAAGGAAAATCTTTTTGTATTTTTGTTTTTATAAAGCAAAATTTAAAAACTTAAACTTTTGTTTTTCTCTTTTTCAAACGTTACGTTAATCGTAAATCGTTTCCTTTAAACCTACTCGCGACGGAACGGGAGAGAAGAATGGATCTCTCTTCAGCTTGCAATTTAATGTCAAAGCTATCCGTATTTTCCGCTTATTCGGTCGTAGAATCCAAAGTAATCCGATTAGCAATTAATTTCACGCGTTGTTATATTGGGAGACTTTTTTTGGTTTACAACGCCCTTTCTTTCGATCGGGTCGAGGCTGTAACTTTATTATTTTTTTGGTGTTTTTGAAAACACTTTAGGAAAAGTGTTTTTGATTTTTCAATTTTTTTGGTTTTTATAGAAAATATATACAAGGAAGGTTTTCAAAATACAATTTCGAAAAACGAAAACGAAAAATTCACTTCAACCTTCCCCGGCAGCGGCGCCAAAAATTGATTCGTGAAAAACACAATATCAATATTATAGTATAGATATAAGCTCAAGAGATCCGCAAAGAAATACGGATAACCCGAGGTCGTAGTCCGTGTGAAGGATGAATGGAATTTCGAATTCCCGATTCAAGAAACGTGTCGTGAAAGTGGTAAAAAGTGATTTGAATGAGATTACACTAACGAAATAGTAAATGAAGCACAAATAACCAATTAAGCACGTAAATCAACTAAACAAGCTTAAAACGTAACGTAGAAACGAAAACCGTAAACTAAAACGTAAAATAAACGTAACCGTACAAAATAAAACGCGATTTTTAAGCTACACGACTCCTACGGACTTGGAAATAATTTTCAACAATTAAAAATGATAAAAGAAAATTTTGAGAAAAAGAAAAATATTTTTTTGACTTTTTATTTATTTATTATGAATTAAAAACTAATTTAACTAATTAAAAATTAAAAGAAAATGAAAATAAAGTGAGAAAAATAAAAATTAAATTTTGAAAATTATAAAATAACTAAAAAGAAATTTTAAAACTAAAAACTAATTTTTTTTGGCTTTTTATGAAATTTTTAGAAATTAAAAACTATTAAAACTAATTAAAAATGAAAAATAAATTCAAAATAAATGGGAAAATTGCAAAATAAATTTCTAAAAATCTAAAATAACTAAACATAATTTTCTAATATTTTTTTTGGATCTTTCTGGGGTTTTTCTGATTTTTTTTGTATTTTTTAGTAATTAAAAAGTAATTAAAAATGAAGATTAAATAGGAAAAATAGCAAATGAGCTCAGAAAAATATGAAAATTTTAGGGAAAATCTAAAATATTATTCTAAATCTAGGAAAAATGTAAAAATTTGAAAATAAGCACTGGAAGTGCTGAATAGACCCAAACTGCTTATTGAAAAGTGCTTATTGTTAAGCAAAAGTTGACCATTTGACTTGAAACTTTGACCCAATGAATTTTGGACTAAAATAGACTTGTTGGAACAGATTTCAGACCAAGAGTTACTCAAAAGCACAGATATGGGCTCAAATCAGATGAATAAGCAATGTGAAATAAGCAATAAGCTGAATAGAATAAGCAATAGATACAAATCAACTCAGAACAACTACTTAGGGTGCAAGTGATCTCAGATAACCTACAAAACTCAGATTATGACCAGAATTAAACAAATGCAGCCCCGATTAGTTAAGACAGAATCTATGCTAAACTAATTAAACTGATAAGCCAAAAAGCTGGGTAAATAAGCTTGGAAAAGCAAACTTATGGGTGAAAAATACTGACTAGCTACTAGTGATGACAAATTCACTCAGAAATCAGACTTCCAATCTAATCTACTAATCTAATAATGCCCAAGAAATAAGTTAAAATCTGAATGTGCAGGGCACTAGTGTGCTCAAACAGGCCACTTCAATTGGTTTTTTTGATAAGCAAATGAAATCCAAACCTAAAAATTCTTTTTGATACCTGTTAACCTACTACTAGGCTACTAAAATCAGCAAACCAATTGTATTTCCAAACAATTTTGAAGGCTACAGAAGCTATCAAACTTATGACCAAAAGCTGAGTTTTACTTTTTGATTTATGAACCTAAGTTGACTAATTCCAAATTCTATTAATCCCAGTGATCAAATTAAGTTAAAATAAGCTGTAATGAACCTGAATTAAGCTAATCTAATATTAATATGCAACTATTACTAATGCTATATAACCTACAAAGTCTTATCAGTTAAGCAAAAGTGATGAGATAATTCAAATTTGACTTTTAACTACTAAACTGCTTAAACCTAAGTGTAACTATTTATAATACCCTAAAACTGAGCTAAGTATGAAATGAATTTAACCCTACACAGCAATTTAAACCACAGATTCAGTTAAGCCAAACATCCCTACTAGTGACTGCTCCTACTCCAATACCACCACAGATCCAACAAATGTCAATCCAAACCTAACTCTAATGATCTCACAATGATTCAAAACCTTAGACCAATTCAGAAAAACACAACTCAGATCCACAGAAGTACTTACAATACAGATGCAATATAAATGAGATATCAAACTACAAATTAATTAATAAACAACCAAACAGATTAATCAAACTATTACCACTCACTTATAATCAGAATTGAATAAACAGATAAGCACAGATCTAGACTACTGATTATACTATTGATGCAAAAATTAAGACGTAAAATGAAATAAGAACTTACAAACCCCCTCAGCCAAACAGAGGGGGACTCCTAGACAGCCTGTCTTTTGACAGGCCAAAAAGCTCCTTATTGGCTGCCTTAATCTCCAAATAAGCTGTAGCTTATTGAATAAGCTGATGTTGACCAATAGTTGACCTATTGAGCTTATGAGCAAATTGAGTGTTTGGTGCCAAAGTGAGCTTCACAAAAGCTATTTTAAGCTTATATGAAACTGAATTAACCAATAAAAAGCTTATTGAAGCTTTTGTAAATAAGTATTATTATTATTATTATTATTATTATTATTATTTTATTTTTTTTAAACTTTGAATAACAACAAGTAATTAAGCTAACAAGTTATACTGAATTAAGAAGAAATAATGAGAGTAAAACAATAAGCTAAAACAGATTAACTAAATAAGCAGTTTAATAAATTTAAGTAAATTGCAAGGAAAGTAAATAAGAAAACTTAAATTTCATTCATAAAAATTTCATTACAAAGAAAATTTAACAGCATTACATTAATAAAAAAACAGGACACCATTACAATGAAATGGAGGGGGTATATATAGGAGAGCAGGGAGCTGCTAGGGTATGTCCAGGTCATCAATCCGCGTCACTTTGTGTTTCTTTGAGTCCATATCAGCCCTTGGATAGCCTTGGTCCCCAATCCATCATCTTCAGCCGTTGGATTAAATGATATGATGTGATGGATCCTCAGTGTATCATTCCATTGGACCACGTGTCCCCTGACTGACATTCTCTGACTTATTCTGACCTTCTAGAACACTCAATGATTGGGTAATTTGTTGGTAATTGAGGGTAATTGTGACGTGGTGAATTTAGGGTTTATGGCTACAATTAAATCTGGGGAATTTGGGGGTAATTTTGGGGCGGGATGGGTTTGGTTTGGGATTGTTTTATTATTTAAGGTTTGATCGTGTTTGGGTGATGGGTTGACCGGGGTAGGGTAACAGGCCTGGGTAAAGTTTTTAGGTGATGGGCTTTTTTGGTTCTTGGGCTTTGGATGTGTTGGGTAGATTTAGTGGATCAGGTTTTGGTTTATTAGTGTTAGGATTTGTATTTCAAGGACCAAAAGTGTATTATCCCAAACCTTAGTGACCAAAACTGTATTTCTCCAAAAGTTTCTTCCAAGGGTAATTTATATCATTTCTGAATCATGAAGGATCAAGTTTGACTTTTCTTCGGATTTTTCTTCAAAGGACCACTTTTGTAATTATCTGAAACTTGAGGGACTAAATTCGCCAATTTCTCAAAACTTTGTTCAGGGACTAAACTTGTAACATGATGAATCTCTGAGGTTGATTTTGTCATTTTGAGCTTGGACTTTGACTATTTGACTTCCCCGGCTCCGGCATTTGACACTTTCCATTCTCGTGCTCGTTTTTGTCGGTTTTGGTGTCGATTTTGTTCAGTTTTCTCATATCCGTACCTGCACATACACAAATACAAAAACATGCATTCTCTTGGCATTTTTAGTTAGTATTAGGTGTTTTTGGTCTGAAATAAAGCCTAAAAAGGATGAGTGATTAAGCACTCATCAATATAGCATATATATATATATATATATATATATATATATATATATATATATATATATATATATATATATATATATATATATATATATATATATATATATATATATATATATATATTTGTATGTAAGCGTACTAAGTGTAAATAATTAATTATAAATGTATCGAGCATGGTCGTCAGGATCTCGATCCTGATCTTAGGATCTTACGATTTTACGATACTGCCAAGCAAAAACGATCCGGATCTTATGTAGGATCTTTGAAAGCTTAAGATCGTATAGGAACCCGATGCTGACCATAGGATCTTAGGATCTAATCTGAGCCGATCTTACTTTTCTCGAACTAGCAAACTAAAAAACTACAAATTATGAATTGTGTTTTGTAAAATTGAAAAAACAACATGTTATAATCTTCTTATACATTTCATAACCATAATTTAGGACAACATTTCTATGAAACATTTATATAATTTTGTGTTTATGTATATAATAATTTATAAATTTGTATAATATTACAAAGGATACTTAAAAAATGCATTACGGTAGGATCTTAAGATCCCGATCCGATCTTACGATCTCGATCTTGCAAAGACAAAATCGATCCTAAGTAGGATATGATCCCGATCTTGAAAACCTTGATATCGAGATTTTCGAGCCGAAGGTGAACCGAATTCAATTATTAGATTATATTTCAATTTTAATTTGTGTAAGACAACACACCTTTACAAATAAACTGAGCTTTTCGAGTGATCAAGCTCAAACCGAGTTCAAACTTTCTCGATCCTGGATAACATGATCGGGAGGTCCTTGTATACTTATTTCTTATTAGTGTCTGTGACAAACGGTATACACCTACCAAGCCGGTGTAACCCATGCATGACCGCCTTTAATAACTTCAAATACAATTCATATATCATTCAATTCACACTATATATAACTGTACTATACACCTACCAAGCCGGTACAACCCATGCATGACCGGTGATAATGGCTAATTCACATGGGTCATGGGTCATATGCATTAAGTTATCACTGGTCACATTCAATAATGGGTATTTGACATCATATGGGTCATATGCATTAGGTTATCACTGGTCACATCCATGACTGTTGATCATTGGGTAATTAACATGGGAAATGGGTCATGTGCATTAATATTGGGTTGTAGTGACATGTCATATATGTTATCGACCAATACATGATTGGTGATCGACAATGGGTAATTAACATGGGTCATGGGTCATGTGCATTGGATTTTGTAAACTAAGACAAATACTATACAACATTTTATACATTTTGTATTTTTTTACGTTTTCATCCGTTTGTAACGTTTTTCGTCCCTTTTTGACCGTTTTTAATCAATTTTGATCGATGTCGCTAGTTTTCGACCAACGTTGACAATTTTTGACAGATTTCGACGGATTTAGACCGTTTTAGTCCGACTATGACCGATTGCGACCCTTTTCGACCGATTTCATCCATTTTGAATGTTTTCGGCAATTTTCGCTCGTTTTCATATGTTCTAAGCTTTTCTGAATGTTTTCCTCTGTATTAAAATGTTATGAAACATTTATTACGTTTTCGTACATTTTTTTACGATTTTTTCATTTCCATACGTCCTTCGATCCTTTATTCGGGTGATTCGGGTCAACCCGAGTAACCCAAATACTAAATAGGGTCCCGTATCGGGTTGAAAAGATTTGGCTAACTCGGATACGGGGTCGGCCCGATTGACCCGAATAAGGATTAATGGCCATCAATTTTTGATCTTCTGTTATACATACGGCTAATGATTTGCACACTCAAAAAAATTATTTGTACACTCAATGTACAAGCGGTTGAAGTAGAGTGTTTAATACTGTGCAAGTATTTAATGCACAGATGGAGTGTCCCAATCAATTTATAAAGTGTGCAAATCAATTCCCTTTCACATAAACCCTAATTTAACACACTCTAAAAAATCATAACAAATCGCAAATCAAAATCAAACTAACTCATGTCGTCTTATCTTTGTGAAGATTACTGCAGATGTAATAGGCCAACAATGGTGGTAACATCTTGGACACCATCCAACCCTGCACGACGTTTCATTTGCTTCCAAAATCGATGGGTAAGTTATCAGATACATTTTGTTTAAAGATTATTAAGTTTAATGTTTAATATACTACATTTTTTTGATTTTAGAAATCGGGTACGAAGAAATGTGAACAATTTGATTGGTATGATCCAGAGGAGGAATGTGATTGGTATAAGATGCATTTGTTTGAGATGTATAGCAAACTGAATCCCAATCAAAGGCGTGAGGTTCAAATTAAAGTTAATCGTCAAAGAAGGATTGAAGAATTGGAGGCAGAGTTGACAAATGCCTTAAAGAAAGTCAGTGTTTGGAAGTCAACACTTTGTGTTTTTGCAGTTGTTGTTTCTTTGGTACTTGCACTGAAGTAGTATAGTGTTTATGGCTAGATTGTGTGGTTTGTAGTGGCTCATGTACCCCATCTTTATGGTGAATGGTTAAGTGTTTGCTTGTAAATTTAACTAATTTTGATCTTTTGGCTACTCGATATCTTTTGGCAGTAATTACCCAAAATGGCACAATTTGACTATCCTGTTTGACCTTATGCAAATGAATGTATAGGCACAAAACTACCAAATATTACCCAAAGTGACAATCATGATTGGCTATTAGTTATCTTTTGATAGTCATTACCCGGAATTGCCCAAATTCACTTGGAGACTCTTTGAATTTTGCAAATGAAAATCAAGTTTGACAATCTTTGTTTGACTTTAAACAAAGCATCATAACATAGTCAAAAAAGCAACATAACATAATTAATCAACAAAAAGATAACTTGATCATATAGTCATCGATAACTTGATTAACAAAGAAACATAACATAAGTTTTCTTTGAACACACAAACATTAAACTTCAAGTAAACATAACATAAGTTTTCTTCGAGTCACGGTCAAACATTTATTCCCTCGGGTCAAAACCCGATCCCAAATCATTGTTGGAAATATTAAGTTTGGAAGTTTATTATTCATAAAGCATGAGATACAAGTAGTTATTGCATCAACTCATTGTACTTGGTAAGTCAAGACTTGGTAAAAGGAAAATGGAGACTTTTGCGTACCACACTCAATTCCGTATCTTTAGGAATAGTTTTAAAATATCTTCAATACACAGTATGATTTAGGCGCCTTTGGTCAATCCCTTTTCCCGCCAAAAGTCTTGGAAACCGTTCATATACCTCTCCATCCTATTTATACCTCTCTATTGTACATATACCAAATAACACACACTAACACATATATTTCTTTAAAAGAAAACTTCAACAATGGCAGCAAATGGTAACTTTCAAAATGATGTAGAAGAGTACGAGTGGGTATTAAACAATAGTTTGCTATGGGACGTAGTGTTTAATCATTTCGGGAATGATCCCGTTTACGAATATGGGTCGTATAGGCAGGTAGATACGTGGATGAGGTCAATAATTTACTGGGATGAGCGTTGGAGACTGAATGATGTGGAGGTGGAGGAAGAAGATAAAGAGGATGAGGAGGATCAACAGGATGCGCAGCAAAATGTAGTGGAGCAGCAAAATGAAGAGGATGCGCAGCAAAATGTGGTGGAGCAGCAAAATGAAGAGGATCAGCAGCAAAATGTGATGGAGCATCAAAATGTGGTGGAGCATCAAAACCAAGGGGGTCAACAAGATGGGTTTGCATTTGCAGACCCATTAAATCTAGAAAACAGGATTACCAATCTTGAAATTAAGTTTCAATATCTCCTGGAAAGGAAAAGGATGCAACGCAGGGAGTAGAGCGCTCTGGTTTTAAAAAGTTGGTGTGAAATGGAGTGAAGCAGTTTTTAATGATGATGTTTTTATGTTTTTAGTAAATTTAGTATTTAGGTAGGATAATTAATTATATTTATGTTTGCAGCTTTTATGAAAGGTTGTATCTTTTAAAAAATATCAATGAAAATTTTGAGACCTTGTATGGTTGCTTGTGATGACAAACTGTCAAAGGTGTGTTTGGTTTCTTGGACAAAAGCAGTATGTCTAATTGTTAAAATCCAGAAATGATGTGTTAATGTTGCTAGTTATAAATAGTATTGCTAAGTGTAATTGATGATGTGATTATTGTGATTCGGGTAATGAGTTAGGTTTTGTGTTTTTGGGACTAATATTTTGCAGGATAAGCTGAGAAAAGTACTGGAGTCTTGAAAAATAAGCCGTTTCGAGTGGTAACTGACTTAGTGTTGCTAGGCATATTTTAGTGATGCTAAGCCTAACTTAGTCCGGCTAAGGGTTGTTTTGCAATTTTTGAGAGTGCAGGGTACTGTTTTAGAAATATGAACTGTTGATGCATAATCTGGCGCAGGCTGGATTCGACGACTCTCCCTGGGCCGTTAGTCGTCTTCTCGAGCCCTGAGTAGACCTGTCAACAAAGAGAACCCATTAGGAGTGGACCCGAGGCCGTAGCCCCGGGATCCACCTCCGACGGTCTAGTTAGTATTGGTGTGATATAGCATAGAAGAGTTAGGTTTAGCGTAACCTGTTATCTTCTGTTGTGAATGGAATCCCATCCCTATATTTATAAGACATGGATTAGGGTTTAGGCGTAGAGTGGGCCGCTGTCTTCCAGGCCTGGCCCATTCTTGGCCCAGTCCAAACCATACGTCCACAAGCCCCCCAAGTTTAGTATGACATAGTGCGTGGCTATGTTATGCTAGACTTAAGTTTTGTTCCTGGCCGCGTAGGCAAAATCAACCATGACAACATGGCCCATGTGTGCGCAACTTGTGTGCACATGGGATGGACCATATTGCGCAGCCCACATGCGACAATGCGCACTGGGATTGCGATTGTGATTGTCTCACAATGGTGAAAGTGGATCTCGTATGTTGCATCCTGGGTAAGGGCGTACCTTTTGTACCAGTAGCGATGCAGCATGGTGCGACAGAAGACATGCTTTTGTGGCAGAAGTGCGCTGTGCGCGACAAGGATGCGCGCTGTGCGCGAACATTACATTCGTCTTTACAACCGACAGAGGATGTCTCCCCTGCGGCAAGATGGTGCGAATATTTAAATCCTACTTTGTACCGAGCTTGCAATACCTGTTACGTACGATCTGCTTCCAAATGCACCTGAATGACGCGCACGAAAACAGTGGTAGTATATACCCTGGTAGCCCCCAAGTTTGATGGTGCTACTCGTGTAGGAGCATTAAATTTAGTTATTCAAATCCTGAAAAACACTTAATGCAAATATTAAAAATATATGTCGCAAATCGCAACATATAAAACCTAATGAAGTAAAAGATTAGCGTGAAGCAATATATAGCACATAGCATATGAAATTAACACATAAGAGAAGTAGCAGTGCGAATTACGCCTATCGTGAGGTTTTACAAACTATATAAGAGAAGTAGCACATAGCTAATCTACATACGCAGTGCGCTCATGGAGATTGATTGATCTTTTTCTTTTTTATTATAATAAAAACAATGCCGTGGATGGTCACACCATGACCACGACTAATAGTTTCAATTGCACGCACAGACGCAGATGGATGTATCGTGACCGCATAGACTCTAACGTTTGTGGATGATCGCAGATGACCACGGCTTTTTGTCCAGTGCGCTCATGGCGATTGACTAGCATCGTGGTGCCTGTACGTGACAGTGCGCTCATGGCGCCAATCTGCGAAGATGTCCGGACGCATGGCCTAACGCGGGTAGATTTATCATGACTGCCTTGTTCGCGGCTAAAAGATAAAGTAGATCCGATCGGGCGGACTTAGTGCGCTTATAGGTAAAATCGTGTTTACCAAGCTTAAAAGATTAAGATAAAATCTTATGAATATTTAAAAGATATGCGCAAAAAATATTGGGATATCTTTTTTAATTTTAGAAAATATTGGTAATATGTTATTACCAATTTAAAAAGATCAAAATAATAATTTGAAGTGACATTTAAGTAAGGGACAAAAATTGTGTTTTTCTCATGCCAAATGTTAAGGAACGTGTTCTACTCAAGCAATACGTACGATCTGCTTCCAGAGTGGGATTAAAATCACTTAATATTTGCACTTGTTGACCCCTACCTATATACCCCATGCTAATAGGTATATGTCCATGGCTATGTAAGTACACTATATTAGATATAGTTGCGTACTATTTAACAGACTTGTACTCGTATTGCAAATCATGTGGGAAAGGTATATACATCCTTTCAATGCACTATGTTCCATACTACCAGATGTGCGGTGCTTTTAAAGTGATATTAAAATCACATGACGTTTACTGATTTGGTAAATCAAGTCTTACGCATGGCAGAATGCAATGAGTGAAAAACAAAAACGCAAGGGTTTTAGAGTTACCGACTTTAGAAGCTGATTTCTGCTTTTCGGTAATATGAGAACACGAAACATAGTTTATTCATGGTCCCACGGATGGCGCCAACTTGTTGATGCATAATCTGGCGCAGGCTGGATTCGACGACTCTCCCTGGGCCGTTAGTCGTCTTCTCGAGCCCTGAGTAGACCTGTCAACAAAGAGAACCCGTTAGGAGTGGACCCGAGGCCGTAGCCCCGGGATCCACCTCCGACAGTCAAGTTAGTATTGGTGTGATATAGCATAGAAGAGTTAGGTTTAGCATAACATGTTATCTTCTATTATGAATGGAATCCCAGCCCTATATTTATAAGACATGGATTAGGGTTTAGGCGTAGAGTGAGCCGCTGTCTGCCGGGCCTGGCCCACTCCTGGCCCAGTCCGGACCATACGTCCACATGAACGGTTAAGGGTTTGTACACTTCAATCATTCACAGTTTCACACAAATGTTTTTATCCGATCAAAACTCTATCAAACATAAAACCACTGCTTGATTTTATCAATTAATTGCAATTCCCAGCAAAACCCTACACAAATTTTCAAATTTCACAATGTCGACTCTGTCTTTTGCCAACAAGCATAACATGATTGCATTCTTGCAAAAGCCCACCAAGGAGAATGAAGAGTTCACTGAAGTTGTTGATTTTCTCAATGCTACTCATATTAGGTATGCATTAACAGTTAACCCTACTGTATATGTTTTCAACATCAAACAGTTTTGGGCTACTACAAAGGTCAAAACTATTGATGAGGAAGTACAGATTCATGCCCGTGTGGATGGGCAAAAGATTATTGTTACAGAGGCATCTGTTAGAGAAGTTCTTCATCTAGGAGATGTTAATGGAATTGAGAATCTTCCAGACTCCACAATTTTTGAAAACCTTCAAGAGATGGGGTATGAAAGAAAAAATGATTCTTTGAAATTTAATAAAGGTGGCTTTCCCCCACAGTGGAAATTCTTAATTCACACTTTGTTAAAGTATCTTAACCCAAAGACTACTGGTAGGAATGAGTTTAGTAGTAACATGGCTTCTGCCCTTATATGTTTGGCAAAAAATAAAGAATAATTCAATTTTTCAAAATTAATTTTTGATCATGTGGTTAAAGCCTTGGATAATTCTTCAAACCAACATTACTTATATCCAAGATTTTTGCAACTTCTTATGGGCAAACAGTTTACAAATAAGAAAGTTCACGACAAGGTTTATCTTATTCACTCTCATATTAAAAAGGTCTTTTCTAACATGAAGAGAAAGGGTAAGGACTTTCCTGTTATAGTTAAACCATTGTTTCAAGAAATGTTGGAACTAGGTCAACATAAGAATGGTGAAGGTTCAAGAACTTATAATGAATCAAGTTCTAATGGAACTGATTCAGGTGAAGGAAACCGCAGGTGCTAAGAAACCAAGGGGGACAATGCAAGTGATGAGGATAAAAGTGGTGAGGAAGAGATGGAACTTGTTAAAGAATTGATGGTTAAATATACCAAACTTAAAGAACAGGTTCTTGGCCTACAACAAATCACAGATACTTAGGGGGATGTAATTACAGGTTTGAAGCTGAGGGTTAAGCAATTGGGAGGTCAGAAGGGGTCAAGAACCAGGTCATTCAAAAGACTGAAAAAAGTGGGCACAAGACAAAGTATTAGTTCATCTGAAAGAATAAGTTTAGGGGAGGATGATCCCAAACAGGGGAGGAATGAAACCAAGGATTCAGGGGAAACTATGGAAAATTTTGATAGTGCTGCTGCTGGTGATGACATTGGTGTGGATATGGATGTGGATTCTGGTGAGAATGATGATGAGTATGTGGTTGCTGATAATCAAGGTTGTGAGGTTGTTATGGAAGCAGCAATCAAAGGCATGGGAGATTCTACTACTGGTGAAAGTGAAGAAATGGCCAAGGAGGATACTACTGTTGAGGAAAATGTTCCTGTTGCTAGTGATGATGATGAAACTTTGGCTGAAGCAATGATTCTATTGAAGACACAATTTAACAAGCAGTGCTACAATCACCACTACCAACAGAACAATCACAACCACCACCACAACAACCAAGAGTACCTGTCAAAGGTGTGGTGATTAGAGAACCAACTCAACAAATCAAGAAGAGTGTACAAGAGCCAAGTTATAAGGGCAAAGGCAAAGGTATTATGGTTGAAGAGCCCAAGAATGATCCTTTAAAGGATCTTCCTTTTGTGTACTGGCCCAAACACAAGCAACTTGAAGTAGATGGAGCTGCTGCAAGAAAATTGGTTGCTTCGTTTGCAGAGGAGAATCAGATGATACTTAAACAAAGAAGGAAAAACGTTGAAGCTGAGGCCAAAACAAAAGCACTCTTGGATTCTTGGGATGAAGAAAGGATTAAAGGTGATGCTGATATTGCACTGATGAAGCAAATAAAAGAAGAAATGCAAGAGTACTCTCAAGAACAAAAAGATGAATGGAAGAGGAATTATGAAGCTGAAAGGAAAAAAATTTATCTCAATCAAAGAAAGAAGAGAAAAGTGCTCAGTCGTCCAACAGTTAAGTAAAAGAGGAAGTACTATGAGTACTGTCTAAACAATATGAAGGGTTAGAAGCTTGTTCAATTAAAGCGATACTCAGATGATGAGATCTTCAAAATGTATGAAACAGCAAAAAACTCAATGTAACTAATATATATCAATGTTAATGATAACTGACTTCACATTTTGCTATAAATAATAGTCACATGAATATTTCACAATGTGACTATTTTGAATGTATTGGTCACATATAATACCCTTATAATGTGGCCATAAACATCATTTAGATACACATTTCTGATATGGTGTGACTATTGTAAAGCCTATAGTTACAATGTGACTATTTTATTTTTTTATTTATTTTTTATTTTTTTTATGTTTTTTTGTAAAGCCTATAGTCACATGATCGTTTTTCAATTAAGCGTGACTATACACATTAGGATTTGGCAAGCAAACACACACTAAACTTTAGACACACATATTAACTTACGTGACCATATGTATCAAATTTTCGTTACACTTAATCATGTTTCTATGGTTTAGTGTGACCATATATGACATTTGGTCACACTCGTCAAGTGTGTGACATATATTTGTCACTATTAAATGCATATCGTGACTAACGCTTCAAACTTACTGTTCCGTTGTCACACATTTCAAACCCTATGTGGCTAAATATTTAGCAAAGAATAGTAGTCACGTTTAAATAATGTCTGAGAAACTTGACTATATAATTTAGCCACATACACAATTACCTCATGTGACCATATATGGATTTTGGTCACACTGTTCAATTGTGTGACATATATTTGTCTGATGAGGCGAAAAATGATCCATTTTTAGGGGGTCATTTAAGCCCGAATCCGACTTTATTTGATCAAATATTGCCCTAAATCGTTCCTTTTGTGATTTTAGGTGTTTGGAGAGTGAATTCTGGAAAAGAGGCTATTTTGGACGTTTTTGGAGCATAAAGTGAAGAAAACGACAAAGTACCAAAAATCCAAGCTGGAAATACAAGGTGACGGCGTCAAGGGTTTGCTCTTGATGGCGTCAGACAAGATGAATATTTTACCGTAGCTGGTGACGGCGTCAGATGGAGAGATGACGGCGTCAAAGTGGCCAAGATTAATTTACCGTAGGTGGTGACGGCGTCACATAGGCCGTCACAATTGGATCTAGGGCGTTCGAGGAAGTGTATGGCGGCGAGTTGACGGCGTCAGATTTTACTCTTGACGCCGTCAGGACGATTTTCCTATATATAGTTTTCTAGTTTTTTCATAAAAAAACGAGAGAAGTTTTGCTGAAACCCTAAAGACGATTTTGGTCCCTCTTTTACAGGTTTTTCAAGGGTTCCAAACCCTTGAGACCTTGCATTGTAATTGAGATAAGTATACTCTTAATTCAATCAATATGTCTATGTGTTGGTTGTTTATCTTTTGCTCTTATCTTAATTCTACTATGCTAGGCTAGATTTACTTTGTGTTTGCTTAGATCTAATGAAACCTGGATGTTGATTATGTGTTGATTACTTGTCTATTCTTGTTCTTGGATGAATGATATTATATGTTAGGCTTAAGAAAACTGGCAGATCTCCAAATGGTAACATGCTTGAACGTCTTAAGAAACATGAACCGAGGCGTACTAGGTCTTTATTGGTTGTATTTAATGCATGAGCCACTGTTTACAATCCCTATAGTTGTGCTGGGTCATGGTGTAGGAGGAGATAAGAGCTCATAGAGTTGGGGAGTTATGTATGCCACCCCACGAATGGTATTAAGGAATACAATCCGTCATCCATACAAGTGTAACAAGTAATTGACATGTAAAAGATGTCTAGGGAGTAATGAAGTCTAAGTAAACACAATTTCTCCAAATACTGCTCACAACCTTAGTTTAATATTAGCTTAATTTCATTTTCATTAGTTTAATTAGTTATAAAGTAGTTTTTGGGTTAGTTGAATAACAACTAATTCCGCCCACTCTTTCAAAAACCCGAGATTTACTTGCTTTCATTAAAATATAAAAACACAAAAATAATCATCCTTCATCTTTAGAGCTATTAATTAGGTTTTCTAATCCTAGCGACACTATTCCTAAGCTGAACGATCAATCCCCCGGTACTTGTCACTATACTATACTACAACGATCAGGTACACTGCCTGGTGGGGGTTGTAAGCCTCGCGAGATCCCTCGAGAGGTAAAGCAAGGTGCGATTCCCACGCATCAAGTTTTTGGCGCCGCAGCCCGGGGAATAGTTATTGTCTAGGTTAGGATTTCTTTTTATTAGGTCTACATGCTAGATTCCTTTCTAGTAAGATTTTTATTTTTATTTTTAGGTCTTCTTTAGTCTATCTTATTTCTTCGTGCCTTTGTTCGTAACTCTTTACCATCCGACATCATGGAAGGTGGTAACATCTTTGAACCCGTCATCCCACCACAACAAAACCCACCATTAGAACCCCTTAGGCCCCGAACCTTAGGAGAGTATTCCCGACCTAGCCACCAAGGCTACCGAAACACCATTGAGCTCACCGGAGCCAATGTGACCCCCTTGCGATCCGACACCATCCGGTTGGTGCAAAGCGGATGTGCATTCCATGGACTTCGTTCCGAAGATCCAAACCAACACCTTAAGGACTTCCTCAAAATCGTAGATTCCATAGACCTAGGTGTTGAAACTAGAGAGACTACCCGATTACGCCTATTCCAATTCTCTCTACGGGATCAAGCTAGTCAATGGCTTGAGCGTTTACCCGCGGGATCCATCACCACATGGGATGATCTCGCCACTCGTTTCCTTGCTCAATTTTTCCCACCGGGGAGAACTACTAAGCTTAGAAATGACATCTTGATGTTCCAACAACGTCAAAATGAATCTTTTTATGAAGCATGGACTCGTTTCAAGGACTTACTCCAAAAAGTCCCTCATCATGGCATAGATCTTTGGCTCCAAGTCCAAATTTTCTATGACCATATCGATATCCCCACGAGGCAAACCATTGACCAATCGGCCGGTGGTAAGCTACGTGATCTTAGTGCGGAACAATCATGGGAACTCATAGAAGATCTTGCTCTCTATGACAACGAAAGTTGGAATGATCCCCGTGATTTGAACAAAACGGTCAAGGCAATATCTTTGCCTTCGAACAATTCAAGTACTCCCGACCGTAGGATCATGGAACTTGAGGACCAAGTCAAGTTTCTCATGAAATCTTACGAAGCTCCGAAGCATTCAAGCCAAGTGAACAAAATCACTTCTTCATGCGAATTATGTAGTGATCCCCATGACACTCGTGATTGTATGGAACTCCCCGGAACAGCTTTTGCGGACTACGCATCCACGCGTACCGACGAAGCGGGAGATAAGTGGTACACTTTCAAGCCCGAGCCGAACACATACGGTGATTCATACAACCCCTCATGGAAAAATCACCCAAACCTTAGGTGGAAACAAAATCAACCCAATTCTTCCAACCCGCCTAATCGTTACCAATCAAACGGTCCACCACCCAACCGTACCTTCAACAACAATCCTTCTAACAACTATGGTAGTACCAACAATCTTGAAGGATTGATGTCGAAATTTATGGCATCTCAAGAAGCCCGCATAGGTAGGTTTGAAAACGAATTCAACCAGCAACAAACGGAGATGACCAACAAAATCGACAATTTGTTGAAAGCCCTCAACAACCAAACATTAGCCACACCTAGGAAGGACACTAGGGACACAAATAGTGGAATTCAAACTAAGGACCCCTCATCATCCAAACATGTCCACTTTGTCAATGTTGCCACCATTAAGCCAATAGATAGAGAGATAGAGGAGAGTGACAAGGATGAAGCTAAGGTAGAAGCCAATAGTGAGGATGAGAGTGGGGAAGTTGAGGTTAAAAAGGATGAGAAATTGGAGGAGATAGGACCTATAGAGAAATACTTTGATAAGTTGCCAACCGAGGAGGAACGGGAATACCATAAGGATTTATTCGATAGTCCCGAGAAAACATATATCTTTGGCAACCCCCTGATCAAAATGGGAGACCCCTCCAACATTAACATCCCATGTAATATAGGGCACATGCATATATGGAAAGCTTACATCGACCTTAGATCACCCGTGAACATCATGACTAGGACTTATTACAATTGGGTGATGAAGAAGCAACTCAATTTTAGGTTGATGCCCGGTAAGAATCTGATAAGTAATTTTGCAGGAAGAGTGAAAGGATTGCATGTGATTATAGGGAATCTCACCTATGAGATTGATTTTATGATAGTGGAAGACACTCGCCCAGTGATTGATGCTGACCTAAGCCAAATAATATTCGGGAAACCATTTGTTGAGGCCACTAGGATGAGTTATGATCCGACTTTAGGGATAGTTAGATTCAGGAAAGATAATGATGAGGTCGCTTATCAAATGCCCTACAAGATCGAACAATACCGCCTTCTCTCTAATTTCGAAAAAGAACACAAGCAAGCGGCTTATTATAGGAATGAGGAGGATAGACGTAGAGGAGTAGAGTATGTTAGAAATAGGATGCTTGGTTTCTACAAAGAATGCTTGCAACTAGGTCCGGAATACAAAACTGGTTTAGAAGATGACCTAGGTAGTGGAACCAATTATGAAATCACGTAGTAACCCACGACTTTGAGTCTAGCTACAAGACTCGTAAATAAAGAAAAGCGCTTCTTGGGAGGCAACCCATGTTTTGTGTGATTTTAATTGTTTGATTGTTATTTGCTTCCGTATGCATGTTTTATTTTTATTGTTGGTTGATCATGTTTCTCAATTAAAATGTGAAATACTTTATTATGTTGTTTGGCCTAGTCTTAACTTCAACCTAAAGGTATTTTTGCAAAAGATAAGTGTAAGGGGAAACCCCAAATATGTTTTTAAGAAACAAACCGATCATGATTCTCCACAATATTTAATGAACATGTATATTCGTATTTGTTAGAGTCAAATGCTTGTATTGAGTCATAATGAAGTTTTGCAGGATTTTCCAGGAAGTAGGACAAGGTTTTTCCAGAAATTTTCCGGAAACTTAACATAAAGATTTCTGCAGGTCCATTCTGACGGCGTCAGGCAATTGCTCTTGACGGCGTCAGGAGTCAAAAATCTGGAAATTTTACCCGTTTTGTTTTTCTAACGGAGTCTTATGGTTTTTGTGAATTATTAAGTTTTATAATCTCCAGGAAATCTGCAAACTTCATTCCACAAGCATTATATCTTACTTTGTTTTCTAGGATTTAGTAATTTATATAGGATGCCGCCGATTTTACGCGAGGTTGCCTTGTCTACTTTTTTCAGGATTTACAGGTTATTTAAGACAAGAAGATGATTTATATTCTGGAAGGGAAGCTTTGATTGTTCATTTTCTTGGAGGAAGATTTAACCTGGCCAACCTAAAATCCATACCGAGCGAATCAGGGGAGTATTTGATTTCATTCTCTTTACTTTTTCACTTTTACATTCTTTACTTGAACATTGGGGACAATGTTCATCCTAAGTGTAAGGGGAGGGTAAAAAGATGATACCTTACATATGCACTTTCGCTTGAGTTTGTTTTGTTTAATAGTAGATGAGTAATAAAACTATGAGAAATACTTGTTAGTGTAATTTTAGCGCCAAATTTAAAATTTTTTACAACATTTAGGAGTGAAACTTTAGCCATAGCAAGCGTCTCATGGATAGGAGATTGTATGACTAGCACATAACCGTATATTCAGAAAAAATTTTCCACCCAAAGATGTGAGGTTCGCCTTTAGTTTTGATAGGAAAAGCATTTATTATTGGTGCTTATGAGTGTACCGGTAGCATTTAGATTCTAGAACTTGCGTTAGTGATGCATCCCGAAACTGCTAGTGAGACTACATTCGTGTGGTAGGATTTACTACATGATAAGAGGCATTAGGATCACCCTTGTGTTAAACCCGTATCATAATTACTTGACCATTTAAGTCATATTACTTGGCTAGTTAAGTCAACTAATTTTTCCCACACCCTTAGCGTTGTACTCATTTTTAGTACACGAAACCCCTAGTACACCCCTCCGAGCCTATCTTTTCGTTTCTAACTTTAAGCATCTTACTTAAAGGAAGAATTTGTTACACCCCACTTAAATGTACACCCAAATCGCCTTAGCCTTCCGTGTATGCGCTCATCTTTAGTGCATTATTGTTATTTGTTAAACCCTAAGTTAACTTTCTAATTGATTACATGGTTGCTAAGTCGAGTCATATCCTTGTACATATTGTTTTGGGACGATTGGGACTCATGGGTAAGTACTTATTTTATGGAGTAATGGGGAAGAACATCATATTATTACCCCCATATGTACGTTAATCTTAAAAGTGCTCCAAGTGTTTTGATTTTCTTAATTCGAGTCATTAGAATAGTTAATGTAAAGTATGTAAAGATTCAAGTGTAAGGGGATTGCTCATACCCCTATGATGTATTATTTTGGATGGTAGGGTAAGAGTGTATGCAAAAAAAAAAAAAAAAAAAAAAAAAAATAGAGAAAAGAAAGAGAGAAAAAACATACGGACTACCATCCCGTTCTTATTCTATGTTCATTTTATGTTTTTGTTATTTTTCATTTATTAGCTTAAGTCGAGTCTAGTCTTGGCTTAGCAACGCCATCTTGTACATGTAATTTACTAAGATTGTTAACTCGCCTCCAGTAAAATTCCCTTTATCCAACAAAACCGTGTAATTCATATCCCTACACCTAACGTTATAACCCTTTTAAAAGACCTCTTTGATAGTTTATCCTAGGTGCTTACGCCATGTGGTGGAGGTTTGATCCTTTCCCAAGCCTATGGTAATCTATTTTGTTATGACAGGTAGTGAGAGATATCTTCCATTTCCATATTGTTATATTACTTTATTACACCCGAGAGATGTGAGTATCTAAACACTATTTGTGAGGTGCTTGTGTATGACCTCCATGCTTGTCTATTGGTCTTTAGTGGAACGATTATTTGTTGTAATTACTTTTATATTAGTGTTAAATGACCCCTAACTTGTCTTTCAAGTAGAATAAAAGCTCATTTGCTTGAGGACAAGCAAATCACAAGTGTAAGGGTATATGATGAGGCGAAAAATGATCCGTTTTTAGGGGGTCATTTAAGCCCGAATCCGACTTTATTTGATCAAATATTGCCCTAAATCGTTCCTTTTGTGATTTTAGGTGTTTGGAGAGTGAATTCTGGAAAAGAGGCTATTTTGGACGTTTTTTGAGCATAAAGTGAAGAAAACGACAAAGTACCAAAAATCCAAGCTGGAAATACAAGGTGACGGCGTCAAGGGTTTGCTCTTGACGGCGTCAGACAAGATGAATATTTTACCGTAGCTGGTGACGGCGTCAGATGGAGAGATGACGGCGTCAAAGTGGCCATGATTAATTTACCGTAGGTGGTGACGGCGTCACATAGGCCGTCACAATTGGATCTAGGGCGTCCGAGGAAGTGTATGGCGGCGAGTTGACGGCGTCAGATTTTACTCTTGACGCCGTCAGGACGATTTTCCTATATATAGTTTTCTAGTTTTTTCATAAAAAAAGGAGAGAAGTTTTGGTGAAACCCTAAAGACGATTTTGGTGCCTCTTTTACAGGTTTTTCAAGGGTTCCAAACCCTTGAGACCTTGCATTGTAATTGAGATAAGTATACTCTTAATTCAATCAATATGTCTATGTGTTGGTTGTTTATCTTTTGCTCTTATCTTAATTCTACTATGCTAGGCTAGATTTACTTTGTGTTTGCTTAGATCTAATGAAACCTGGATGTTGATTATGTGTTGGTTACTTGTCTATTCTTGTTCTTGGATGAATGATATTATATGTTAGGCTTAAGAAAACTGGCAGATCTCCAAATGGTAACATGCTTGAACGTTTTAAGAAACATGAACCGAGGCGTACTAGGTCTTTATTGGTTGTATTTAATGCATGAGCCACTGTTTACAATCCCTATAGTTGTGCTGGGTCATGGTGTAGGAGGAGATAAGAGCTCATAGAGTTGGGGAGTTATGTATGCCACCCCACGAATGGTATTAAGGAATACAATCCGTCATCCATACAAGTGTAACAAGTAATTGACATGTAAAAGATATCTAGGGAGTAATGAAGTCTAAGTAAACACAATTTCTCTAAATACTGCTCACAACCTTAGTTTAATATTAGCTTAATTTCATTTTCATTAGTTTAATTAGTTATAAAGTAGTTTTTGGGTTAGTTAAATAACAACTAATTCCGCCCACTCTTTCAAAAACCCGAGATTTACTTGCTTTCATTAAAATATAAAAACACAAAAATAATCATCCTTCATCTTTAGAGCTATTAATTAGGTTTTCTAATCCTAGCGACACTATTCCTAAGCTGAACGATCAATCCCCCGGTACTTGTCACTATACTATACTACAACGATCAGGTACACTGCCTGGTGGGGGTTGTAAGCCTCTCGAGATCCCTCGAGAGGTAAAGCAAGGTGCGATTCCCACGCATCATTGTCACATACGTATATATATAGTGTGACTAATGTCTCAAAATCATTTGTATCTATCACACGTACCAAATTATAAGTGACTAAATATTCCAAATTTTTTTTCCAGTTACCTCTAGTCACATAAATATTCAAATATGTCACACTGTTCAATTGTGTGACATATGTTTGTCACATACTGATGAGGCAAAAAATGATCCATTTTTAGGGGGTCATTTAAGCCCGAATCCGACTTTATTTGATCAAATATTGCCCTAAATCGTTCCTTTTGTGATTTTAGGTGTTTGGAGAGTGAATTCTGGAAAAGAAGCTATTTTGGACGTTTTTGGAGCATAAAAGTGAAGAAAGCGGCAAAGTACCAAAAATCCATGCTGAAGATACAAGGTGACGGCGTCAAGACTACCTTCTTGACGGCGTTAGACATGGAGAATTAAACACCGTAGCTGGTGACGGCGTCAGAAGGCGTGATGACGGCGTCAAAGTGGCAAGAATAAAATACCGTGGGTGGTGACGGCGTCAAATAGGCTGTCATAAGTGGATCAAGGCCGTCCGAGGAAGTATATGGCGGCGAGGTGACGGCGTCAGAAGTTACTCTTGACGCCGTCAGAGTGTTTTTCCTATATATAGTTTTCTAGTTTTTTCATTAAAAAAAGAGAAGTTTTGGTGAAACCCTAAAGACGATTTTGGTGCCTCTTTTACAGGTTTTTCAAGGGTTCCAAACCCTTGAGACCTTGCATTGTAATTGAGATAAGTATACTTTCAATTCAATCAATATGTCTATGTGTTGGTTGTTTATCTTTTGTTCTTATCTTAATTCTACTATGCTAGGCTAGATTTCCTTTGTGTTTGCTTAGATCTAATGAAACCTAGATGTTGATTATGTGTTGATTACTTGTCTATTCTTGTTTTGGATGAATGATATTATATGTTAGGCTTAAGAAAACTGGCAGATCTCCAAATGGTAACATGCTTGAACGTCTTAAGAAACATGAACCGAGGCGTACTAGGTCTTTATTGGTTGTATTTAATGCATGAGCCACTGTTTACAATCCCTATAGTTGTGCTGGGTCATGGTGTAGGAGGAGATAAGAGCTCATAGAGTTGGGGAGTTATGTATGCCACCCCACGAATGGTATTAAGGAATACAATCCGTCATCCATACAAGTGTAACAAGTAATTGACATGTAAAAGATATCTAGGGAGTAATGAAGTCTAAGTAAACACAATTTCTCCAACCACTGCTCACAACCTTAGTTTAAATTAGTTTAATTTCATTTTCGTTAGTTTATTTTAATTATATAATAGCTTTGGGTTAGTTGAATAGCAACTAATTCCGCCCACTCTTCCAAAACCCGAGATTTTACTTGCTTTCATTAAAATATAAAAATACAAAAATAATCATCTTTCATCTCTAGAACTATTAATTAGGCTTTCTAATCCTAGCGACACTATTCCTAAGCTGAACGATCAATCCCCCGGTACTTGTCACTATACTATACTAGAATGATCAGGTACACTGCTTGGTGGGGGTTGTAAGCTTCTCGAGATCCCTCGAGAGGTAAAGCAAGGTGCGATTCCCACGCATCAAGTTTTTGGCGCCGCAGCCCGGGGAATAGTTATTGTCTAGGTTAGAATTTCTTTTTATTAGGTCTACTTGCTAGATTCCTTTCTAGTAAGATTTTATTTTTATTTTTAGGTTCTCTTTAGTCTATCTTTTCTTTGTGTCTTTGTTTGTAAAAAACCTTTCCATTGACTATTCCGTTAGCCATTATGGAGAACGCGAATCCACCAAGTCCGACACTAGAATATTACCAAAAAAAATATAATTACACCAGTTTGGATATACCAAGATGGACGAATGAAATGAGGCGGACAGGATCTTATATTGATTTTATTGAGTACCTTGAGAAAAGAGACCAAGTGCATAAGACTTTTAAAGAATTCACCTTAGGAGCTCCATCAACCCCTCAAAATGCCTCACTTTGTGAAACCTATGCACCATATAAGCCTTCACCTAGAATAGTTTCGTATGAGCCACCTAGCTGCATGTCATGGTTAGGCCCTACCATAATACAGGATGAACACATAGGTGACCTTGATGTGATGGAGGATGTAGCCAAACATGATCACATTGATCAAAAAGACCTAGGTCTTATGATCGATGATGATGAATCTCAAGAAACAGATGATGAATCTCTTGGGCAATTTGTATATAGCAGTCAGAATATTGAAGATGATCCTTATGATTCGGACATAGAAGTTGAGATGCCTAGAGAAGCACGTGAGATACTTGGGAGAATGTTAGGGCTAGATCCTGACACATGGAATGATGAGGTGAACAACATAAGCCCACAAAATACTCAACCATCATTTGAGGAATACACCCCACCCGTGACTTACCCGGAAGAAGTAGAAGAGACTATAGGAGCCCCAATAGAGGTAGAACCCTTGTACCAAACACCACTAGAGGGTATAGGTTTGAATACTTGTAGTGATAACCTTACTCTTAGTTCTAGGGAATTACCTAGTGTTGATGAACCGGAACCTCAATCTTCATACAACTTTCCATCCTTAGATATAAATCTAGGAGACAAAAGAGGAGCCGACCCACCCATCAACCCATGTAGTCCGGGTAGTCTTAGGATAAAGGTAGTGGACTCTAAGCCTTGTAGAGAGGAAGCCAATATAGGAGTGGAAAATTACCTTACATGCTTACATCACCCATTCATGATTGATCATAAGAAACATTATGGGTTTAAACCGGGTTTATTAGGTCAAGACGGATCCCCAACTAGTAGTCTCTCGAAGTTGATAGAAAATGATCCCTTTCTAGGAGAAAATCTTAATCCACCCATTAACCCGATTGAATTAGGTAAGGTTATGATGATAGGAACACACCCCTTTGAGCATATAACTCATCCACCACTCTTTCCTCACGAGGCATATTTACACCTTAAGGGTGTGTATCGCTACTTCCACCCGCACTTAATCCTAAGTGTAGGGAAAACCTCCCCTATCTTCGTTAAATAAGGGTAGAGTCAGACTCGTGACTCGAACAAAAACAAGCGCTTCTTGGGAGGCAACCCATGTTTTGTGTTATTTTATTTTTGTTTGTTTGTTATTTGCTTCCGTATGCATGTTTTATTTTTATTGTTGGTTGATCATGTTTCTCAATTAAAATGTGGAAATACTTTATTATGTTGTTTGGCCTAGTCTTAACTCCAACCTAAAAGTATTTTTGCAAAAGATAAGTGTAAGGGGAAACCCCAAATATGTTTTTAAGAAACAAACCGATCATGATTCTCCACAATATTTAATGAACATGTATATTCGTATTTGTTAGAGTCAAATGCTTGTATCGAGTCATAATGAAGTTTTGCAGGATTTTCCAGGAAGTAGAACAAAGTTTTTCCAGAAATTTTTCGGAAACTTAACATAAGAATTTCTGCAGGTTCATTCTGACGGCGTCAGGGTATTGCTCTTGACGGCGTCAGGAGTCAAAAATCTAGAAATTTTACCGGTTTTGTTTTTCTAACGGAGTCTTATGGTTTTTGTGAATTAATAAGTTTTATAATCTCCAGGAAATCTGCAAACTTCATTCCACAAGCATTATATCTTACTTTGTTTTCTAGGATTTAGTAACTTATATAGGATGCCGCCGATTTTACGCGAGGTTGCCTTGTCTACTTTTGTCAGGATTTACAGGTTATTCATGACAAGAAGATGATTTATATTCTGGAAGGGAAGCTTTGATTGTTCAATTTCTTGGAGGAAGACTTAACCTGGCCAACCTATAATCCATACCGAGCGAATCAGGGGAGTATTTGATTTCATTCTCTTTACTTCTTAACTTTTACATTCTTTACTTGAGCATTGGGGACAATGTTCATCCTAATTGTAAGGGGAGGGTAAAAAGATGATACCTTACATATGCACTTTCGCTTGAGTTTGTTTTGTTTGATAGTAGATGTGTAATAAAACTATGAGAAATACTTGTTAGTGTAATTTTAGCGCCAAATTTAAAATTTTTTACAACATTTAGGAGTGAAACTTTAGCCATAGCAAGCGTCTCATGGATAGGAGATTGTATGACTAGCACAAAACCGTATATTCAGAAAAATTTTCCACCCAAAAATGTGAGGTTCGCCTTTAGTTTTGATAGGAAAAGCATTCATTATTGGTGCTTATGAGTGTACCGGTAGCATTTAAATTCTAGAACTTGCGTTAGTGATGCATCCCGAGACCGCTAGTGAGACTACATTCGTGTAGTAGGATTTACTACATGATAAGAGGCATTAGGATCACCCTTGTGTTAAACCCGTATCATAATTACTTGACCATTTAAGTCATATTATTTGGCTAGTTAAGTCAACTAATTTTTCCCACACCCTTTGCGTTGTACTCATTTTTAGTACACGATACCCCTAGTACACCCCTCCGAGCCTATCTTTTCGTTTCTAACTTTAAGCATCTTACTTAAAGGAAGAATTTGTTACACCCCACTTAAATGTACAACCAAATCGCCTTAGCCTTCCGTGTATGCGCTCATTTTTAGTGCATTATTGTTATTTGTTAAACCCTAACTTAACTTTCTAATTGATTACATGGTTGCTAAGTCGAGTCATATCCTTGTACATATTGTTTTGGGACGATTGGGACTCATGGGTAAGTACTTATTTTATGGAGTAATGGGGAAGAACATAATATTATTACCCCCATATGTACGTTAATCTTAAAAGTGCTCCAAGTGTTTTGATTTTCTTAATTCGAGTCATTAGAATAGTTTAATGTAAAGTATGTAAAGATTCAAGTGTAAGGGGAATGCTCATACCCCTATGATGTATTATTTTGGATGGTAGGGTAAGAATGTATGCACAAAAAAAAAAAAAAAAAATCGAAAAAATTAAGAAAAAGAAAAAAAAATAGAAAAAAAGGAAAAAGAAAGAAAAAACATACGGACTACCATCCCGTTTTCATTCTATGTTCATTTTATGTTTTTATTATTTTTCATTTATTAGCTTAAGTCGAGTCTAGTCTTGGCTTAGCAACGCCATCTTGTACATGTAATTAACTAAGATTGTTAACTCGCCACCAGTAAAACTTCCTTTATCCAACAAAACCGTGTAATTCATATCCCTACACCTAACGTTATAACCCTTTAAAAGACCTCTTTGATAGTTTATCATAGGTGCTTACGCCGTGTGGTGGAGGTTTGATCCTTTCCCAAGCCTATGGTAATCTATTTTGCTATGACAGGTAGTGAGAGATATCTTCCATTTCCATAATGTTATATTACTTTATTACACCCGAGAGATGTGAGTATCTAAACACTATTTGTGAGGTGCTTGTGTATGACCTCCGTGCTTGTCTATTGGTCTTTAGTGGAACGATTATTTGTTGTAATTACTTTTATATTAGTGTTAAATGACCCCTAACTTGTCTTTTGAGTAGAATAAAAGCTCATTTGCTTGAGGACAAGCAAATCTCAAGTGTATGGGTATATGATGAGGCGAAAAATGATCCGTTTTTAGAGGGTCATTTAAGCCCGAATCCGACTTTATTTGATCAAATATTGCCCTAAATCGTTCCTTTTGTGATTTTAGGTGTTTGGAGAGTGAATTCTGGAAAAGAAGCTATTTTGGACGTTTTTGGAGCATAAAAGTGAAGAAAACGGCAAAGTACCAAAAATCCATGCTGAAGATACAAGGTGACGGCGTCAAGACTACCTTCTTGACGGCGTTAGACATGGAGAATTAAACATCGTAGCTGGTGACGGCGTCAGAAGGCGTGATGACGGCGTCAAAGTGGCAAGAATAAAATACCGTGGGTGGTGACGGCGTCAAATAGGCCGTCATAAGTGGATCAAGGCCGTCCGAGGAAGTATATGGCGGCGAGGTGATGGCGTCAGAAGTTACTCTTGACGCCGTCAGAGTGTTTTTCCTATATATAGTTTTCTAGTTTTTTCATTAAAAAAAGAGAAGTTTTGGTGAAACCCTAAAGACGATTTTGGTGCCTCTTTTACAGGTTTTTCAAGGGTTCCAAACCCTTGAGACCTTGCATTGTAATTGAGATAAGTATACTTTCAATTCAATCAATATGTCTATGTGTTGGTTGTTTATCTTTTGTTCTTATCTTAATTCTACTATGCTAGGCTAGATTTCCTTTGTGTTTGCTTAGATCTAATGAAACCTAGATGTTGATTATGTGTTGATTACTTGTCTATTCTTGTTTTGGATGAATGATATTATATGTTAGGCTTAAGAAAACTGGCAGATCTCCAAATGGTAACATGCTTGAACGTCTTAAGAAACATGAACCGAGGCGTACTAGGTCTTTATTGGTTGTATTTAATGCATGAGCCACTGTTTACAATCCCTATAGTTGTGTTGGGTCATGGTGTAGGAGGAGATAAGAGCTCATAGAGTTGGGGAGTTATGTATGCCACCCCACGAATGGTATTAAGGAATACAATCCGTCATCCATACAAGTGTAACAAGTAATTGACATGTAAAAGATATCTAGGGAGTAATGAAGTCTAAGTAAACACAATTTCTCCAACCACTGCTTACAACCTTAGTTTAAATTAGTTTAATTTCATTTTCATTAGTTTATTTTAATTATATAATAGCTTTGGGTTAGTTGAATAGCAACTAATTCCGCCCACTCTTCCAAAACCCGAGATTTTACTTGCTTTCATTAAAATATAAAAATAAAAAAATAATCATCTTTCATCTCTAGAACTATTAATTAGGCTTTCTAATCCTAGCGACACTATTCCTAAGCTGAACGATCAATCCCCCGGTACTTGTCACTATACTATACTACAACGATCAGGTACACTGCCTGGTGGGGGTTGTAAGCTTCTCGAGATCCCTCGAGAGGTAAAGCAAGGTGCGATTCCCACGCATCACATACGTATATATATAGTGTGACTAATGTCTCAAAATCATTTGTATCTATCACACGTACCAAATTATAAGTGACTAAATATTCCAAATTTTTTTTCCAGTTACCTCTAGTCACATAAATATTCCAAATGGTCACACTAGTCGGATCAAGTGTGGCTGTTTATTTTATTCTGGTACATTTAGTCATGTATAAATGTTACAGTGTGACTGATGAGGCAAAAATTGATCCGTTTTTAGGGGGTCATTTAAGCCGGAATTTGGATTTATTTGATCAAATATTGCCCTAAATCGTTCCTTTTGTGATTTTAGGTATTTTGGGAGTGAATTATGGAAAAGGAAGCATTTTGGACGTTTTTAGAGCATAAAAGTGAAGAAAACGGCAAAGTCTTGATTTTCCTTGCTGGGAACAGTACCTGACGGCGTCAAGAAGGATTTGATGACGGCTTCAAGAGCAATTTTGGTGACGGCCAAGAGAAAACGTGACGGCGTCAGATCAAGGCCGTCAAGAGTAAAAGTGGTGACGGCCCAGAGCAGAAATACACATGACAGCGTCAGATTTGGATCTAGGTAATCCGAGAAGATTTTTGGATGCGGGTTGATGGCGACAGAAGTTTCCTCTTGACGCCATCACCTCATGAAATCTATATATACTTTTCTAATTTTCATTCATAAGTGTGGAACTTAGGAGGAGAATTTTAGGGTCGAACCTATTAAACCCTAACACAACTTTTACAGTATTTTGAAGGGTTTTCACCCCTTGAAACCCGTCATGTTTAATGAAGATAAGTATCCTTTCAATTCATTCAATATGTCTATATGTTGTTTGAATATATCTTATGCTTGTCTTGATTTTAACATGCTAGGCTAGATCTTTTGTGTGTTTGCTTAGATGTAATGAAACCTAGATGTTGATTGTTTGTTTATAGTTGTAATGGATGAATGATTTCAATGTTAGGCTTAAGAAAACTGGCAGATCTCCATTGTGTAACTTGCTTGAACGTCTTCAGAAACATGAACCAATGTGTACTATGTTTTTATGGTTGTATTTAATGCATGAGCGAATTCTAATGATCCCATGTTAGGAGCTTCTTGCAGGCTCGACATAGGAGTGTAGTAGGAGCTTATAGAATTGGGGAAGTAAGTACGCCACCCCATGATTGGTATTAAGGAATATAACCCGTCATCCACGCAACTGTAACAAGTAATTAACATGTAAAAGATATCTAGGGAGTAGTGAAATCTAAGTAAACAGAATTCTCCCATTTATTGTTCACACCATGTTAGTAATTAGTTTAATTTACATTTTTTGTTATTTTGATTGCATCTTAGTTATTGGGTTAGTTGACTAGCAACTAATTCCGCCCACTCCTCTAAAAACCGAGATTTTTACTTGCTTTTATAAAAATATAAAAATACAAAAAAAATCATCCCTCACCTCTTGACGTAGTCCTTAGGTTTTCTAATCCTAGCGACACTATTCCTGAGTTGAACGATCAATCCCCCGGTACTTGTCACTATACTATACTACAACGATCAGGTACACTGCCTGGTCGGGGTTGTAAGCTTCTCGAAATCCCTCGAGAGGTAAAGCCTGGTGCAATTCCCATGTATCAAGTTTTTGGCGCCGCAGCCTGGGGAATAGTTATTGTCTAGGTTAGGTTTTCTTTTTATTAGGTCTACTTGCTAGATTCCTTTCTAGTAAGATTTTATTTTTATTTCTAGATTTTCTTTAGTCTATCTTTTTCTTTCTGTGTTTGTTCGTAATTTTCATTGACTATTCCATTCACCATTATGGAGAACGCGAATCCACCATACTACCGACCACATAATTCACCCACTCCTAATGATATCTTGATGTTTAAACAACATGAGGATGAACCTATCTATGATGCATGGGCTCGTTTTAAATATTTACTCCGAAAAGTCCCTCATCAGAATTTCGATCTATGGTCCCAAATTGAAATATTTTACCATCGTGTCGACCACTATACCAAAATGGACATTGACCGTACCGCAGATTAGGACCTTTGGGGATTAAGTGCTGATGAAGCATGGGAAGCCATAGAGAATTGTGCCATACTCGCTAAGAAGATGGACAACCCAACAAACGTTGTTACGGATCAATTGATAGCAAGTTTAAGGGAACAAGCAAGACGTTTGTTTGGGGATAATAAGCCTATAGATGAGATAACTGGTTGCACGGAGTGGTTTGATTTCACCACAATACAAGCTGAGCGCATTGGTAATCTTGATAAGATGGAGGATAGAGTTGAAAATCTAAGCCCACTAAGTACCCCACAAGTCCTACCATCATTTGAGGCATACACACCACCCGTGACTTACCCGGAAGAAGTAGAAGTGACTATAGGAACCCCAATAGAGGTAGAGCCCTTGAACCAAACACAACTAGAGGATATAGGTTTGAATACTTATAATGATAACCTTACTCTTAGTTCTAGGGAAGTTCCTAGTTTTGATGAGTTGGAGCCTCAACCAAAACCGTTGCCTAATCTTCCATCCTTGGATGAAAATTTTGGAATAGAAATAGGTCCCGATCCACCCATCAAACCATATAGTACGGGTAGTTTTACGATGAAGGTAGTAGACTCTAAAGCATGTGGAATGGAAGCCAATATAGGAGTGAACCATGACCTTAAATACTTACATCACCCATTCATGATTGATCATAAGAAACATTATGGGTTTAAACCAGGTTTATTAGGTCAAGATGGATTCCCAACTAGGAGTCTCTCAAAGTTGATAGAAGATGATCCCTTTTTAGGAGAAAACTTCAACTCACCCATTGACCAAAGTGAACTAGGTAAGGTTATGATGATAGGAGCACACCCCTTTGAGAATATAATTCATCCACCACTCTTTTCTCACGTGGCATACTTCCACCCTAAGGGTGTGTATCGCTACTTCAACCCGCACTTAATTCAAAGTGTAGGGAAAACCTCCCCTATTTTCGTTAAATAAGGGTAGAGTCAGGCTCATGACTCGAACAAAAACAAGCGCTTATTGGGAGGCAACCAAAGATTTATTTATTTATTTGTTTGTTTGTTTGTTTATTTGATTTTATTTGTTTCCGTATGCATGTTTTATTTTTGTTGTTTGAGGATCATGTTTCAAAACTAAATGGTGAAAATACTTTATTTTGTCGTTTGATTTAGTCTTAACTTCATCCAAAGGTATTTCGCAAAAGATAAGTGTAAGGGGAAACCCCAAATATGTTTTTAAGAAACAAAATCGATCATGATTCTCCACAGTATTAAATGGACGTGTGTATTCGTATTTGTTAGAGTCAAATGCTTGTATCGAGTCATAATGATGTTTTGCAGGATTTTCCAGGAAGTAGGACATAAGTTTTCCAGAAATTTTCTGAAAACTTAACGTAAAGATTTTTGCACATCACTTCTGACAGCGTCAGGAATTAATTCCTGACGGCATCATGTGTAAAATTCTGGAAATTTTGCTAGTTTTGTTTTTCTAACGGAGTCTTAAAGTTTTTTTAATTCTTTAGTTTTATAAACTCCAGGGAATCTACAAACATCATTCCACAAGCATTATATCTTACTTTGTTTTCTAGGATTTGTTAATATATATAGATTGCCGCCGATTTTACGCGAGGTTGCCTTGTTTGTTTTCTCAGGTTTAACAGGTTATATATGACAAGAAGATGATTTATATTCTGTAAGGGAAGCTTTGATTGTTCATTTTCTTGGAGAAAGATCTAACCTTGTTAACACACTATCCATACCGAGCGAATCAGGGGAGTATTTGATTTCATTCTTTTACCTTTTTTACTTTTACAATCTTTAACTGAACATTGGGGACAATTTTCATCCTAAGTGTAAGGGGAGGGTAAAATGATGATACCTTATAGTATACACTTTCGCTTGAGTTTGTTTGTTTGATGGTAGGTGTGTAATAAAACTAAGAGAAATACTTGTTAGTGTAATTTTAGCACCAAATTTAAAATTTTTTACAACATTTAGGAGTGAAACTTTAGCCTTAGCAAGCGTCTCATGGATAGGAGTCGTATGACTAGCACAAAACCGTACTATTCAGAAAAATTTTCCATACAGATATGTGAGGTTCGCCTTTAGATTTGATAGGAAAAGCATTTACTATTAGTGCTTATGAGTGTACCGGTAGCATTTAGATTCTAGAACTTGCGTTAGTGATGCATCCCGAGACCGCTAGTGAGACTACATTCGTGTAGTAGGATTTACTACATGATAAGAGGCATTAGGATCACCCTTGTGTTTAAACCCGTATCATAATTACTTGACCATTTAAGTCATATTACTTGACTAGTTAAGTCAACTAATTTGTCCCACACCTTAGCATTGTACTCATTTTTAGTACACGAAATCCCTAGTACAACCCTCCGAGCCTATCTTTTCGTTTCTAACTTTAAGCATCTTACTTAAAGGAAGAATTTGTTACACCCGACTTAAATGTACAACCAAATTGCCTTAGCCTTCCGTGTATGTACTCATCTTTAGTGCAGTATTGTTATTTGTTTAAACCCTTAGTTAATTATCTAATTGATTACATGGTTGCTAAGTCGAGTCATATCCTTGTACATATTGTTTTGGGACGATTGAGACTCATGGGTAAAGTACTTATTTTATGGAGTAATGGGGAAGAACATCATTTTATTACCCCCATATGTACGTTGATCTTAAAAGTACTCCAAGTGTTTTGATTATCTTAATTCAAGTCATTAGATTAGTTTATTGTAAAGTATGTAAAAATTCAAGTGTAAGGGAAATTTTCATTCCCTATGATATATTATTTTGGATGGTAGGGTAAGAGTGTATGCAAACAAAAAAAAATCAAAAATTTAAGAAAGAAAAAAAAACTAGAAAAAGAAAAAGAGAAAAAAACATACGGACTACCATCCCGTTTCATTCTATGTTTATTTCATGTTTTTGTTATTTTTCATTTATTAGCTTAAGTCGAGTCGAGTCTTGGCTTACCAATGCCATATTGTACATGTAATTAACCAAGATTATTAACTCGCCACCAGTAAAGATTGCCTTTATCCAACAAAACCGTGTATTCCATATCCCTACACCTAATGTTATAACCCTTTAAAAGACCTCTTTGATAGTTTATCCTAGGTGCTTACGCCATGTGGTGGAGGTTTGATCCTTTCCCAAGCCTATGGTAATCTATTTTGCTATGACAGGTAGTGAGAGATGTTTTCCATTTCCATATTGTGATATATACTTTATTACACCCGAGAGATGTGAGAATCTAAACACTATTTGTGAGGTGCTAGTGTATGACCTCCATGCTTGTCTTTGGTCTTTAGTGGAATGATTATTTGTTGTAATTACTTTTATATTAGTGTTAAATGACCCCTAACTTGTATTTTGATTAGAATAAAAGCGCATTTGCTTGAGGACAAGCAAATCTCAAGTGTAAGGGTATATGATGAGGCAAAAAATGATCCATTTTTAGGGGGTCATTTAAGCCGGAATTTGGATTTATTTGATCAAATATTGCCCTAAATCGTTCCTTTTGTGATTTTATGTACTTTGGGAGTGAATTCTGGAAAAGGAAGCATTTTGGACATTTTTGGAGCATAAAAGTGAGGAAAACGGCAAAGTCTTGATTTTCCTTGCTGGGAACAGTACCTGACGGCGTCAAGATGGATTTGATGACGGCGTCAAGAGCAATTTTGTTGACGGCCCAGAGAAAACGTGACGGCATCAGATCAAGGCCGTCAAGAGTAAAAATGGTGACGGCCTAGAGAAGAAATACACATGACGGCGTCAGATCTGGATCTAGGCAATCCGAGAAGATTTTTGGCGGCGGGTTGACGGCGTCAGAAGTTTCCTATTGACGCCGTCACCTCAAGAAATCTATATATACTTTTCTAATTTTCATTCATAAGTGTGGAACTTAGGAGGAGAATTTTAGGGTCGAACCTATTAAACCCTAAGAAAACTATTACAGTATTTTCAAGGGTTTTCACCCCTTGAAACCCTTCATGTTCAATTAAGATAAGTATCTTTTCAATTCATTCAATATGTCTATGTATTGTTTGAATATATCTTATGCTTGTCTTGATTTTAACATGCTAGGCTAGATCTTTTGTGTGTTTGCTTAGATGTAATGAAACTTAGATGTTGATTATAGGTTGATTGCTTGTTTATAGTTGTAATAGATGAATGATTTCAATGTTAGGCTTAAGAAAACTGGCAGATCTCCATTGTGTAATTTGCTTGAACGTCTTAAGAAACATGAACCGATGTGTACTAGGTTTTTATGGTTGTATTTAATGCATGAGCGAATTCTAATGATCCCATGTTAGGAGCTTCTTGCAGGCTCGACATAGGAGTGAAGTAGGAGCTTATAGAATTGGGGAAGTAAGTACGCCACCCCATGATTGGTATTAAGGAATATATCCCGTCATCCACGCAACTGTAACAAGTAATTAACATGTAAAAGATATCTAGGGAGTAGTGAAATCTAAGTAAACAGAATTCTCCCATTTATTGTTCACACCATGTTAGTAATTAGTTTAATTTACATTTTTTGTTATTTTGATTGCATCTTAGTTATTGGGTTAGTTGACTAGCAACTAATTCCACCCACTCCTCTAAAAACTGAGATTTTTACTTGCTTTTATAAAAATATAAAAATATAAAAAGAATCATCCCTCACCTATAGACCTAGTCCTTAGGTTTTCTAATCCTAGCGACACTATTCCTGAGTTGAACGATCAATCCCCCGGTACTTGTCACTATACTATAGTACAACGATCAGGTACACTGCCTGGTAGGGGTTGTAAGCTTCTCGAGAGGTAAAGCCTGGTGCAATTCCCATGCATCAGTGACATTTCAAAATCGACCATGCGTGATCAATAGAACTTTTTGTACCAGTGTGACTAGAACTTGTCTCTACCATGACTAGAATATTCCTCTACCGTATCTAGAACTTGTCTCCACCATGATGAGAACTAGTTGTCATCTCGGTTGAAACTTGTTTCCAAAATATTCCCTTACCATATATCCTTAAATATGGTAAAACTCTCTTCATTTTCCACCGATACTACTTAAGGATGATTTATGATGACTATCCTCTTAAAATGAACTAGGATGTTCCTACATTTTAATGAGAAAGTTATAAGTCAAATAGGTTAAGAATTTATACACTCTGTGGAAAACTAGAAGGGGGGGGGGGTTGAATAGTTTTACGTCCTTTTTAAATTTATTACCAAAATATTTTGTAGCTTATTAAAAAAAAAACTTTCGATTCGATCTCAAGTGAATTCAAACAACAACCAATATAAGCAATTCTAATCTAATAATGAAAGTATTGAAATAGAATGAAGAAAAGATAGAGTTAGAAAGATCAAACCACAACACGCGAATTTATTATGGTTCGGCTACAAGGACACCTTCCTTGCCCTACTCCACTTCCCGAGTACCACACTCGAGAGTTTTCTTCACTATGTCAACAAACTCCTTATGGTGGAGAAACCTTACACACCTTGGCTTACACGAGTTAACGACACTAAGCTAAATGTCGAGTTCTAATCGTAGCTAGAACCAATCTCACAACTTCTTCACAACTTCACACCTTCACAACTTCTTCAAGACTTCACACCTTCTTCACACCTTGTCAACTTCACACCTTCTTCTAAGCACAACTAGGTCACAACTACTAAACTACTTTACAACACACCTAGTTTCTATAATCAACAAATTTACACAACACTTTTACAAATATCTAACACTACTACAATATGAAACTAGCTAATCACAACACTACTACAATTAGATGGATGTAGAGGAGTGTTCTTCTTCTTGCACTTGAATGGATGAAGCTTTGGATCACTTGGAAACAAAGACTTATGAATTATATGATCAAAGGATTTTAGATCTAGAAATGGAGGTTGGATCAGAAAGTTTATAGTGCAAAAAGGTGAGAAAAATATGTTAAATGATCCAATATTTATAGAGCCAGAAAATACTGTTCTGGAGCGTGCCAGTCCCCTTAATTAGGTGGCGGTCCCCTTAATGATTAAGGGGGCCGCCTAGTAAAATTAAGGGGGCCGCCCTCCTGAACGTTGGAAAAGTTTTTCTGGATAAAATTTGCCCTTTTTGGTTGGAAATTTGTAATCATATCTTTGTAGTTTAATATAACAATACCAAAAATGATTTACAAATATATATATAAAATGTTAATATCATTTTATAAAAAGTTATGTCTTAAGACAAGGTTTCCTTTGATCAGTAATGCATAAGATGCTTAGTTTATGCATACCTTAAGTGATATTAGATGTAGAGGTAAATATTTGTTACCAAATACTTGTTTACGTCTTAATCTTGACTTAATTTGATTTGAGTTTTGTGATTATCAAAACATAGGTTTTTTGAGAGATATTAATAACATTTTTAAACATTATTTATATCAACAATCTCCCCCTTTTTGATGATTACAAAACTTAAAATCATTAACTCAAAAATTAGTTTTTAAACAAGTATTTTAGTGAGTTTATATTTACTTCTCCCCCTTTTTGTAGAATCAAAAAGGTTATGCCGACAATTTTCAAACGTGAAAATTTGACGGGAAGTTATCTCCCCCTTGATGTGTACTCCCCCTCGTTTGGGGGCACCAAGAGAACGAGCTATAGAATGCTTTGCAAAACAAAAATATTAGAAGCACAAGTATATTCATGCAAACATATATTAGGTGATAAGAAAAAAATAAGCATGGTAGAAAGAAAGCATTCATATTAAAGAAATGGTTGTGTCAAAACACAACATACAAGTAGCAATAAGGATTACAAGTAGAAAAGCTAGTACACAAATTAACATCTAGGAAAATACATCATCATGCAAAGAGTACATGGTCTTCATAGAGCTTGCAAGCAAAAGGGTGGTAGAGGCTTTATTTATTAAGCATATCAAATGCTTAATTTGGAGAGCATGATGGTGATGGTGGAGGAATGGGTGAGAATTGTGGTGGAGGAATGATTGGAGAGGATGGTGGAGTTGGTGGTGGTGGTGGGTTGGTAAGCATATGTTCAATATATGAAAACATATATTGAATTTCATCTCTAAGGCCAAAGATGACGGTGCGGTTGTGGATGCAACAAAGACAAGTATCCCCATGGGATTCAAGTAGCCTCCAAGGCACGGGATTGGCAAAGAATGGTGGTGTAATTGGTGGAGATGAGAGATGAGCATCAAGAGGTGTTATTGGTGAAAGTGATATGGTAAGATGGGTGGAGATAGGTTCTTGTGTAGGAAGTGGTGATGATACTTGTGGTGATAAGTGTGAGTTGATGTAGTAATTGATTGATGAGGTTGAGGGTACGGAGGATGAGGAAGTTCCATGAGTGGAAGGTGTTTTAGATGGTGCATTGGGTGCACTTGGGGATGAGCATTTGGGTGGAGGTGATGGGGTTTTGTTGTCTTCATTTGTTAAATCAATGAAGAGTTGTTTTGGGGGGATGACCCCAAGCTTTTGTTTCTTGGAGGCTTTGGAGTGTGAGGTGCTTGGTGGAGTCATGATGATTTAGATGATGAATGATGAGATAAAGAATGGTGATTATGGAGGTAATTTATAGTATGGAAATGGTTGTTTTAGGTATGTATTTGAAATGGTTGGATGAGATTCTAAAATCAGTTGGGTTAAAATGGGAAATGGTAGCTGATACTAGAGAAAGGGTTCACAAGATGCAAAAGAAAACAGTGAACCCAGTTCCAAATGGCCGGTCCCCTTAATTGTAGGCTGGCCCCCTTAATGATTAAGGGGACCGCCTAGGGAATTAAGGGGGCCGCCCATCTGGTGTTTTCCCAGACGACCAGAAACCCAAAATTTGCAGAATTTGGTGATTTTTCAAGTGTGTTTTTCCAGCAAGCTCTATTAGAAGTATATACTCTAGGAATGATGATATATATATATATATATATATATATATATATATATATATATATATATATATATATATATATATATATATATATATATATATATATATATATATATATATATAAAACCAAATGTTGCATGCAAATTAACACATTATAATCCACATTGAAAAGAAACATGGCATAGCATTAAGATAGTAGCAAGATAATAGTTAAAGTCTAAACATTATTAAAGAGATAAACAAGAAGTAACACAAGTATTTCCGAATAAATCGGACAAATAACAAACCATACAAATGTCTAATAGAAACAAATAATAACACGTAGCAATACGTCAATATCTTCTACTTCTTCTTCTTCCCAATCATCTTCCTAAACATCTTCCCAACGGATTTGAATCCTCCTCGAAGTTCTTCATGTATTTGTTGTTGACGGTTGATGATGGACGTTTGACGAGTGAAGAGAAGCTCATCGGTACGCTCATGAGGAAGAGGAACTTGATACTCGGTATCGTCAATATCGGAAAGATTTTCAACAAAGGTCGTGGGGGATGGAGTACTAACACGTGAGGTTTTTTCCTCCTCATCATCATCGTCCTCACGATGAGATGTAGAACCACGAGGCCTAGAATACAAAGGAACACGAGATTTTCCTTTGTCACTTCGAGAACGACGAGTACGAACACGAGTAAGTTGGTTCAAAGTAGGAAGGATATGAACGTAGTAATCTCTTTGAAGATGTGGGTAATGTTCCATCACATAACGATAAAGTCGTGTGAGGAACATACCGTAAGGAAGATTGGCATTTGGGGTGTTTTTGGCGGACATGATTCGATGAATAAAAAGATAAGCCAAATTGTATTGCTCTTCAGAACATGTGGGCGATGCTCGCCGTGACATGATCACGGTGACCACCAGTACCAAACGCATTCTCGCGAATGAGTTCTTCCCACTTTTTCATATCTTGGCTTAGCTCTTTGAGGAGGATTTGATTTGCATGAATATCGACATTCTTCGACTGGATTACTCGACTAGTCGTACGACGTTCTAGTTCAAGCATTTGACGAATGTCTTCAGGACTAGGAATCTCAGAATAGTAGGGGCCATCCTGAGGACGATTTCTTTCAAGAGAGGAAAGATCCCATTTATTTGAGAAAACGGCTTGGCCGTTGTATGGGATTCTAAGAATTTGTCCAAATTGAGCAAGAGTAAGAATGATGAATTGATTTTGAATCATGAAGGAAATGAGGAGATGACCATAGGGATCGATTTGCACCGTCATTTGGCTATAGAAGTCGAGGATAAAACGAGGAATGATTGGTTCGTTGATTTGGAAAAGACATTCAAAATGAATATTGGAGAACATTCGTTCGGTTTGATCAGATTCATAGAAAGATGGATCGACAATTCTTCCTTCGTGAATGTTTCTATTTTCAATAGGACGATAGAAACATGCAACTGAAGGAGACATGCCAGTAGTAGAAGAGACATTCGGAATGTATTGTTTGGTTTTGGAGACATCACCAACCGTGGTCTTAGGCATTTTTACCTAAACAATATAACAACAAAAATAAAATTAATATAGAAACAACTATCATGCATATGTTATATATATATATATATATATATATATATATATATATATATATATATATATATATATATATATATATATATATATATATAATTATATGCAATATTTGTGGAACGAAATTCTACTTCGACAAAAAAAAAAATATTCTATGAAGTAGTTTCACAATGTTCCTTGTATTTTTTATTTTAAACTCGTTTAGAATATATGAAGTCAAAGAGTATGATATCATAATTCATTTCGAAGTAAGGCTAGATATATATTAGATTATATATCTTCCATTTCATAAGAGTTTGAAACAACATAAGCTTGTTTAAAAGATTAAAGTGCGAATTTTAGTTTTCAAAAATATCTTTTTCGAGATAAACCAAACGCTCCCTTAACTAGATAAAATTATCCTAAAACATCAATATATATATTGATTATATATCTTGATGACATCTATTGATTCTAGTAGTATTAACAAATTTTATGAGCTAGTTTTAAGTTTCAAATAACCACATATAGTTATAGTTTGTTCATGAACCAAACGCCCATGTTGTCTTCATGAACCATTTTATAACGAATTGAAAAGTATGTTTTGATTGTTTATAACATTAGAACAATGTAATGTAATAAGTTTTAAATAGTTTTTAAGAGTTATATCAACAATGTTCCTTTTGAAAAATAAAATTCAACAAGGGTTTATGGGCGATTAATGATGTTGACAAAATGATATGTTATACTAAATTTGAGTTGCAATACATCATCCTAATCCTATGGGAAGCATCTGGTAGTTCAATTCCTAGCTTCTATTTCACTAAAATTCGAATTAAAATAAATTTTAATAAAATGCCTAATTATTGATTAGACACCAAATTGAATGAAATGTGATGAAATTTATGTTGGAAAACTTACAAAAGATGTTGTTATATGTTTGGTTAACGTTTGCCCCTTGCGAAGCAACCTCGGATTGGTGATATGGTGGAGGATTTTGATGGTTTTGGGTGTTTTGGTTCGTACTCAGCAGTGGTGGGGAAGAAATATATGACCAAATGGAGTGTTTGGGAATGGAAATAAGGTGGAAAACGGATTTGGGAGTGTCAGATGGCCGGTCCCCTTAAACATTAAGGGGACCGCCCCCGATAACAAGCCGGTCCCCTTAATCTTTAAGCGGGCCGCCCATTAAATTTTAGAATTTTCGCGGAATCAGTTTCTGGAAAAAATATATTTATACGTATATAATTAGACTTATAATATATCAAAAATACGTAAGTGTTTATTGGTACGATGATAAGATACTTAACAATTTTTAATTACCGTCTTGATAATTAAAATGTGCCTTTGACAATTTTGGATAAAATGATCAAAGTGTTAAGTTGATGAGAGGTTTGAGGTGTGTTCGGGAATATGTGAATATGTGTATATATATATATATATATATATATATATATATATATATATATATATATATATATATATATATAAGTATAAATGTGAGTGAATGATGGGTTGATGGATGGGGTTTGAAAGATGATAACGGAGATAGAAAATATTCGGCGAAAGGAGTTTGTTTCATCCATAGTGTTCACGTGCGAAGGCGTTCTTGCATGATAATAGTCCACTTGACTCATATCCCTTCATCGTCATGAGTCTTCTAAAAGTGGACTTAATAGAATTACGCGAGGGGGAAGGAAAGGGTTCGATAACGAACAATTTCCTGGAGTTCTCGAAAGTCAACTAATGACGTATCTAGGTTATTGTGCAAGTATATATATATATATATATATATATATATATATATATATATATATATATATATATATATATATATATATATATATATATATATATATATATATATATATCTAATATAATAAGTATAAGAATATATATATAAATATGTATATATATGATCGAGCAAATAGAGGAAAATAGCAATCTATATCTATGCAAACATCGTAATCAAACAAGGCATATTTATCTAAGCATAGCAATGAGTTGTGAAAGAATGGCGTACCCGGTGGTTTTAAAAAAAAAAAAAATCTTCCAAATCATCAAGATGACATATAGACTTTGAAAAAGTCTACGTTGAGAAAAACTTCAAGATTGCCTCAAGGAATGTTCATCTAGCTATTCGGTCCCCATTGCCTCTTTGGTCCAAAGTTGTTTGGTCCAAACATGTTTAACATTTGACTAGGATGCATGAAAGGTGGTAGTATACCCCAAGGATTGTAGCTTTGTTGGTAGTTCCACATTTGATTACTATTGTTATTATAGTTTTGCCTATTTTGGTTTCTTCTTGGTTGAGGTGTTTTAGACCTAGGATTAGGATTATTTGGTTTTCTAAGTGGTGGTGTTTTAGATCTAGTCTTAGGTTTAGAAGATCCTACCTCGTTTTTTAAAGACGGTTTATAAAAAGCTTTTACTTCTTCATTGTTGGCAAGAGGTATTTTTCTATCATTAATAAGTATATACTTAGGATTAGATTTTAGAGGTTTTAGTTCATTAGGTTCATTTTCGAATTTGACATTTTTAATCTCACTTGTTGAAGCTTCATTTGAATTAAATCCTAAACCGGTTTTATCTCCGGATGTTCTTTGAATACTTATTATTGTACTAAGTGAGTGACTACTATTTTCAAATTTATCAACTTTGCGAATTTCTTCCCTAAGTATTTCATTTTCACCTTTAAGCTTTTGACATGATTTACATTTTTCAAAAATTTCTTTACCTTTTTCAAGTTGATGTATTTTAATTTTTAGTTCTAGTACTTCATTTTCCAATTGATTGTTTATGTATTTTAGTGATTTGTTTTTGGCCATTACTAGTTGTCCTAATTTTCATAGCCTATTATATTCATTATCTAGGTCTTTTTCATCTAATGATAAGCTTTCATCACTAAAATATTCGGTTCGGAACGTACCTCATTTGATGTATTCGCCATAAGACACTTCTCTTCTTTTGTCGTTTCTTTCTCATCTTCATCACTATCACTCTAAGCGCCTCCAACAAAAGCTCTTTGATTTTGATCTCTTGTCATCATTGGACATTTTCCAATGAGGTGATTTGGATCACCACACTTGAAACATTTCCTTTCAATCGTGTTGTTCTTGTCATCCTTACTCTTTTGAAATGTTTTCTTTTCATCATGCGGTTGTCTTACGAATCTTCCTCGCCTTTTGAAGAATTTCTTGAAATCTCTTACGGCCATGGCGTATTCTTCGTCATCACTTTCGGAAGATGAGCTATCTTCGATACTAGATTCCTTTCTAGCTTTCAAGGCGATTGACTTGCTTTGCTCTCGCTTTTCTTTGACCATTTCGGAATCCTTCTTAATAATAACTTCGTAAACTTTTAGATTTCCAATTAATTCATCAAGTTGCAATGTTGACAAATTCTTTGATTCTTCAATAGCTGTCACTTTAGCTCGCCATTTTGGATGAAGAGCCCTAAGAAACTTCCTAACAAAATTCTTACTAGAAAAATTCTCATCAAGTGCTTTTAAACTTGTGATGATAGTGTTAAATCTAGCAAAAGCATTATCAATTGATTCCTCTTCCGGAATCGTGAATTGCTCATATTGTTGAACAAGTAGATATATCTTATTATCTTTGACTTGACTATTACCTTGGTGAGTTATTAGTAAAGAGTTCCAAATTTCTTTTGCGGTTTCACACATAAAGATCCTTTCGTACTCTTTACGTGGTAGCGCATTATAAATAACCATTTTTGCTTCATTGTTTTTAGCAAGTTTTCTTTTTAAATCATCATTTTGTTTTTCAAAAGTTACGATTTCATCTTTCTTTGTTTCGGGGTTATTTTGAATAGGTAAAAAATCACCATTAGTAATAACATGCCAAAGATCTAGATCTTTTGACTTCACATAAGTTTCGAATCGATTTTTCCAATATAAAAATCCATCACTTTCAAATAGTGGTAGTCCTTGCATAGATTGCCCTTCTAAATATTTTTCAGATTCCATAGATCGTTACAAGTTTTAAAATACAATATGTTTTAAAGATCTTGCTAGACGTGGCTCTGATACCAATTGTGGAAAACTAGAAGGGGGGGTTGAATAGTTTTACATCCTTTTTAAATTTATTACCAAAATATTTTGTAGCTTATTAAAAAAAAACTTTCGATTCGATCTCAAGTGAATTCAAACAACAACCAATATAAGCAATTCTAATCTAATAATGAAAGTATTGAAATAGAATGAAGAAAAGATAGAGTTAGAAAGATCAAACCACAACAAGCGAATTTATAGTGGTTCGGCTACAAGGACACCTTCCTTGCCCTACTCCACTCCCCGAGTACCACACTCGAGAGTTTTCTTCACTATGTCAACAAACTCCTTATGGTGGAGAAACCTTACACACCTTGGCTTACACGAGTTAACGACACTAAGCTAAATGTCGAGTTCTAATCGTAGCTAGAACCAATCTCACAACTTCACACCTTCTTCACACCTTCACAACTTCTTCAAGACTTCACACCTTGTCAACTTCACACCTTCTTCTAAGCACAACTAGGTCACAACTACTAAACTACTTTACAACACACCTAGTTTCTACAATCAACAAATTTACACAACACTTTTACAAATATCTAACACTACTACAATATGAAACTAGCTAATCACAACACTACTACAATTAGATGGATGTAGAGGAGTGTTCTTCTTCTTGCATGTAACACCCCCAAAATACCGCAGCGGAAGACTGTGTCATAGGGGTGCTACTTCATAATACAAAGTACAAGTTATAGAAAACGAACTCTAAATGAGACGTTTTGAATAGTTACCATTCGATTAATGAATTCAAAGTTACAAACATGAGATTCCAAAGTATGATACATAAATGTATACAAAGTTTTGAATGGTAAATGATAAAAGCGTAAGTCTTCAGAGTATGCAGCTTGACTCTAAGTTCCACGCACTAGCTATCGCCTTACTAACCTGAGATAAACATGCTAAAGTGTCAACACAATGGTTGGTGAGTTCATAGAGTTTGTCTTAAAACAGTTGAAAAAGTCTTTAAAGAATATTCGCACAGCAAAGGCATCGTGAATCCACTCAGTTGCAAATCCCGCCATAAGAGACTTGCAACCTGTGTGTTCACAACCCACTGCTAACATATAGTATGAATAAGGCATGTATAAGTTCATCAAAACAATTAAGCAATTAGTAGTGAGTCTCTACTTCATCTCCGAAGACCTCACTTGGGAGCCAATTCCCAAAGACAACTGGGAGTCAATTCCCAAAGACAACTGGGAGCCACTTCCCAAAGATAAAAGACAGTCATGTATGTATTAAATCAAGTATAATGCCATCAAGTATAAGACAATCAAGTATAACACAGTCACGTATAAACGTTTTGAGTATTTGTACAAGTAAGCAAGTAGTTGAGCATCTATCCCCCCCAAGAGTTAAAACAAGTACGAAAAGAGTAGGGGCTATGACTCACCTTAAGCTTATGTAATGAGAAATGAAAGTGGCAGTCGAATCGCAAAAGTCTCTAAGAGCAGCCTATAATAGAACGTTGCGACTTAGGTTTGGAGTAACGTCTAAGAATACGAAGAATTGCTTATATATGTCTTGCATAATGTTCATGATGTAGTACTTAGTTTATAGTGTAAGTCGTTGAATATAAGTGGTCTATGAAACATGTATAGTTTGTATATCTCTTACTACCGTTCGGGCCGACATAATTCAGAAGTCATGGAGTAAACGTTCGAGGAGCCAGGACACTTTAATTCGTATATCCACAACTCATCTCGATGGCTTACTTAATGAACTCCTCACATGAGGCTCCCTACTATTGTAGTATTTGATAATATATATATATATATATATATATATATATATATATATATATATATATATATATATATATATATATATATATATATATAAGCTTTTTGATCTTTAAAAGTTATATGGTCTTTAGCCGTGGCTTTGCCGTGACCTTGGTCATTGTTACCATGGTCTTGAGACTCAACCTTGGCTTTAGCCATGGTTGTGGTCTCGGCTTTAGGTCATTAGACCTCTTGGTCTCATCTAAATATAATCATTATATAGTAACTTTGGTCTAAAAATGGGCTGTTAAGAATTTGAAGAAATTATCACTCTGAAAGCGTTTTCAGGGCTCGAGCTTCTTTGTTCCTGAACGAAAACGTCGTTCCGGACAACTTTTGTGTTTTAACTTTTTGATGAATCGGACCAGAAGTGGGACTTTCAAAATCAAAATTTGATCAGAATGCTATTTAGGCAGTTTTGCCGTTTTGGTTTCGCTAACTTCAAATGGTCATAACTTTTGACTCGTGTACTCGTTTTGGGTGATTCAAATTGCTATGTTTTCCTTGTTAAGTCCTCTTTAATTGTAATTAAGTGTCAAATATCAAAGTTATACTATTGTGGTCGTGGGTTTTCATAAAAAACACTAGTTTGCTTGTTTGCTTGTCATAAGTTAACATATGTATACCAATACTCGTTTTATCCATTTTTAAACATCATGAACACAATAACAAGAACATATATAGCATGAAAGAACCATAATAAGCATGAAAATGATATTGAGCAAGAAAGTGTATAAGGGTTTGCTTACAACTTTTGGCTTTCTAAAGAAAGGAAGTCAAGTATAGAACTAGGACACTAAACCTAAGCTTGTAAACCCTTCACCACAACTCATGTAACCCTTGATAGCCTTGATCTAACCCTTGTGAAAACCATTTAACTTCAGCCCTAGTAACCTTGTGTAGCTCCTAATTCAATCATGGAATCACCAAACAAATTTAAGAACTAGGTAGAGAATACTAAGACCTTGAACTTTGAAGTGTAACTTGTAGTTTGAAGATCAAAGGATCATGGTGCTAGGGATTTGTTGTGTGGAATTTTTGGTGATGAAAAGATGAAGATCAAAGTGTTTCTAGTTGGCTATTTATAGCATGAATGAGGAGGTTAGGAAGCTAACTAGGAAAGTGCTTAAACTTGGAGACAAAGTTGTAAATAAGTATTGATCTAATGGCTAAAGTCAAGATTTAACCACACATGGTGACTCCCCCCCCCCCTTCTAAGTCGGTTTGCCAAGGATAAGGGTGACTAGATGAGTAATCATGGTCTTTGGATGATAATATCCTAAGTATGTAGCTAGTTTTGACTCCGTAAATCGCTAACCGTAAGTTGTTAAGTCATGAAACGTAGAACCGGGTATCCTAAAAATATGAAACTTGAAAGTATGGTTAAACATGTCAATATACTCCATAATAAAATATAAAATGAGTGGTAGGTTCTATTGGGTGCTAAAACCCTGCTAAAAACTGGAAACACGGGTCTAAAACGCGTAATTCGCGTAAAACGCTGAACTGAAAAACGTAAAATTCCAAAACTTTTGGAATTGTCCTAAAATGAGAGAAAATCATATTTTTATTGTTTATAATGTTTTATGGATATATCGGGATGCTGGAAGGACGTTTAAACCTAAAAGTAAATCTCGGACACGGCTTTGTGATTTTTGCAGAAATGATCCGACGAGCGTCAAACTCTCGGATTATCGTTAAAATAGTTTAACTTACGAGAATATGAAATAAAAATTTCTGAGATGAATAGTGAAAAGTGAATAGTAAAATTTTCGGGAATAAAAGTTAACCTAAAATTACGAATTGTTACAGTCTCTACCCCTTAAGGAGAACTTCGTCCCGAAGTTCAGTTGATGTTAACTACTTACGGTGTGTCTAAGAGAATTCGGGATCTCTAATATAGTGGTGTTTACTCTGATTCATCTAAGATTCTGGTTAAGGAGTTGTATCGGCTACAATTAAGCCCACTTATTTATAACACATTACTTACATAAAGAAGCGTCCAAATTTATGTATGTAAGGTCTCATAAACTTATGGTTCGGTGATTTACAATTTCTTTATTTAAATGAAGAGGCGTCCCAATCCATTTAAATAAGGAGATTCTAAAACATCCTACTTAAGAATTTCCGACACAAAATCCGCCTTCTGAGGCCGATAGTAAGATAATCAAGTCATCAAATCCCTAAAGCTAAGCAATAATATTATTTAACTCAAATCTTGTGTCTCATCAAACAAGAACTGTCACAAGATCAAGTTAAATAATTAGTTATTACTGAGTTCCATGTTTTTAATGACTCAACTAATCTCTGGGGTTCCTTATAATGCTAAAGTCACATCATCTAATAGCGTGGAACTAAGCAAACCTCTAACCAAAAAGCATATGTGTATATATTGTGTGTAAGGCAAATAAAGAGGAAGGTCCCAACGTATATAGCAGTTATAGTCTAGGCACTAAATGCAACCTAGTTCTCTATAACCAAGGCTCTGGTACCAATCTGTAACACCCCCAAAATACCGCAGCGGAAGACTGTGTCATAGGGGTGCTACTTCATAATACAAAGTACAAGTTATAGAAAACGAACTCTAAATGAGACGTTTTGAAAAGTTACCATTCGATTAATGAATTCAAAGTTACAAACATGAGATTCCAAAGTATGATACATAAATGTATACAAAGTTTTGAATGGTAAATGATAAAAGCGTAAGTCTTCAGAGTATGCAGCTTGACTCTAAGTTCCACGCACTAGCTATCGCCTTACTAACCTGAGATAAACATGCTAAAGTGTCAACACAATGGTTGGTGAGTTCATAGAGTTTGTCTTAAAACAGTTGAAAAAGTCTTTAAAGAATATTCGCACAGCAAAGGCATCGTGAATCCACTCAGTTGCAAATCCCGCCATAAGAGACTTGCAACCTGTGTGTTCACAACCCACTGCTAACATATAGTATGAATAAGGCATGTATAAGTTCATCAAAACAATTAAGCAATTAGTAGTGAGTCTCTACTTCATCTCCGAAGACCTCACTTGGGAGCCAATTCCCAAAGACAACTGGGAGTCAATTCCCAAAGACAACTGGGAGCCACTTCCCAAAGATAAAAGACAGTCATGTATGTATTAAATCAAGTATAATGCCATCAAGTATAAGACAATCAAGTATAACACAGTCACGTATAAACGTTTTGAGTATTTGTACAAGTAAGCAAGTAGTTGAGCATCTATCCCCCCCAAGAGTTAAAACAAGTACGAAAAGAGTAGGGGCTATGACTCACCTTAAGCTTATGTAATGAGAAATGAAAGTGGCAGTCGAATCGCAAAAGTCTCTAAGAGCAGCCTATAATAGAACGTTGCGACTTAGGTTTGGAGTAACGTCTAAGAATACGAAGAATTGCTTATATATGTCTTGCATAATGTTCATGATGTAGTACTTAGTTTATAGTGTAAGTCGTTGAATATAAGTGGTCTATGAAACATGTATAGTTTGTATATCTCTTACTACCGTTCGGGCCGACATAATTCAGAAGTCATGGAGTAAACGTTCGAGGAGCCAGGACACTTTAATTCGTAAATCCACAACTCATCTCGACGGCTTACTTAATGAACTCCTCACATGAGGCTCCCTACTATTGTAGTATTTGATATATATAAGCTTTTTGATCTTTAAAAGTTATATGGTCTTTAGCCGTGGCTTTGCCGTGACCTTGGTCATTGTTACCATGGTCTTGAGACTCAACCTTGGCTTTAGCCATGGTTGTGGTCTCGGCTTTAGGTCATTAGATCTCTTGGTCTCATCTAAATATAATCATTATATAGTAACTTTGGTCTAAAAATGGGCTGTTAAGAATTTGAAGAAATTATCACTCTGAAAGCGTTTTCAGGGCTCGAGCTTCTTTCTACCTGAACGAAAACGTCGTTCCGGACAACTTTCGTGTTTTAACTTTTTGATGAATCGGAGCAGAAGTGGGACTTTCAAAATCAAAATTTGATCAGAATGCTATTTAGGCAGTTTTGCCGTTTTGGTTTCGCTAACTTCACATGGTCATAACTTTTGACTCGTGTACTCGTTTTGGGTGATTCAAATTGCTATGTTTTCCTTGTTAAGTCCTCTTTAACAGTAAGTAAGTGTCAAATATCAAAGTTATACTATTGTGGTTGTGGTTTTTTATAAAAATCACTAGTTTGCTTGTTTGCTTGTCATAAGTTAACATATGTATACCAATACTCGTTTTATCCATTTTTAAACATCATGAACACAATAAAAAGAACATATATAGCATGAAAGAACCATAATAAGCATGAAAATGATATTGAGCAAGAAAGTGTATAAGGGTTTGCTTACAACTTTTGGCTTTCTAAAGAAAGGAAGTCAAGTATAGAACTAGGACACTAAACCTAAGCTTGTAAACCCTTCACCACAACTCATGTAACCCTTGATAGCCTTGATCTAACCCTTGTGAAAACCATTTAACTTCAGCCCTAGTAACCTTGTGTAGCTCCTAATTCAACCATGGAATCACCAAACAAATTTAAGAACTAGGTAGAGAATACTAAGACCTTGAACTTTGTAGTGTAACTTGTAGTTTGAAGATCAAAGGATCATGGTGCTAGGGATTTGTTGTGTGGCATTTTTGGTGATGAAAAGATGAAGATCAAAGTGTTTCTAGTTGGCTATTTATAGCATGAATGATGAGGTTAGGAAGCTAACTAGGAAAGTGCTTAAACTTGGAGACAAAGTTGTAAATAAGTATTGATCTAATGGCTAAAGTCAAGATTTAACCACACATGGTGACTCCCCCCCTCTCCTAAGTCGGTTTACCAAGGATAAGGGTGATTAGATGAGTAGTCATGGTCTTTGGATGATAATATCCTAAGTATGTAGCTAGTTTTGACTCTGTAAATCGCTAACCGTAAGTTGTTAAGTCATGAAACGTAAAACCGGGTATCCTAAAAATATGAAACTTGAAAGTATGGTTAAACATGTCAATATACTCCATAATAAAATATAAAATGAGTGGTAGGTTCTATTGGGTGCTAAAACCCTGCTAAAAACTGGAAACACGGGTCTAAAACGCGTAATTCGCGTAAAACGCTGAACTGAAAAACGTAAAATTCCAAAACTTTTGGAATTGTCCTAAAATGAGAGAAAATCATATTTTTATTGTTTATAATGTTTTATGGATATATCGGGATGCTGGAAGGACGTTTAAACCTAAAAGTAAATCTCGGACACGGCTTTGTGATTTTTGCAGAAATGATCCGACGAGCGTCAAACTCTCGGATTATCGTTAAAATAGTTTAACTTACGAGAATATGAAATAAAAATTTCTGAGATGAATAGTGAAAAGTGAATAGTAAAAAGTGAATAGTAAAATTTTCGGGAATAAAAGTTAACCTGAAATTGCGAATTGTTACATTGCACTTGAATGGATGAAGCTTTGGATCACTTGGAAACAAAGACTTATGAATTATATGATCAAAGGATTTTAGATCTAGAAATGGAGGTTGGATCAGAAAGTTTATAGTGCAAAAAGGTGAGAAAAATATGTGAAATGAGTGTGCCGGTCCCCTTAATCATTAAGGGGACCGCCCTCCTAAACGTTGGAAAAGTTTTTCTGGATAAAATTTGCCCTTTTTGGTTGGAAATTTGAAATCATATCTTTGTAGTTTAATGTAACAATACCAAAAATGATTTACAAATATATATAAAATGTTAATATCATTTTATAAAAAGTTATGTCTTAAGACAAGGTTTCCTTTGATCATGTAATGCATAAGATGCTTAGTTTATGCATACCTTTAGTGATATTATATGTAGAGGTAAATATTTGTTACCAAATACTTGTTTACGTATTAATCTTGACTTAATTTGATTTGAGTTTTGTGATTATCAAAACATAGGTTTATTGAGAGATATTAATAACATTTTTAAACATTATTTATATCAACACACTCTTGTTTTCAAATATTTGGACGCCTTTATTTGCAAATAATGAGATATAAAAACCTAAGTATCTGGCATCTGTACAAGCAATTCCTACTCCGCTTGTGCAAAATCTTCTTTCTTTTCACATCATTTTCCTTGGTATCAGAAGATAATCCTCTTCTTCCTCTATTATCTCGACTTATTCTCTTCCCCACTCTTATAATCGTCAAAATCTCGTAACGAGATTTTCTCTAAGGGGGTAAGACTATAACAACCCATAAACACCCGTTACTATCATTCCCATTACAAATACCTATAGTAGGTATTTCACAAGTAAATTTTTGCTGTTTATATGCATTATTACTTGCATGACTCACTAGACCTGCTCACGTATCTACACAAGCCAAATAACTCAACACTCACATCCTATAAACCCCAGGTATGTCAAGCATAAAATCATAACAACACCATAATAAGTAATTCACCAATCTAAAAAACTAAACATAACACAAAACCCTAATAAACACTAACTAAAACTTAAGTAGGATTATGTGCTTATTTGAACCTATATGCTTAGTTTAACTAGTATGAATGTCTCCAAGGCTTAAGTATGAGTTTACTTAGGAATATTAGAATATCTTAGGACCATTAGGCTATAGAATAAACCCTTTAGAACTTAGATACAAACCCCATAAGCCCAAAACCATAACTAGGTCATAATTAACTAGAATTAGGTCTAAACCATCCCAAAACATCCCCATAGGTCACTACCACTTAGTATAAGCCTCCTTGAACTTAGGAATAGTTATTAGACACTCATAGGACACTAGTATAGGCACTAAACCATAGGATAAACCCTAGTCTCTCACTAGACACACTTAGGTCATTTAGGTTACAAAACTAGGTCAAACCTTCCCAAACCTTTCCCATAAGTTACCCTCATTTAGAATAAACCCTTTAGGACTTAGGATTAGTCACTAGACACTCTTAGGAACATAACTTACGCACTAAACCTTAGGTAAAACCTTAAACACATAATAAGTAGAACTAGGTCTAAATTTAACTAAAACAAGTAAAACCTAAACATAAGCACCTCAAACACCTCAACCTAGCACCCTAACACCTTAGTCATACCCAAGCACACACCCTAACACCTCTAAGCACCCAAACAAGTAGGTGCATCACCTACTTGTCAAATCCACCACTAATTACCACTAAACCACCACTAAACCTCCACTAAACCACCACTAATCCACCCCTAATCACCCTAAAGCACCCCTAAACACCCTAAGCAGCTTACAAGCACCTCCAAGCACCCAAGCAAGGAGGTGCATTGTAACAATTCACATTTTCAGGTTAACTTCTATTCCCGAAAATTTTACTATTCATTTTTACTATTCACTTTTGCTATTCATTTTCCCGAAATTTTCCCGAAATTTGATTTTTGTTTCATAGCCTTGAGTGATAAATCATTTCCATAGCAAATTAAAAGTTTGACACTCATCAGATCATTTTCGTGAAAGTTATTAAGGAATTACACGTTTTAGGTTAAAACGTCATTCAAAAATTCTACGCACAACGAAACTCGACCGCGTTAATTTACCCCGCATCAGAAAAATGTTTAGTGCTCTCATGATTAATTAGAGAATTAATCATTACTAAGAAAAATATGACCAAATAAACCTCGGCCGTGAGAAACAGGAATTCTCGTCTTTAAGCACTTTTACTTAGCCGTAACCTTAGCCTATACCTGCACCGTGTTTCTAAGACAATTTGAGTTTTCACATTTTTAGAATAAGTCAACATATTTTTCCCTCCTCCTTTGACCAAAAATCATTCCTTGATTTTATAAATCATTCCTTGATTTTTGGGCTTACGGTTTTAAGTTTAAAGACATTAAATACCAACCGACACTAGACAGACCCCAGCCTAGACATTATAAGCCATTTTAAGTCATTAGTATCCTATTAGAAAAGTTACATTTTACTTTTCTCAATTTTACGCAACTTTTGTACGTTTTATGTATTACGCGTTTTAGACCCGTGTTTCCAGTTTTACCAGGGTTTTAGCACCCAATAGAACCTACCGCTCATTTTATATTTTAATATGGAGTATATTAATAAGTTCTAGAATATTTACAAGTTTCATATTTTTAGGATACCCGGTTTTACATTTCGTGACTTAACAACTTACGGTTAGCAATTTACGGAGTCAAAACTAGTCACATAAGTAGGATAATATCAACCAAGACCAAGTCATCCTTCCTATCCCTTTGTGAACCACCTCCAGGGGGGGGGGGAATCATCCCATGTGTCTTGATCTTATGCTTCTAACCTTAAGATGATTACATGTGTTCAACTTGCTAAGAAAGTTTCCTAAAAATATCCTAAGTCTTGCACCTCCTTAAGGCACCTTCCTAGACACCTTCCTAACCTCCTCTTCATGCTATAAATACAAGCTTAATCCATTCCTTTCTCTTAATTCCAAACGCCACACTTAGATCACAAAACCATGATCCTTTGATCTTCAAACTACAAGTTACACTACAAAGCTCGAGGTCTTAGTATTCTCTACCTAGTTCTTAAGTTTATTTGGTGATTCCATGGATGAATTAGGAGCTACACAAGGTTACTAGGGCTGAAGTTAAATGGTTTTCACAAGGTCTATATCAAGACTAGCAAGGGTTCCAAGAGTTATGGTGAAGGGTTTGCAAGCATAGGTTTAGTGTCCTAGTTTCATACTTGACTTCCTTTCTTTAGAAAGCCAAAAGTTGTAAGCAAATCCTATTACACTTTCTTGCTCAAAATCATTTTCATGCTTATTATGTTTCTTTCATGCTATATATTGTCTTGTTATTATGTTCATGATAAATAAAAACTAATAAAACAAGTTATGGAAACTATATATTAACTTATGTTAAGTAATCAAGGAAACTAGTGACTTTTATGGAGAACCACGACCAAAATAGTATAACTATGATATTTGACACTTACCTACGGTTAAAGAGGACTTAACAAGGAAAACATAGCAATTTGAATCACCCAAAACGAGTACCCGAGTCAAAAGTTATGACCATTCGAAATTACCAAAACTTTACGGCAAAACTGCCAAATACTTTCTGTGACAGAACATAAAACACGCAAAAAGAGGCCCTTCTGGTCTGTTTCATGAAAAAGTTAAGCAAAAAAGTTGTCCGGAATCACGTTCTCTTCGAAAACTCAGGGTCACATCTCCAGATAACCAATAACGAATGAGATTTTCTTCAGTTTCTTAACAGCTATTTTATATATACCAAAGTCACTATATAATAGTTATGTTTTATTAAGACCAAGAGGTCTAATGGCCTAAAGCCAAGACCACAACCATGGCTAAAGCCAAGGTTGAGTCTCAAGACCATGGTAACATGACCAAGGTCACGGCAAAGACACGGCTAAAGACCATATAACTTTTAAAGATCAATAAGCTTATATATATGTTATCAAATACTACAATAGTAGGGAGCCTCATGTGAGGAGTTCATTAAGTAAACCGTCGAGATGAGTTGTGGATTTACGAATTAAAGTGTCCTGGCTCGTCGAACGTTTACTCCATGTCTTCTGAATTATGTCGGCCCGAACAGTAGTAAGAGTTATACAAACTATACATGTTTCATAAACCATTTATATTCAAAGACTTACACTATATACTAAGTACTACATCATGAACATTATGCAAGACATATATAGGCAATTCTTCGTATTCTTAGACGTTACTCCCAAGCTAAGTCGCAACGTTCTATTATAGGCTGCTCTTAGAGACTTTCGCGATTCGACTACCACTTTCATTTCTCATTACATAGACTTAAGGTGAGTCATAGCCCCTATTCTTTTCATACTTGTTTCAACTCTTTGGGGGAGATACATCCACAACTACTTGCTTACTTGTACAAATACTCAAAACATATATACTTGATTGTTTTATACTTGATTGTCTTATACTTGATTGCATTATACTTGATTTCATACATACATAACTGTGTTACACTTAATTGCGTTATTCTATTTATTGGCTAGTAGTAATCTTTTATACTTTGGGAAATGGCACCCAATTATTTTTGGGAATTGGCTCCCAATTGTCTTTGGGAATTGGCTCCCAGTTGTCTTTGGGAATTGGCTCCCAAGTGAGGTCTTCGGAGATGAAGTAGAGACTCACTACTAATTGCTTAATTGTTTTGATGAACTTATACATGTCTTATTCATACTATATATTTAGAAGTGGGTTGTGAACACACAGGTTACAAGTCTCTTATGGCGGGACTTGCAACTGAGTGGATTCACGATACCTTTGCTGTGTGATCATTTTTATAGGCTTTATTTGTTAGACAAACTCTATGAACTCACCAACCATTGTGTTGACACTTTAGCATGTTTCTCTCAGGTTAGTAAGGCGATAGCTAGTGCGTGGAACTTAGAGTCAAGCTGCATATTCTGAAGACTTACGCTTTTTATCATTTACCATTCAAAACATTTGTATACATTTATGTATCATACTTTGAAATCTCATGTTTGTAACTTTGAATTCATTAATCGAATGGTAACTTTTCAAAACGTCTCATTTAGAGATCGTTTTCAATAACTTGTACTTTGTATTATAAAGTAGCACCCAGTGACACAGTCTTCCGCTGCGGTATTTTGGGGGTGTTACAGATTGGTACCAGAGCCTTGGTTATAGAGAACTAGGTTGCATTTAGTGCCTAGAATATAACTGCTATATACGTTAAGACTCTCCTCTTTATTTGCCTTACACACACTTTATACACATACGCTTTTTGGTAGTTGTTGGTTTAGTTCCACGCTGTTAGATGATGTGACTTTAGTATTATAAGGAACCCCAAAGACTAGCCGAGTCATTAAAAACATGGAGCTCAGTAATAACTAATTATTTAACTTGATCTTGTGACAGTTCTTGTTTGATGAGACACAAGATTTGAGTTAAATAATATTATTGCTTAGCTTTAGAGATTTGATGACTTGATTATCTTACTATCTGCCTCAGAAGGCGGATTTTGTGTCGGAAATTCTTAAGTAGGATGATTTAGAATCTCCTTATTTAAATGGATTGGGACGCCTCTTCATTTAAATAAAGAAATTGTAAATCACCGAACCATAAGTTTATGATCCCTTACTTACATAAATTTGGACGATTCTTTATGTAAGTAATGAGTTATAAATAAGTGGGCTTAATTGTATCCAATACGACTCCTTAACTAGAACCTTAGACGAATCAGAGTAAACACCACTATATTAGAGATCCCGAATTCTCTTAGACACACCGTAAGTAGTTAACATCAACTGAACTTCGGGACGAAGTTCTCCTTAAGGGGTAGAGACTGTAACAATTCACATTTTCAGGTTAACTTCTACTCCCGAAAATTTTACTATTCATTTTTACTATTCACTTTTACTATTCATTTTCCCGAAATTTTATTTTTGTTTCATGGCCTCGAGTGATAAATCATTTCCATAGCAAATTAAAAGTTTGACACTCATCAGATCATTTTCGTGAAAGTTATTAAAGAATTACACGTTTTAGGGTAAAACGTCATTCAAAAATTCTACGCACAACGAAACTCGACCGCGTTAATTTACTCCGCATCAGAAAAATGTTTAGTACTCTCATGATTAATTAGAGAATTAATCATGACTAAGAAAAATATGAACAAATAAACCTCGGCCGTAAGAAACAGGAATTCTCATCTTTAAGCACTTTTACTTAGCCGTAACCTTAGCCTATACCTGCACCGTGTTTCTAAGACAATTTGAGTTTTCACATTTCTGGAATAAGTCAACATATTTTTCCCTCCTCCTTTGACCAAAAATCATTCCTTGATTTTATAAATCATTCCTTGATTTTTGGGCTTACAGTTTTAAGTTTAAAGACATTAAATACCAACCGACACTAGACAGAGCCCAGCCTAGACATTATAAGCTATTTTAAGTCATTAGTATCCTATTAGAAAAGTTACATTTTACTTTTCTCAATTTTACGCAACTTTCGTACGTTTTACGTATTACGCGTTTTAGACCCGTGTTTCCAGTTTTACCAGGGTTTTAGCACCCAATAGAACCTACCGCTCATTTTATATTTTAATATGGAGTATATTGATAAGTTCTAGCATATTTGCAAGTTTCATATTTTTAGGATACCCGGTTTTACGTTTCGTGACTTAACAACTTACGGTTAGCAATTTACGGAGTCAAAACTAGTCACATAAGTAGGATAATATCAACCAAGACCAAGTCATCCTTCCTATCCCTTTGTGAACTGCCTCTAGGGGGGGGGGGGAATCAGCCCATGTGTCTTGATCTCATGCTTCTAACCTTAAGATGATTACATGTGTTCAACTTGCTAAGAAAGTTTCCTAAAAATATCCTAAGTCTTGCACCTCCTTAAGGCACCTTCCTAGACACCTTCCTAACCTCCTCTTCATGCTATAAATACAAGCTTAATCCATTCCTTTCTCTTCATTCCAAACGCCACACTTAGATCACAAAACCATGATCCTTTGATCTTCAAACTACAAGTTACACTACAAAGTTCAAGGTCTTAGTATTCTCTACCTAGTTCTTAAGTTTATTTTGTGATTCCATGGATGAATTAGGAGCTACACAAGGTTACTAGGGCTGAAGTTAAATGGTTTTCACAAGGTCTATATCAAGGCTAGCAAGGGTTTCAAGAGTTGTGGTGAAGGGTTTGCAAGCATAGGTTTAGTGTCCTAGTTTCATACTTGACTTCCTTTCTTTAGAAAGCCAAAAGTTGTAAGCAAATCCTATTACACTTTCTTGCTCAAAATCATTTTCATGCTTATTATGTTTCTTTCATGCTATATATTGTCTTGTTATTATGTTCATGATAAACTAATAAAACAAGTTATGGAAACTATATATTAACTTATGTTAAGTAATCAAGGAAACTAGTGACTTTTATGGAGAACCACGACCAAAATAGTATAACTATGATATTTGACAGTTACCTACTATTAAAGAGGACTTAACAAGGAAAACATAGCAATTTGAATCACCCAAAATGAGTACCCGAGTCAAAAGTTATGACCATTTGAAATTACCAAAACTTTACGGCAAAACTGCCAAATACTTTCTGTGATAGAACATAAAACATGCAAAAAGAGGCCCTTCTGGTCCGTTTCATTAAAAAGTTAAAACACGAAAGTTGTCTGGAATCACGTTCTCTTCAAAAACTCAAGGCCACGTCTCCAGAAAACCAATAACGGATGAAATTTTCTTCAGTTTCTTAACAGCTATTTTATATATACCAAAGTCACTATATAATAGTTATGTTTTACTAAGACCAAGAGGTCTAATTACCTAAAGCCAAGACCACAACCATGGCTAAAGCCAAGGTTGAGTCTCAAGACCATGGTAACATGACCAAGGTCACGGAAAAGCCACGGCTAAAGACCATATAACTTTTAAAGATCAAAAAGCTTATATATATGTTATCAAATACTACAATAGTAGGGAGCCTCATGTGAGGAGTTCATTAAGTAAACTGTCGAGATGAGTTGTGGATTTATGAATTAAAGTGTCCTGGCTCCTCGAACGTTTACTCCATGACTTCTGAATTATGTCGGCCTGATCAGTAGTAAGAGATATACAAACTATACATGTTTCATAAACCATTTATTTTCAAAGACTTACACTATATACTAAGTACTACATCATGAACATTATGCAAGACATGTATAGGCAATTCTTCGTATTCTTAGACGTTACTCCCAACCTAAGTCGCAATGTTCTATTATTGGCTGCTCTTAGAGACTTTCGCGATTCGACTACCACTTTCATTTCTCATTACATAGACTTAAAGTGAGTCATAGCCCCTACTCTTTTCATACTTGTTTTAACTCTTTGGGGGAGATACATGCACAACTACTTGCTTACTTGTACAAATACTCAAAACATTTATACTTGATTGTTTTATAGTTGATTGTCATATACTTGATTGCATTATACTTGATTTCATACATACATGACTGTGTTACACTTAATTGCGTTATTCTATTTAGTGGCTAGTAGTAATCTTTTATACTTTGGGAAATGACACCCAGTTATTTTTGGGAATTGGCTCCCAGTTGTCTTTGGGAATTAGCTCCCAGTTGTCTTTGGGAATTGGCTCCCAAGTGAGGTCTTCGGAGATGAAGTAGAGACTCATTACTAATTGCTTAATTGTTTTGATGAACTTATACATGTCTTACTCATACTATATATTTAGCAGTGGGTTGTGAACACACAGGTTACAAGTCTCTTATGGCGGGACTTGCAACTGAGTGGATTCACGATGCCTTTGCTGTGTGATCATTTTTATAGGCTTTATTTGTTAGACAAACTCTATGAACTCACCAACCATTGTGTTGACACTTTAGCATGTTTATCTCAGGTTAGTAAGGCGATAGCTAGTGCGTGGAACTTAGAGTTAAGCTGCATATTCTGAAGACCTGCGCTTTTTATCATTTACCATTCAAAACATTTGTATACATTTATGTATCATACTTTGAAATCTCATGTTTGTAACTTTGAATTCATTAATCGAATGGTAACTTTTCAAAACATCTCATTTAGAGGCCGTTTTCTATAACTTGTACTTTGTATTATGAAGTAGCACCCCAGTGACACAGTCTTCCGCTGTGGTATTTTGGGGGTGTTACATGCATCACCTCCTTGGAAGCTAGTACCACCAAACCGCCTCCCTCGTCTCTTCTACACCACAACCGACCTATTCCGCCCCCTAGCTACTGCCATAGCTCGTCCTCATCACCATGTAGCCTCACCACATCACCCACTAGCCTTGATTGCTCACTCCTCCCCCTCCGTGACACCTACACCCCGTTTTCACCATAAACCGGCTTAACGAGGGTATAAATACCCCTCGTACACCCAAACTTCCAAATCATACCCTTTCTTCTCTTCACCTTACATTAGTACAGTAGTATTGAGCCCTTAGGAGACCTTGGAGTCGAGTAGCTAAGCCTTGGTCGAGTTATGTTGTGGTTTGAGTCGATACGAGCCCAAGAAAACCCACGTAACCCCTAGCCAAGTAAGTCTTACATTTTAGTCTATTTAGCTTTAGTTTAGTCTTAGGATAGATTTAGGATGCCTTAGATACCCTAGGAACTCTTGCATGAGCCTTGAACCATTTCATTTACTAGTTTACGTTTTAAAACCCTAGATCGAGTCGTGTACTTGCATGCATACTATAAGTCACTTCTTTAAGTCATACACTAGTTATAAATAACCTAGATAAGTTAAAATAAGTAAAACATAGGCTAGAAAACTTAGTTGCTAGATAAAATATAAGTTACATGCATATTAGGACTAGTTTTGAAAAACTTTACATGCATAAGGGTATATATCATAAATTCCTGAAATTATAAAGTCTAGGGACTGTTTTTGAAATTTCCTAGAAGTTATAAGTGTAAGGACTAGTTTTGCATAATATTAAAACCCTAGGATAGATATTAAAATAAGTATAAACTAAAATGGACTTAAAATGTAAATATTATAAAGTTAAAGGTCTAAATTAGAAAACTTAAGAGTCTTAGGTTAGTTACTTAAAATATAGAAGTCTAGGGACTAGTTGTGTCAAGTATAGATAGTTATTAGTATAAGTAATATAAGTAATATAAATTTAGGGTAGAAAACATAAATATAAATACTATAAGGGTAAAAAGAGAAAATATCGTATAAGTATAAAACCTAAATAAAGTTAGAAGCATAACACAATACTAGAGAGCTTCATGCGAGGAGTACTATGTGGATATTTCATTTTGACGAGTTTGTTGGGTTTACAAATTAAAGTGCCCTGACTCCTCGAACGATTATTGCATATACTTCTGAGATATGATGGCCCGAACGGTGATATGATTATAACTAAACCCTAATAACAACATAACTTAATAATAGGGAGCTTTGTGTGAGGATTATTAACTTCTGAATTATGATGGCCCGAACGGTATTATGTTGATAACATAATACAATAGTAGGGAGCTTCATGTGAGGGGTCATATACTTCTGAATTACAATGGCCTAAACGGTGTTATGTTATATATAAAACATTAAAAAACCTAAAAACAATAACTTGAGTAACATAAACATGATAACTAAAGTTGACATACATCCAAAACCAACAACACACTAGGATACGTGAGTAAGGTGGTCTAGTTTCCGAGTCACTATTTGCATCACTAGATTACTCTAAACCCAGGTGAGTTTCGTAGCCTCACATCTTTTTAAATATTGTGAGTTTTCATAGCCTCACACCTTTTAAATGCTTTCTAAATGTTTTACAAACCCTATGAGGGGGATACATGCTAAATGCTTTACTTAAAACCAAATACAAGTCTATTTCTCTGGTTGTTGCACGAGTAAACTAACTGCCACCACTACATAACCAAAATTCATGAATCTAATCGTTTGGGATATTTTACCCACGCAAACGCGAATATAGTTGATAGATCTATTGGAGTTTGACAACTCCCGTTGGTATTAACACCCCACTAGGTGGTACCAATAAGTACTATATTTGAATCCACTCAAGGAATAACTTTGGCAAGTTATCCTTCTATCCCCTCATGGTGGGTCTGTAGCCCACATGACCCGGATTGTTAAGGTGTGATTCATGAGCTTAGTGCAACATACTATACTTGATTCCTCCTGAACCGTCAGGTTTTATCACACAAACCAACCGCTTGTGAACGATCAACCGTAACAAAGGCCCTGAGCAGCCCGGGAGGAAAAGCAATTATGAACGAGGAGTATAGAATGTTCCTAGGTCGTTATGTCCCAATGAGGTGTGAAATCTGTAATATAACGAATGTGTGTTCTGGTGAACTTAAATATAAAAACAGGAATCTGACTGACTAACACTAGGAATGTGAATAGTAAATAGCTCTTGTCACAGCTATTTCATGTAAAAACGTGCAATCAGAAACCCTAAAATGTAAAAGGATTTACAAACGTACGTTTAGGTTCAAATAAACGTAAACGTACAAAACAAAACAACAAATATAACTATAGTAGGTATTTGCATGCCTTAGGGGCTTAAATGCAAATTAAATAAACTTAAAATATTTACTTTATAATTACAAACTTATTTAAAAATTAAGAAAACCTAAAAACCTAAAAACCTAAAAACGTGTACGTTTACGTTTAAATAAACGTCTACGTACCAAAATAATTTTTACAAGTATATATGTAATTACTATTAAATAAAAACTATTTTTTACTATTAATAATTACCTAAAAATAAAAAAATTCTAAAAAAATGCTTAGAAAAATAAAATTAAAACTTAGAAAAGTCTAAAATATTATAAAATAAATTTTAAAACTGAAAATATATTTATTACACTATTTATGTATTTATTATTAATTATTTATTATTTAATAATTAACTAAATATAAAGAATATCTAAAATAAACCTAAATAAGTGAAATAAAAATTTTTAGAAGTTTAAAATAATATAAAAGAATTTCTGAAACAAAAATTATATTTATTATACAAATATCCTATTTATTATAATTAATTTACTATTATTTATTTATTAATACTATTATTAATTCTAATAATTACGTATGAACAGTAAAAAATATGAAAAATTTCCAGAAAATGTATTTACTAATGGAGAATGTAGGAAAAATAATGTGGGGTCACCAGCTTATTCCAATAAGCTGGAATAAGCTAATCAGTCCTTATAAGCTTATTTCACCCAAACCATGTTAAGTATATTGATTATGTAGATGTAAACGGAACTGGTGCCCCAGAGCAGATGGAAGGGGTGTGTGTTATTATGCATGTTACTAGTGAGAGGTCTCAGGTTCGACTCCCACACACACCCAAATTTTTGCAACTTTTTATTTTTTTATTTTCTTTTTTCTTTACAAAACTATTTACTAGCTATAAACAAGCAACTTTAATAAAAGCAAACTTTTTACAAAAGGTAAATAAGCTCAGTACAAGCTTATTTTATCTACAGTTATGAAAAATAAGCAAATAAGTGATAAAGCTTCTAAATAGAAGCTATCACTTAGCTTCAAATTTGTTTTTGGCTTTTTCTTTTTATGTAACTAGTATATACACAGATATAATACATATTTAACAAAGATTAAACTTTACAAACATTAGAATAAGCTGTTATGGAGCTTATGACTCATTCAGTTGAGCTTTTTAGCATACAGTGAAGTCATAAGCTTAAAATAAGCTTGGAAAAGCTATACAGTATAAACAAAGAGTAAAAGTAAGTATATACATGTATTAAAGACAGATGTATACAAGATGGTACAATGGAATTGACAAATAAGCTTGAAACAAGAAATTAAGCACTTCCATATAACCTAAAATCCAAACACCCCTGCAACCTTTTGTCTGGTCAATTTAAGCCCAATGAATAAGCTGAAAAAGCCAAATTAAGAATTTTAGTAGCAAGTGTGTCCGGTGGGCTTTCCAAAAAGCTAGAGCTCACACTATGGGGTCCACAGATGAGCTTGTGAGAAGCTAATGAAAAGGCCACCAAATGACTAAGTATGCTGGGTTATCAGCATACATAATCAAATAGGACAAACAAGAAGCTCCTTGCACCCCTTATTAATAAGCTGCAAGATAAATTTAAGCATAGGACTTTATTTACTGGTGGGTAAGCTCCAAATGAACCAATTCACACAAGCTAAATCCCACTGATAAGCTTCTTATGAGCTTATGAAGTAGACATGAGTATGCTGAATGACCAGCACACTCATCAAAATGTGACAAGTAAAAGCCACTTGCAGGCTAGGTAAATGAGCTGCAAGTGTGAGATTAAGTGTAGGATCATGGAGTTGGGTAGTTCAGCTCCATAAGGAACTAAATTTTCACAAGCTAATGATCATAAATGAGCTTATAGAGATCTTGTGGAAATGGTGCAAATTAACTGAGTTATCAGTTAATTGTTGTGAATGGGTAAACACAAGATCCCATTAACTTGTCAAATAAGCTTCAAATGCTAAGCATACACTGAGTGTGATGGATTGGCCTCAAATAAAACCAATTTACACAAGCTCAGGCTCAAATGAGGGCTTTCGAGAGCTTATGGAAATAGCAACACCATACAATTTGCTTATGTGTGGTTTGCTAGATGGAACAAAAAGGTTGGTAAAAATAAGCTGTGCAAATAAGCAAAATAAAGGGAAATGAGCATACATATAATCACCTAGCTAGTAGGGCTTCTAATAACAATAACAAACACAGTCACAAGCTCAAAAGTCAACAAGCTACAAGCTTGTGACTTTAGCTTAGTGACTGTGAGACAGGGCAAAAACATACTAAAATAAGTAACAAAATAAGCTATTAAACATGAGTAATAAAAATTAATAAAAATATATTTAACAAGTTTAGCAACAATACTAAGAAACCCTACAAGCATTAAGCATGAAACTAATTAATAAAGGCACAAGAAAATTAACTTTTTATTCAAAAACCTGCAAAACCAAAATTTGACTTTTTTACAAGAACATGAAAAGTTGACTAATATGAATTTTAAACTAGATTTACTGACTGAACATGTTATATTAAACAATAAGATCATGAAATAAAGCTAAGTAAACAACTTTTATACAGAATTCATGAATTTGGACTTGTAAATTCAAACAGTGAGCAAATAAGACACCTAAGATGTTGATTTTGACTTTTGTATAAGTATGCAATAGGTTTGATGGGTTGTCAACCCTCAAAGAACTCAGTATACCATATATTGACCAAAATTAACTCCCTAGACTCAAGTTAGCACCCCTGATTCAGCAATTCCAAACAGACCCTTAAATTGCACTTGTCACATGGAATTCAAGGTTTTCAATGAAATTGCTTACAAACCTGTATCCAAACTCTATATTATCACATAACAAGACCAAATGAACAGATAAACAGCAATTATAACAATAACAAACATGGATTGTTCATAATCCATTTTCACAGTTGAAAATGAAGTATGAAGCAATTCTATAAATTAACACATTAACATGCAAGATTAAACTATAAAAACACATAATAACAACATATGGACAACAAGACATAAAAATTAAGGTAAATAGAACTTTTGAACACTAAAATGCAATAATTAAAGAAAATGCTTACAAATGAGATATGAGCTGAGATTATGGAAACAATGAACAAGGTTACACCTATCAGCTTACCAATAAGCTCCTAATACCCATTGAACTCCAAATTCACCCCTGCATCTCCATTTCCTTTATTAACTTGCTATTTTTGATTTTTCATTGATTTTCTCTATTTTTGACATTTTTTAATTTAAAAGATCAAAGCCTATTTAATGGTTTCTAAAGGCTTGCAAAAGGTTACTGAGACCTATGTAGTGTCTTATAGAGTCCAATAAACATCATTTGATCAAACAGAAATGGAATTGACAAGTATTTAAATGACAATTTAAGATAAAAACTTGAAAGGTAAAGATAGGACAATTAAACTGTAAATATGTTTAATTAAGCTTCATGGAAGTTTAATACAACATTTGGAAAGCAGTAAATGACATTTAAAATAAAGAAAAGCATTAAAACTAGTCTACGTGACTAAGGCTTAAGGCCAAAAGTAGTTCTTCCATCTTGCCTCTTGCTCCTTTTTATTGCAATTTGAAACCTCCACATGTTCTGGTTCAATCCCACTTGCAATCTTGACCTTTGATGCCTTTAAACTCATCCTAGCCTTTGAAACCATTTTTGGCGCCAAAACTGAGACACGTGGCTAGGGGTTATATCAGAATAATTAATGCAACTTGTTTCCTTGTGGAGGTGGAGGGTGGAATTTAGAAGCAAAATGGGGTGGTGGGAGATAGTGTGGTGTCAGTTGCAGGTGTAGGGGTGTGGTGGAGATGGTTGTTCTGCCACATGTCCTCTCCTGAGGTAAAACCCAAGGGTGGGTTTGGTTGTGAAGCTGACAGAGAGGGTAGGAGGTGGAAAGTAATGAAGGTGGAGGTGGAGTGGTGGTGTAGCAGGTGATGAAGCAGGTTGGGGAAGAAGGTGGAGGTCAACGCGGGTCAAACCCGTTTTTATTTAAAAAAAAGTGAGTGGGCTGTGTTATGTTTGGGCCTGGGTGTTTGTGTTTGGTGGGCTTTTGGATATTTAAGGATTTTGGATTAAAGGGTATAATAAATGGATCCGGTTTGGTTTTGTAATTTCTAAGCTCAAGGACTAATCTTGTAAATTCTAAAACTTGAGGGACCTGATGTGACAAGCTTCCAAACTTCATTTAAGGGACCATACCTGCCACATGTTAATAATACAAGGACCATAATTGTATTTTTCAAATTTTAAACCTTAAAGGACCATTTATGTAATTTCACCAAAGTTTGAGAGGTGAAATTGTAATTTCCCAAAAGTTAACAAAAAGTTCCAAATTATAAGTTTATGAATAGTACAAGGGTGTTATTTGATAAAATTCATTTTAAAACACCCAGGGACTAATTTTGCCAATTTTGTAACTTGAGTGGTAAAAGTTGTCATTTTGTGTAAACTTTTATCCAGGGGTCATAAGTGAACATTTTTGACTTCCCAAGAACTAGAGTTGACTTTTCATTTCAAAATAAACTTCTAGGGAGTAAAACTGTCATTTATGAAACTTGGGGGACCTATTTTGCCATTTGTGCAATTTTGAACTTCAAGGGTAAAATTTGTCATTTCATGATTCCTGGGGGACTGTTGTTGACTTTTCTTCAAAATAATTTTCCCAGGGACCATTTCTGGCATTTCTTGAAAGTTCAGGGACTGATTTTTCCAAGTGTACAAACTTTGCACGTTTTCCTTTGTTTTCAGTCCTTTTGCACCTGAAACGTATAAAAACACAATTCAAAGATATTTATAGTATTATGTAGTGTTTCTGTGTGTTTTTTAACTGTTTTCGTATTTAAAATGGAACAGAAATGATGAGTTTTTAGGAACTCATCAATACTCCTGATAATTGTGCATGCATCACAATTATCACAAAACCTACATTTTCCCAGATGGGTGTAACAACTGAACCCAGGGAACTTTTATTAACTAACCCCTAAACCTATGATTCTCACTCAACACCTAGTGTTGACTTTTTAAGCATGTATTCTAGGTATATTACTTATATGAAACCATGGCAGAAGGAGGTACTGAACTCGGAGGACTTTTCATGGTTATCATTCAAATATAACCTAACTCTTAGATTTTTGGGACCTCATCAAAAATAAAAGTATATCTTTTATAATTATAACTCTGATAATTATGAATGATAACTAAATTTCTAAAACGTCTCTTTTCGTGTCGTTTTCTATTACTGTATCTGTGATTCTATGAAGTAATACCCCAAACACTTTATTCCGCTGCGATCAGTGATAAATGGGGGTGTTACACTTAGTGTATGCTGCTGCATGTTATACATGATATACATTTCAAATACATGCTAAATATTTGTGTTGATTATGCATTATCAACATTGAGAATGATTACATCTACTTACACTATATTTATTATATTTAATATATATAAAGTTCAAGCCATTAAGTTCATTTTTATAAACTAACTAAACACTTCTGCCATTGTTTCTACGATCATCCAGGTCCTTTTTTTTTTCTTTTTTTTTTTAATTTTTTCTTGATACATTCAACCATGTTTAATCAAGTTAAAATATTATGTTTGGTTAGTGGCATGTGGTTGGTTTGTTTTTCCCGTGAATATTTTCTTGTTATATGATAAAAGAATGATTGGTTGTTAAAATAAGTGTTTTACGTTGATCAGGATTTGTTTATGAATACAATATTTGTTTAATTACAACATTCTTAGATTGCATGTATTGTTTTTTGATTGGTTCAAAAAGCCCCAAATATAGTAATCGGATCATTAGGTCTATAAAAAAAGATATTATTTTTAACAATGATAAACCGATGAGTTACATGCTGTTGCAAGATATATGTAGAATAAAACATATATATGTTACATATATCAGCTTATATATAAGTTTGCTTAGATTATATGTTAGATTTAAGTTGAAATATTACTGGTTTAAGCTTGTTTGTTATCACGATTAATATAATTTTAAGTTTGCTTAGATTATATGTTAGATTTAAGTTGAAATATTACTAATTTAGTTTACAAATATATATTACCTATTCATATGAACATGAAGCATTTTAGCATTTTTCATCTAATAAGTACAAAAAATGCGCATGTTCATGTGAAGAATAATCTAGGGAGTGAGAAGAAAGTAAATACAGAGTAATGAAGTCTGTTTTCTGAACCATTTTGAATTATCAAGGTAATTTCTTTGATCATTGTTTTAGTTAATAGTGATTATTGTATTTAAGGGCTATGAAGGTTTATGATGTATGAAGCTTTGTTTGATCTGTTTGAGTTTAATATATCATATGAATGTTTAGTTAAGTTGCATTTGGATGGTTGGTCCAAGGTTATTTGTTGTTTGAATATACGAAATTCAAACATTTCCACCCTTGTTCAAGCAATCAGTTGTGCTGATCACCTATGGTAACAAAGAAAGTGTTTGCAAATTATAGTTGTAACAAAACATTAAGCTTTCAACATAAGCATACAACCTGGCTAAGTTAAAATTCAATCGAGTAGACCCGCGTATATCAAACCATTAAAGATTAATAAAAAATTTTCACATACCTTCAAAACATAACCCTCAATATACTGGAGCATTTTGTTGGTTTAAAGATAATAAGTGAGATCTGGAACAAATCCAAAATGGTCAAACACATTGTTAGTTAAGATGACAATTCCTCTGTAGAATGTCTCGGTAAGTTGCTTTTGGAATTTTTTTTTGGTTAAATTATGAGATTATTTTTAGTTAAGATTAGGCATCCTTTTACGTTTTCTTGTTATGTACTATGCTTAAGGCATTAGTACTGCAGAATTTTCATACACTAATAATGGACCAACAATTTCTGTGCCGATTTGGGATGTGATACAACCAAGATTATCAGCTTTTATTTATTTATTTTTTATTTATTTATATTTTTTTATAAACATTATTATTTTTTTCACATACATTTTGGAGAAATACTTCATTATAATAGTTTAATATAGTTTTAGTTTGAATTGCGCAGAAACTACCAAGTGTCTTCAATGAAATGTTCTATGACAGCCAAGAATATATTTTCCTAATTGGCAACAACAGGTTGAGGTACGTATGTTTGATAAGGATTGTTGGCAGTGAAGTTCAGTGAAGAACGGACGACAGGTACCGTCGCAATGCTTGTACATTTTACATTCAGTTAATTTTCACGTATTAATAAAACTTAAGTTGAACATGAATTATCTTAACATTAATTACAAATAATTAATAATGTTTTTATGTTGTACTTTAGGCTCTACCATGTGGTTTTATGCAAGACATAGAGGGAGATATGTTGAGGATTCATGCATATGGTAAAAGTGTTGTTGTTAAACATGAGAGTGTGCTACTGAATGATAATGTTGGTGTAACGTCAAGCATGTTGTTTGGTAAGAGGTGGCAAAAACTTGTTGATCATTTGGATATTGCTGTAGGGCAACCCCTTGTTTTCACAAATTTGGGAAATTATGAATTGAAAATGTCGGTATTCTATCGTAATGATATGTGTCTACATACCGAGTTCGTGTTACCGACAATGTTGAAGATTCCACCTCGTGATATACCATCGTATGCCTTGCACGGTATGTTTTATGTCGCATTTGATTTCGTCTTTTAAGTTTATCATATTAATTCTACTAATGTTTGTGATGTTTTAAACGTTATTTTAGATCAAAGAGCTCTACATATATGCACATTGAAAGGACACAATCAGCACACCAATGAAAACGATGTGTTTCATGTTCCATTGGATGGCCTTGCCTGTGAATTTTACCATGTTGTAAGTATTTGGTAAATAGGTAGTAACATCATTTTTAAAATTTAGATATTTTCTGATGTGTGTTTATGTTGACACCAGACTATACCAAGGGATTTTTGTCGAAATCACCCAGTGGATTCATACAGGCATGCATATCTGATGCACGTTGATGTGACGTTTCCAATGAAAGTGGCTCGTGTAAAGGACTCAAGCAGACCAAATAGGAATCATCAAGTGAAAATGACTGCTAATTTCAAGAAGTTTGGAGCCGACTGTGGATTCAAGTTGGGTAAAATGATGCGTTTTGTAAAACCTCGCAAACATTCGTATAATTAACTTCGGTTAATTAAATAAATAATCTCTGTCATTATTGTAATCACCATTTTTACGGGGAAATTTAAAATTTTCTTTGTATATTAAAATGGTCACGATTACGATATTGCCAAATTCGTCAAACGACAAAACAAGTTCTCGACACAATTAACAAAATATTAATAATTCATTAATCCTAATTAATAACACTAATTACAAAACCAAACGGGCCGTTGATCTTTCATAAGCCCAACCGGCCCAAAAATTAAACCCATTTCCATTATTAATAATTCATATAAATCGACTAAACAAGCTCCAAAACGCCTCGTTTATTCTCAATTCGTACACACGACACCTATATATTTTTGCATCATCTCGTTCACCATCTAGCCAAATATTAGTGTGTCAAATCCCAAGTACATTGGACGACGTTTGATACATTTTTAAGTGGCAAAGTGATCGAACAAAAATCAATTCAATCGATTCATAAAATATTCATTTCTTAACCGTTTTAATCCCCGTTTGTTTCTACGATTTCCAAATATTATTTCTATGATGATTTCATGTGTAGATGTTCAGATTTATCAGCTATGATCAAGTTCTATGCAAAACCTCAACTCGTATGCATATTTTTATTTTTGTCGACATATAAATAATCTCAAAGACAAGTTTCCTTAAATTGTGCTCTCACAAACATTTTCTAAAGTCCAAGTGTGTAAGAAAACTCAATTTCCATTTGAATTCTCCTCACCATCACTGACACAATCTTACACTTGTCTCCCAAATCATAAGCAAATATATATAATATATATATATATATATATATATATATATATATATATTTCCCTTCGTTACATCCCCACATGAAAACCAAAAATACTTTCCTTTGTTTTGTTTCTGTTGTACGAGAGAAAGAAGAAGAAACCATGCAAGTGAAACTTAGATATACGCACTAAATAAAACATCACAAACAAAATATTACTTCGTCTCCATTTCCTTTCCATATTCTCTCATTCTGAAACTCTCTTACATATTCATTTCCTCCTAAAAACCATTCTTACAATCTAGGAATCGATTGTACTATTGTTTGGAAGCAAGAAAAGGGAAATTGGGTTTAATATACACGTATAACGTTTGGGTTATACGATTAGACGAGATTTTCTTGTGCTTCATTCATTCCTACTCGACTCTCTACCACCTCTAAGGTGTTGTAAGTTATTTCAAATCATTTTCATTCAAAATCATACGTTAAATATTAGTCATGCAATATATTTATTTTTATTCGATCGTATATACTTTTATATATAGTTTACGTATACATATTTATATATAGTACACTAAACGTGACTAGCCTCTATCTTGGAAGGCCTAGGAGTCACCATGCACACATCTTTCACTTTTATTTTACGTCACATGCATCGTCGAATTTATTTTTAAACATGTTCGATCATATATAAAAACTGCCCAAAAAGACTTAGTTTATTTCAACATAAAATTTTATAGTAACATATGGCCAAGTCGCTCACTACATGGACATGTATCCCAAAATTTTACTTAACGATCATACTATATTTATACACCATCTAATAGACCACCTAGAAGACTATTATTTTCGTTTAGATAACATGCAAAAATACTCACGTTTCGACACCCGAATCAATCTATTTTGAATCGGCAAAACATAAGTTTTCAATTTCAAAATTTATATAAAAACTATATATGTGTCGATTGGGCTTATTTAAAGCCCAATAAGATTTTACGATTTAACAGCCCACTGGGCCCATAAAATATATTTTTGGAATCACAAAAGAAGCCCAAGTTCAAGCCCAAAATAATTTTCATGCCCTCGCCTCTAAATTTTTAAATGGGCTTTTGATCTATTTCGTTAAGGCCCATAAGCTATAAAAATTAAGCTTTTAATAAAATAAGCTGTTGAAATAAGCTTGAAATTAATAAAAGAAGCTACGGAAATTTTTATAAAATTTTTATAATGATTTTTGTAAATTAGGACTAAAAATGTAACGCGACGACACCTAAAAGGACTAAAAATGCAAACCTGTGAAAACTAAGGACTAAAACTGTAAAAACATAATTATTAAGGTAGAAAATGATTTGTTATTAATCTCCAAGCTTAGATTGTAATTTTGGACAAGTAGTGGACTATAAATGTAAATAGATACGAAAAGGACTAACGGTGTAACGCTAACGCCGTTAGTATAAAAAGTGTAAAATTGGAAAAAGGACAAGGACTACACATAATCTATTTGACATTTTTATTTTATTTTCTATTTTTTGGCAACCATCACGTCATATGCATTTTATTACGTTGTGTATATATATATATATATATATATATATATATATATATATATATATATATATATATATATATATATATATATATATATATATATATATATATTATTACATTAATTATATATATAACGATATTTCAAAAGTTAATATTTTTACTTACGATTAAAAAGGTAAAACTACGATGGATATTTTAATAAAGTATTTTTATCATATCATGCATGCAATAATAATTACACTGCACATCATCTATTCATCATAACGAATAATATTTATTCGTTATTCGTTCGTATTTACCAAATAGTATTTCGTTATATTCTTTGATAAATTTATTTATCAGGTTCCGTGTCAAAGACGTTTCCATAATCGTTCCCATAAATCTCATCCTACTTTATTTTCATCATTTCCAAATCAATCCAGGTGAGTCATAGCCCCATTTCCAATAATTATTTTTAAACTCAATGGGGAGCTACATGCTTACATATACTTTGATAACTTGATAAGTATATGAATAAAATACATAATTCAGATCAATTTCCTAATTGATATTAAAATAATATAATTTATGATTTAAAATGTGATATATACAAGACATGACAAAATACTTAATTGAAATACTGATACTCATATGATAATGTTTTCCAACTCAATTATTGTGGTATGTGATATATATTTTACTGATGAATTACTTGACTGAAATATTGATACTCTGATAATAGTGTTTCCAATTCGATTATTGTGATATGTGATATATATATGTTACTAGCGAAATACTCAAACTGAATTTCTGATACTCAAACGATAATATTTTCAAACTGAATTTCTGATACTCAAACGATAATATTTTCAAACTGAATTTCTGATACTCAAACGATAATATTTTCAAACTGAATTTCTGATACTCAAACTGTGACAACTGGCAAAATTGGGAGCCGTTTTAAAAACCCGCATTACATTAAAATTATAAATTTTGAATATTTGAAAAGTTTATTGTGAACGAGATATTTTACGAACGTTGGTACGTGATTTTTAATCGTACGATATTTATGGGATTCGATTATTTACTTATGGTTTGATTTGGTTCGTTCGTGATGATTTATTTTGAGATCATTATTTTGGCACTACATTGACTCCGGCACTAGGTTAACCTAACAATTTTTAATTTCATTTTATTATTGGATCGGATTTTATTATTTGTGGAACGGGTTCGGTTTGAAAGTCATTTGATTATTTAAGGTTTCGGGTTTGGTCCGTGTATTTACACTGGGCTACTTAACCCACTACACCCCTCAATATTATTATTATTATTACAAAAAGGATTTTTAAAAAGAGTAAATTACATAATATCGTCCTTGTGGTTGGCTGGCTCGAAACAAAAACAACACACCATCACCAACACAACTTTTCACCAACTCTCTCTCTCTTCCTTGAGATACAACCATCGCCGCCCCCTTATCACCACAATAGCACCACCACCGCCCCTCTTACAACGAAAATAACACCACCATCTTCACCATCTTTTCGCGATCTATCTTTTGGTACTAACCACGCGCGATTTGGACCACCCTAACACCACCTACGAATCAAAACTATCATGTTATCACCACCTACACTATCTTTTCTTATTGGGTTTTTGAAGAAATCGGGTTTGGAGCTTATTTGAAGGTGAGTGGCCATGAGATTTGTTCGTGCGCCCCGATTCATACCCAAATCATGGGTATCTTGTGGTTTTCTTGATGGGTTTTGTAAAATAATGATGGGGGAATGAGGTTTTGACAATAATAATCCGTTTGGTATCTTGGGTTTTGGGTGTGACGCGAGTTTGGTACTCGATTCGTGGCTTTGGGTCGCGTTCGGTTTGGTTGTGGCTCGTATTGAGCTCGACCGAGACCCTAGGTCTCGGTGTGACCTTTCCTCGACTCGGTTGGGAGTCTTGGATATGTTGTGGTCCGATTATTATTGATTCTCGGTGTTGGTTATTTGCTAGTTGATGTTTTGGTCGAATGGTTGCTCTCGACTTGTTGATTGTTGTTGTCTTGATTCTCGGACGACGCCCCCTCGTGGGCTGTTTTGGGTCGAATGGCTCACTAGAGCTAGCCGAGACCAAAAGGTCTCGGGTGAGGTTAATTCTTGAGTTTTGTGGTCTAAATGTTGACCCGGGTTTGATTTGCTAGGTCGACCCGTATATTTGGTATATTTGTTTTGGTTAATATTGTGTTATCATTTCATGTTGTGGTATACGTTGGACCGAAGCTTTTGGACTTGGTTTACTCGTGTTTTGATATTATGAAGATGTGTTGTCGAATGTGGAATTGGGGACCGATTGTGAGACGGTCGATTAGATGACGGAGATAGGTTAGTTGGGTGCCGTAGTCGGACCCTCATGTTGTAGCACGTGGTTATGGGATTGATTGGACGGAGTTGATTTATTATTGTGACTTGATTATTATTTGGACTTGGACTAAGAGCCGAGAGTCATGACTCGGACATGTGACCAAATTCTATGCTCGATAAATATTTAAAAGTCAATATTGAAAATAATACTCGTAATACTATTATTGATAATATAATCTTTTACATACGTATATAGACGTGTTAAACGTATATATATATATATATATATATATATATATATATATATATATATATTTAAATGCGTATATTAATAATAATACGATCACGAGTAAACACTATAATAATAAAACGATAGTTATTATGCTATGCAAATAGTGTAATAAATGTCAGACTATTGTTATAAATAATAACTATATAAATAACGGCGAAATAATAAGTCGGGAGAATAATAATTTAAAACGTGATTTTATAAATTTAGAAATTATCGAGTTATACGAGTTGGGGTTCTTTAAAGTCCAAGTGGGCTTTATATTGTGACTTTTGTGTTGTCACGGATATATGACGATTAATATAAACATTTTATATATCAAGTGACTTATTTAATCGACGAATTAGATCGAGTTATTTGACGATATAAAATGAGTATATTAATGGGCATCGTATCCCACGATGCCCGTAGGTTGTGGTATATGTTTTAGGGTAATAAATGACTACGTATCTCGTGGAATTTGGCCAATTCGACGATATATATAGGGAATTTATTGGACTACGATATATACCAAATAGAATTCTTTATGCAATGTGCTTTAGGTTGGGTATAATTTTGGAACGATATATTACGTAAATAAATATGGGAGATTATCATCTCGACGGATATGATTGTAACAATTCGCAATTTCAGGTTAACTTTTATTCCCAAAAATTTCACTATTCACTTTTACTATTCACTTTTTACTATTCACTTTTCACTATTCATCTCAGAAATTTTTATTTCATATTCTCGTAAGTTAAACTATTTTAACGATAATCCGAGAGTTTGACGCTCGTCGGATCATTTCTGCAAAACTCACAAAGCCGTGTCCGAGATTTACTTTTAGGTTTAAACGTCCTTCCAGCATCCCGATATATCCATAAAACATTATAAACAATAGAAATATGATTTTCTATCATTTAGGACAATTCCAAAAGTTTTGGAATTTTACGTTTTTCAGTTCAGCGTTTTACGCGAATTACGCGTTTTAGACCCGTGTTTCCAGTTTTTAGCAGGGTTTTAGCACCCGATAGATCCTACCACTCATTTTATATTTTATTATGGACTATATTGACATGTTTAACAATACTTTCAAGTTTCATATTTTTACGATACCCGGTTTTAAGTTTCATGACTTAACGACTTACCGTTAGCGATTACCGGGACCAAATCTCACTCCGTAAGCTAGATAATACCAAGTTTATGCATCTAGTCACCCTATCCACCATATGGCCGACTTAGGGGGGGGGAGTCATCCCTTGTGTGTCATGATCTCATGCCTTAGGCCTTAGGATCCATACATGTGTAAAACTTGGCCATTAAGCTTCCTAAATATCCTAAAATCCTAACCTCCTCATTTCTAGTATAAAAGAGAGCATTCTCTTCCTTTCTCCTTCAATACCAACGACCAAAACGGCCCTTATACTCCATTTTGATGATGGTTCTTGCTAGTTTAATCCATCATAAGTTATACTCTTGTATTCCTTGTTGATTACTAGTTCCATTCCATCCATAAAACACTAAAATTCACCACAAAAACTCATCTCATTTCCAAGTGTTCTTAGTGAAGATTTTTACTAAAGGTTGTTTTTATGTTAGATTAGTGTTTATCAAGGGATTATAAGATAGGGTTTTTGATATAGAAGCATGGCTATGGTTGGAAAGGTTTTGGAAGATTAAGTAGTGGTTCTTGGTTTTGATCTTGGTTCTAGTTAGTTTCTTCACAAGTTGTAAGCAAACCCTAACATACTCCTTGCTTAATTATCATTTTCATGCTCTTTGTGTACCTTTCATGCTATATATGTTCTTGTTATTGTGTTCATGATGTTTAAAAATGGATAAAACAAGTATTGGTATACATATGTTAACTTATGACAAGTAAACAAGCAAACTAGTGATTTTTATGGAGAACCACGACCAAAATAGTATAACTATGATATTTGACACTTACTTACTGTTAAAGAGGACTTAACAAGGAAAACATAGCAATTTGAATCACCCAAAACGAGTACACGAGTCAAAAGTTATGACCATTTGAAGTTAGCGAAACCAAAACGGCAAAACTGCCTAAATAGCATTCTGATCAAATTTTGATTTTGAAAGTCCCACTTCTGGTCCGATTCATCAAAAATTTAAAACACGAAAGTTGTCCGGAACGACGTTTTCGTTCTGGAATAAAGAAGCTCGAGCCCTGAAAACGCTTTCTGAGTGATAATTTTCTTCAAATTCTTAACAGCCCATTTTTAGACCAAAGTCACTATATAATAGTTATGATTTACTAAGACCAAGAGGTCAAATGACCTAAAGCCAAGACCACAACCATGGCTAAAGCCAAGGTTGGGTCTCAAGACCATGGTAACAATGACCAAGGTCACGGAAAAGCCACGGCTAAAGACCATATAACTTTTAAAGATCAAAACTTATATATATGTTATCAAATACTACAATAGTAGGGAGCTTCATGTGAGGAGTTCATTAAGTAAGCCGTCGAGATGAGTTGTGGATTTACGAATTAAAGTGTCCTGGCTCCTCGAACGTTTACTCCATGACTTCTGAATTATGTCGGCCCGAACGGTAGTAAGAGATGTACAACCTATACATGTTTCATAGACCACTTATATTCAACAACTTACACTATTATACTAAGTACTACATCATGAACATTATGCAAGACATATATTGGCAAGTCTTCGTATTCTTAGACGTTACTCCAAACCTAAGTCGCAACGTTCTATTACAGGCTGCTCTTAGAGACTTTCACGATTCGACTACCACTTTCATTTCTCATTACATAGACTTAAGGTGAGTCATAGCCCCTACTTTTTCATACTTGTTTCAACTCTTTTGGGGGGGGGGGGGGATACATGCACAACTACTTGCTTACTTGTACAAATACTCAAAACATTTATACTTGATTGTTTTATACTTGATTGTTTTATACTTGATTGTCTTATACTTGATCGCATTATACTTGATGTCATATATACATGATTGCATTATACTTGATTGTGAGACTTCCAGTGGCTCCAGATTAAGTTGCTGGATGACCATTGAGACTTCCGGTGGCTCCAAATTAAGTTGTTGGATGACCATTGAGGCTATTGATACATCCTAACATTTGCTAATGTTGGATACATCATAAACGTGAGGTCTTCGGAGATGAAGAGTAGACTCACGACTAATTGCTTAATTGTTTTGATGAACTTATACATGTCTTAATCATACTATATTGTAGCAGTGGGTTGTGAACACACACGTTACAAGTCTCTTATGGCGGGACTTGTAACTGAGTGGATTCACGATGCCTTTGCTGTGTGAACATTCTTTTAAGGCTTTTCAACTGTTTTAAGACAAACTCTATGAACTCACCAACCATTGTGTTGACACTTTAGCATGTTTATCTCAGGTTAGTAAGGCGATAGCTAGTGCGTGGAACTTAGAGTCAAGCTGCATATTCTGAAGACTTACGCTTTTATCATTTACCATTCAAAACATTTTGTATACATTTATGTATCATACTTTGGAATCTCATGTTTGTAACTTTGAATTCATTAATCGAATGGTAATTTTTCAAAACGTCTCATTTAGAGTTCGTTTTCTATACCTTGTACTTTGTATTATGAAGTAGCACCCCTATGACACAGTCTTCCGCTGCGGTATTTTGGGGGTGTTACAGATTGGTACCAGAGCCTTGGTTATAGAGAACTAGGTTGCATTTAGTGCCTAGACTATAACTGTTATATACGTTAGGACTCTCCTCTTTATTTGCCTTACACACACTACATACGCATACGCTTCTTGGTAGTTGTTGGTTTAGTTCCACGCTGTTAGATGATGTGACTTTAGTATTATAAGGAGCCCCAGAGATTCGTCGAGTCATTAAAAACATGGAGCTCAGTAATAACTAATTAGTTAACTTGATCTTGTGACAATTCTTGTTTGATGAGACACAAGATTTGAGTTAAATAATATTATTGCTTAGCTTTAGGGATTTGATGACTTGATTATCTTACTATCGGCTTCAGAAGGCGGATTTTGTGTCGGAAATTCTTAAGTAGGATGATTTACAATCTCCTTATTTAAATGGATTGGGACGCCTCTTCAGTTAAATAAAGAAATTGTAAATCAATGAACCATAAGTTTATGAGACCTTACTTACATAAATTTGGACGCTTCTTTATGTAAGTAATGTGTTATAAATAAGTGGGCTTAATTGCAGCCGATACAACTCATTAACCAGAACCTTAGACGAATCAGAGTAAACACCACTATATTAGAGATCCCAAATTCTCTTAGACACACCGTAAGTAGTTAACATCAACTGAACTTCGGGACGAAGTTCTTCTTAAGGGGTAGAGACTGTAACAATTCGCAATTTCAGGTTAACTTTTATTCCCAAAAATTTCACTATTCACTTTTTACTATTCACTTTTTACTATTCATCTCAGAAATTTTTATTTCATATTCTCGTAAGTTAAACTATTTTAACGATAATCCGAGAGTTTGACGCTCGTCGGATCATTTCTGCAAAAATCACAAAGCCGTGTCCGAGATATACTTTTAGGTTTAAACGTCCTTCCAGCATCCCGATATATCCATAAAACATTATAAACAATAGAAATATGATTTTCTATCATTTTAGGACAATTCCAAAAGTTTTGGAATTTTACGTTTTTCAGTTCAGCGTTTTACGCGAATTACGCGTTTTAGACCCGTGTTTCCAGTTTTTAGCAGGGTTTTAGCACCCGATAGATCCTACCACTCATTTTATATTTTATTATGGACTATATTGACATGTTTAACAATACTTTCAAGTTTCATATTTTTACGATACCCGGTTTTAAGTTTCATGACTTAACGACTTACCGTTAGCGATTACCGGGACCAAAACTCACTCCGTATACTAGATAATACCAAGTTTATGCATCTAGTCACCCTATCCACCATATGGCCGACTTAGGGGGGGGGGGAGTCATCCCTTGTGTGTCATGATCTCATGCCTTAGGCCTTAGGATCCATACATGTGTAAAACTTGGCCATTAAGCTTCCTAAATATCCTAAAATCCTAACCTCCTCAGTTTTAGTATAAAAGAGAGCATTCTCTTCCTTTCTCCTTCAATACCAACGACCAAAACAGCCCTTATACACCATTTTGATGATGGTTCTTGCTAGTTTAATCCATCATAAGTTATACTCTTGTATTCCTTGTTGATTACTAGTTCCATTCCATCCATAAAACACTAAAATTCACCACAAAAACTCATCTCATTTCCAAGTGTTCTTAGTGAAGATTTTTACTAAAGGTTGTTTTTATGTTAGATTAGTGTTTATCAAGGGATTATAAGATAGGGTTTTTGATATGGAAGCATGGCTATGGTTGGAAAGGTTTTGGAAGATTAAGTAGTGGTTCTTGGTTTTGATCTTGGTTCTAGTTAGTTTCTTCACAAGTTGTAAGCAAACCCTAACATACTCCTTGCTTAATTATCATTTTCATGCTCTTTGTGTTCCTTTCATGCTATATATGTTCTTGTTATTGTGTTCATGATGTTTAATAATGGATAAAACAAGTATTGGTATACATATTTTAACTTATGACAAGTAAACAAGCAAACTAGTGATTTTTATGGAGAACCACGACCAAAATAGTATAACTATGATATTTGACACTTACTTACTGTTAAAGAGGACTTAACAAGGAAAACATAGCAATTTGAATCACCCAAAACGAGTACACGAGTCAAAAGTTATGACCATTTGAAGTTAGCGAAAACCAAAACGGCAAAACTGCCTAAATAGCATTCTGATCAAATTTTGATTTTGAAAGTCCCACTTCTGGTCCGATTCATCAAAAATTTAAAACACGAAAGTTGTCCGGAATGACGTTTTCGTTCTGGAATTAAGAAGCTCGAGCCCTGAAAATGCTTTCTGAGTGATAATTTTCTTCAAATTCTTAACAGCCCATTTTTAGACCAAAGTCACTATATAATAGTTATGATTTACTAAGACCAAGAGGTCTAATGACCTAAAGCCAAGACCACAACCATGGCTAAAGCCAAGGTTGAGTCTCAAGACCATGGTAACAATGACCAAGGTCACGGCAAAGCCACGGCTAAAGACTATATAACTTTTAAAGATCAAAACTTATATATATGTTATCAAATACTACAATAGTAGGGAGCCTCATGTGAGGAGTTCATTAAGTAAGCTGTCGAGATGAGTTGTGGATTTACGAATTAAAGTGTCCTGGCTCCTCGAACGTTTACTCCATGACTTCTGAATTATGTCGGCCCGAACGGTAGTAAGAGATGTACAACCTATACATGTTTCATAGACCACTTATATTCAACAAATACTAAGTACTACATCATGAACATTATGCAAGACATATATTGGCAAGTCTTCGTATTCTTAGACGTTACTCCAAACCTAAGTCGCAACGTTCTATTATAGGCTGCTCTTAGAGACTTTCGCGATTCGACTACCACTTTCATTTCTCATCACATAGACTTAAGGTGAGTCATAGCCCCTACTTTTTCATACTTGTTTCAACTCTTTGGGGGGGATACATGCACAACTACTTGCTTACTTGTACAAATACTCAAAACATTTATACTTTATTGTTTTATACTTGATTGTTTTATACTTGATTGTCTTATACTTGATCGCATTATACTTGATGTCATATATACATGATTGCATTATACTTGATTGTGAGACTTCCAGTGGCTCCAGATTAAGTTGCTGGATGACCATTGAGACTTCCGGTGGCTCCAAATTAAGTTGTTGGATGACCATTGAGGCTATTGATACATCCTAACATTTGCTAATGTTGGATACATCATAAACGTGAGGTCTTCGGAGATGAAGAGTAGACTCACGACTAATTGCTTAATTGTTTTGATGAACTTATACATGTCTTAATCATACTATATTGTAGCAGTGGGTTGTGAACAAACAGGTTACAAGTCTCTTATGGCGGGACTTGTAACTGAGTGGATTCACGATGCCTTTGCCGTGTGAACATTCTTTTAAGGCTTTTCAACTGTTTTAAGACAAACTCTATGAACTCACCAACCATTGTGTTGACACTTTAGCATGTTTATCTCAGGTTAGTAAGGCGATAGCTAGTGCGTGGAACTTAGAGTCAAGCTGCATATTCTGAAGACTTACGCTTTTATCATTTACCATTCAAAACATTTTGTATACATTTATGTATCATACTTTGGAATCTCATGTTTGTAACTTTGAATTCATTAATCGAATGGTAATTTTTCAAAACGTCTCATTTAGAGTTCGTTTTCTATACCTTGTACTTTGTATTATGAAGTAGCACCCCTATGACACAGTCTTCCGCTGCGGTATTTTGGGGGTGTTACAGATTGGTACCAGAGCCTTGGTTATAGAGAACTAGGTTGCATTTAGTGCCTAGACTATAACTGCTATATACGTTAGGACTCTCCTCTTTATTTGCCTTACACACACTACATACGCATACGCTTCTTGGTAGTTGTTGGTTTAGTTCCACGCTGTTAGATGATGTGACTTTAGTATTATAAGGAGCCCCAGAGATTCGTCGATTCATCAAAAACATGGAGCTCAGTAATAACTAATTAGTTAACTAGATCTTGTGACAATTCTTGTTTGATGAGACACAAGATTTGAGTTAAATAATATTATTGCTTAGCTTTAGGGATTTGATGACTTGATTATCTTACTATCGGCCTCAGAAGGCGGATTTTGTGTCGGAAATTCTTAAGTAGGATGATTTACAATCTCCTTATTTAAATGGATTGGGACGCCTCTTCAGTTAAATAAAGAAATTGTAAATCAATGAACCATAAGTTTATGAGACCTTACTTACATAAATTTGGACGCTTCTTTATGTAAGTAATGTGTTATAAATAAGTGGGCTTAATTGTAGCCGATACAACTCCTTAACCAGAACCTTAGACGAATCAGAGTAAACACCACTATATTAGAGATCCCAAATTCTCTTAGACACACCGTAAGTAGTTAACATCAACTGAACTTCGGGACGAAGTTCTTCTTAAGGGGTAGAGACTGTAACAATTCGCAATTTCAGGTTAACTTTTATTCCCAAAAATTTCACTATTCACTTTTTACTATTCACTTTTTACTATTCATCTCAGAAATTTTTATTTTATATTCTCGTAAGTTAAACTATTTTAACGATAATCCGAGAGTTTGACGCTCGTCGGATCATTTCTGCAAAAATCACAAAGCCGTGTCCGAGATTTACTTTTAGGTTTAAACGTCCTTCCAGCATCCCGATATATCCATAAAACATTATAAACAATAGAAATATGATTTTCTATCATTTTAGGACAATTCCAAAAGTTTAGGAATTTTACGTTTTTCAGTTCAGCGTTTTACGCGAATTACGCGTTTTAGACCCGTGTTTCCAGTTTTTAGCAGGGTTTTAGCACCCGATAGATCCTACCACTCATTTTATATTTTATTATGGACTATATTGACATGTTTAACAATACTTTCAAGTTTCATATTTTTACGATACCCGGTTTTAAGTTTCATGACTTAACGACTTACCGTTAGCGATTACCGGGACCAAATCTCACTCCGTAAGCTAGATAATACCAAGTTTATGCATCTAGTCACCCTATCCACCATATGGCCGACTTAGGGGGGGGAGTCATCCCTTGTGTGTCATGATCTCATGCCTTAGGCCTTAGGATCCATACATGTGTAAAACTTGGCCATTAAGCTTCCTAAATATCCTAAAATCCTAACCTCCTCCTTTTTAGTATAAAAGAGAGCATTCTCTTCCTTTCTCCTTCAATACCAATGACCAAAACAGCCCTTATACACCATTTTGATGATCGTTCTTGCTAGTTTAATCCATCATAAGTTATACTCTTGTATTCCTTGTTGATTACTAGTTCCATTCCATCCATAAAACACTAAAATTCACCACAAAAACTCATCTCATTTCCAAGTGTTCTTAGTGAAGATTTTTACTAAAAGTTGTTTTTATGTTAGATTAGTGTTTATCAAGGGATTATAAGATAGGGTTTTTGATATGGAAGCATGGCTATGGTTGGAAAGGTTTTGGAAGATTAAGTAGTGGTTCTTGGTTTTGATCTTGGTTCTAGTTAGTTTCTTCACAAGTTGTAAGCAAACCCTAACATACTCCTTGCTTAATTATCATTTTCATGCTCTTTGTGTTCCTTTCATGCTATATATGTTCTTGTTATTGTGTTCATGATGTTTAAAAATGGATAAAACAAGTATTGGTATACATATGTTAACTTATGACAAGTAAACAAGCAAACTAGTGATTTTTATGGAGAACCACGACCAAAATAGTATAACTATGATATTTGACACTTACTTACTGTTAAAGAGGACTTAACAAGGAAAACATAGCAATTTGAATCACCCAAAACGAGTACACGAGTCAAAAGTTATGACCATTTGAAGTTAGCGAAACCAAAACGGCAAAACTGCCTAAATAGCATTCTGATCAAATTTTGATTTTGAAAGTCCCACTTCTAGTCCGATTCATCAAAAATTTAAAACACGAAAGTTGTCCGGAACGACGTTTTCGTTCTGGAATATAGTGGGATCATCGTTGTTTTGGTTGTCATTGTTATTATAAGAAGACAAATGTAGTCAATATTACAGAATCAATATGCAGTAAACTTGGTTTCTGGTTCCTTAGCAACTTTGACTAAAGCCAAGACCACAACCATGGCTAAAGCCAAGGTTGAGATTTACTAAGACCAAGAGGTCTAATGACCTAAAGCCAAGACCACAACCATGGCTAAAGCCAAGGTTGAGTCTCAAGACCATGGTAACAATGACCAAGGTCACGGCAAAGCCACGGCTAAAGACCATATAAATTTTAAAGATCAAAACTTATATATATGTTATCAAATACTACAATAGTAGGGAGCCTCATGTGAGGAGTTCATTAAGTAAGCCGTCAAGATGAGTTGTGGATTTACGAATTAAAGTGTCCTGGCTCCTCGAACGTTTACTCCATGACTTCTGAATTATGTCGGCCCGAACGGTAGTAAGAGATGTACAACCTATACATGTTTCATAGACCACTTATATTCAACAACTTACACTATTATACTAAGTACTACATCATGAACATTATGCAAGACATATATTGGCAAGTCTTCGTATTCTTAGACGTTACTCCAAACCTAAGTCGCAACGTTCTATTATAGGCTGCTCTTAGAGACTTTCGCGATTCGACTACCACTTTCATTTCTCATTACATAGACTTAAGGTGAGTCATAGCCCCTACTTTTTCATACTTGTTTCAACTCTTTGGGGGGGGGGGGATACATGCACAACTACTTGCTTACTTGTACAAATACTCAAAACATTTATACTTGATTGTTTTATACTTGATTGTCTTATACTTGATCGCATTATACTTGATGTCATATATACATGATTGCATTATACTTGATTGTGAGACTTCCAGTGGCTCCAGATTAAGTTGCTGGATGACCATTGAGACTTCCGGTGGCTCCAAATTAAGTTGTTGGATGACCATTGAGGCTATTGATACATCCTAACATTTGCTAATGTTGGATACATCATAAACGTGAGGTCTTCGGAGATGAAGAGTAGACTCACGACTAATTGCTTAATTGTTTTGATGAACTTATACATGTCTTAATCATACTATATTGTAGCAGTGGGTTGTGAACACACAGGTTACAAGTCTCTTATGGCGGGACTTGTAACTGAGTGGATTCACGATGCCTTTGCTGTGTGAACATTCTTTTAAGGCTTTTCAACTGTTTTAAGACAAACTCTATGAACTCACCAACCATTGTGTTGACACTTTAGCATGTTTATCTCAGGTTAGTAAGGCGATAGCTAGTGCGTGGAACTTAGAGTCAAGCTGCATATTCTGAAGACTTACGCTTTTATCATTTACCATTCAAAACATTTTGTATACATTTATGTATCATACTTTGGAATCTCATGTTTGTAACTTTGAATTCATTAATCGAATGGTAATTTTTCAAAACGTCTCATTTAGAGTTCGTTTTCTATACCTTGTACTTTGTATTATGAAGTAGCACCCCTATGACACAGTCTTCCGCTGCGGTATTTTGGGGGTGTTACAATGATAACCTTCGATAATTATTTAAATAATATGTTGGGCTAACATTAGACCTATAATTGGTTTATTATTTTGCTTGCTGTAGCTTTTTGGTTTGAGTTGTGTCGACCCTCCACCCATATGGATACCAAACGTTGAATTTCAAATTAATATGAAGTTAATTCGAGAAATGGATATTTTTGGAAAGTAAAATGGAATACGTTCGGGAATGGGAATATTTGATATTGAGGAAATGATTTCTGAACGAGTTTGATATTGTTAGGAAGTGCCGAGTCTGTAGTCGCCGTTACGTAAGTTGCTTGAGTTTACTTACGTCTTTCTTCTATCGTTTCTTTTGAGGATTTTCTGGACTTGAGGTGAGTCATAGCCCCACTTTTACTCTTGAACTTTGTTTTCAATACTTGGGGTGAGAAACGTGCAAATGTCTTATGTGGACTTTTATCGCTTCGTTTATTTTAAAACTTGCTATGCTTATAGAACTAGGTAGGATTGAGCGAGGCCTAGACATGAACTAGGTAAGCTATTGATTTGGTTATTGAGCAAGGCCTAGTCCCGAACTAGGTAAGCTATTGATGTGGTTATTGAGCGAGGCCTAGTCCCGAACTAGGTAAGCTATTGAATTGGTTGTTGAGTGAGGCCTAGTCCCGAACTAGGTAAGCTATTTGATTGATGATAGAGCGAGGCCTAGACTTGAGCTAGGTAAGCTATTGATTGGATTGATTTGAGCTATAGCGTGCACCTATAGGGTTGATTTGATTTGGTTGGATTATTTTGGTTGGATATTTTGGTTGGATGATTGAGGCCTAGTCTAGCTAGCAAGCGTTTTGCGTATATGTCCACTATATCGAATTATGAATTTAAACCTATGATCTCACCAGCAAAAGCTAACTTTTAGCACGTTTTCTCAGGTAATTAAGTGATGCTCTATGGATGCTTGGGAATGGAGGCTTGGCATTTGGCACCGGTTATGGATCTATATTTCTAAAACTCTGATAACTATTGTGGACCTATATTTATTTCTTTTGGGCCTGACTTTGGATGATTTTGGGATAAGTGTAAACTTTAAAACCCCGCGTAGTTGTATTTTTATTATGTTTACTTTATCTCGTTCTTTCATGACTTTGAATGGATACCAATCCTCGTAGCACCCCGAATGCTTGTTGAGTCTTCCGCTGTACCAAATTTTGGGGGTGTTACAGATTGGTATCAGATCTAAGGTTATAGAGAACTAGGTAAATAGACACATAAACTATAACCGATTTTTATAGAAAACGATCCCCGACCATTGCCCGCCAGCCCGCCAAGCCGAAGCATCATTGTTTATTGTTGAGGTATTATGAGATTATTGAGATGATTATAGATTTGGGATTCTTGAGATGATTTGAGGTTTATTGATTTAGTGATATGATGGCGTTTTGAGGAATTATATGCGTTTTTGAGGAATTATATGGCCTAATTGTTTTGCGAATGGTTTTAGTAATGCGGCATTTTAAATCTTTCTTGATTATATATGATTTGGAATTATATGATGATTTTTGGATTTGGTATTTTGAGTTTGCGATTTAGTTGTTTTGAAACACTTACACCTACCCTACGCCGTTGTCACAGACTATGGCCTCCCATACGCCTAATGTTGTTGAGGATATTCTTACTACACAGGTATTGCCAGCACAGTTCACCATGGCTCCTGATGACCCTTACCAGGTTGCCATGCATTCAGCTACTGTGACACCGAAAGGTTCTACTTCAGCACCACCTGCTGCATCTACGCAGGGACCCTCATCTTCTCTAGGGCTCCCTGGTACATCGAGGCAACTTACTCTTCATCAGGCTTTGGCTCGTGTGGCTCCACGTTTTGCCCACCGAGCTACGGCACGTATGTCGGTACGCCCTACTTCACCACCTTTACAGATTGATGCTCACTCTCTTCTGTCTGAGGCGCCACCTGCATCATTGCGTCGTCGTCCTAGATCACCTACCCCTTCACCACGTGGTTCACCTGTTAGGAGACGACGATTGATGATGTACTCTTCCGATCAGGAGGAGGAGTACGAAGGTGAGGATGAGGCTGATGACCCTCAGGAGGCTGAGCAGGGTGATAATGATGACCCTGAGGAGGAGGATGACCCTCAGGAGGAGGAGATGCCTGATGATGATGATTTGTTAGTGCCGCCAGCTCAGGCTGAGGAGCCTGATTCACCTATACATCCGATTGAGCCTGATTCACCTGATCATCCGTTTTTGGTTGAGTTGCCACCTGGTAGTCCCGTTGATTCGGATGCACCTTCTGAGGTTTCTGCTGAGCATGCAGAGCTAGGTGAGATTGGTAGGTTAGGGGCTCAGATTACGGATCTTGGTGAGAGAGTTGCACGTATATCTGATTGACTTGAGAGGGTTATTGGAGAGTTCATAGCGGATCTGAGAGTTGATATGACTGTGGTTGTGGGCAGGACTACTGAGATGAGGAGAGTTTTGATGGAGGTTTGATGAGGAGAAAAATGATCCATTTTTAGGGGGTCATTTAAGCCCGAATTCGAATTTATTTGATCAAATATTGCCCTAAATCGTTCCTTTTGTGATTTTAGGTCCTTTGGGAGTGAATTCTGGAAAAGGAAGCATTTTGGACGTTTTTGGAGCATAAAAGTGAAGAAAACACCAAAGACTTAATTTTCCATGCTGAGAAGAGTACCTGACGGCGTCAAGAGCATTTTGGTGACGGCGTCAAGACTAAAAGTGGTGACGGCCCAGAGAGAATGTGAAGGCGTCACCCAAGGCCGTCACGTGTTAACTTGTCAAAACTTGCGCGCGGAGTAGCTGATATTGTTTTGGTCATAACTTTTGCATACGAACTCGGATTTAGGTGATTCAAAATCCCACGCGAAGAGGACGAAGAGATATACAATTTGGTGAAAAAATGGTCGTGACAGCATCTAGAGAACGAGCTAACGCCATCAAGCCTTGCCGACAGTAAACATGCCTATAAATATAACATCATAACTTCACTTTTTGTAAGCCCTAAACCCTAAGGTCGATTCCAGCAACTTAGAGGGTTTCAATCACTCCATAAACATCATGTATTGGTTTGATGATTCTATCTTAATTATGTTTTCCATTATCATTGTTGTTTGCTCTTCTTTGATGATGATTTGCTAATTCACCTTGTGTCTACTTATGATTATGTGAAACTTGTATATAATTGATTAGATCTCATTGATTTCTTGTTGATGTTGTGTCTATCTCCATCAATTAAGGCGTGACAACTTCAATAGATCTAGTTGATTTAGTTTATAATCCTTGTTTCCTATTGATTCTTGTTTTGATTGAATGATTTATATGTTAGGCTTAAGAAAACTGGCAGATCTCCAAATGGTAACATGCTTGAACGTCTTAGGAAACATGAACCTATTGCACTAAGGTCTTTATTGGTTGTATTTAATGCATGAGCCACTATTTACAATCCCTATGGTTGTGCTGGGCATGGTATAGGAGGAGATAAGAGCTCATAGAATTGGGGAGTTATGTGCGATACCCCATGAATGGTATTAAGGAATACAACCCGTCAATTAAAACAAGGTTACAATTCAATAGGTAGGATTGGATAGCTAGCAAGGAGTAACATATCATGGGTAGACATGCTTCACTTATCTTGTAGAACCCTAGTTTACTTTTCTTATTAATTAGTTTAATTAGTAGCTTTTGGGTTAGTTGATTAGCAACTAATTCCTCCCCTTCTTCCAAAACCCGAGATTTTTACTTGCTTTTCATAAAATATAAAAACATAAAAAGAATCATCCTTCACCTTTAGACCTAGTTAGATTAATTTCAATCCTAACGACACTATTCCTAGCTGAACGATCAATCCCCCGGTACTTGTCACTATACTATACTACAACGATCAGGTACACTGCCTGGTGGGGGTTGTAAGCTTCTCGAGATCCCTCGAGAGGTAAAGCCTGTTGCGATTCCCACGCATCAAGTTTTTGGCGCCGCAGCCCGGGGAATAGTTATTGTTTAGGTTGAATTTGATTTTTATTAGGTCTACTCATTAGATTCCTATCAAGTGAGATTTTTTTTTTCTTTTTATTTTGTAGCTTTCTCGTAGTCTATCTTTTCTTTGTGATTTTGTATGTAATTTGCTTCAAATGGACACTTCACTTAGACTTCTTAGATTGCAATATATGGTTGAGTGGCTAGAACACCAAGAAGTGCAAAATACCTCATGTAGAGACACCTATGAATCATATGAGCCTTCACCTAGGATAGATTCTTGTGAACAACCTCCATGTTTAGGATCTCGTTTTAGTGAAGCTAATAGAAAAAGCGATCTAGTTTGCCAAGGAATTATGGATAGAGCCGTATCAATAAACCATAAGTTGGATGAAGCATTAGGTTTGTTATTATCACCACCTAAGGATATAGGTGATCGTGACACGTGGAATGATGAGGTAAATAACATAAGCCCACAAAATACTCAACCATCATTTGAGGCACACACACCGCCCGTGACTTACCCGGAAGAAGTAGAAGAAACTTTAGGAATTCCTATGGAGGTAGAACCCTTGGACCAGGCACCACTTGAGGATATAGGTTTGAACACTTGTAGTGATAACCTTACTCCTAGTTCTAGGGAATTTCCTAGTGTTGATGAACCGGAACCTCAATCTTTACACACCTTTCCATCCTTAGATATATTTCTAGGAGACAAAAGAGGAACCGATCCACCCATCAACCAATATTATCCGGGTAGTTTTAGGATGAAGGAAGCCATTCACTCACCCCCCTCACCTCACGTGGCATATTCATACCCTAAGGGTGTGTATCGCTACTTTCACCCACACTTTATCCTAAGTGTAGGGAGAACCTCCCCTATTTCCGTTAAATAAGGGTAGAGTCAGGCTCGTGACTCGAACAAAAACAAGCGCTTCTTGGGAGGCAACCCATGTTTTGTGTGTTTTTATTTGTTTGTTTGATTTTATTTGTTTCCGTATGCATGTTTTATTTTTATTGTTTGTGGCTCATGTTTCAAAGTAAATTGTCAAAATGCTTTATTTTGTTTTTAACTTCATCTTAATTGCATATAAAGGTATTTTGCAAAAGATAAGTGTAAGGGAGATCCAAATTTGTTTATAAGAACAAAATTGAGCATGAACCACAACAATATTAAATGGACATGTGTATTAGTACTTGTTAGAGTCAAATGCTTGTATCGACTCGTAATGATATTTTGCAGGATTTTCCAGGAAGTAGGACGAAGTTTTTCCTGAAATTTTCCGGAAACTTAACATAAGAATTTCTGCAGGTCACTTCTGACGGCGTCACGAGATTACTCTTGACGGCGTCACGTGTAAAAACCTGGAAATTTTACCGGTTTTGTTTTTCTAACGGAGTCTTAAAGTTTTTGTGAATTATTAAGTTTTATAATCTCCAGGAAATCTGCAAACATTCATTCCAAAAGCATTATATCTTTAATTGTTTTGTTTCTATTCCTAAGTCTGGAATTACATCTAGTTGTGAGTTTTCTTTGTTCGGATTTATGCTTTGGGTTTTTGTGTTTGTTTTCTCAGGATTTACAGGTTATGTATGACAAGAAGATGATTTATATTATGGAAGGGAAGCTTTGATTGTTCATTTTCTTGGAGGAAGATTTAACCTGGCCACCTTATTATCCATACCGAGCGAATCAGGGGAGTATTTAATTTCATTCTTTTTACTTATTTCACTTTTACATTCTTTACTTGAACATTGGGGACAATGTTCATCTTAAGTGTAAGGGGAGGGTAAAAAGATGATACCTTACATATGCACTTTCGCTTGAGTTTGTTTTGTTTAATAGTAGATGTGTAATAAAACTATGAGAAATACTTGTTAGTGCAATTTTAGCGCCAAATTTAAAATTTTTTACAACATTTAGGAGTGAAACTTTAGCCATAGCAAGCGTCTCATGGATAGGAGATTGTATGACTAGCACATAACCGTATATTCAGAAAAAATTTTCACCCAAATATGTGAGGTTCGCCTTTAGATTTGATAGGAAAAGCATTCATTATTAGTGCTTATGAGTGTACCGGTAGCATTTAGATTCTAAAACTTGCGTTAGTGATGCATCCCGAGACCGCTAGTGAGACTACATTCGTGTGGTAGGATTTACTACATGATAAGAGGCATTAGGATCACCCTTGTGTTAAACCCGTATCATAATTACTTGACCATTTAAGTCATATTACTTGGCTAGTTAAGTCAACTAATTTTTCCCACACCCTTAGCGTTGTACTCATTTTTAGTACACGAAACCCCTAGTACACCCCTCCGAGCCTATCTTTTCGTTTCTAACTTTAAGCATTTTACTTAAAGGAAGAATTTGTTACACCCCACTTAAATGTACAACCAAATCGCCTTAGCCTTCCGTGTATGCGCTCATTTTTAGTGCATTATTGTTATTTGTTAAACCCTAAGTTAACTTTCTAATTGATTACATGGTTGCTAAGTCGAGTCATATCCTTGTACATATTGTTTTGGGACGATTGGGACTCATGGGTAAGTACTTATTTTATGGAGTAATGAGGAAGAACATCACTTATTACCCCCATATGTACGTTAATCTTAAAAGTGCTCCAAGTGTTTTGATTTTCTTAATTCAAGTCATTAGATTAGTTTAATGTAAAGTATGTAAAAATTCAAGTGTAAGGGGAATGTTCAATCCCCTATGATGTATTATTTCGGATGGTAGGGTAAGAGTGTATGCAAAAAAAAAAAAAAATCGAAAAAAAAGAAAAAGAAAAGAAAAAAAAATAGAAAAAGAAAAAGAGAAAAAACATACGGACTACCATCCCATTTTATTCTATGTTCATTTTATGTTTTTGTTATTTTTCATTTATTAGCTTAAGACGAGTCTATTCTTGGCTTAGCAACGCCACATTGTACATGTAATTAACCAAGATTGTTAACTCGCCACCAGTAAAACTTCCTTTATCCAACAAAACCGTGTATTTCATATCCCTACACCTAACGTTACAACCCTTTAAAAGACCTCTTTGATAGTTTATCCTAGGTGTTTACGCCATGTGGTGGTGGTTTGATCCTTTCCCAAGCCTATGGTAATCTATTTTGCTATGACAGGTAGTGAGAGATATCTTCCGTTTCCATATTGTAATTTACACTTTATTACACCCGAGAGATGTGAGTATCTAAACACTATTTGTGAGGTGCTAGTGTATGACCTCCGTTCTTGTCTATTGGTCTTTAGTGGAACGATTATTTGTTGTAATTACTTTTATATTAGTGTTAAATGACCCCTAACTTGTATTTTGAGTAGAATAAAAGCACATTTGCTTGAGGACAAGCAAATCTCAAGTGTAAGGGTATATGATGAGGCGAAAAATGATCCATTTTTAGGGGGTCACTTAAGCCCGAATTCGAATTTATTTGATCAAATATTGCCCTAAATCGTTCCTTTTGTGATTTTAGGTCCTTTGGGAGTGAATTCTGGAAAAGGAAGCATTTTGGACGTTTTTGGAGCATAAAAGTGAAGAAAACACCAAAGACTTAATTTTCCATGCTGAGAAGAGTACCTGACAGCGTCAAGAGCATTTTGGTGATGGCGTCAAGAGTAAAAGTGGTGACGGCCCAGAGAGAATGTGAAGGCGTCACCCAAGGCCGTCACGTGTTAACTTGTCAAAACTTGCGCGCGAAGTAGCTGATATTGTTTTGGTCATAACTTTTGCATACGAACTCGGATTTAGGTGATTCAAAAGCCCACGCGAAGAGGACGAAGAGATCTACAATTTGGTGAAAAAATGATCGTGACGGCATCAAGAGAACGAGCTGACGCTGTCAAGCCTTGCCGACAGAAAACATGCCTATAAATATAACATCATAACTTCACTTTTTGTAAGCCCTAAACCCTAAGGTCGATTCCTGAGTTTAGGTGGGTGTTTTTCCAGCAACTTAGAGGGTTTCAATCACTCCATAAACATCATGTATTGGTTTGATGATTCTATCTTAATTATGTTTTCCATTATCATTGTTGTTTGCTCTTCTTTGATGATGATTTGCTAATTCACCTTGTGTCTACTTATGATTATGTGAAACTTGTATATAATTGATTAGATCTCATTGATTTCTTGTTGATGTTGTGTCTATCTCCATCAATTAAGGCGTGACAACTTCAATAGATCTAGTTGATTTAGTTTATAATCCTTGTTTCCTATTGATTCTTGTTTTGATTGAATGATTTATATGTTAGGCTTAAGAAAACTGGCAGATCTCCAAATGGTAACATGCTTGAACGTCTTAGGAAACATGAACCTATTGCACTAAGGTCTTTATTGGTTGTATTTAATGCATGAGCCACTATTTACAATCCCTATGGCTGTGCTGGGCATGGTATAGGAGGAGATAAGAGTTCATAGAATTGGGGAGTTATGTGCGATACCCCATGAATAGTATTAAGGAATACAACCCGTCAATTAAAACAAGGTTAGAATTCAATAGGTAGGATTGGATAGCTAGCAAGGAGTAACATATCATGGGTAGACATGCTTCACTTATCTTGTAGAACCCTAGTTTACTTTTCTTATTAATTAGTTTAATTAGTAGCTTTTGGGTTAGTTGATTAGCAACTAATTCCAGCCCTTCTTCCAAAACCCGAGATTTTTACTTGCTTTTCATAAAATATAAAAACATAAAAAGAATCATCCTTCACCTTTAGACCTAGTTAGATTAATTTCAATCCTAACGACACTATTCCTAGCTGAACGATCAATCCCCCGGTATTTGTCACTATACTATACTACAACGATCAAGTACACTGCCTGGTGGGGGTTGTAAGCTTCTCGAGATCCCTCGAGAGGTAAAGCCTGTTGCGATTCCCACGCATCAAGGTTCACGAGCATATCGATAGTTTACAGCGAGGTTTTGTTACAGCTCAAGAGGCCGACCGCAAGCTATGGCAAAGGAATGCCGAGCTGGAGAAGGAGGTGGCTGACCTCAAGAGAGACCGAGACACCCATAGTGTGAAGTTAGGATCATTATGGAGAGATCTTGATGGCTTGAGGCAGGAGTTGAGGAACCTCCGCCAGCAGCGTGGCTAGACGTTTGAGCTATGTTATCTTGTTGCTTTCTTAACCGAGGAGTGTTCGGTTAGAAAAGCTAGTTATCTTATTTTGATGTATTTTCCGTTGATTACTCGTCTCGTTGGAACGATTGTTATCTTTGTGTTTTCGGTAGTTGGAACAATGTTGGATCTTTATTGTATGGTTGATGGTTATTATTTTATGGTATTATGTGGTTGTTGGATATTATGGAAATTGAGTTCCTATGCGCCTTATTGATGTCTTGTGGTGTATTGTTGATATTCTTTCCATGACTTGGCTTCGTTGATTTAATTCTTGTTGAGCATATGATAAGTGCTATCGGAGACTCACGAACTTGTATGATGTTTCAGATCAATAGCCCCACGAAGAAACCCTGTTAGAGCTACCAGAACTGGACCTGCAACGACTACCCCTGGTCGTCGAGGACGCCGTCCTACTCGAAATGTTGAGACCCCTACTCCTGATAACCTGGACACTACTAACCGCAACAACAGGAATCAAAATGTTGATGTTCAGAGAGACAATGATCCTGTTCCACTTAATGCACCTACTGTGGATCAAGCAATGATCAACCAACTTGTGGAGCAATGAGTTGCTGAGCTACTAGCTGAGTCAAATCATTCCAACAATTATGCTGGAACATTTCCCCCTGTTCGTGCTAACGGATGTCACTACAAGGAGTTTAAGATTTGTGGACCTATTGAGTTTGGTGGAACTGAAGGAGTGGTTTACTTGGTTAGGTGGATTGAGAAGACTGAGTCAGTGTTTAATATCAGTGGTTGTGCGGAGAATGCGAAGGTAAAGTTTGCTTCTTTTACTTTCAAGGATGAAGCTTTAACTTGGTGGAACAATTACCGTAACTCGGTTGGGAGTGATGTGGCTTATGCTATGACTTGGGAGCAATTTAAGTCTTTGCTGATTCAGACTTACTGCCCAAGGAATGAGATTAAGAAGCTGGAGATTGAGTTCTGGAACCATAAGGTGAAAGGTACCGATATGGCAACTTACAATCGCCGTTATCGAGAGTTAGCCTTACTTTGTCCCGGTATGGTTAGGACTGAGACCCAAAAGATTGAGAGGTATACCGATGGGTTGCCGGTAGCTACAAGGAACGATGTGATTTCTGCTAAGCCTGCAAACATTCATGAGGCTATCACTATCGCTCAACAATTGATGGACTCTTTGGCATTAGAAGAAGCTGAGAAGGATAAGAATGGAAAGAGGAAGAGGGATGATCACTCAAAGGGTAATGACCGTCGAAACAAGCGACAAACAACTACTAGAGCTTATGCTATGGTAGATGGAGACAAGAAGAACTACAATGGAGATGCACCCAAATGTAACCGATGTTACAAGCATCATTCTGGTCGAGGTACTGTGATGTACAAGAATTGCTCTAAGATGGGACACATAGCTAAGGATTGTAGAGCTCGACCACTTGCTATGGTTCAAGCTACTCCTGAAACTATGAGCAAGGCAAACGTTACTTGCTATGGATGTGGAAAGAAGGGACATTACCGGAATGAGTGTAGGGAATCGTGGAACCGAGGATATCAAGGATCGGGTGGTAATGGGTACAATAATGGAAACCGTGGAGCTGGAGGAAATCGTGGACGACAAGACAATGGGGACCAACGTGTGGAAGCTGGAGCTGCTCATGGGAGAGTATATGCAGTTGGGAACGAGAGAGGAGAAGATCCGAACGTCGTTACTGGTACGTTCCTTCTCAATAATCGTTATGCTTCCATACTATTTGATACTGGTGCCGATAAGAGTTTTGTGTCCACTAAGTTTGCACCCTTACTAGAGAAACCCCCGATGGCCTTAGGAATTGGTTATGATGTAGAGTTAGCTAATGGGAACATAGAGAGGATTAAGACTATCATTCGCGGCTGCACGTTAAACTTTCTGAATCGTCCTTTCAACATAGATCTTCTACCCGTCACATTAGGAAGTTTTGATGTCATTATTGGTATGGATTGGCTGTCGAAGTATCGTGCTCATATAATTTGCGATGAGAAGATCGTGCGTGTGCCATACGGCAAGGAGATTCTGAACATACCAGGAGATAGAAAGGATTTGAGAGGCCCATCTAGATTAGCGGTCATATCCTGCACTAAGTTGCCTAAGCTAATGGAAAAAGGAAGTTACCTTTTCTTAGCTCAAATTTCTGAGAAAGGAGGGAAGGAGAAAAAGGAAGGGTGCATTGGAGATGTACCCATAGTTCGTGATTTTTCGGATGTGTTTCCCGATGATCTACCGGGAATCCCGCCTACTAGACAAGTGGAATTTCAAATTGAGTTGATACCTGGTGCTGCCCCTGTAGTACGAGCGCCTTATCGTCTTGCACCTACTGAATTGGAAGAGTTGTCGAAACAATTAGCGGAGTTAGCCGAAAAGGGATTCATAAGACCAAGTTCTTCACCTTGGGGAGCCCCGGTCTTATTTGTGAAGAAGAAGGATGGATCGTTTCGTATGTGTATTGATTACCGAGAGCTGAACAAGTTAACGGTGAAGAATAGATACCCGTTACCGAGGATTGATGATTTGTTTGATCAGCTTCAAGGATCGAGCGTATATTCAAAGATTGATTTGAGATCGGGATATCATCAGCTTCGAGTTCGTGAGGAAGATATTCCAAAAATGGCTTTCAGAACCCGTTACGGGCATTACGAGTTTCAGGTGATGCCGTTTGGGTTGACTAACGCACCGGCGGTATTCATGGATCTCATGAATCGGGTGTGTAAACCTTACTTGGATAAGTTTGTGATTGTGTTCATTGATGACATTCTGATTTATTCGAAGAGTGAGAAGGAGCATGAGGAGCATCTAAGACTCATCTTAGAATTTCTCAGGAAGGAGAAACTGTATGCCAAGTTTTCGAAGTGTGAATTTTGGATTCCGACGGTACAATTCCTAGGTCACGTGATTGATAGACAAGCAGTTCATGTAGACCCTGCTAAGATTGAAGCGATTAAAGATTGGGCTGCACCTACGACCCCAATGGAAGTTCGTCAATTTTTGGGATTAGCCGGTTATTACCGAAGATTCATTGAGGGGTTTTCGAAGATAGCAAAACCGTTGACCAAATTGACTCAAAAGAGTGTTAAGTATGAATGAGGAGATAAGGAAGAGGAAGCATTTCAGTTACTTAAGGAAATGTTGTGTAGTGCTCCTATCTTGGCGTTACCCGAAGGTAACGAGGACTTTGTCGTCTATTGTGACGCTTCTCATAAAGGTTTAGGAGCTGTGTTAATGCAACGAGAGAAAGTGATAGCTTATGCTTCCCGACAGCTCAAGAAGCATGAGAAGAACTACACCACCCATGATTTGGAGTTAGGTGCTGTGGCTTTTGCCTTGAGAATATGGAGACATTACTTGTGTGGAACCAAGTGTGTAGTGTTTACTGACCACAAAAGTCTGCAACACATTTTGAACCAAAAAGAGCTTAACATGAGGCAGCGATGTTGGATTGAGTTGCGAAGCGATTATGATTGTGAAATTCGCTACCATCCGGGTAAAGCAAACGTTGTTGCTGATGCTCTTAGTCGAAAGGAGAGAATTCCACCGCTATGAGTTAGGTCATTAGGAATGACTATCGTATCGCCATTACCGTCTCAAATATTGGAAGCTCAAACGGAAGCGCTGAAAGCAGAAAATTGACCTGCTGAGAACATATTTGGGATGGCAGAAAATGAGAAGGGATTTGTTAAGCGTTCTGATGGAGTATTATGTTTTGGAGAGCGAAGTTGGGTACCATTGTATGGAGGAATTCGAGAGTTAATTATGCATGAGTCGCATAAGTCAAGATACTCTATTCATCCTGGGTCTGACAAAATGTACCAGGATTTGAAAAAGTTATATTGGTGGCCAAATATGAAGGCAGATATATCATTATATGTTAGCAAGTGTTTGACCTGCTCTAAGGTTAAAGTCGAACATCAAAGACCGTCGGGATTATTGACGCAGCCAGAACTCCCGGTTTGGAAATGAGAGCGGATTACGATGGACTTTATTACCAAATTACCAAAGACAACTAGCGGTTGCGATGCTATATGGGTAATTGTGGATCGATTGACTAATTCTGCTCATTTCCTAGCAATTAGTGAAGATAATAGTGTGGATAAACTTGCGAGATTGTATGTAAAGGAGATTGTTTCTCGTCATGGAGTTCCGATATCTTTTATTTCTGATCGCGACAGCCGTTTCACGTCAGCATTGTGGCGATCACTTCAAACCGTTTTGGGGACGAGACTTGATATGAGTACTGCATATCACCCCTAAACCGATGGTCAAAGTGAGAGAACTATTCAGACTTTGGAGGATATGCTTCGTGCATGCATCATAGACTTTGGTAAAGGCTGGGAGAAATATCTACCCCTTGCGGAGTTCTCCTACAACAATAGCTACCACACAAGTCTTAAGGCTGCACCATTTGAAGCTTTATATGGTCGTAAATGTCGTTCAACTATTGGTTGGGCAGAAGTTAGAGATAGCCAACTCACAGGCCCTGAGCTTATTTTGGAAACTACTGAGAAGGTAACGCAAAATCGAGATCGGCTGCAAGCCGCTAGAGATAGGCAGAAAAGCTATGCCGATCAGAGGCGTAAACCCCTAGAATTCCAGGTTGGAGACAAAGTGATGTTGAAAGTCTCGCCTTGGAAGGGTGGGATACGTTTTGGGAAACGTGGGAAACAAAATCCCCGCTACATTGGACCATTTCTTATCTTGGAAAGAATTGGGCCCGTGGCTTATCGTTTGGAATTACCAATGGAATTGAATAAAGTTCATGATGTGTTTCATGTTAGCAATCTGAAGAAATGTCTTTCGGAGGAAACACCAGTTATACCAATCAAGGATATTCGTGTGGATGAGAGTTTGAATTTTGTGGAAGAGCCGATTGAGATATTGGATAGAGAGATCAAACGACTTAAGAGAAGTCGTATTCCGCTCATCAAAGTTCGTTGGAATTCGCGGCATGGACCGGAATTCACGTGGGAACGTGAAGATGAGTTTCGAAAGAGATATCCGAAGCTTTTTACTTCGTAGATGGTTTGTTCCGAGAGAAACCCGGGACGGGTTTCTTCTGAGGCCGGGAGGATGTGACAACTGGCAAAATTGGGAGCCGTTTTAAAGACCCGCATTACATTAAAATTATAAATTTGGAATATTTGAAAAGTTTATTGTGAACGAGATATTTTACGAACGTTGGTACGTGATTTTTAATCGTACGATAATTATGGGATTCGATTATTTATTTACGGTTTGATTTGGTTCGTTCGTGATGATTTATTTTGAGATCATTATTTTGGCACTACATTGACTCCGGCACTAGGTTAACCTAACAATTTTTAATTTCATTTTATTATTGGATCGGATTTTTATTATTTGTGGAACGGGTTCGGTTTGAAAGTCATTTGGTTATTTAAGGTTTCGGGTTTGGTCCGTGTATTTACACCAGGCTACTTAACCTACTACACCCCTCAATATTATTATTATTATTACAAAAAGGATTTTTAAAAAGAGTAAATTACATAATATCGTCCTTGTGGTTGGCTGGCTCGAAACAAAAGCAACACACCATCACCAACACAACTTTTCACCAACTCTCTCTCTCTTCCTTGAGATACAACCATCGCCGCCCCCCTTATCACCACAATAGCACCACCACCGCCCCTCTTACAACGAAAATAACACCACCATCTTCACCATCTTTTCACGATCTATCTTTTGGTACTAACCACGCGCGATTTGGACCACCCTAACACCACCTACGAATCAAAACTATCACGTTATCACCACCTACACCATCTTTTCATATTGGGTTTTTGAAGAAATCGGGTTTGGAGCTTATTTGAAGGTGAGTGGCCACGAGATTTGTTCGTGCGCCCCGATTCATACCCAAATCGTGGGTATCTTGTGGTTTTCTTGATGGGTTTTGTAAAATAATGATGGGGAAATTAGGTTTTGACAATAATAATCCGTTTGGTATCTTGAGTTTTGGGTGTGACGCGAGTTTGGTACTCGATTCGTGGCTTTGGGTCGCGTTTGGTTTGGTTGTGGCTCGTATTGAGCTCGACCGAGACCTTTGGTCTCTGTGTGACCTTTCCTCGACTCGGTTGGGAGTCTTGGATATGTTGTGGTCCGATTATTATTGATTCTTGGTGTTGGTTATTTGCTAGTTGATGTTTTGGTCGAATGGTTGCTCTCGACTTGTTGATTGTTGTTGTCTTGATTCTCGGCCGACAACCCCTCGTGGGCTGTTTTGGGTCGAATGGCTCACTAGAGCTAGCCGAGACCAAAAGGTCTCGGATGAGTTTAATTCTTGGGTTTTGTGGTCTAAATGTTGACCCGGGTTTGACTTGGTAGGTCGACCCGTATATTTGGTATATTTGTTTTGGTTAATATTGTGTTATCATTTCATGTTGTGGTATACGTTGGACCGAAGCTTTTGGACTTGGTTTACTCGTGTTTTGATATTATGGAGATGTGTTGTCGAATGTGAAATTGGGGACCGATTGTCAGATGGTCGATTAGATGGCGGAGATAGGTTAGTTGGGTGCCGTAGTCGGACCCTCATGTTGTAGCACGTGGTTATGGGATTGATTGGACGGAGTTGATTTATTATTGTGACTTGATTATTATTTGGACTTGGACTATGAGCCGAGAGTCATGACTCGGACATGTGACCAAATTCTATGACTCGATAAATATTTAAAAGTCAATATTGAAAATAATACTCGTAATACTATTATTGATAATATAATCGTTTACATGCGTATATAGACGTGTTAAACGTATATATATATATATATATATATATATATATATATATATATATATATATATATATATATATATATATATATATATATATATATATATATAATGCGTATATTAATAATAATACGATCACGAGGAAACACTATAATAATAAAACGATAGTTATTATGCTATGCAAATAGTGTAATAAATGTCGGACTATTGTTATAAATAATAACTATATAAATAACGGCGAAATAATAAGTCGGGAGAATAATAATTTAAAACGTGATTTTATAAATTTAGAAATTATCGAGTTATACGAGTTGGGGTTCTTTAAAGTCCAAGTGGGCTTTATATTGTGACTTTTGTGTTGTCACGGATATATGACGATTAATATAAACATTTTATATATCAAGTGACTTATTTAATCGACGGATTAGATCGAGTTATTTGACTATATAAAATGAGTATATTAATGGGCATCGTATCCCACGATGCCCGTAGGTTGTGGTATATGTTTTAGGGTAATAAATGACTACGTTTCTCGTGGAATTTGGCCGATTCGACGATATATATAGGGAATTTATTGGACTACGATATATACCAAATATAATTCTTTGTGCAATGTGCTTTAGGTTGGGTATAATTTTGGAACGATATATTACGTAAATAAATATGGGAGATTATCATATCGACGGATATGATAAGCTTCGATAATTATTTAAATAATATGTTGGGCTAACATTAGACCTATAATTGGTTTATTATTTTGCTTGCTGTGGCTTTTTGGTTTGAGTTGTGTCGACCCTCCACCCATATGGATACCAAACGTCGAATTTCAAGTTAATATGAAGTTAATTCGAGAAATGGATATTTTTGGAAAGTAAAATGGAATACGTTCGGGAATGGGAATATTTGATATTGAGGAAATGATTTCTAAACGAGTTTGATATTATTAGGAAGTGCCGAGTCTGTAGTCGCCGTTACGTGAGTTGCTTGAGTTTACTTACGTCTTTCTTCTATCGTTTCTTTTGAGGATTTGCTGGACTTGAGGTGAGTCATAGCCGCACTTTTACTCTTGAACTTTGTTTTCAATACTTGGGGTGAGAAACGTGCAAATGTTTTATGTGGACTTTTATCTCTTCGTTTATTTTAAAACTTGCTATGCTTATAGAACTAGGTAGGATTGAGCGAGGCCTAGACATGAACTAGGTAAGCTATTGATTTGGTTATTGAGCGAGGCCTAGTCCCGAACTAGGTAAGCTATTGATGTGGTTATTGAGCGAGGCCTAATCCCGAACTAGGTAAGTTATTGAATTGGTTGTTAAGCGAGGCCTAGTCCCGAACTAGGTAAGCTATTTGATTGATGATAGAGCGAGGCCTAGACTTGAGCTAGGTAAGCTATTGATTGGATTGATTTGAGCTATAGCGTGCACCTATAGGGTTGATTTGATTTGGTTGGATTATTTTGGTTGGATATTTTGGTTGGATGATTGAGGCCTAGTCTAGCTAGCAAGCGTTTTGCGTATATGTCCACTATATCGAATTATGAATTTAAACCTATGATCTCACCAGCAAAAGCTGACTTTTTGCACGTTTTCTCAGGTAATTAAGTGATGCTCTATGGATGCTTGGGAATGGAGGCTTCGCATTTGGCACCAGTTATGGATCTATATTTCTAAAACTCTGATAACTATTGTGGACCTATATTTATTTCTTTTGGGCCTGACTTTGGATGATTTTGGGATAAGTGTAAACTTTAAAACCCCGCGTGGTTGTATTTTTATTATGTTTACTTTATCTCGTTCTTTCATGACTTTGAATGGATACCAATCCCCATAGCACCCCGAAAGCTTGTTGAGTCTTCCGCTGTACCAAATTTTGGGGGTGTTACACAAACGATACTGTTTTAAAATTTTATTTCTGTGATACGATACTTGATTACATGATGTTATTCTAAATGAGCCCATTAGTCCTTGATATTGCCAAAGTTAGCTTATCGCCATATAGTCCCTCAATCATGAGCCATTAACCACATGTAAAGTGGGTGCGAATATAGTGAACAGCTTCGAAACCTGTTAAGGATTGACCCCCTGTCCCACTAATACTTGACGGAATGCCAATTGCAATTGGTTAGTCGTATTAGTCGTGATACACTATATTCATAGACAAATAGGAATTGGCAAATCACCTATTAATAGAGGGCAAAATCTGTCATTGATTTGATAGAACACCCCCTTCTGGTTAAGCTTGTGTGTCATGAGGCTTGGTGCAATATCTATAAAGGAAAAATGTATGTTTTCAATATATATTTAGATACAGCTGTATAGGTTTGACCATACGTGAATTGTATATCTGATTGATTTAGTATCATGAGTTTCCAGCTCATGTTAGGATTATTGATTCTTTATAGAATGTGATTGAATATTTATATGATTAAATTTTGAATATACTCGATACTTGTTTCATTACTGTTTGTATTTTATTAATACCAAATATTCCTGAAATCTAACAAAATAAAGGGTTTTTCCTAAAACTCTATGAACTCACCAACCTTTGTGTTGACACTTTTAAGCATGTGTATCTCAGGTAATTTAACGGAGCAGGACAAGACACGGAGTGGGCATTTATTACTCTGATAAATTAAAATGGTGTAAAAATCAAATTTGTCATTTTTACAAGCCTTTATATCTTTTCATAAGATTTTAAATCAAATGGTTCATCTTTTATCAAAATTATTATTTAAATGACAAATAACTTTCAAAACGTTTCTTTTAAACCGTTTTATGTGGTTAAAACTTCGATCCTCACCGTAACACCCAAATTACTTTTCCGCTGCGACAAACTTAAATTTTGGGGGTGTTACACGTTTCAAATTGGTAAGCAAAGTTGTTGAAGTTGTTAATGGGGAAGCATGTCAAATCCCAGTGTTTGATGTGTGTTAGGTGTATGACAATGGTTTAAACTGATTTGGTTAATTGATGAACAGTATCTAACGGATCAGTTGAATTAGGCACGCTTTATCTTTTGAGCGTAGAATGGCGTTTATCTTTTGAATTACTTATGTAGTTCCATATACTTGTAATATACTCTTTGTCTTTTGGATTACTTAAGTAGCTGGTCTGTTATGTAAGTATTTTGTCTACTATGCTGACAAAGTATTTGGTAAGCCAATATGAAATGCCTGTAAATAATTTTTTGAATCATCTCAAGAGAAAAAACATCTAATGTTAAACATTACATAACATCAATTTGTTTTAAAACTAACATCAACAAATATATATAAATGTTTAATGTGCTGTCAATTTCCTCCCCAATAATTATGTAAACTTATTCTTATGTTTTAATGTACATGGTATAATCAAATGATTGTGTGCTGATGCCTAAATAGAATACATAAGTTGTTGTAATTTGCATATCTGATAATAACGTTTATTTAAATTCGGAATAAAGCTTCTTTATATACAACATTTGTTGTTGAGTTTATGTAGTTGCCTTCTTCATCACAACAAAGAATTTTCAATCATTTTCTGTTTGTGACTCTAGATACCACGACGTATAGCTGACCATGTGAAAATACTGGCCGTTGAAGAAACAATCCAACTTGGGTTAGAGTCTGACCATGGCTTTTGTTAATAGTCATTGCAAAACACACAGCGAGTGGGAACTGTCTGCGGTTAAATTTAAATGGCATTTTAGTGTCTGATGGGCTGAGAATCATACGGGGTATTGCACAAATTGTGCCAACACAACCACCCGATGTAATCCTGGCTTCAACTATGTTTGTAGCCAGTCGCAGCACCTGAAGCCTGGTTCCATTGCATAACCCAGCCATTTGGTCAATGTTTTCTCATGCACATTACCGGTGCTCCTACTTTCAATCTTAAAGAATGTTGAGGAAGACCGGCTATTGGAATACTGTTCAAAAAATCACTTGTGTATAGATCCTCATTGAAATTTGTTTCTTGATCAGCAACTCCCACCGTGTCTGAACTATCATATGTATGCTCATCACCTGAAATTAGATCGAGCATTCGATCGTTAATCATATCAACCAATTCGTGTGTTGGAGTGATACGTGGGAATCGCTCCAGGCTTTACCTCTCAAGGGATCTCGAGAAGCTTACAACCCCCACCAGGCAGTGTACCTGATCGTTGTAGTATAGTATAGTGACAAGTACCGGGGGATTGATCGTTCAGCTTAGGAATAGTGTCGCTAGGATTAGAAAACCTAAATACTAGTTCTAAAGGTGAGGGATGATTATTTTTGTATTTTATATTTTTTAGAAAGCAAGTAAAAATCTCGGGTTTGAAGGATTTGGGCGGAATTAGTTGCTAATCAACTAACCCAATACTAAAGATGCAATCAAAATAAAATACTAGAAATGAAAATAAACTAAATTATACTAAAGTTGTGAGCAATAAATGGAGAAAGTGTGTTTACTTAGATTTCACTACTCCCTACACATCTTTTACACGTTAATTACTTGTTATAATTGCATGGATGACGGATCGTATTCCTTAATACCATTAATGGGGTGGCACACTTAACTCCCCAATTCTATGAGCTCTTATCTCCTCCTATACCATGCCCAGCACAACCATAGGGATTATAAACAGGGTCTCACGCATTAAATACAACCAATAAAGACCTAGTGCGCGTCGGTTCATGTTTCTTAAGACATTCAAGCGTGTTACCAATTGGAGATCTGCCAGTTTTCTTAAGCCTAACATATAAATCATTCATCCAAGACAAGTATAAACAAGTAATCAACACATAATTAACATCTAGGTTTCATTAGATCCAAGCAAACACAAGATAGGTCTAGCCTAGCATGATGGAATTAAGACAAGAACAAGATATAGACAACCAACACATAGACATATTGATTGAATTAAAAGAACACTTATCTCAATTACACATGAAAGGTATCAAGGGCTTGGAACCCTTGAAAAACCTGTAAAATTTGCACCAAGTTCGTACTTAGGGTTTCTCCAAAACTTCTCTCTTTTTAATGTGAAAATTAGAAAACTATATATAGGAAAAGGAGTCTGACGGCGTCAAGACTAAACTTGTGACGCCATCACCTCCCCGCCAAAAATCTTCTCGGACTGCCTTGATCTACATTTGACGTCGTCATGCGATAATCATTTCCAGGCCGTCATGACTTTTACTCTTGACGCCCTACTTCGTGACGCCGTCAAATATGTACTGGGTCGTCATGGAATTTTGCTCTTGACGCCGTCAGGAAGTTACTCTTGACGCCGTCACCTACTGTTCCCAGCATGGAAAATTAAGACTTTGGCGTTTTCTTCATTTTTATGCTCCAAAAACGTCCGCATTGCTTCCTTTTCCAGATTTCACTCCCAAAGTACCTAAAATCACAAAAGGAACGATTTAGGGCAATATTTGATCAAATAAATTCAATTCCGGGCTTAAATGACCCCCTAAAAACGGATCATTTTTCGCCTCATCATATACCCTTACACTTGAGATTTGCTTGTCCTCAAGCAAATGTGCTTTTATTCTAGTCAAAATACAAGTTAGGGGTCATTTAACACTAATATAAAAGTAATTACAACAATTAATCATTCCACTAAATACCAATAGACAAGCACGGAGGTCATACTCTAGCACCTCACAAATAGTGTTTAGATACTCACATCTCTCGGGTGTAATAAAGTATAAATTACAATATGGAAACGGAAGATATCTCTCACTACCTGTCATAGCAAAATAGATTACCATAGGCTTGGGAAAGGATCAAACCTCCACCACATGGCGTAAGCACCTAGGATAAACTATCAAAGAGGTCCTTTAAAGGGTTGTAACGTTAGGTGTAGGGATATGAAATACACGGTTTTGTTGGATAAAGGAAGTTTTACTGGTGGCGAGTTAACAATCTTGGTTAATTACATGTACAATATGGCGTTGCTAAGCCAAGACTAGACTCGACTTAAGCTAATAAATGAAAAATAACAAAAACATAAAATGAACATAGAATGAAACGGGATGGTAGTCCGTATGTTTTATCTCTTTTTCCTTTTTCTATTTTTTTTTTCTTTTTCTTGATTTTTTGATTTTTTTTTTTTTTTTTTTTTTTTTTTTTTTTTTTTTGCATACACTCTTACCCTACCATCCAAAATAATACATCATAGGGAATGAAAATTCCCCTTACACTTGAATCTTTACATACTTTACATTAAACTAATCTAATGACTCGAATTAAGAAAATCAAAACACTTGGAGCACTTTTAAGATTAACGTACATATGGGGGTAATAAATGATGTTCTTCCCCATTACTCCATAACATAAGTACTTACCCATGAGTCCCAATCGTCCCAAAACAATATGTACAAGGATATGACTCGACTTAGCAACCATGTAATCAATTAGATAGTTAACTTAGGGTTTAACAAATAACAATAATGCACTAAAAATGAGCGCATACACGGAAGGCTAAGGCGATGTGGTTGTTGATGAGTGCTTATTCACACATCCTTTTTAGGCCTTAATTCAGACCAAAAATACCAAAAATAAGCCAAGTATGCCAAATATATGTTGTTTTTGTGTTTATGTGTGTGCAGGTACGGATATGTGAAAAATGGACAAAATCAAGCCAAAAACGACAAAACGAGCACGAGATTGGAAATAGCACGAAATTTCGAGATCAAAAATAATTTTATATAAAGCATCGAGCTTGGACGAAGATTTATGCTAAATCTGTTTGTTACATTCGGAAGCCACATTAATAATTTGGAAATAGGCCCATACGTGCAAAAACAAAGCCCGCTCGAAGCCTATCTATTAATGCCAGATTTATTTTGTCAAGACATGAAGAATATTAAAATGAAAGGGAAGGCCCAACTTGCAAAATTAAATCTAAGCCCATGGACCTTTATGAAATAGAAGTCCAAGACAAATGAAGTTAATATTAAAGACAAATTGAATTGATGGCATCCTATGCACGTGAAGACAATGACTAAAGAATTTGTCATTTGATCTATTAATAGCCAGTGGTTACAAATAGGGGTGTCATATGGGTCGACCCGACCCGACCCGAACCCGACCCGAACCCGATAAGGCCTTATAGGGTCGGGTTGATTCGGGTCCAATATACCTTATCGGGTTATCGGGTCAACCCGATAACCCGATAGCCTTATAGGGTCGGGTTGCGGGTTGTAATTATTTCGTTATCGGGTTATCGGGTTGACCCGATAACCCGATAAGGTATAATAACCCATTAAAAGTTTTATAAATTTTGAACTTGACCCGATAACCCGATAACCCGAACCCGATAACCCGAACCCGATAGACCCGATAACCCGATAGACCCGAACCCGATAACCCGATTCCTTATCGGATCGGGTTGCGGGTTAATTTTTATTTGTTGAAAACCCGATAGACCCGACCCGATAAGCCTCTTATCGGGTCGGGTTGACCCGAATGACACCCCTAGTTACAAAGAATTAAAGAATCAGATACCTTGTCAATGGGGGACAAGGAAGTCGAAATCAATCATCTTGAGGAAATTGATGACCTTGTTCCAATCCCAAGGGTATCTGAGAAACCTTTCGATTCAAAAATATTCAAAACAAATATCACCAATCCTTTGTTCGATCTCGATTCAGAATTTATTCTTCAGCCAGATAATCCGATCTTTGATTTTCAGAATGAAGATAATGATGAGTACGACAAAGAACCCGAGCTTAAAGATATACATCATAAGAGTGATTCCCTTAATGAGGAGTTCGCCGATGAACTTTCTCACGTTGATTCCATCCCGCCGGGGGATGATGATGATACTTTTGATTTTGAATCCGATCTTCCGTCTATTGATTCTTCTTCTTGTCATGAGGAGTTCGCCGGTGAACTCGCTCACATCATATCTCCTCCTGAGTATGATTACTTCCATTTTGATATTGACAAAGATTTTAGTCTGGGGGGAGACGTACTTATTGATGACAACACCCCACCTCTCCCTCCCGAGATTTTTGAAAATAAACAAATGAGCTTTAACGATGAAATTCAAATTAATGATAAATTGAAATGTGCTTTTGAAAATGAAGATTTTAACATGATAATTATCAAAATTTTTCTTCCTTACATCACATTTAATGTGACTTCTCCTATCCTTCACTCCACCGGGAGTGAGGATACCGTCTTTGACCCCGGCATCTCTGTTTTTCGTGCCGGGTGTCCGTTGCAGTATTGATTCTCCATCTGCTCTCCCCAAGGACGAATTAATTCGGGGATCGAGTCAAGCTCATGTGACTCGGTGAACAAAAACAAGCGCTTCGTGGGAGGCACCCCATGCTTATCATTTTCATCTTCTTTATTTTCTTATTTCTAATAAGTGTGACGTGAGGAGGGCGACCTCTTCCATATCTTGTGTTTTTGTGGTTGTTGTTGTTTTTGAATGTTCAGGAATTTCCCCGAAGTTTGAGGACTCTCGTGCTCGTGGTTTGTCGTTCTCTCCACTCGAGTCTCATCCTTCGCTGCTGTTTCGGAAATTCACCATATCCAAAATCTTATCGACTAACGTTTATCTCTTGGCATACTTAATAAACGGCCTTAGATTTTACGTAGGATTACCTTTACCCTTAAAACATTGAGGACAATGTTTCACTTTAGTCTGGGGGGGGTGAATCTTCGATTTGATTTGACCTTTACCATCGTCTGAGCTGTTTAACTTGCGCAACTCCGTTTTCCACCAAAAATTTTAATTTTTGTCACTGCTTTATAATTAAAAAAAAATAATAATAAAATAAAAAATATATATATATATATATAATATGAATAATAAGTTTTGACACCTTGTTTTGACTTTCCTACCGGCGAGAGTAGAAATAAATGTTCCGACTTGACCGGGCGTGTTGAGCCCTAGCTCATCTCCCTTAACCAAAATAATCTAAAGATTATGGCTAAGCATCCGCGGATCTCATTATTTGGGATTTTAAATTTGCGGAGATCGAGGAATGATAGAGTTTATTTAAAAGTTTCGTGCTATACACGGATCGCATTACTGGTATTTAAAAAACCCACGAGAGGTACTTGTGGCCTCCTTGTTCCCATCAGCAACGTCACCAATATATAAAAATAGATGTCTAGGATTAATTAAGGGTATACGGTTTGGGCAATACTTAGTTTTTTCTCGTTCCCAACGAAATCTCTGCATATGGGGGTTTGGTACACATTGAGGTACTGCCAGTGTTACGGTGAAATAGACTATTGCATCTTGCCGGTTCGCAGCCGATGTTGTGATCTTAGTAAAGGCCGTAGGACTCGGGGTTTGGCATATAATTATGAATATCAATAATAATAGTCCAAAGCCAAATAAAAAGGCAGAGGAATCCAAAGCTACAAAAAGCAGCGGATATAAATCCAAAGTCATAATAAAGCTCTTACATCTTGGCGGCTCATAAACCGTTGACTGTAAAAGAATAAAGGACTAAGGACAAAAGTATTATTAAAGTGCTTATGATTATGCAAAAATGCCAAGCTTCGACTCCGGGGGTTTCCCTAATAAAAAGCTTCCGTTTCGGGTATCAAACATGGTATGTCTCGGTCGTAAATAAAAAGGGAGCCCCCACAAATCGGGTTAAATCAGAGACCTTCATGTGGACCCGATTTCTGTATGCAGGGGTTTTCGAGGGAAAGTTTGGAAACTACTTAGCGTTCAAATTTTGTGCTCTTATCGGACTAACAAATATCGAAACGAGAAAATATGAAGCAATTCATTTCTCACAAATTAAAATCTTTAGATACAAAACTTAGGACTTGGGAACAAGAGGTAATTACACAAGTAACTTTTGTGGGCAGTGTTAGCATCTAACTTTGAATAAACAATGATCTCGATTTTACGCTTAGTTTGGGAGCTTGTGAAAAATCATGGATGACGATTTTTATCCGTACGGTCTCTTCTCTGTGAGAAGTGTTTCTACTCGTTGACCCTGAAAATTATCAACAGATAAGAATTGATAATGAAAGTCAAGGCAAACCGTCACATAAAAAAAAAAAGTACAAAAATAGTAGTAGTAGTTGTTATTCATGAAAATCGGAAAACGGAGCGTTTTTTAGAATAAATGATTTTACTATCTCTCTTGAACATCATTGCTACTTTACAACGTCAGTAAAGAGAGGTTTTGAAATTATTTATCTCTTAAGCGTGAGGTGATGACATTGCGTGAGGGCACGGCAATACCTTAGTCTGGGGGATTTTGATGAGTCCTTATTCACACATCCTTTTTAGGCCTTAATTCAGACCAAAAATACCAAAAATAAGCCAAGTATGCCAAATATATGTTGTTTTTGTGTTTATGTGTGTGCAGGTACGGATATGTGAAAAATGGACAAAATCAAGCCAAAAACAACAAAACGAGCACGAGATTGGAAATAGCACGAAATTTCGAGATCAAAAATAATTTTATATAAAGCATCGAGCTCGGACGAAGATTTATGCTAAATCTGTTTGTTACATTCGGAAGCCACATTAATAATTTGGAAATAGGCCCATACGTGCAAAAACAAAGCCCGCTCGAAGCCTATCTATTAATGCCAGATTTATTTTGTCAAGACATGAAGAATATTAAAATGAAAGGGAAGGCCCAACTTGCAAAATTAAATCTAAGCCCATGGACCTTTATGAAATAGAAGTCCAAGACAAATGAAGTTAATATTAAAGACAAATTGAATTGATGGCATCCTATGCACGTGAAGACAATGACTAAAGAATTTGTCATTTGATCTATTAATAGCCAGTGGTTACAAAGAATTAAAGACTAGTGCATTTATATGATGAATAAATGGTGCATTGATGATCACATGTGACAAACAAAGCAAGAGAAAAATGAAAATGGAAATAGCTCTTCATATAAGGCACGTGAGTTGTTTCTTTTTGCTTTTATTAGTGGCTTTCAATGACAAAATGAATTGCATTTGTGTTGAGTGAATTTGTGAATTTATGGAGGCCATGTGATTGAGTTGCTATGCAATGGGCAAAGAACAAAGAATTGGCTAGCGCTTGGCATGCACTCTTCATAATAAATCAACAAGGGGCGCGTGATCTGTGTGTATGACACATCCACTGCTCAAATCAAGTACTGCCACGTGTACACGTTTTGTGAGAAAAATGTCTGGATCCTTCGAATTGATAGCTGTCACATCGCATGTTGGAAGCTTCGAGAATTGGTCCCATGATTGGCTATAAATACAATTCATTTGATCCGAGGCTGAGGCAATTAGAGTAGAATTTAATTTTCACACACTTATTTTTTTCTTTGTAGTTCTCCTTTATTTTTAGTGTGGTTTTCATTTTAGCTTATTATGTAAAAGATCTTTATTTTATAGCTTATATCTAGTGCTTATTCTGTAATCAATCTTTTTAGCGTATTTCAATGAAGATGAAGATTATTTATCCTACATAGCTTCCCTCTTCTTCTCATCTCTTTCTTTTATTTTTTATTTTCATCTAAAAATCTATTTTAGCTTAATAGTTTTTAGTGGTTTATTTAGATCTAGCTTTTTAATAAATACTATTTTACTATTTTGTTTTAAATGTTTTTATAAACTTAGATCTACTTTTTATTTTACAAATTACTTTATAAAAACCAAAAAATACTTGATTTTTATTAGTTTTACTTTTATTAAAAGACATATATTAGATTATTTTATTAGATCTACATAGTTTTAATATTAATCTCTTAAAAAGTTTGCAAATTTATTAGTTTTTCTTATAAAATTAGCTTAATATCTTAGATCTATTAGATTTTTGTCATAAAGTTTTAAACTTTTAGTTTTTTTTTTTAGTTTAATTAGTACTCTCTTAACCAATAAGCTCTTCCATAGCTTATTTGGTCCATATTATCGCATATTTGGTTCTAACCTTTTATAAAGTTTTGATTTTTATTAGTATCTCATCATTTCTACCGCTAAGGCCGGAGCTTAAGGGTCTCATAAGCTTACTTATTACTTAAAGTTTATAGTTTTTATAGCTTTTATAAAACTAATTAGTGAGTAAAGTCACAAGCTTTATAATCTATTTAGTAATATAAAAGTTTATAAGGAAATAAGCTTTAGTGTTTGATAAGCTTATGAGATCGGGTGGTTTAATTCGTCTCATTTTCGCGGATCGGGTTCTAGTTTCTTTCCTTTTTCAGTTTTTAGTTTAAATAATTAGTAGTGAATTATGTTTAAGTTTGTTAGAATTATTATTGATGCTAGCTTAATTAATATGAGTATTGAGTAGATTGTTTTTATGCTTGTTGAGTAGATTGTTCGAGAATTAAGTGTGGTTTTATAAAAGTTAGACAATGTATTGGTTAGTAATTCTAAGTTACTTGGATTGAAATTTTGGTTATTTGAGCGGGCAAAAGCCGTGAAAATAATTGGGTTTTAATTTAGATATTGATATCTCTTTATAAAATTGTTTTCAAAATAAACCAACGTTGTGAGAAAACGATTATTCATAAAAGATATTAATTCATCAATAGAGTACTCATTGAAATAATAAACCACACTTAAGGATCGTGATGATTTGCTTAACAAGTATATCCTTTTATCATTTATCTCTTATTTGCTTGATTAGCATAGTTTAGTTGGTAATCTTTAGCTTATTTTCCCATCATATCTCTTTTATCCCCTTTCACGACACATTTCACGAACCGGGAATTCGAAATTCCATTCACACCTTCGTTGGGACACGACCCGGGGAAATACTTTCCTAAGCATTTCTTCGGTAAAACAAACACTATACTAAAACGATTACATCAAAATTTTGGCGCCGCTGCCGGGGAAGGTTGAAGTGAATTTTTCGTTTTCGTTTTTCGAAATTGTGTTTTGAAAACCTTCCTTGTATATATTTTCTATAAAAACCCAAAAAAAAAATTGAAAAATCAAAAACACTTTTCCTAAAGTGTTTTCAAAAATACCAAAAAATAATAAAGTTACAGCCTCGTCTCGACCGAAAGGAAGAGCGTTGTAAACCAAATAAGCTTCCCAATATAACAACGCGTGAAATTAGTTGTTAATTGGATTACTTTGATTCTATAACCGAATAAGCGGGAAAATTCTTTTCTCCCGTTTCGTCGTGAGTAGCTTTGAAGGAAACAATTACGATTAACGTAACGGTTAAAAAAAAAAAAAAAACCAAAAATATTTTCCTTTTCATAATTTGTTTTAAAAATTTGTTCTTTTATTTCTTTTATAAAACTCAAAAATATTCTTCTCGTTCCTCTTAAACGTTTAATTCTAATTTCTTTATCCTCTCAACATTTAATTCTTCTCTATGATTGATTTTCTACCGTCCAATCCCCATGATCCTCGGACCATGGAGGATTTCTATCGCCCTACGTTGATCGGTAGAGGAGGTCTGATTATTCCGTCATCAGTTCGGGGAACCGATTTCACTTTGAAAAGTTATATGGTTCGACTGATTCGACAAAACTGCCAATTTCACGGATTTCGAGATGAGGATGCAAACGAACACTTGAACAAGTACTTATCCGTCACTCAATCCATTAAACAAAATGGAGTTTCTCTTGATAGCATACGTTTGAATCTCTTCCCATTTTCTTTATCCCACGATGCTGAAAATTGGTTTTACAATCTTAAAACCCACTCAATTCATTCATGGGAAGAGATGTTCGTCAAATTTCTCTCAAAATACTTTCCACGTTCTAAAATGGTGCAGCTTAGGAGAGACATTCTAAATTTCCGACAGTTGCCCATGGAATCAGTATTCGACGCATGGGAAAGATTCAAATCGTTGTTAAGGAAATGTCCAGACCATAATATTTTGCTTCTTGATCAAATCCTCATCTTTTATAATGGCATAACTCCGAATGATCGAGACAGAATTATGTTGGCAGCCGGCGGAAATTTCATGCGGAAAACTCCACAAGAAGCTTATGATTTGATCGAGAATATGACACTTCATCATTATCAATGGGACGCCGAAGTTCCATATGATCATTATTCCGATTATAATTCCGTTATGAATGCACAAATCGAGGTCCTTGGCAAACAAATCAATTATATTAGTCACAATTATCTATCTCAGCTAGGACCAGGTCTTCCTTTCACCAAGAACTATACACACTCCGATGACAGTGAGAGTGATGATGACGAGCCGTCAGAAGAAATTAATACTAAGATCGATTCACTCGTTAAGGAATCAGATACCTTGTCAATGGGGGACAAGGAAGTCGAAATCAATCATCTTGAGGAAATTGATGACCTTGTTCCAATCCCAAGGGTATCTGAGAAACCTTTCGATTCAAAAATATTCAAAACAAATATCACCAATCCTTTGTTCGATCTCGATTCAGAATTTATTCTTCAGCCAGATAATCCGATCTTTGATTTTCAGAATGAAGATAATGATGAGTACGACAAAGAACCCGAGCTTAAAGATATACATCATAAGAGTGATTCCCTTAATGAGGAGTTCGCCGATGAACTTTCTCACGTTGATTCCATCCCGCCGGGGGATGATGATGATACTTTTGATTTTGAATCCGATCTTCCGTCTATTGATTCTTCTTCTTGTCATGAGGAGTTCGCCGGTGAACTCGCTCACATCATATCTCCTCCTGAGTATGATTACTTCCATTTTGATATTGACAAAGATTTTAGTCTGGGGGGAGACGTACTTATTGATGACAACACCCCACCTCTCCCTCCCGAGATTTTTGAAAATAAACAAATGAGCTTTAACGATGAAATTCAAATTAATGATAAATTGAAATGTGCTTTTGAAAATGAAGATTTTAACATGATAATTATCAAAATTTTTCTTCCTTACATCACATTTAATGTGACTTCTCCTATCCTTCACTCCACCGGGAGTGAGGATACCGTCTTTGACCCCGGCATCTCTGTTTTTCGTGCCGGGTGTCCGTTGCAGTATTGATTCTCCATCTGCTCTCCCCAAGGACGAATTAATTCGGGGATCGAGTCAAGCTCATGTGACTCGGTGAACAAAAACAAGCGCTTCGTGGGAGGCACCCCATGCTTATCATTTTCATCTTCTTTATTTTCTTATTTCTAATAAGTGTGACGTGAGGAGGGCGACCTCTTCCATATCTTGTGTTTTTGTGGTTGTTGTTGTTTTTGAATGTTCAGGAATTTCCCCGAAGTTTGAGGACTCTCGTGCTCGTGGTTTGTCGTTCTCTCCACTCGAGTCTCATCCTTCGCTGCTGTTTCGGAAATTCACCATATCCAAAATCTTATCGACTAACGTTTATCTCTTGGCATACTTAATAAACGGCCTTAGATTTTACGTAGGATTACCTTTACCCTTAAAACATTGAGGACAATGTTTCACTTTAGTCTGGGGGGGGTGAATCTTCGATTTGATTTGACCTTTACCATCGTCTGAGCTGTTTAACTTGCGCAACTCCGTTTTCCACCAAAAATTTTAATTTTTGTCACTGCTTTATAATTAAAAAAAAATAATAATAAAATAAAAAATATATATATATATATATAATATGAATAATAAGTTTTGACACCTTGTTTTGACTTTCCTACCGGCGAGAGTAGAAATAAATGTTCCGACTTGACCGGGCGTGTTGAGCCCTAGCTCATCTCCCTTAACCAAAATAATCTAAAGATTATGGCTAAGCATCCGCGGATCTCATTATTTGGGATTTTAAATTTGCGGAGATCGAGGAATGATAGAGTTTATTTAAAAGTTTCGTGCTATACACGGATCGCATTACTGGTATTTAAAAAACCCACGAGAGGTACTTGTGGCCTCCTTGTTCCCATCAGCAACGTCACCAATATATAAAAATAGATGTCTAGGATTAATTAAGGGTATACGGTTTGGGCAATACTTAGTTTTTTCTCGTTCCCAACGAAATCTCTGCATATGGGGGTTTGGTACACATTGAGGTACTGCCAGTGTTACGGTGAAATAGACTATTGCATCTTGCCGGTTCGCAGCCGATGTTGTGATCTTAGTAAAGGCCGTAGGACTCGGGGTTTGGCATATAATTATGAATATCAATAATAATAGTCCAAAGCCAAATAAAAAGGCAGAGGAATCCAAAGCTACAAAAAGCAGCGGATATAAATCCAAAGTCATAATAAAGCTCTTACATCTTGGCGGCTCATAAACCGTTGACTGTAAAAGAATAAAGGACTAAGGACAAAAGTATTATTAAAGTGCTTATGATTATGCAAAAATGCCAAGCTTCGACTCCGGGGGTTTCCCTAATAAAAAGCTTCCGTTTCGGGTATCAAACATGGTATGTCTCGGTCGTAAATAAAAAGGGAGCCCCCACAAATCGGGTTAAATCAGAGACCTTCATGTGGACCCGATTTCTGTATGCAGGGGTTTTCGAGGGAAAGTTTGGAAACTACTTAGCGTTCAAATTTTGTGCTCTTATCGGACTAACAAATATCGAAACGAGAAAATATGAAGCAATTCATTTCTCACAAATTAAAATCTTTAGATACAAAACTTAGGACTTGGGAACAAGAGGTAATTACACAAGTAACTTTTGTGGGCAGTGTTAGCATCTAACTTTGAATAAACAATGATCTCGATTTTACGCTTAGTTTGGGAGCTTGTGAAAAATCATGGATGACGATTTTTATCCGTACGGTCTCTTCTCTGTGAGAAGTGTTTCTACTCGTTGACCCTGAAAATTATCAACAGATAAGAATTGATAATGAAAGTCAAGGCAAACCGTCACATAAAAAAAAAAAGTACAAAAATAGTAGTAGTAGTTGTTATTCATGAAAATCGGAAAACGGAGCGTTTTTTAGAATAAATGATTTTACTATCTCTCTTGAACATCATTGCTACTTTACAACGTCAGTAAAGAGAGGTTTTGAAATTATTTATCTCTTAAGCGTGAGGTGATGACATTGCGTGAGGGCACGGCAATACCTTAGTCTGGGGGATTTTGATGAGTCCTTATTCACACATCCTTTTTAGGCCTTAATTCAGACCAAAAATACCAAAAATAAGCCAAGTATGCCAAATATATGTTGTTTTTGTGTTTATGTGTGTGCAGGTACGGATATGTGAAAAATGGACAAAATCAAGCCAAAAACAACAAAACGAGCACGAGATTGGAAATAGCACGAAATTTCGAGATCAAAAATAATTTTATATAAAGCATCGAGCTCGGACGAAGATTTATGCTAAATCTGTTTGTTACATTCGGAAGCCACATTAATAATTTGGAAATAGGCCCATACGTGCAAAAACAAAGCCCGCTCGAAGCCTATCTATTAATGCCAGATTTATTTTGTCAAGACATGAAGAATATTAAAATGAAAGGGAAGGCCCAACTTGCAAAATTAAATCTAAGCCCATGGACCTTTATGAAATAGAAGTCCAAGACAAATGAAGTTAATATTAAAGACAAATTGAATTGATGGCATCCTATGCACGTGAAGACAATGACTAAAGAATTTGTCATTTGATCTATTAATAGCCAGTGGTTACAAAGAATTAAAGACTAGTGCATTTATATGATGAATAAATGGTGCATTGATGATCACATGTGACAAACAAAGCAAGAGAAAAATGAAAATGGAAATAGCTCTTCATATAAGGCACGTGAGTTGTTTCTTTTTGCTTTTATTAGTGGCTTTCAATGACAAAATGAATTGCATTTGTGTTGAGTGAATTTGTGAATTTATGGAGGCCATGTGATTGAGTTGCTATGCAATGGGCAAAGAACAAAGAATTGGCTAGCGCTTGGCATGCACTCTTCATAATAAATCAACAAGGGGCGCGTGATCTGTGTGTATGACACATCCACTGCTCAAATCAAGTACTGCCACGTGTACACGTTTTGTGAGAAAAATGTCTGGATCCTTCGAATTGATAGCTGTCACATCGCATGTTGGAAGCTTCGAGAATTGGTCCCATGATTGGCTATAAATACAATTCATTTGATCCGAGGCTGAGGCAATTAGAGTAGAATTTAATTTTCACACACTTATTTTTTTCTTTGTAGTTCTCCTTTATTTTTAGTGTGGTTTTCATTTTAGCTTATTATGTAAAAGATCTTTATTTTATAGCTTATATCTAGTGCTTATTCTGTAATCAATCTTTTTAGCGTATTTCAATGAAGATGAAGATTATTTATCCTACATAGCTTCCCTCTTCTTCTCATCTCTTTCTTTTATTTTTTATTTTCATCTAAAAATCTATTTTAGCTTAATAGTTTTTAGTGGTTTATTTAGATCTAGCTTTTTAATAAATACTATTTTACTATTTTGTTTTAAATGTTTTTATAAACTTAGATCTACTTTTTATTTTACAAATTACTTTATAAAAACCAAAAAATACTTGATTTTTATTAGTTTTACTTTTATTAAAAGACATATATTAGATTATTTTATTAGATCTACATAGTTTTAATATTAATCTCTTAAAAAGTTTGCAAATTTATTAGTTTTTCTTATAAAATTAGCTTAATATCTTAGATCTATTAGATTTTTGTCATAAAGTTTTAAACTTTTAGTTTTTTTTTTAGTTTAATTAGTACTCTCTTAACCAATAAGCTCTTCCATAGCTTATTTGGTCCATATTATCGCATATTTGGTTCTAACCTTTTATAAAGTTTTGATTTTTATTAGTATCTCATCATTTCTACCGCTAAGGCCGGAGCTTAAGGGTCTCATAAGCTTACTTATTACTTAAAGTTTATAGTTTTTATAGCTTTTATAAAACTAATTTGTGAGTAAAGTCACAAGCTTTATAATCTATTTAGTAATATAAAAGTTTATAAGGAAATAAGCTTTAGTGTTTGATAAGCTTATGAGATCGGGTGGTTTAATTCGTCTCATTTTCGCGGATCGGGTTCTAGTTTCTTTCCTTTTTCAGTTTTTAGTTTAAATAATTAGTAGTGAATTATGTTTAAGTTTGTTAGAATTATTATTGATGCTAGCTTAATTAATATGAGTATTGAGTAGATTGTTTTTATGCTTGTTGAGTAGATTGTTCGAGAATTAAGTGTGGTTTTATAAAAGTTAGACAATGTATTGGTTAGTAATTCTAAGTTACTTGGATTGAAATTTTGGTTATTTGAGCGGGCAAAAGCCGTGAAAATAATTGGGTTTTAATTTAGATATTGATATCTCTTTATAAAATTGTTTTCAAAATAAACCAACGTTGTGAGAAAACGATTATTCATAAAAGATATTAATTCATCAATAGAGTACTCATTGAAATAATAAACCACACTTAAGGATCGTGATGATTTGCTTAACAAGTATATCCTTTTATCATTTATCTCTTATTTGCTTGATTAGCATAGTTTAGTTGGTAATCTTTAGCTTATTTTCCCATCATATCTCTTTTATCCCCTTTCACGACACATTTCACGAACCGGGAATTCGAAATTCCATTCACACCTTCGTTGGGACACGACCCAGGGAAATACTTTCCTAAGCATTTCTTCGGTAAAACAAACACTATACTAAAACGATTACATCAGTTGTACATTTAACTGGGGTGTAACAAATTATTCCTTTAAGTAAAATGCTTAAAGTTAGAAACGAAAAGATAGGCTCGGAGGGGTGTACTAGGGGTTTCGTGTACTAAAAATGAGTACAACGCTAAGGGTGTGGGAAAAATTAGTTGACTTAACTAGCCAAGTAATATGACTTAAATGGTCAAGTAATTATGATACGGGTTTAACATAAGGGTAATCCTAATGCCTCTTATCATGTAGTAAATCCTACTACACGAATGTAGTCTCACTAGCGGTCTCGGGATACATCACTAACGCAAGTTCTAGAATCTAAATGCTACCGGTACACTCATAAGCACTAATAGTAAATGCTTTTCCTATCAAATCTAAAGGCGAACCTCACATATTTGGGTGGGAAATTTTTCTGAATATACGGTTATGTGCTAGTCATACAATCTCCTATCCATGAGACGCCTGCTATGGCTAAAGTTTCACTCCTAAATGTTGTAAAAATTTTTAAATTTGGCGCTAAAATTGCACTAACAAGTATTTCTCTTAGTTTTATTACACATCTACCATTAAACAAAACAAACTCAAGCGAAAGTGCATATGTAAGGTATCATCTTTTTACCCTCCCCTTACACTTAAGATGAACATTGTCCCCAATGTTCAAGTAAAGAATGTAAAAGTGAAAAAGTAAAGAGAATGAAATCAAATACTCCCCTGATTCGCTCGGTATGGATAATGAGGTGGCGAGGTTAAATCTTCCTCCAAGAAAATGAACAATCAAAGCTTCCCTTCCAGAATATAAATCATCTTCTTGTCATACATAACCTGTAAAACCTGATAAGATAGACAAGACAACCTCGCGTAAAATCGGCGGCATCCTATATAAGTTACTAAATCCTAGAAAACAAGATAAGATATAATGCTTGTGGAATGAAGTTTGCAGATCTCCTGGAGATTATAAAACTTAATAATTCACAAAAACCATAAGACTCCGTTTGAAAAACAAAACTGGTAAAATTTCTAGATTTTTACACTTGACGCCGTCAAGAGTAAACTCTTGACACCGTCAGAAGTGACCTGTAGAAATTCTTCTGTTAAGTTTCCGGAAAATTTCTGGAAAAACTTGGTCCTACTTCCTGGAAAATCCTGCAAAACTTCATTATGACTCAATACAAGCATTTGACTCTAACAAATATGAATATACATGTTCATTTAATATCGTGGAGAATCATGATAGGTTTGTTTCTTGAAAACATATTTGGGGTTTCCCCTTACACTTATCTTTTGCAAAAATACCTTTAAGTGGAGTTAAGACTAGGCCAAATCAACAAAGTAAAGTATTTCCACTATTTAGTTTAAAAACATGATCTATCAACAATAAAAATAAAGCATGCATACGGAAGCAAATAACAAACAAATAAAAAAAATCACACAAAGCATGGGTTGTCTCCCAAGAAGCGCTTTTCTTTATTTACGAGTCTTGTAGCTAGACTCAAGGTCATGGGTTACTACGTGACCTCATCATTGGTTCCACTCTCTGATTGTAGATATTCCTTGTAGAAAGCAATCACCTTTTTCTCAACCGCCCCCATAATCATTTGGGCAACTTCTTTATCGACTTTATACCTTGGTCCAAGGGCCAAGTAATCTTTGTAATAAAGACTCCTTTTTTCTCATACATAATCCGTGCCCTTTTTCTTATCCTCCTCATTAGTATCCTCAAAAGCACCAACGTTGTCCTTATCAAAACGGGATATAAAGCGAAATTCTTTCATCTTATTAGGCATCCTTTAAGTGATACTATCGGTGTTACTTGCAAATCGGATCGTTCCTTCTATCTCATCATATTCTAACTTAGACTCCTCAACAAACGGTTTTCCAAACACAACATTTGATAACCGAAAATCAATAACATTAGCAAGATCTTCCACAATCATAAAGTCGGTGACAAAGGTGAAATTACCAACAAAGACATGGAAACCTTTGACTCTCCCGACAAAGTTACAAACTCTATCGGGGTATTTGAGCTCTTTTCTAGGTTCAAGTCTTGTTTTCACTATATCATTATAAACAGTTGAGGACATAATGTTGATTGGAGATTTAAAGTCAATGTAAGCATTGCTAACGTGCCTATACCCAATCATACATGGTATCTTAGCATTCTTAGGATCGCCTCTCTTGATCTTAGGTTCAATTATGGTGAAAGGAAATCGCGGGTTATCAATAAGATTATTATAATATGCAATCTTTCCTTAGTGGGGTATAGATTAAAATAGTCATTAAGCTTCGGATCTATTTCCCCCTCTTCAAGTCCCTCAATAACATTCACAAAGTCATTAGGCCCTAGGTCCTCATTTGAATACAAGGCGGTCGCTAGGTCACTAAATGCATGTTCGAGATCAACCTTGATCAAACTATTAAGCTCCCTAAGTTCCCTAATCTCACTCTCAATTTGTTCACGCAATAAAGCCACTTCTCCAGGGGAAAGGGGTGGATTCGCGTTTTCCATAATGGTCAACGGAATAGTCAATGAGTTTAATTTACTGACGAAGGCACAAAGAAATAAGATAGACTAAAGAGAACCTAAAAATAAAAATAAAATCTTACTAGAAAGGAATCTAGCAAGTAGACCTAATAAAAAGAAATTCTAACCTAGACAATAACTATTCCCCGGGCTGCGGCGCCAAAAACTTGATACGTGGGAATCGCACCAGGCTTTACCTCTCAAGGGATCTCGAGAAGCTTACAAACCCCACCAGGCAGCGTACCTGATCGTTGTAGTATAGTATAGTGACAAGTACCGGGGGATTGATCGTTCAGCTTAGGAATAGTGTCGCTAGGATTAGAAAACCTAAATACTAGTTCTAAAGGTGAGGGATGATTATTTTTGTATTTTATATTTTTTAGAAAGCAAGTAAAAATCTCGGGTTTGAAGGATTTGGGCGGAATTAGTTGCTAATCAACTAACTCAATACAAAAGATGCAATCAAAATAAAATACTAGAAATGAAAATAAACTAAATTATACTAAAGTTGTGAGCAATAAATGGAGAAAGTGTGTTTACTTAGATTTCACTACTCCCTAGACATCTTTTACACGTTAATTACTTGTTATAATTGCATGGATGATGGATCGTATTCCTTAATACCATTCATGGGGTGGCACACTTAACTCCCCAATTCTATGAGCTCTTATCTCCTCCTATACCATGCCCAACACAACCATAGGGATTATAAACAGTGGCTCATGCATTAAATACAACCAATAAAGACCTAGTGCGCGTCGGTTCATGTTTCTTAAGACGTTCAAGCATGTTACCAATTGGATATCTGCCAGTTTTCTTAAGCCTAACATATAAATCATTCATCCAAGACAAGTATAAACAAGTAATCAACACATAATTAACATCTAGGTTTCATTAGATCCAAGCAAACACAAGATAGATCTAGCCTAGCATGATGGAATTAAGACAAGAACAAGATATAGACAACCAACACATAGACATATTGATTGAATTAAAAGAACACTTATCTCAATTACACATGAAAGGTATCAAGGGCTTGGAACCCTTGAAAAACCTATAAAATTCGCACCAAGTTCGTACTCAGGGTTTCTCCAAAACTTCTCTCTTTCTAATGTGAAAATTATAAAACTATATATAGGAAAAGGGGTCTGACGGCGTCAAGACTAAACTTGTGACGCCGTCACCTCGCCGCCAAAACTCTTCTCGGACTGCCTTGATCTTCATTTGACGCCGTCATGTGATAATCATTTCCAGGCCGTCATGACTTTTACTCTTGACGCACTCTTGACGCCCTACTTCCTAACGCCGTCAAATCTGTACTGGGTCGTCATGGAATTTTGCTCTTGACGCCGTCAGGAAGTTACTCTTGACGCCGTCACCTACTGTTCCCAGCATGGAAAATTAAGACTTTGGCGTTTTCTTCACTTTTATGCTCCAAAAACGTCCGAATTGCTTCCTTTTCCAGATTTCACTCCCAAAGTACCTAAAATCACAAAAGGAATGATTTAGGGCAATATTTGATCAAATAAATTCAATTCCGAGCTTAAATGACCCCCTAAAAATGGATCATTTTTCGCCTCATCAAGGAGCAAGAATGGCTCTTTCTTGGAAGTATCCTGATTTGTAAAGGCTGTCTTTTAAATTTGGGTAGATTTGTTGAATTATTGTACCAACGTGGTCATCTGAATTAGGGATTAACATATTATCATGGAATTTGACCATATCTTCACCATTGTTCTTGTCTCCAATTGTACCATTGCCAATTGATAAGATCCAGTCAGCAAAATCCTGCATTTCTTTTTTTCTGCAAAAGTTTTGCTTGTTTTCAATCGCATGTTGACTGTTAGTGTAAGGACGGTGCAATGTTGCCACAAATACGAAGAATTGATTGACGCGTGTACAACATCATGCCTGGTTCTGTTTGTAATTACCGGTAGTATTTGCCGGAAGTCCCCTCCAAATAACACTACTTTCCCACCAAACACTTGCTCGGAAGGTGCGTTTATATCCGTTCTACATATGTCCCTTAAGGTTCTATCAAATGCCTCATAGCAATGCCTATGTGTCATCGGAGCTTCATCCCATATGATTAGTGTAGTCTCCCTTATCAAGTCTGCAAGTTCGCTATCAGCTATTGTGTGACAAATAGAGTCAGCTACTACATTGAGTTGAATTGCAAATCGATAACGAGCTGTTCTACCACCTTCTAGTAATAAAGCTGCAATTCCACTTGATGCGACATTTAACACTATCCCTTTTTGTGATCTTATTTGCAGCAGATAATGTCACAACTCACCATTTTATGTCATTTCCCAAACTTTGGAAAAACACTATTCATCAAACACTATTCATCAAAACACTATTCATTGTTTTACTATTCATCATTTTCGAGGACAATTTGATATTCTGAGAAACATTTGAGAATTTTACTATTCACTGAACACTATTCATTACCGGAAAAGTTTTCACTATTCACTTGTATTACTCATTTCATCGTAAATTTAGTTTACGGGTATTAAAATTCGCGTAACCGTATGGGTTTAGGTGCGAGTTCATTTCATTATCAGTAAGGACATTGCATACGGACAAGAGACAATCTGCATATTATCGTAACAGCATTTTCATGTTATACCACTCTTAGGATTTTCAAATTTATATATTTGATACATTTAACGTTTTCCTTATAAGTATTTATAATAAATGTTAACACCCGGTTTATACACGACGAATATATCTAAATATTCCCACAATGGTCCCGACATATTTTTATATCCATTTTATCATCATAAAAGTTATAACATTCATTTACCCAGTATTTTGAAATTTAATTTATTTATAAAGTGAGCTTATGAATATTACGACGGTTTTCATGAAAACTAAACAATAATCACCCGAAGACTCAGTACTTGTACCCAACATATTTTTAACATTTTTACAACTTTATTTTATCCCGAGTAACTTTGTTAACATTTATTTCTATCAAACCCGGTACCCCGATTTTAACAAATAACTCATATCTACACATATACTACCTAAGTTTTCCTAATTAAATCCAAGCTACCCCAACCCCCCCCCCCCCCACTCATCCACCTATGCCGGCCCCTAAAGTCCTCACCAAGGCAAATTTATACAATTTTCTTAACCCCTAGCATTTATGTGCTAGTATAATACAATATAACCTAACATAAGTATCTACAAAAACCTCAAAACACATAAACATACATTTTCTTAGAATCAAAACACCAAAACCTCATCTCCTTCCTCTCTACATCAAAACCCACGACCCAAATAAGATCCGAGACCAAAATCCATTATTTTTCAAAGATCAAAGCTACAAAGTTGTTCCTTTTGTCATTCTAATCAAGAATCTTACAACAAAAACACAAGTAACACAAGGTTTCTCATCATCTAATCACCCATTATTTCAAGGTGAGTTATTAAACTTATTTTCATGATTTCATCTAATTAACACTTGTATCTTATGGTTTTCATGCTTAATTTCATGTACAAGTTAGCTATACCATATTTTTTTTGTTAACTTTTTGAACATACAAACCCTAGATTTCGATTTAGGTGTTCCTTTGTTAAATTAACATGATTACTAGTGATTAGGAACCCATGGCACCCTAAGAAGGTGTATGGTAGGATTAGTATAGATTTGTGGTGTTTGCAAGAGATTTGGTTGAAGTAGAAACTAGTTTTGGACATGAAAAATGGATTTGTAACAAGTATATTTACATTCTGTCCCGTTTTTGTAAATCCAGGAAAATCAGTAAATATAAAGGAAACTTTGGCAAAATTTTTAGAAAGTACTTTCAAAAACGAATCCGTAGGCGAAAGAACGGATTAAAAAGAGTTTATAATGAAGAAGTTATGATTTTTGCAAGTTTATTGACGAAAACTATTTTCCGGAAAAATACATGCTGTTGGACATTTTTCGTCGGACAAAAAGAGGCTTTAGACTTAACCCGTAGGAGTCTAGCTTTCCAAAATATATTACTACATACTAAGACGTAACCGTGGATATAAAGAACAAGTAAAACGGACTTATAACGACAAAGAAATTCACGTTTCAATATCGGCAAAACTTATATTGTTTTGACAGCATTTGGTAAAATGATAACACTAAAACTACGTAGTAACTCTAGATTTCTAGAAATAATACCAAGTACCCAAATTCACAACTAGTGAAGTAATAGTGATTACAAGTATATTTTCATTACTACAAGTCGTTATTTCAGGGATTTCAAACCGAGGATTTCAACACTAACATTGATAACAACAAGTATTTTTCAAAGAGTAGAGTGGTATAGGAAACATGTGCATGGACATTCATAACATCATTTCATGATCTCAAGTAGATCGTTCATCATTCATATTTGGTTGCGGCTAGTGTGCGCGCCTTGTTTTTCAGCTCATTACATGTTCATGGTACCATCATATCAGGTGAGTTTTCATAGCCCCGTTTTCAATTCAATATTTTGATTTCAAATCCCATGGGGGAATACATTGCATCAACCATTTTAGTACGAGCCCAAGTACCAAAACATATGTACATTGCTTAAGTTGCCTTACCAACCTGTTAAAGTCCCCTATTTATTATCATGGACCGTTAATTTTCTGATTAAGCGAGAGTGAGTGGATAGATCTATCGAGGGTGACGCCTCCATCTGTGGTAGTTATTACCAACAGTAAGCGGATGCATTTCATTTTGACATTTTGGGAGTGTTCTGGTAAAACATTCGGGAGGGGCATATAATTTCATCAGTCATAGCTTCGGGGTCATGAGCTTAAGGTCTATTGTACTATTTTACGTGACTTTTGTCATGCACTTATACTTGTGGTGGCCGTACAACATTACATTTTATAAACCTATGGAATTCACCAACATTCGTGTTGACGTTTTAGGAATGTATTTCAGGTTATTAAGGTAGCTCATGTGACATGCATTTGGACCTTCATGGAGTCGCGGAGTCGACGCGTCTCACTTTTATTTCATGCACTTATGTAAATGTTTGATCTAGTATGACTTGTTTTTCATAAACATGCAACACCTTTTGGGGACCTCATATTGTAAACTCTAGATTATTTCAATGATCAAATGAAGTATTTTCTAAACGACACTTCAGGTCGTTCAATGTAACTATAACTGTGATACTATGACGGACACCCCCAGGTATTCCATTCCGCTGCAAGTCAGGTAAATTGGGGGCGTGACAGATTGGCATCAGAGCTAAGGTTATAGCGAACTAGGATGTATCTTGGACCCTAGACTATAACCACATCAGCATAGCATCTCATCATTTCATCATAAGTGCATAATCATGATACATGTTGTTTCATGCATACCCTGTGCGAGTTATTTATACTCATATCCACACACACATATATATATATATATATATATATATATATATATATATATATATATATATATATATATATATATATATATATATATATATATATATATATATCATTTTATTGACCTGGTTCACAAGTGACATGTCTTCAGATACTCACCCTGACATCCTTTATCAAATTCCGACATTGAAGATGCCTTGTCATCTTCCACTACCATTATACCACCAGTTGCACTTACACCACCATTAGCACTATTGATTTGCCATAGGAACAGGGTTTTCCTATCATTCAGCCCATACATAGAATGCCTTTTGGTAGAGTATTCAGACTTAATCTTAATGGACTTATTAGGATGTTTATTGCAAGGGAGATAGTATGTTTCTTTCCATCACTAGTAGAGCACTCACTACTCAGGTACTATCACCACCGTCAGCTACTTATTACACTATTTGTCGTCCCACAGTGCGTACTTTAGTTTTACCTCTTAGATGTCGTGAGGTAGCGCGAAAGAGGGTAGTATTCCATTCACTAGTACCATCATTGTCATTTTCCTTTTCCATTTCCACTTGCCATGAACTAGATAACACCTATTAGATAATACCAATATCACGGACTCAACAGGAACTTCCGCAGATTCTTTAGGAATGGTTCAGAACCAACATTGTCTAAGATTTGATAGATGCACAACTTCAGACACCACTTCAGGACTATCTCGACCTTATGATGCCACAAACCTGATTTCAATCAGAGGGACACCAGGAAGTCCCTAGACCAGACTTATATCCTCACTAGCTTTTACTATTATCCTAGCCACAGAAAGTGTGCGACATAGTCTAAGGAACTTGTTGTCTTTTGATTGTTGTACAAACAAAAATATCAAGTGTGACTCTACTATGTAAGAAATGGTTGTGCTATTTGTGATATCGGTTCACGTAGACCGAAATTTTCATGTATTATATTCATGTGTTGTGAATATGATGACTTTTATTAACTATATCCTCATGGTCTCTTATGATTTGATGAAGAGAGATTTAAGCAAACCACTCCAAGCATGACACAAGCTGCTGTTGGACAAGTCATTGCCAAGAACATAGTCACCGCCCTCACTAAGGAACTTACTCACGTGGAATTTATGGGGTGCAATCCTCCCTCCTTTAGTGGAACTAGAGACACAAAGGAATTTCTCAAATGGTTCGAAGAAATAGAAACAATATTTCAATGTGGCGACTGTCGTAAGGAAGACAAGGTTAAGTTCGCCACATGCACTTTTCAGGATCATGCCCAGGAATGGTGGACCAAACATATTAAGATGGTGGGAGTTGATGCTGGTTACTCACACTCTTGGGGGAAGCTAAGAAGGATGATGGGTATAACATTTTGTGTAGGAAATGAATTATGAGCAAAAGAACAGGAAACACTAAACTTTACCATGGTAGGAAATGATGTTGACGAGTACACTACTCATTTTTATGAATTAACACGACTAGGTTCTGCAATGGATGAACCGGAAAGCAAGAAACTTGAAAGGTACATCGGGGGACTCTCAAATGAAATTCGTATGTTGGTCATCGCATGAGAACCCGATAGCATGTCTGAAGCTATCAAAATGGCGATCGAAGCAAAGGAACTCATAGTTCACGCCGAGACATCAGGAAACAATAGTGACAATAAAAGGAAGTGGAACAACAATCTAGGTAGCAATGCTGCTCAACAATCACCCAAAGGACAAGAAGTGAATAGAGCCTTTGCTGCAGAACAGTACACAAAGAGAAGGTATATTGGGAAGTTACCTTACTGCAACCTGTGTAATCAACATCACCGAGGTCATTGCAGTAAAACGTGTGGAGTGTGCAAGAAGCGGGGTCATTGGACTGAAGACTGTAGGAAACTCACAAATCAGAAGACCCCAGGGAGTTGCTTCAAATGTGGAAACTTAGGGCATTTCAAGAACGACTGCCCGGAGTTAAGGAACAAGGAAAATCAGGAGCTTGGGAATCAAGACTGAATCGCTCGAGGAATAGCGTGAGCTATTGAAAGAGAACCGTCAGGATATTAGCAACATCAAGGATAACAACAATGATTCAGCAGAAGGAGCCTTGTTTTAATATATAAACCGTAGTTCGAGCCCTTTAGGGTTGTATCTTTCCTTTTGTACTTACCGTTGGTACGATGACATAACCTAGTTGTATTAAGCACTTTCCTATCCAATGTAATATCTATCTTTGTTACCTCTGTGATAATCTTAACCATCGTTTACTCCATTTTCTATCCCAATTGTTCAGACTTCAATCGTTTCGCGACATTTTAGCATTGTCTTATCAGGGATTAGGTTGATTTCGTTTTTGACGAATTAGTAGACTATTACCATTCGACAAGATTCACCCACGTATCCAATACACCATTCAAGCTATTTTACTATCATATGGGGAAATTGTTTTACAGAAAAATTTCTGAAGTAAGCTATTTTATTACCATCCTATAAATTGATTTTCTGTCATTACACCAAGTATTTACTATTATTACGCGAGGCAATTTTCATGTTATTTGAAAGAAAACTTCAGGATACCATTTTTAATAACAATGCGTTGAACACCATCTAAAACTTTGGAGAAAAGTTATGATATTTTGACAAAATCTAACATCGCATCATTAGTCCTCAATTGTACATAGCCTGATCACCTATGTAAAATTCAGGAAGGATTATGCCATGAAGGAAATAATTACCTTTTCAAAGGATTGTTAATAACAATCTTCATTTAAAAATTTTGTAAACAAAGGAACTCTTCCATAAACATCCCTTTTGCCGAACTATCCCTGGATACTTACCCTACCTGTCACTCACTTAGCCATTAAGTTGGATTTGCCCATTGACTTCCCTAAGAGAGACTTTCCATATCAATTACATGCAGGATTCCTCTATACAATAGAAGCAACGAAAGGATTTCAGAACTACTAACCAGAACTAGAAGTATATAGTGAGAGAATTCATAACTCAACAACAAATTCTAAGATACCGCGAGACCATCCGAATCACCATCTCTGACTTAGTTGTCAAATTCTATCATTTAAAGGTACTTGCTAGACTGAGCTACAAGATTGAACTCAATATAAATGTCAGCAGGACAACACAATAGAAATAAACCAAGCTTCTAATTGAGACTGCAGAACATTTCATTTAAACATGGCCTCATCTATACATAAACTTTCCTGCAATAAGTTTTCACAAAGGACAATTGTTTGAATCAAGAATATCGATGTAGATCCCCTAAGGCATATGTCTCTAGAAATTTCCGATAACCTCACCTTCATACCAAGCAAGGGATCAAACCGGAACATATCTCCTCATCTACATGGGAAAACAGAATAGACATTCATCGACACAACATCAAGTGATACGTTCGCCTTGACAATTACAACGACAAAATATTTCAGGACTTAAGTTAGTCTAAATACCTATGCTTGTAGTTATGCCTGATAATCACCAATAGGCATTATCCAACCTCAGGAACTACATGATAAGACATCTATGCATTTAAGCGAACATTTCCCATTCTACCATTTTATCCTTGTTAGTGTTTTCACTTTTAAATAAAGTTGATGCGTTTACATAAATCACATACCTTGTGGAAAAATGATTTCTGAAATTCCTATTTTGAACAAGTACGATCCTTTTTGGTCAATCTTTAGCAACACAATTATACAATGAGAAATATACATAGACATCAGACTTAATCACAACATGTTTGAAAAAAAATTTCTACTTCATAACTACTGAAATTTTTAATCATCAGGAAAAATATTACTTAGTAAATCATTTGCTCCATTTTCTAAATTCGTTTATTCAGAAAAAGATTTCAACCAAAACTCACAATCGCGAGACAAATTTCTAGAACTAATTTCCCTACAACATCGCTTATGCATTTAGGATTTGTGACTTGACAATAAAGAATATTTGGAATATGTGATGAAGGCATTAGGAAGACATCACAAATTAATCCCGAACTTCAGTAGTGGAGACCAAACTCAATAGACAAAGAAGGACATACGTCTTATCATCCATTGGAACAAAACAAAAGGAATCAAATTGTTACCTATATTCTATCCCTTTCAGATAACGCCAAGTTCGAAGGACCGAACATTGTGGAATTAGTCACAAAGGTTTATTATACCCATTTCAGTTATTCCGGTTAAGGAAACCGATTCACCTTGTACTTCAAGCAATCATTTTAGGATTTCCTTCAGAAACCCATTTAGATGTAAACATCACTATCATCCTAAGACCGATGGTCAAAGCGAGAGGACAATTCAAACATAGGAAAGTATGCTCAGAGCATGAGTGATTTACCCTAGAAATGGTTGGACTAATCATTTAACATAAATCAAATTCATCTACAACAATAGTTATCACACCAACAACGAGAAACTGGCAGAAATTAGGTTGGTACATAACACACATCATTTGGATTGGGTATCCTGAACAACAAACCATCCAGATTTAAGTGGGAGAACAAATTAAGTTAAAAACATTGCCTTGGATTGGCATGATACAAATTGGATAACAAGAGAGGTTGAACCTTTAGCATATTGGACCATTTAAGATTCATTTTAGAATCGACCAACTAGCATACAAACTTGAGTTCTGGCAGAATTTAGCAGTATATATTACCAGTATCACATTTAAAACATTAAGAAGCGCAGACCATCTATTGATGGGCCAAACTCAGAAAAAGCTCAACTCACTAGTCCAGTAGGCATTCATGAAATAACCAGGAATTTTCTACAAGTCAAGAATCAGTTACAAGTTCAATAAGTCGTAAACCATTAAAACTTCAAGTTGGTAGGCAGAGTTATGCAGAAAGTTCTGCCTAGGAAAGGCATGATATCATTCAGAAGACTTGGAAAGTTAAAACCCGATATGTACTGGACCATGCAATAATTCAGACAGAGCAGGTCTAGTGGCCGTCAGACTTGAACATTGTTAGAGAACAGCAGGATTACACAAGCATGTTTCACAATTTTCAAATCTCAAGAAATGAATTATAGATTAGTCACTCATAATCCCATTTGGAAAGGAATCCAACCCAAGGACAATCTCAGACCTTGTAAGAGACCCAACAGAAATCATGGACCGCGTGGTCAAACAGTTGAATCAGAGTCGAATTCCTATCGTTAGAGTTCGCTGGAATTCTCGAATATCATCACCTTTTCACCAATACGTCTTCAGAGACCAACATAAACTGAACTTCGGGATGAAGTTCCTTTTAGAGGGGAAGACTGTCACAACTCACCATTTCAGGTCATTTCCCAAACTTTGGAAAAACACTATTCATCAAAACACTATTCATTGTTTTACTATTCATCATTTTCGAGGACAATTTGATATTTTGAGAAACATTTGAGAATTTTACTATTCACTAAACACTATTCATTGCCGGAAAAGTTTTCATTATTTTCTTGCATTACTCATTTCATCGTAAATTTAGTTTACGGGTATTAAAATTCGCGTAACCGTATGGGTTTAGGTGAGAATTCATTTCATTATCAGTAAGGACATTGCATACGGACTAGAGACAGTTTGCATATCATCATAACAGCATTTTCATGTTATACCACTCTTAGGATTTTCAAATTTATATATTTGATACATTTAACGTTTTCCTTATAAGTATTTATAATAAATGTTAACACCAGGTTTATACACGACGAATATATCTAAATATTCCCACAATGGTCCCGACATATTTTTATATCCATTTTATCATCATAAAAGTTATAACATTCATTTACCCAGTATTTTGGAAATTTATCTTATTTATAACGTGAGCTTATGAATATTACGACGGTTTTCGTGAAAACTAAACAATAATCACCCGAACACTCAGTACTTGTACCCAACATATTTTTAACATTTTTACAACTTTATTTTATCCCGAGTAACTTTGTTAACATTTATTTCTATCAAACCCGGTACCCGATTTTAACAAATAACTCATATCTACAAATATACTACCTAAGTTTTCATAATTAAATCCAAGCTACCCCAACCCCCCCCCCCCCCTCCATCCACCTATGCCGGCCCCTAAAGTCCTCACCAAGGCAAATTTATACAATTTTCTTAACCCCTAGCATTTATGTGCTAGTATAATACAATATAACCTAACATAGGTATCTACAAAAACCTCAAAACACATAAACATACATTTTCTTAGAATCAAAACACCAAAACCTCATCTCCTTCCTCTCTACATCAAAACCCATGACCCAAATAAGATCCAAGACCAAAATCCATTATTTTTCAAAGATCAAAGCTACAAAGTTGTTCCTTTTGTCATTCTAATCAAGAATCTTACAACAAAAACACAAGTAACACAAGGTTTCTCATCATCTAATCACCCATTATTTCAAAGTGAGTTATTAAATTTATTTTCATGATTTCATCTAATTAATACTTGTATCTTATGGTTTTCATGCTTAATTTCATGTACAAGTTAGCTATACCACATTTTTTTTGTTAACTTTTTGAACATACAAACCCTAGATTTCGATTTAGGTGTTCCTTTGTTAAATTAACATGATTACTAGTGATTAGGAACCCATGGCACCCTAAGAATGTGTATGGTAGGATTAGTATAGATTTGTGGTGTTTGCAAGAGATTTGGTTGAAGTAGAAACTAGTTTTGGACATGAAAAATGGATTTGTAACAAGTATATTTACATTCTGTCCCATTTTTGTAAATCCAGGAAAATCAGTAAACATAATGGAAACTTTGGCATAATTTTTAGAAAATACTTTCAAAAACGAATCTGTAGGCGAAAGAACGGATTAAAAAGAGTTTATAGTGAAGAAGTTATGATTTTTGCAAATTTATTGACGAAAACTATTTTCCGGAAAAATACATGCTGTTGGACGTTTTTTGTCGGACAAAAAGAGGCTTTAAACGTAACCCGGAGGAGTCTAGCTTTCCAAAATATATTACTACATACTAAGACGTAACCGTGGATATAAAGAACAAGTAAAACGGACTTATAACGACAAAGATATTCACGTTTCAATATCGGCAAAACTTATATTGTTTTGACAGCATTTGGTTAAATGATAACACTAAAACTACGTAGTAACTCTAGATTTCTAGAAATAATAACAAGTACCCAAATTCACAACTAATGAAGTAATAGTGATTACAAGTATATTTTCATTACTACAAGTCGTTATTTCAAGGATTTCAACACTAACATTGATACATACGATATATTATATATATATATATATATATATATATATATATATATATATATATATATATATATATATATATATATACATTTCAACTAGTTTTATTTTTCTAGTTGCCTTATTTTCCTAAGTCTTGGAAAATGTATATTTTTGATAACAACAAGTATTTTTCAAAGAGTAGAGTGGTATAGGAAACATGTGCATGGACATTCATAACATCATTTCATGATCTAAAGTAGATCGTTCATCATTCATATTAGGTTGCGGCTAGTGTGCGCGCCTTGTTTTTCAGCTCATTACATGTTCATGGTACCATCATATCAGGTGAGTTTTCATAGCCCCGTTTTCAATTCAATATTTTGATTTCAAATCCCATGGGGGAATACATTGCATCAACCATTTTAGTACGAGCCCAAGTACCAAAACATATGTACATTGCTTAACTTGCCTTACCAACCTGTTAAAGTCCCCTATTTATTATCATGGATCGTTAATTTGCCGATTAAGCGAGAGTGAGTGGATAGATCTATCGAGGGTGACGCCTCCATCCGTGGTAGTTATTACCAACAGTAAGCGGATGCATTTCATTTTGACATTTTGGGAGTGTTCTGGTAAAACATTCGGGAGGGGCATATAATTTCATCAGTCATAGCTTCGGGGTCATGAGCTTAAGGTCTATTGTACTATTTTACGCGACTTTTGTCATGCACTTATACTTGTGGTGGCCGTACAACATTACATTTTATAAACTTATGGAATTCACCAATATTCGTGTTGACGTTTTAGCAATGTATTTCAGGTTATTAAGGTAGCTCATGTGACATGCATTTGGACCTTCATGGAGTCGCGGAGTCGACGCGTCTCACTTTTATTTCATGCACTTATGTAAACGTTTGATCTAGTGTGACTTGTTTTTCATAAACATGCAACACCTTTTGGGGACCTCATATTGTAAACTCTGGATTATTTCAATGATCAAACGAAGTATTTTCCAAAAGACAGTTTAGGTCGTTCAATGTAACTATAACTGTGATGCTATGACAGACACCCCCAGGTATTCCATTCCGCTGCAAATCAGGTAAATTGGGGGCGTGACAGATAACGTCTTGTAAAGATATGTTTTACCCGTACCACCGTACCCGTAAACAAAGAACATGCCTCCTTCTTGTGCGTTAACAGCGTTTATTAACGTATGGTATATATCCTTTTGCTCGTTTGTCAACGATTTGTACATGGTATCATGTTGTCGACGCAATTCTTCGACGTTGTAGTCCAGTTCAGATGATATCAACCTGTTGTAATTTGACATTGTGTACATCTCGTTCGGTAGTATCATGTTTGGTATACATTTTAAACTTTTGTTGTTGCAAAGGAGCATGTGTTCGATATATGTAAGGCATATGTTCTTCTTTTCATTATCGGTCAGAACCAAGTCTGTAAAAAAAATGCTACGGTTAGAAGTTACCTATAATAATTAACATTCATCTTGCTTTATTAATTTTTTTTTTTAATTTTTGATATTTTTTATTTTATTTATAATTAAAAAACTACATACCTGGATTATTCCTTTTAACACGCTCTAGACGCTCAACATCTTCCGCCAGTACATGCCACGTTTTCTCATACACAACCTCTGGTCGGGACATGCTATCAGTCATTATTAGCATGACATAAAAAGAACGCAAATAGTTTCCTGATCCCCAAAGACTGGCTTCCAGCAAACCATCTATGTATTCTTTGTCATCCTCCAATAGGCCGCGAGCTTGACAGGCATCTTTATATGTAGGATATGTAACACCTTCAAACTTTTTAAAGTCAACCCAATCTTGTTGATGAGGCGAAAATTGAACCACTTTTAAGGGGTCATTTAAGCCCGAATTCGAGATTATTTGATCAATTATTGCCCTAAATTGTTCCTTTTGTCATTTTAGGTACTTTTAGAGAGAAATCTGGAAAAGGAACCATTTTGGACGTTTTTAGAGCATAAAAGTGAAGAAAACGACAAAATCTTAATTTTCCTTGCTGGGAACAGTACTTGACGGCGTCACAACTTCCTTAATGACGACGTCAAGAGTTACAAAAGAGGTGGATGTGGAAAATACACATGACGGTCCAAAGGATTTTTAACTATAGGACCTGACGGCGTCACCAAGGCCGTCAGGGTCAAAACACAAGTGATGGCCCAGAAGAATTTTACACATGATGGCGTCAAAATCAGATCTATGCAATACGATTTCTATTATGGCGGCGAGTTGACGACGTCACAACTTAATACATGACGCCGTCACCCTGTAAAATCTATATATAGTTTTCCAAATTTCATTCATTAGTGTGCAACTTTGAGGGAAAAACCCTAGGCCGAATTTTACAGCTTTTTCAAGGGTTCCAACCCTTTGAATCTTTCATGTTAAATTAGAGATAAGTACTCTTTCAAATCATTCAATATGTCTATGTGTTGTTTGATTATATCTTACACTTGTCTTCTATTTAACATGATAGGCTAGATTTCCTTTGTGTTTGCTTAGATATAGTGAAAGCTAGATGTTAATTATGGGTTGATTGTTTGTTTATAGTTGTTACGGATGATTGTATTCGATGTTAGGCTTAAGAAAACTGGCAGACTTCCATTGGTAACTTGTTTGAATGTCTTAAGAAACATGATCGGAGGTGTACTACGATTTTTTGTTGTATTTAAGACGTAGGAGAATTCTAATGATCCCATGTTAGGAGCTTCTAACGGCTCGACATAGGAGTGAAGTAGGATCCTATAGAGTTAGGGAATATTGTACATGGCCCTACGACTAGTATTAAAGAATATGACCCATAATCCATGCAATTGTAACAAGCTATCAACCTGTAAAAGATATCTAGGGAGTAATGAAATCTAAGTAAACACAACTTTCCTCATCATTGTTTCCACCACTAGTATAATTAGCTTAATTTTCATATCTGTTATTTTATTTTGATTGCATCTTAGTTAATTGGGTTAGTTGGCTAGCAACTAATTCCACCCACTCTTCCAAAACCTGAGATTTTAATTGTTTTCTATAAAATATAAAAATACAAAAAGAATCATCCCTCACCTCTAGACCTAGTTTAGGAGGCTTTCTAATCCTAGCGACACTATTCCTGATGTGGAAAACTAGAAGGGGGTTGAATAGTTTTACGTCTTTTTAATTCGTTATAAAAGATAGTTTTAGTGTTTTCTTAGTTTTTAAAATTTAGATTTGATAGTATATGATCTCAAGTCTTGCACAATATAAACAACTATCAATAAGTAAGATATAACAATGATAAGTAAAGAAATAAATGAGAGATGGAAAGATCAAACCGCGAGACACGACATTTATAGTGGTTCGGCTACAAGGACACATTCCTTGCCTTACTCCACTCCCCGAGCACCTAACTAGAGAGTTTTCTTCACTATATCAACAAGCTCCCTTATGGCGGAGAAAACCTTACACACCAATTTACACACCACGACTTCTTCACAACTTAATCACAACTACTACACAACTTCTTCACACCAATATACTTCACAATTAACTACTCCACACCTATCTTCTTCACACCAATTTTTCTTCACAACTAACAACTTCACACCTAGCTTCTTTACTACAATCTAATTCCTAACTATTCTTCTTCACACCAAATAACTAACTAATCACACAATCAATATACCTAGCACAACTATCTACAATCAAATATTCACAACAATCTTCACAAAGGATTATCTAAATAATCTTGATGATGCACCAACAACTTGGATGTGGAGGTCACAACAAGTTGTAATACTTCTTGTCTTGGGGGATAGAAGTATTCTTCTCTTGCACTTGAGAGGATGATGTTTGAATCACTTTGAAACAAAGATTTATGTGCGTATGATCAAAGGATTAAGAGAATAGAAATGTGGATCTAGATCAGAAAGTTTAGGAGTGCAAAAGGTGAGAAAATTATGTGGGATGAACCAGTATTTATAGGGAGAAAAAATACTGTTCTGAAGTGTGGCCGGTCCCCTTAATTAATGGCCGGTCCCCTTAATGATTAAGGGGGCCGCCTAAGGAATTAAGGGGGCCGCCCCTTCAGAACGTTGGATTTTCTTGTCTTTTAGTGGGGAATATTTTTCTGGATAAAATTTGCCATTTTTAGTTGGAAATTTGAAATTATATATTTATAATGAATTAAACATATTCTTTTAATTCCAAAAGTAATTTTGTAAAAGATATAGAATGTTTAATGCATTTTATAAAAATTCTAGTGATTAGAAAATTTTCTTTTGATCATGAAATGCACTAAACACTTTGTTTATTCATACCTTAAGTGATATGGATGCAAAGACAAATATTAAGCACTAAAAACTTGTTTACGTCATAAGTTTTAGATTAATGAGTTTATGCTTCGTAATTATCAAAACATAGAGACATTGTTAATATGCTAATAATGTTTTTAGACATTATTTATGTCAACAATCTCCCCCTTTTTGATGATTACAAAACCTTAAACTCATTAGGTCTAAAAAATAATTTTTAGACAAGTATTAGAGTTTAACATTCTCTTCTCCCCCTTTTTGTAAAATCAAAAAGATTAATGCTCCCCCTTGATGTATGCTCCCCTTTATTTGAGAGCACCAAGGGAATGAGCTATGAAAATCTTGGCTACACAAAATATTAGAAGAGAACAAGACACATATACATGCAAAGCAATAATTATACAAATAAAAATAGATTCATTCAAGCATCATAGGAGTAATTAGCATTACAACATTCAACATGCTTAAAGCATATTGATTACAATAAAACAAAAGAAAATACATAGTCCTATATTGCCTAAGAGAGCACTTGGACTTGCTTGCAACCCATGGTTGATTGTTTTATTTGCTTGAAGGAGAACATAAGCATAAAGCTTAGTTGTTAGATGGAGAGGGATATGGAGTGGGGTATGGAGCAGAAGAGGTGGATCTTATGATGTTGTATCGAGTTAAGGGTAGTATGGGATGAGGACGAGTGAGGAGATATTCAATCCAAGAAATATCTTCACTCAAGTATAGGATTTGTTTTTGAAGGAAAATGCAACAAGGGCAATAGTGAGTGTGGTTTGTAACTTGATCCAAGTTGAGAGTGTGGGGTAGGCAACTGTTGTAGGGTGATGATGGAAGTTGCCCTTTGTTGCGTTGTGCAAGATGCATGGCATTGAGATCACAAAGATCATGGATTTGGGATATTTCATCACGGAACCTTTGCTTTTCCGTGGCAATGCGGAGAGAGTCATTGTATTGATATGGATGGATTGGGTTTGTGTAGTTGGAACTGTAGTTGGATGGTTGATCAAACTTGTATGGATCATTATGAATGGTTGGTGGATGAGATGAGTGGTTTGGCATGAAGGAAGATGTTTGGCCAATGTTGTAAGGTTTGTAAAGAGGATCAAATAAATGTCCTTGTGAATTTGGTGTAAAGTTTGGGAAGTAAGTGGTTGGAGGTGTTGAGTGATTTCCAACTTCATTGGTTATGATGGATTTGTTACGAGGGCTTTTTCTTCACCAAACGGGTTTTTCCGTCATTCTTGCAAGCCTTGAGGCTTTTGGTTTTGGTTTGTTTGGAGAAGTCATGAAGGGATGAGTGAAGAGTTTTGAGGATTGGGGGTATTTATAGTGTAAGATTTTTGTGTTTATGGATTGATAAAGTTTGTTTGGGAGATTAGGACAAAATGTGTTAGTGAAAAATGGGAAATGTAGGTTGAAATGGGCTAAAAAGCAGAAAAGATTCTGTAAACCCGACCATCAGATGGCTGGTCCCCTTAATTAGGGGGCGGTCCCCTTAATGATTAAGGGGGCCGCCTTACAAAATTAAGGGGGCCGCCTGATGAAGCGAAAAATGATCCATTTTTAGGGGGTCATTTAAGCCCGAATCCGAATTTAATTGATCAAATATTGCCCTAAATCGTTCCTTTTGTAATTTTAGGTACTTGGAGAGTGAATTCTGGAAAAGAAGTCATTTTGGAGCATAAAAGTGAAGAAAACGGCAAAGTCTCAATTTTCCATGCTGGGAACAGTACAAGAAGGCGTCAAGATTAACTCATGACGGCGTCAAACCTCAAGAATTAAAATCCGTAGTTGATGACGGCGTCACACACAGGGCGTCAAGAGTAATTTGTGTGACGGCCTAGAACTTGACGGCGTCAGAAGTAGATAAAGGCCGTTCGAGGAAGTATTTGGCGGCGAGATGACGGCGTCACACCTTTGTTCTTGACGCCGTCACCCCTATTTTCCTATATATAGTTTTCTAGTTTTTCACATTAAAGGGAGAGAAGTTTTTGGAGAAACCCTAAAGACGATTTTGGTGCAACTTTTACAGGTTTTTCAAGGGTTTCAAACCCTTGATACCTTGCATTGTAATTGAGATAAGTGTTCTTCTAATTCAATCAATATGTCTATGTGTTGGTTGTCTATATCTTGTTCTTGTCTCAATTCCATTATGCTAGGCTAGATCTCTTTTGTGTTTGCTTAGATCTAATGAAACCTAGATATTGATTATGTGTTTATTACTTGTTTATTCTTGTTTTGGATGAATGATTTATATGTTAGGCTTAAGAAAACTGGCAGATCTCCAAATGGTAACATGCTTGAACGTCTTAAGAAACATGAACCGAGGCGTACTAGGTCTTTATTGGTTGTATTTAATGCATGAGACACTGTTTACAATCCCTATAGTTGTGCTGGGCATGGTGTAGGAGGAGATAAGAGCTCATAGAATTAGAGAGTTATGTATGCCACCCCATGAATGGTATTAAGGAATACGATCCGTCATCCATGCAATTATAACAAGTAATTAACGTGTAAAAGATATCTAGGGAGTAGTGAAATCTAAGTAAACACATTTTCTCCAATTACTGCTCACAACCTTAGTATAAATTAGTTTACTTTCATTTTTAGTATTTTATTTTGATTGCATCTTAGTTTTGGGTTAGTTGAATAGCAACTAATTCCGCCCACTCTTCCAAAACCCGAGATTTTACTTGCTTTCATAAAAATATAAAAATACAAAAAGTAATCATCCCTCACCTCTAGAACTAGTAATTAGGCTTTCTAATCCTAGCGACACTATTCCTAAGCTGAATGATCAATCCCCCGGTACTTGTCACTATACTATACTACAACGATCAGGTACACTGCCTGGTGGGGGTTGTAAGCTTCTCGAGATCCCTCGAGAGGTAAAGCCTATTGCGATTCCCACGCATCAAGTTTTTGGCGCCGCAGCCCGGGGAATAGTTATTGTCTAGGTTAGAATTTCTTTTTATTAGGTCTACTTGCTAGATTCCTTTCTAGTAAGATTTTATTTTTATTTTTAGGTTTTCTTTAGTCTATCTTATTTCTTCGTGCCTTTGTTCGCAACTCTTTACCATCCGACATCATAGAAGGTGGTAACATCTTTGAACCCGTCATCCCACCACAACAAAACCCACCACTAGAACCCCTTAGGCCCCGAACCTTAGGAGAGTATTCCCGACCTAGCCACCAAGGCTACCGAAACACCATTGAGCTCACCGGAGACAATGTGACCCCCTTGCGATCCGACACCATCCGGTTGGTGCAAAGCGGATGTGCATTCCATGGACTTCGTTCCGAAGATCCAAACCAACATCTTAAGGACTTTCTCAAAATCGTAGATTCCATAGACCTAGGTGTTGAAATTATAGAGACTACCCGTTTACGCCTATTCCAATTCTCTCTACGGGATCAAGCTAGTCAATGGCTTGAGCGTTTACCCGTGGGATCCATCACCACATGGGATGATCTCACCACTCGTTTCCTTGGTCAATTTTTCCCACCGGGGAGAACTACTAAGCTTAGGAATGACATCTTGATGTTTCAACAACGTCAAAATGAATCTCTTTATGAAGCATGGACTCGTTTCAAGGACTTACTCCAGAAAGTCCCTCATCATGGCATAGATCTTTGGCTCAAAGTCCAAATTTTTTATGACCATATCGACATCTCCACGAGGCGAACCATTGACCAATCGGCCGATGGTAAGCTACGTGATCTTAGTGCGGAACAATCATGGGAACTCATAGAAGATCTTGCTCTCTATGACAACGAAAGTTGGAATGATCCCCGTGATTTGAACAAAACGGTCAAGGCAATATCTTTGCCTTCGAACAATTCTAGCACTCTCGACCGTAGGATCATGGAACTTGAAGGTCGAGTCAAGTTTCTCATGAAATCTTACGAAGCTCCGAAGCCTTCAAGTCAAGTGAACAAAATCACTTCTTCATGCGAATTATGTAGTGGTCCCCATGACACTCGTGATTGTGTGGAACTCCCCGGAACAGCTTTTGCGGACTACGCATCCACGCGTACCGACGAAGCAGGAGATAAGTGGTACACTTTCAAGCCCAAGCCAAACACTTATGGTGATTCATACAACCCCTCTTGGAAAAATCACCCAAACCTTAGGTGGAAACAAAATCAACCCAATTCTTCCAATCCGCCTAATTGTTACCATCCAAACGGTCCACCATCCAACCGTACTTTCAACAACAATCCTTCTAACAACTATGGTAGTACCAAAAATCTTGAAGGATTGATGTCAAAGTTCATGGCATCTCAAGAAGCCCGCGTAGCTAGGTTTGAAACCGAATTCAACCAACAACAAACGGAGATGATCAACAAGATTGACAACTTGTTGAAAGCCCTCAACAACCAAGCATTAATCACACCTAGGAAGGACACTAGGGACACCAATAGTGGAATCCAAATTAAGGACCCCTCATCATCCAAACATGTCCACTTTGTCAATGTTGTCACCATTAAGCCGATAGATAAGGAGATAGAGGAGAGTGACAAGGATGAAGTTAGAGTAGAAGCCGATAGTAAGGATGAGAGTAGGGAAGTTGAGGTTAATAAGGATGAGGAATTAGAGGAGGTAGAACCTATTGAAGAATACTTTGATAAGTTGCCAACCATGGAAGAACGGGAATACCATAAGGATTTATTCGATAGTCCCGAGAGAACATATATCTTTGGCGACCCCCTTATCAAAATGGGAGACCCCTCTAACATTAACATCCCATGTAATATCGGGCACATGCATATATGGAAAGCTTACATCGACCTTAGATCCCCCGTGAACATCATGACTAGGACTTATTACAATTGGGTGATGAAGAAGCAACTCAATTTTAGGATGATGCCCGGTAAGAATCTGATAAGTAATTTTGTAGGGAGAGTTAAGGGATTACATGTGATTATAGGGAATCTCACCTATGAAATCGATTTTATGATAGTGGAAGACATTCGTCCGGTGATAGATGCTTGCCTAAGCCAAATAGTATTCGGAAAACCATTTGTTGAAGCCACTAGGATGAGTTATGATCCGACTTTAGGGATAGTTAGGTTCAAGAAAGAGAATGATGAGGTTGCTTATCAAATGCCCTACAAGATCGAACAATACCGCCTTCTCTCTAATTTCGAAAAGGAACATAAGCATGCGGCTTATTATAGGAATGAGGAGGATAGACGTAGAGGAGTAGAGTATGTTAGAAATAGGATGCTTGGTTTCTACAAAGAGTGCTTGCAACTACGTCCGGAATACAAAAATGGTTTAGAAGACGACCTAGAGAGTAGAACCAATGATGAGATCACGTAGTAACCCATGACCTTGAGTCTAGCTACAAGACTCGTAAATAAAGAAAAGCGCTTCTTGGGAGGCGACCCATGTTTTGTGTGATTTTATTTGTTTGATTGTTATTTGCTTCCGTATGCATGTTTTATTTTTATTGTTGGTAGATCATGCTTCTAAATTAAAATGTGGAAATACTTTACTATGTTGTTTGGCCTAGTCTTAACTCCAACCTAAAAGTATTTTTGCAAAAGATAAGTGTAAGGGGAAACCCCAAATATGTTTTCAAGAAACAAACCGATCATGATTCTCCACAATATTAAATGAGCATGTATATTCGTATTTGTTAGAGTCAAATGCTTGTATTGAGTCATAATGAAGTTTTGCAGGATTTTCCAGGAAGTAGGACCAAGTTTTTCCAGAAATTTTCCGGAAACATAACATAAGAATTTCTGCAGGTCCATTCTGACGGCGTCAGGAGTTAAAATCTGGAAATTTTACCGGTTTTGTTTTTCTAACGGAGTCTTATGGTTTTTGTGAATTATTAAGTTTTATAATCTCCAGGAAATCTGCAAACTTCATTCCACAAGCATTATATCTTACTTTGTTTTCTAGGATTTAGTATCTTATACAGGATGCCGCCGATTTTACGCGAGGTTGTCTTGTCTATTTTTGTCAGGATTTACAGGTTATTTTCGACAAGGAGATGATTTATATTCTGGAAGGGAAGCTTTGATTGTTCGTTTTCTTGGAGGAAGATTTAACCTGGCCAACCTATAATCCATACCAAGCGAATCAGGGGAGTATTTGATTTCATTCTCTTTACTTTTTCACTTTTACATTCTTTACTTGAACATTGGGGACAATGTTCATCTTAAGTGTAAGGGGAGGGTAAAAAGATGATACCTTACATATGCACTTTCGCTTGAGTTTGTTTTGTTTGATAGTAGATGTGTAATAAAACTATGAGAAATACTTGTTAGTGTAATTTTAGCGCCAAATTTAAAATTTTTTACAACATTTAGGAGTGAAACTTTAGCCATAGCAAGCGTCTCATTGATAGGAGATTGTATGACTAGCACATAACCGTATATTCAGAAAAATTTTCCACCCAAAAATGTGAGGTTCGCCTTTAGATTTGATAGGAAAAGCATTTACTATTAGTGCTTATGAGTGTACCGGTAGCATTTAGATTCTAGAACTTGCGTTAGTGATGCATCCCGAGACCGCTAGTGAGACTACATTCGTGTGGTAGGATTTACTACATGATAAGAGGCATTAGGATCACCCTTGTGTTAAACCCGTATTATAATTACTTGACCATTTAAGTCATATTACTTGGCTAGTTAAGTCAACTAATTTTTCCCACACCCTTAGCGTTGTACTCATTTTTAGTACACGAAACCCCTAGTACACCCCTCCGAGCCTATCTTTTCGTTTCTAACTTTAAGCATCTTACTTAAAGGAAGAATTTGTTACACCCCACTTAAATGTACACCCAAATCGCCTTAGCCTTCCGTGTATGCACTCATTTTTAGTGCATTATTGTTATTTGTTAAACCCTAAGTTAACTTTCTAATTGATTACATGGTTGCTAAGTCGAGTCATATCCTTGTACATATTGTTTTGGGACGATTGGGACTCATGGGTAAGTACTTATTTATGGAGTAATGGGGAAGAACATAATATTATTACCCCCATATGTGCGTTAATCTTAAAAGTGCTCCAAGTGTTTTGATTTTCTTAGTTCCAGTCATTAGACTACTTTATTGTAAAGTATGTAAAGATTCAAGTGTAAGGGGAATGCTCAATCCCCTATGATGTATTATTTTGGATGGTAGGGTAAGAGTGTATGCAAAAAAAAAAAAAAAAAAAAAAAAAAAAAAAAAAAAAAAATCGAAAAAATCAAGAAAAAAGAAAAAAAAATAGAAAAAGGAAAAAGAGAGAAAAAAACATACGAACTACCATCCCTTTTCATTCTATGTTCATTTTATGTTTTTGTTATTTTTCATTTATTAGCTTAAGTCGAGTCTAGTCTTGGCTTAGCAACGCCATATTGTACATGTAATTAACCAAGATTGTTAACTCGCCACCAGTAAAACTTCCTTTATCCAACAAAACCGTGTAATTCATATCCCTATACCTAACGTTACAACCCTTTAAAAAACCTCTTTGATAGTTTATCCTAGGTGCTTACGCCATGTGGTGGAGGTTTGATCCTTTCCCAAGCCTATGGTAATCTATTTTGCTATGACAGGTAGTGAGAGATATCTTCCATTTCCATAATGTTATATTACTTTATTACACCTGAGAGATGTGAGTATCTAAACACTATTTTTGAGGTGCTAGTGTATGACCTCTGTGCTTGTCTATTGGTCTTTAGTGGAACGATTATTTGTTGTAATTACTTTTATATTAGTGTTAAATGACCATTAACTTGTCTTTTGAGTAGAATAAAAGCGCATTTGCTTGAGGACAAGCAAATCTCAAGTGTAAGGGTATATGATGAGGCGAAAAATGATCCGTTTTTAGGGGGTCATTTAAGCCCGAATCCGAATTTATTTGATCAAATATTTCCCTAAATTGTTCCTTTTGTGATTTTAGGTACTTGGAGAGTGAATTCTAGAAAAGAAGCCATTTTGGACGTTTTTGGAGCATAAAAGTGAAGAAAACGGCAAAGTCTCAATTTTCCATGCTGGGAACAGTACATGAAGGCGTCAAGAGTAAACTCATGACGGCGTCAAACCTCAAGAATTAAAATCCGTAGTTGATGACGGCGTCACACACAGGGCGTCAAGAGTAATTTGTGTGACGGCCTAGACCTTGACGGCGTCAGAAGTAGATCAAGGCCGTCCGAGGAAGTATTTAGCGTCGAGATGACGGCGTCACACCTTTGTTCTTGACGCCGTCACCCCTATTTTCGTATATATAGTTTTCTAGTTTTTCACATTAAAGGGAGAGAAGTTTTTGGAGAAACCCTAAAGACGATTTTGGTGCAACTTTTACAGGTTTTTCAAGGGTTCCAAACCCTTGATACCTTGCATTGTAATTGAGATAAGTGTTCTTCTAATTCAATCAATATGTCTATCTGTTGGTTGTCTATATCTTGTTCTTGTCTCAATTCCATTATGCTAGGCTAGATCTCTTTTGTGTTTGCTTAGATCTAATGAAACCTAGATATTGATTATGTGTTGGTTACTTGTTTATTCTTGTTTTGGATGAATGATTTATATGTTAGGCATAAGAAAACTGGCAGATCTCCAAATGGTAACATGCTTGAACGTCTTAAGAAACATGAACCGAGGCGTACTAGGTCTTTATTGGTTGTATTTAATGCATGAGCCACTGTTTACAATCCCTATAGTTGTGCTGGGCACGGTGTAGGAGGAGATAAGAGCTCATAGAATTGGGGAGTTATGTATGCCACCCCATGAATGGTATTAAGGAATATGATCCGTCATCCATGCAATTATAACAAGTAATTAACGTGTAAAAGATATCTAGGGAGTAGTGAAATCTAAGTAAACACATTTTCTCCAATTGCTGCTCACAACCTTAGTATAAATTAGTTTACTTTCATTTTTAGTATTTTATTTTGATTGCATCTTAGTTTTGGGTTAGTTGAATAGCAACTAATTCCGCCCACTCTTCCAAAACCCAAGATTTTACTTGCTTTCATAAAAATATAAAAATACAAAAAATAATCATCCCTCACCTCTAGAACTAGTAATTAGGCTTTCTAATCCTAGCGACACTATTCCTAAGCTGAACGATCAATCCCCCGGTACTTGTCACTATACTATACTACAACGATCAGGTACACTGCCTGGTGGGGGTTGTAAGCTTCTCGAGATCCTTCGAGAGGTAAAGCCTGTTGCGATTCCCACGCATCACCGCCCATCTGGTGATTTCCAGGTTGCCAGAATTGGGTTTTTGGCAGAAAATTTGTAGAAAGGTTGTGTGTTTGGATTAGAATTCAAGCAAGTTCAATTCCTTTAGGCAATATAGCATCTAATCTAATCAAGATATAGCATGCATGCAAAAACACAAAAGCAAAAGAGCAAATAAGCAAGAGGAGATAAGTAAAGGCAAGAGCATTTAAACTTCCTAAGGCACCTATCTTAGATCAAAGGCAAAGGCAACTAGTGAGTCAAGCATCTAGTGATGAAACAAGATGGCAATGTTATGAGTGATTATGTCCTAGTGTGTGTGCCTATATGCAACAAATGTGGAGTTGTGATTGTTTCGACTTCTAAATGAAAAAGGAAATTCTTAAGAAACAATCCAAAATCTCCTTGATTCGATTTTTGCTCGATCATGAATGTCAAAGATATATATTAGATTGTATACTTTGACAATTTATGTGAGAGTTTATGCATGATTTTGGAAGACAATGTTTTTAGCATTAGTCAACAATGCAAGGAAAATGATGTTCATGTGATTCCTAGTTGTGAGAATAATTTTTAAAGAAAATTGATTGGGTTTTAAAAAAGTGTTTATGCAAAGAAAATAAACTTTCCCAATCTTTAATTTTGTGCGAAATAGATTCCTAGACTCAGAAGTGGAGAAGTGAGAATTTTTTTTTTTTATCTAAATGCAATAAAGTTTAGTCAACTTGTTCCATCATTCCTAATCCTAAACGCAAGTGGTTGAATAATTCACGCTTAAGGGGTTTTGTGAATATACCCGCAATGTTATCTTCCGATGCAACTTTTTCTATAGATATGTTTCCTTTTTGTACATTATCCCTAAGAAAGTGGTGGCGTATTTCTATATGTTTAGTCCTAGAGTGTTGCACCGGATTTTTACTTAAATCTATCGCACCATTGTTATCGCACATAATGGGAACATTTTCTAACCTAATGCCATAGTCTACGAGAGCTTGTTTCATCCATAGTTCTTGTTGACATGCCTTTTCAGCGCTTACATATTCGGCTTCGGTGGTAGAAATAGCAAGAGCGGTTTGCTTCTTCGAAAACCAAGATGTTAGACAACATCCCATAAACGTGCAAATACCGCTAGTGCTTTTTCTATCTACATAGTCTCCTGCATGATCCGAATCTGCATACACGATGGTTTCTATGCCGGATCCCTTAGGATGCCATAATCCTAAGTGTATAGTGCCTTTAATGTATCGGAAGATACGCTTAATCTCTTCTAGGTGAGTGGTTTTGGGATCCTCTTGAAAACGGGCACAAAGGCAAACACTAAACATGATATCGGGTCTACTTGCCGTCAAGTATAGGAAACTACCTATCATTCCTCTATACTTGGTGTTATCTACGGACTCACCTTCCTCATCCTTTTTGACTTTACTTCAGTAGACATGGGAGTTTTCATGGGTTTTGAGTCTTCTAGGCCAAATTTCTTAAGCATTTCCTTAATGTACTTAGATTGGTTAAAAAATATTCCATCTTCTAATTGTTTTATTTGTAATCCTAGGAATAAGTTAGGTTCACCCATCATACTCATCTCAAACTCATCATGCATGATTTTGGCAAATTCATCACACATATCTTGACAAGTCGATCCAAATATAATGTCATCAACATATATTTGGACAATGATGAGATTTGGGTATTTCCTTTTAGTGAAAAGAGTGTTATCTACCATTCCCATGGAATAATCATTCTTAATAAGAAAAGCTTTTAATCTATCATACCAAGCTTTGGGAGCTTGTTTGAGTCCATACAAAGCTTTCTTTAACTTATAAACATAATCAGGTTTTGTGAAGTCAATGAATCCTGGAGGTTGTGCCACATATACCTCCTCATTGATAAAACCGTTAAGGAATGCACTTTTCACGTCCATTTGGAATAACTTAAAATCTAGGGCGCATGCATAGGCAAGTAATATCCTAATTGATTCTAATCTAGCAACGGGGGCATAAGTTTCGTCATAATCAATTCCTTCTTGTTGATTATAACCTTGGGCAACTAACCTAGCTTTATTCCTAGTAACTACTCCATTTTCATCTAATTTATTCCTATATACCCATTTAGTTCCTATGATGGTCATATTCATTGGATTTGGGAGTAATTCCCAAACATCATTTGCCTTAAATTGATTAATTCTTCTTGCATAGCTATAACCCAACTTTCATCTTTTAAAGCCTCATTAATATTCTTAGGTTCTATTGCTGAGAGGAAACAAAAGAAATTGTTTTTATCTTGGGCTTGTGACCTAAGGGTTCTTTGGTTACGATGTCCTATTATATTATTTAATGGATGTGATCTAGATTCTTTGACATTAACAATTTCATTGTTTCCTAATTGAATGTCTTCATTATCATTTCCTAAGGGTTTTGTTTTACTAACCTCAATAGCTTCATCTTCAACTAAGTCATCATCTTCTAAAGGTAATGTTTTAGGAGGTGGTGGTGTTTCATCAAATGTTACATTTAGTGATTCTTCTACCTTCATGGAGTGTTTGTTAAGTATTATATATGCTTTACTATTTTGTGAATATCCTAAAAATATTCCTTCATATGATTTTGGATCAAACTTAGTGAGGTAATCTTTAGTGTTTAGAATATAACATTTACTTCCAAATACCCTAAAGTAGCTTAAGTTTGGTTTTCTACCTCTTAGTAACTCATAAGGAGTTTTTCCTAGAATTCTCCTAATTGATACCCTATTTAAAATATAAGTTGATGTATCTACGGCGTGACACCAAAATTTTTGTCGGATGGATTGTTCATTTAACATTGTTCTACTCATTTCTTGTAGTGACCTATTTTTTCTTTCTACTACGCCATTTGATTGAGGAGTACGAGGAGCGGAGAAATTGTGAGATATTCCATTTAACTCACAATATTTTCCGAATTGTACTTCGTTATGAAATTCCCTACCATGGTCCGTCCTAATGGCAACTATTGAGCATCCTAATTTATTTTGAATCATTTTACTAAATATTTCAAATTTTTCAAAGGCTTGGGTTTTGTCACTTAAAAACCTAGTCCACGTGTATCATGAGTAGTCATCTACTATTACTAAGGTATATTTGTTTCCTCCATAGCTCCGAACAGCGGATGGACCGAAAAGATCCATATGTAATAATTCTAGGCACCTAGTAGTGGATACTATACTCTTAGCTTTGTGACTAGCATGAGCTTGTTTTCCAATTTTACATGCATCACAAAAATGCTTGTCATATTTTAGATTAGGAAAATTTCTAACTAATTCCTTAGAGGCCAAATATTGTATTTGTTGCATGTTAGCATGTCCTAATCTCCTATGCCACAATGTAGAGTTTTCATCTAGGGTCGTTAGGCATATCCTATCCTCGGGCTTGTTTCCTAGTTTCATAACATATATGCCACCTTTCCTAATTCCTCTACCTATGATTTTTCCATTCTTAACTATTTTGCTATTCTCTTCGGTAAAGGTGAATCTACATTTATTATCACACATTTGTCCTATACTAAGCAAGTTATATGTTAAATTATCTACATGCTCTACATTTTCAATAGTAAGTGAGTCTTGAGAAATCGTACCTTTGCCAATGATTTTTCCACGTAACTCACTACCGAAAATAACGTTACCTCCATTGTATGCCTTGTATGTAGAGAATAGCTTGCGGTTCCCCGTCATGTGCCTCGAACATCCGCTATCTTTGATCCATTCGTCAGGCTCCAAGTTAATTCCTAAACATATTTCATCGGTTTCTTTTGCCATAAAACACTTTTCATCTCTTGGCTTTTCAACTTCTTCTTTGTCACTATCACTCCATGTTCCACTAACAAATGCGCCTTGATTTTCATAACCCGGTTGATTTAGACATTCGCCAATGAGATGATTTGGACCTCCACATCTAAAGCACTTTCTTTTCCCATAATTGTCACTTCTATTTCTTTGGAATGGTTTTCTTTCATCTCGTGATGATCTAGTGAATCTTCCTCGTCGCTTGAAGAATTTCTTGAATTCTCTTACGGCCATTGCATATTCTTCATCTTCACTTTCGTCACTTGAATCATCATCATCACTAGGTTCCTTTTTGGCTTTTAGAGCAATGGATTTGGTTTGTTCTTTCTTGACTTTGACCATTTCCGAATCTCTTCTTGTAATTTCTTCATGAACCTTCAAGTTGCCGATTAGTTCATCTAGTGATAACGTCATCAAGTTCTTTGATTCTTCAATTGCCGTGACCTTAGCTCGCCATTTCGGATGCAATGCCCTAAGAAATTTCCTAACCCAATTTTTACTATAAAATGTCTCATCAAGTGCTTTTAAACTTTTGGTAATAGTGTTAAATTTAGCAAAAGCATTATCAATTGATTCCTCTTCCGGAATCGTAAATTGTTCATATTGTTGTACAAGAAGATCTATTTTATTATCTTTGACTTGGCTATTACCTTGGTGAGTAATTAGTAAAGAATCCCAAATTTCTTTGGCGGTTTTACACATAAAAATTCTTTCATATTCTTTGCGTGGTAACGCATTATAAATGACCATTTTAGCCTCATTATTTTTTGCTAGTTTCTTTTTCAAATCATCATTTTGTTTTTCAAAAGATACAATTTCATCCATCTTAGTTTCAACATTATATTGAATAGAAGGAAAATCACCAAAGGTAATAATATGCCAAAGATCAAGATCTTTTGATTTCACATACATTTCGAATCTATTTTTCCAATATAAAAATCCATCACTTTCAAATAGTGGCGGTCTTTGCATAGATTGCCCTTCTAAATATTTTTCAGATTCCATAGATCGTTACAAGTTTTAAAATACAATATATTTTAAAAATCTTGCTCGACGTGGCTCTTGATACCAATTGTGGAAAACTAGAAGGAGGGTTGAATAGTTTTACGTCTTTTTAATTCGTTATAAAAGATAGTTTTAGTGTTTTCTTAGTTTTTAAAATTTAGATTCGATAGTATATGATCTCAAGTCTTGCACAATATAAACAACTATCAATAAGTAAGATATAACAATTATAAGTAAAGAAATAAATGAGAGATGGAAAGATCAAACCGTGAGACACGAGATTTATAGTGGTTCGGCTAGGACACCTTCCTTGCCCTACTCCACTCCCCGAGCACCTAACTCGAGAGTTTTCTTCACTATATCAACAAGCTCCCTTTTGGCGGAGAAAACCTTACACATCAATTTACACACCACGACTTCTTCACAACTTAATCACAACTACTACACAACTTCTTCACACCAATATACTTCACAATTAACTACTCCACGCCTATCTTCTTCACACCAATTTTTCTTCACAACTAACAACTTCACACCTAGCTTCTTTACTACAATCTAATTCCTAACTATTCTTCTTCACACCAAATAACTAACTAATCACACAATAAATATACCTAGCACAACTATCTACAATCAAATATTCACAACAATCTTCACAAAGGATTATCTAAATAATCTTGATGATGCACCAAGAACTTGGATGTGGAGGTCACAACAAGTTGTAATACTTCTTGTCTTGGGGGATAGAAGTATTCTTCTCTTGCACTTGAGAGGATGATGTTTAAATCACTTTGAAACAAAGAGTTATGTGCTTATGATCAAAGGATTAAGAGAATAGAAATGTGGATCTAGATCAGAAAGTTTAGGAGTGCAAAAGGTGAGAAAATTCTGTGGGATGAACCAGTATTTATAGGGAGAAAAAATACTGTTCTGGAGCATGGCCGGTCCCCTTAATGATTAAGGGGGCCGCCTAAGGAATTAAGGGGGCCGCCCCTTCAGAACGTTGGATTTTCTTGTCTTTTATTGGGGAATATTTTTCTGGATAAAATTTGCCATTTTTAGTTGGAAATTTGAAATTATATATTTATAATGAATTAAACATATTCTTTTAATTCCAAAAGTAATTTTGTAAAAGATATAGAATGTTTAATAGATTTTATAAAAATTCTAGTGATTAGAAAAATTTTCTTTGATCATGAAATGCACTAAACACTTTGTTTATTCATACCTTAAGTGACATGGATGCAAAGACAAATATTAAGCACTAAAAACTTGTTTACGTCATAAGTTTTAGATTAATGAGTTTATGCTATGTAATTATCAAAACATAGAGACATTGTTAATATGCTAACAATGTTTTTAGACATTATTTATGTCAACACCTGAGTTGAACGATCAATCCCCCGGTACTTGTCACTATACTATACTACAAAGATCAGGTACACTGCCTGGTGGGGGTTTTAAGCTTCTCGAGATCTCTTGAGAGGTAAAACCTGGTGCGATTCCCACGTATCAAGTTTTTGGCGCTGTTGCCGGGGAATAGTTATTGTCTAGGTTATGATTTCTTTTTATTAGGTCTACTTGCTAGATTCCTTTCTAGTAAGATTTTATTTTTATTTTTAGGTTTTCTTTAGTCTATCTCATTTCTTCGTGTCTTTGTTTGTAACCTTTACCATCCGACATCATGGAAGGTGGTAACCTCTTTGAACCCATCAACCCACCACAACAAAACCACCCACAAAAGCCACCACTAGCAAACCAACCTCTTAGGCCCCGAACCTTAGGAGAGTATTCCCGTCCTAGCCACCAACGCTATCGAAACACTATTGAACTCACTCAAGGAGCCAATGTGTCCCCCTTGCGATCCGACACCATCCGGTTGGTGCAAAGCGGATGTGCATTCCATGGACTTCGTTTCGAAGATCCTAACCAACATCTCAAGGTTTTCCTTAAAATCATAGTGTCACAACTCACCATTTCAGGTCATTTCCCAAACATTAGAAAAACACTATTCATCAAACACTATTCATCATTTTACTATTCACCATTTTTGATGTCAGTTTGACATTCCGAGAAGCATTTAGAAATTTTACTATTCATAGAATACTATTCATTTCCGGAAATGATTTTCACTATTAACTTGCATTACTGATTTCATCGTAAATTTAGTTTACGGGTATTTAAATTCGTGTAATCGGATTGGTTTAGGTACGAATTCATTTCATTATCAGTAAGGACATTGCATACGGTTAACAAATACGACGAATATATCTAAATATTCCCACAATGGTCCCGACATATTTTTATATCCATTATAGCATCATAAAAGTTATAATATTCATTTACCCAGTATTTTGGAAATTTATTTTTATTTATAACGTAAGTTTATAAATATTGCGACGATTTTCGTGGAAACTAAACAATAATCACCCGAACACTCAATACTTGTGCCCAACATATTTTTAACATTTCTATGACTTTATTAAGTTCCGGTTAACTTGTTAAAATTTATTTCTCGCAAACCCGGTACTCAATTATAACTAAAAACTAACTACGATTACCTAAATTTAACACCTAAAAACCTATACTTATGCTACAAATCATCCACTAACTATCCTAAATAAATCAAAGTCCATATTATTGCTTTTGAACCCTTTGAAAACCAGCCATGAACCCCCCCCCCCCCTTATCCTAGGGCATTAAATTTTCCTAACTTATTAAAACCTTACAAATAAATATCTACAAACACCTTTTTACTCATATACACTTAGATCAAAAATCAAAAGACCATTTCCTCTCTTTTTCTCTTGAAACCCATGACCAAGAACAAGGAGAAGCAAGAACCAATAATTTTTCAAAGATCAAAGCATAAAAGTTGTTCATTTTACCTTTCTAGTTAAGAGTTTTGAAATACAAACTCAAGAAACACAAGATTTCTCCTCATCTAATCACCTAATATTTCAAAGTAAGTTATCAAATTTATTTTCATGATTTCATCTAATATTTACTAGTATCATATGGTTTTCATGCTTAATTTCATGCACAAGCTAGCTATAACACATTATTTTTGTTAACTTTTTGAACATACAAACCTAGAATTTGATTTAGGTATTTCCTTATTAAATTAACATGATTAGTGGTGATTAGGAACCCATGGCACCCTAAGAAGGTGTATGGAAGGATTAGAATAGCTTTGTGATGTTTGCAAGAGATTTGGTGATGTTAGAAACTAGTTTTGAACATGGAAAATGGATTTGTAACAAGTATTTATACCTACTGTCCCATTTTTGTAATCCCAGGAAAATCAGTAAATACAAAGAAAACTTTGGCAAAATTTTTAGAAAATACTTTCAAAAACGAAGCCGTAGGCGAAAGAACGGATTAAAAAGAGTTTATAACGAAGGAGTTATGATTTTTGCAAGTTTATTGACGAAAAGTAATTTTCTGAAAATACATGCTGTTGGACGTTTTTCATCGGACAAAACGAAGCTTTAGACGTAACCCGGAGGATCCAAGCTTTCCAAAATATATTACTACATACTAAGACGTAACCATGGACATAAAGAACAACTAAAACGGACTTATAACGACAAAGATATTCACGTTTCAATATAGGCAAAACATATATTATTTTTGACAGCTTTTGACAAAAATAATATTACTACTACGTAGTAACTCTAGATTCTAGAAATAATACCCAAGTACCCAAAATCATAACTAATGAAGTATTAGTGAATACAAGTGTATTTTTATGACTACAAGACGTTATTTCAAGGATTTCAAATCGAGGATTTCAACACTAACACTTATATATACGATATATATACATTTCGACTAGTTTTATTTTCTAGTTGCCTTATTTTCCTAAGTTTTGGAAAATGTATTAATTTGATATCTACAAGTATTTTTCAAGTTAAGAGTGGTATAGGAAACATGTGCATGGAAATTTTCAACACCATTTCATAATCTAATTTAGATCATCATCATTCATATTAGGTTGCGGCTAGTGTGCGCGCCTTGTTTTTCAGGTCATTACATGTTCATGGTACCATCATATCAGGTGAGTTTTCATAGCCCCGTTTTCAATTCAATATTTTGATTTTAAATCCCACAGGGGAATACATTGCATCAATCATTTTAGTACGAGCCCAAGTACCAAAACATATGTACATTGCCTAAGTTGCCATACCAACATGTTAAAGTCCCCTATTTATTATCATGGACCGTTAATTTGCCGATTAAGCGAGAGTGAGTGGATAGATCTATTGAGGGTGACGCCTCCATCCATGGTAGTATTTACCAACAATAAGCGGATGCATTTCATGACTGTCACATTTGAATGTTCTGGTAAAACATTTAGGAGGGGCATATATTTCATCAGTCTAGCTTCGGGGTCATGAGCTTAAGGTCTATTGTACTATTTTATGTGACTTTTATCATGCACTTATACTTGTGGTGGCCGTAGAACATTACATTTTATAAACCTATGGAATCCACCAACATTCGTGTTGACGTTTTAGCAATGTATTTCAGGTTATTAAGGTAGCTCATGTGACATGCATTTGGACCTTCATGGAGTCGTGGAGTCGACGCGTCTCACTATTATTTCATGCACTTATGTAAACGTTTGATCTAGTATGACTTGTTTTTCATAAACTTTCAACACCTTTTGGGGACCTCATATTGTAAACTCTGGATTATTTCAATGATCAAACGAAGTATTTTCCAAACGAAACTTTAGGTTGTTCAATGTAACTGTAACTGTGATGCTATGACAGACACCCCCAGGCATTCCATTCCGCTGCAAGTCAGGTAAATTGGGGGTGTGACAGATTGGCATCAGAGCTATGGTTATAGCGAACTAGTATGTATCTTGGACCCTAGACTATAACCGCATCATCATAGCATCTCATCATTTCATCATAAGTGCATAATCATGATACATGTTGTTTCATGCATACCCTGTGCGAGTTATTTATACTCATATTCGTATATATATATCATTTTATTGACTTGGTTCACAAGTGACATGTCTTCAGATACTCACCCTGTCATTCTTTTACCGGATTCCGACATTGAAAATGCCTTGTCATCTTCCACTACCATTATACCACCAGTTGCACTTATACCACCATTAGCACCATTGATTTGTCATAGGAACAGGGTTTTCCTATCATTCAGCATATACATAGAGTACCGTTTGGTAGAGTATTCAGACTTAATCTTAATGGACTTATTAGGATGCTTATTGCAAGGGAGATTGTATGTTTCTTTCCATCACTAATAGAGCACTCACTACTTAGGTACTATCACCACCATCAGTTAGTTATTACACTGTTGGTCGTCCCATAGTGTGCACTTCAGTTTTACCTCTTAGATGCCGTAAGGTAGCGCGAAGGAGGGTAGTATTCCATTCATTATTATCACCATCATCGCCTAACTCACCACTAGAATCTCATCGGCAGCAATTTTATTCTCATCATCTAGAGTACCATCATTGTCATTTTCCTTTTCCATTCCCACTTGCCATGAACTAGATAACACCTAGTAGATAATACCAATATCACGGACTCAACAGGAACATCTGCAGATTCTTCAGGAATGGTTCAGAACCTACATTATCTAAGATTTGATCGATGCACAACTTCAAACACCACTTCAGGACTGTCTCGACCTTATGATGCCACAAACCTGATTTCACTCAGAGGGACACCAGGAAGTCTCTAGACCAGACTTATATCCTCACTATCTATTACTATTATCCTAGCCACGGAAAGTAGGAAACATAGTCTACAGAACTTGTTGTCTTTTGGTTGTTGTACAAACAAATGTATCAAGTGTGACTCTACTATGTAGGAATTGGTTGTGCTATATATGATATTGATCCACGTAGACCAAAATTTTCATGTATTATATTCAGGTGTTGTGAATATGATAATTTCTATTACCTATAGATTCTCATGGTCTCTTATGATTTGATGAGGATAGATTTAAGCAAACCACTCTAATTAAGACAATAGGATTAATAAGGACGAAGATGTCTTTACGAGTAGATGGTCATGTTGACCAAGATAAAAAGGACTACCCTAGTTTTCGTGTTTCGGAGATAATAACAATTCAATTAAGTTAAATTCTAAAAGAATTTTTGTACAAACAAAAAAAAAAGATTTCTTGCAAACCTTACGAAGTACGATAAATTATTGATTTTCAATGGTTGGATTAAAACTCATTTTCGATGTAAGCAACAATCTTCTTGAATTCCTTTTTCCAAAGACATATATATATATATATATATATATATATATATATATATATATATATATATATATATATATATATATATATATATATATATATATATATATATATATATATATATATATATATATATATATATATATGAGGTATTATTCTTATCAAAGTACAAAATATTTCGTAGTCACATCTTTTACATGACTATACTCACTACAAACATCAAATAAAGTCACCCCAAAAGACAATTATGATCAAATTCTCACAATGTTTCACTCACATAAATGTTGTTAACGAATTTTAGAAACCATATCTCCAAGAAGGAACACGCATAACTCATGAAAGAATCTCGAAAGCAACCACTATACCTACCTACTATTTGACATTAGAAGCGAAAGAAACACCTCTACCCGAGATTGCCAATATTGATATACCATGCCTTAACACCACTGCTTCAAATTACAACGTTTTCGCTAATTCCATGTTATCAGACCCTCATACTATTATAAGTTCATTGGATTAAAAGATTAAGGTACAATGACTCAACAGAATTTATATCCTTTTCAGAGATCGATATAGCTTAGTCACATTGGAACAAGACCTCATTTTCATGAAAGGACATTGAGAAGTTTCACCTGACCAAAAGGCATTTCGCTTTCGTTCATGGTAAATCAAACATCATACGATGGGGTACCTACTTGATTCAGACCACCAGTACAACAATTTCCATGCTTTATACATTTTAGTCATGCTTAGAAGGTTTAAGCATTTGAACCTGCGAACTTTACCTAGAATAAATTCTCTAATACTTCAAATCATTGGCACCGATTTCTTCCATAGAATTCTTAACACGTAGACTATCGTCTTCACTCGACTATAGATGCCTTAACGACACGTTCATCCTTCATGCTCTCAATATCACTACCATATTCTCGACCACTTCATAACCATAAACCCCTATCCTGTTATGGACTAAGATATTTATATTCTCTAAATAAGTGGATTAGTAGACTATTACCATTCTATAAGATTCACCCACGTATCCAATACACCATTCAAGCTATTTTACTATCATATGGGGAAATTGTTTTACAGAAAAATTTCTGAAGTAAGCTATTTTATTACCATCCTATAAATTGATTTTTCTGTCATTACATCAAGTATTTACTATTATTACGTGAGGCAATTTTCATGTTACTTGAAAGAAAACATCAGGGCACCATTTTTAATAACAATGTGTTGAACACCATCTAAAACTTTTGAGAAAAGTTATAATATTTTGACAAAATCTAACATCGCATCATTAGTCCTCAATTATACATAGCCTGATCACCTATGTAAAATTCAGGAAAGATTATGCCATGAAGGAAATAATTACCTTTTCAAAGGATTGTTAATAACAATCTTCATTTAAAAGTGTTGTAAACGAAGGAACTCTTTCATAAACATCCCTTTTTGCCGAACTATCCCTGGATACTTACCCCACCAGTCACTCATTCAGCCATTAAGTTGGATTTTCCCATTGACTTCCCTAGGAGAGACTTTCCATATCAATTACATGCAGGATTCCCCAATACAATAAAAGCAATGAAAGGATTACAGAACTACGAATCAGAACTTGAAGTATATAGTGAGAGAATTCATAACTCAACAACAATCCTAAGATACTGCGAGACCATCTGAATCATCATCTCTGAATTAGTTGTCAAATTCTATCATTTAAAGGTACTAGCTAGACTGAGCTGCAGGATTGAGCTCAATATAAATGTCCGCAGGACAACACAATAGAAATAAACCAAGCTTCTAATTGAGACTGTAGAGTATTTCATTTAAACATGGCCTCATCCATACATAAATTTTCCTGCAGTAAGTTTTCACAAAGGAAAATTGTTTGAATCAAGAATATCAATGTAGATTCCTCTAAGGCATTATGTCTCTAGAAATTCCAGATAACCTCACCTTCATACCAAGAAAGGGATCAGACCCGAACATGTCTCCCATACTACATGGGAAAATAGAATAGACATTCATCGACACAACATCAAGTGATATCTTCGTCTTGCCAATTACAACGATAAACCATTTCAGGACTTAAGTTAGTCTAAATATCTACGCTTATAGTTTTGCCTAATACCCACTAATAGACATTATCCAACCTCAGGAACTAAATGTTAGACATCTATGCATTTAAGTGAACATTTCCTATTCTACCATTTTATCCTTGTTAGTGTTTTCACTTTTAAATAAAGTTGATTTGAAAATCACGTTTACATAAATCACATACCTTGTAGAAAATGATTTCTGAAATTTTTATTTTGAACAAGTACGATCCTTTTTGGTCAATATTTAGCAAAACCATCGTACAATGAGAAATATATATAGACATCAAACTTTGGTAAAAGTCTTAAACACAACATATTTGAAAACAGTTTCCTATTTCATAACTACTGGATTTTGAATCATCAAGAAAAATATTACTTAGTAAATCATCTGCTCCTTTTTTTTTAATTTGTTATTCAGAAACAGATTTCAACCAAAACTCACAATCACAAGACAAATTTCCAAACCTAATCACTCTGCTACATCACTTATGCATTTAGGATTTTGTGACTTGACAATAAAGAATATTGGAATATGTGATGAAGGAATTAGGAGGAACATCACAAATTAATCACGAACTTCAGTAGTGGAGACCAAGCCTACTAGGCAAAGAAAAACATATGTCTTACCATCCGTTGGAACAAAACACAAGGAATCAAATTGTTACCCATATTCCATCCCTTTCAGATAGCGCCAAGTTCGAAGGACCGAACGTTGTGGAATTAGTTACAAAGACTTATTGTACCCATTTCAATTATTCCTGATAAGGAAATCGATTCACCTTGGACTTCAAGCAATCATTTCAGGATTTCCTTCAGAAACCCATTTAGATGTAAACATCACTATCATCCTCAGACTGATGGTCAAAGCGAGAGAACAATTCAAACATAGGAGGGTATGCTCAGAGCATGAGTGATTGACCCTAGAAATGGTTGGACTAATCATTTAACATACATCAAATTCATCTACAACAATAGTTATCACACCAACAACGAGAAACTGGTAGAAGTTAGGTTGGTACATAACACACATCATTTGGATTGGGTATCCTGAACAACAAACCATCCAGATTCAAGTGGGAGAACAAATTAAGTTAAAAGCATTGCCTTGGATTGGCATGATACAAATTGGATAACAAGAGAGGTTGAACCTTTAGCATATTGGACCATTTAAGATTCATTTTAGAATCGACCAACTAGCATGCAAACTTGAGTTCTGGCAGAATTCAATAGTATATATTACCAGTATCACATTTAAAACATTAAGAAGCGCAGACCATCTATTGATGGGCCAAACTCGGAAAAAGCTCAACTCACTAGTCCAGTAGGCATTCATGAAATAACCATAAATTTCCTACAAGTCAAGAATCAGTTACAAATTCAACAAGTTGTAAACCATTAAAACTTCAAGTTGGTAGGCAGAGTTATGTTGAAAGTTCTGCCTAGGAAAGGCATGATATCATTCAGAAAACTTGGAAAGTTAAACCCGATATACACTGGACCATGTAATATTAAGACAGAGTAGGCATAGTGGCCGCCAGACTTGAGCATTGTTAGAGAACCAACAGAAATCATGGACCGTGTGGTCAAATAGTTGAATCAGAGTCGAATTCCTATCGTTAGAGTTCGCTGGAATTCTCGAATATCATCACCTTTTCACCAATATGTCTTCAGAGACCAACATAAACTGAACTTCAGGACGAAGTTCCTTGTAACACCCCCAAAATACCGCAGCGGAAGACTGTGTCATAGGGATGCTACTTCAGGGCACAAAGTACAAGATATAGAAAACGCCCTCTAAATGAGACGTTTTAGAAAAATTACCATTCGAATAGATAAAAGTCATAGTTTACAAAACAAAGATCCCAAAGTAGAATGATACATAAGTTTTTAAAGTGTATCGAATGGTAAACGATAAAAGTGAAAGTCTCCAAAAGCATGCCCTAAGACTCTCAGCTCCACAAACCTGCTATCGCCTTCCTAACCTGAGATAAACATGCTTAAAAGTGTCAACACAAAGGTTGGTGAGTTCATAGAGTTTGTCTTAGTACAGATGAAAAGCCTATAAAGAATGTTCACACAGCAAAGGCATCGTAAATCCACTCAGTTGCAAGTCCCGCCATAAGAGACTTGTAACCTGTGTGTTTACAACCCACTGCTACAATATAATATGATTAAGATATGTATAAGTTCATAACAACAGTTAAGCAATTAGTAGTGAGTCTACACTTCATATCCGAATACCTCATGTTTGTATGTATGTCTCAATGGTTGTGTCCAGCAACTTAATCTGGGGCCATTGGAAGTCTGTATGTATGTATCCATGGTTGTGCCCAGCAACTTAATCTAGGGCCATTGGAAGTCTGTATGTATGTATCCATGGTTGTGCCTAGCAACTTAATCTAGGGCCATTGGAAGTCTGTATGTATGTATGATTACTGGGTGCCATTTCCCAAAGTATAATAGTAAGTATGTGTGCATGTATCAATCATGTATGTATGTAATCAAGAATAATGAAATCAAGTATAATGTAATCAAGTATAATGTTACGTGAATCCGTACAAGTAAGCAAGTAGTAGCATGTATCTCCCCCAAAGAGTTGATAGAACAATTAAAAGAGTAGGGGCTATGACTCACCTAATGCAACAGCTACGATGACAAAAGTGTATACACAGAAATGAGGTTCGATCTCTAACCGCAACCTAATATGAATGATGAACGATCTACTTTAGATCACCAAATGATGTTATGAATGTCCATGCTCATGTTTCTATACCACTCTAGTCTTTGGAAAAACACTTGTGTTAACAAAAATATATAATCCAAGAATTTGGAAAAAAATATTGCTATTAGAAAATATAATAAGCTAGTTGTAATATATATATACTTATATATATATATCGTATGTTTCCATGTTAGCGTTGAAATCCTCGGGTTGTAATCCTTGTAATATCGCCTTGAAACAATGAAAACATTCTTGTAATAACTAATACTACATTAGTTATAAAGCTTGGTACTTAATATTATGTCTAGCTTATAAAAGTACTTCGTAGTTTTTGTGCCATTTTTATTAAAAGCTGTCAACTAAAAATGGTTTTAGCCGATATTCAAACGTGAATATCTTTGTCGTTACTTGTCCGTTTTACTTGTTCTTTATGTCCACGGTTACGTCTTAGTATATAGTAATATATTTTGGAAAGCTCGGCTCCTCCGGGTTACGTCTAAAGTCTCTTTTTGTCCAATGAAAAACGTCCAACAGCAAACATTTTCAGAAAAATACTTTTCGTCTACAATCTTGCAAAAATCATAACTCCTTCGTTATAAACTCTTTTTAATCCGTTCTTTCGCCTACGGATTCGTTTTTGAAAGTATTTTCTAAAAATTTTGCCAAAGTTCACTTGGTGTTTACTGAATTTCCAGATTTTCACAAAATGGGACAGCATGTCAAAAATATGTTCCAAATCAAGTTTTCAAGGTTTATAACTAATTTCTACCATCACCAAACCTCTTGTAATCACCACATAGCTAATCTAATCCTACCATACACCTTCTTAGGGTGCCATGGACTCCTAACCAAGTTATTATAGCAAGGGGATTCATAACTAAAAAGTTAGGGTTTGTATGTTTCATTTTAGACAACATAAATGGTGGTATAGCTAGTTGTACATGGTTTTTAGCATGGAAATCATGTAATACAAGTAAATATAAGATGTTTCATGTAAAAATAAAGTTGATAACTTACTTGATAAAATGAGATGATTAGATGATGATTATGCTTGGATTTCTTGTGTTTTTCTTGATTGATTCTTGATTAGGCAAGTATAATGAACAAGTTTGATGCTTTAACTTTTGAAAAACAATGGATGGATCTTGGATTTGGTTTTGGGTCATGGGTTTGCTAGAGAGGATGAAGAAGATGAGAAAAAATCTAACTTATCTAAAAGTGTGATTTATGATTCTTGAATTTTTGGTAAAGTAAGGTTTTTAGAGTTTATTAGTTTAATACTTAGGAGATTAATGCTAGAGGTTAAAAGGGGTGGTTTCATGGCTGGTTTTTGGTGTGAAAAGGAGTAGCCAAATGGGTTTTGAGTTACTAATTAGTCCTAGTGTAGCGTTAAGTGTTATTACGAGTTATTCGTTAAAATCGGGTACCGGGTTTAATAGCAATAAATGTTCACGAAGTTAACCGGGATGAAATAAAGTTATAATAATGTTAAAAACATATTAAAAATATGTTGGGTACCTTTACTGAGTGATCGGGTGATTATTGTTTAGTTTTCACGAAAACCGTCGTTATATTCGTACGCGTACGTTATTAATAAAATAAATTTCCAAAATACTGGGTAACTGAATGTTATAAGTTTTATGATGTTAAAATGGATATAAAAATATGTCGGGACCATCGTGGGAATATTTAGATATATTCGTCGTGTATAAACCGGGTGTTAACGTTTACTATAATTACTTATACGTAAAAACGTTAAATGTACTGAATATAGAAATTTGAAAATCCTAAGAGTGGTATAACATGAAAATACTGTTATGATGATATGCAGACTGTCTCTAGTCCGTATGCAGTGCCCTTAACACTAATGAAATGAATTCGCACCTAAACCAATCCGGTTACGCGAATTTGAATACCCGTAAACTAACTTTACGATGAAATGAGTAATGCAAGTGAATATTGAAAAGTTTTCCGGAAATGAATAGTGTTTAGTGAATAGTAAATTTCCCAAATGTTTCTCAGAATATCAAACTGACCTCGAAAACGATGAATAGTAAAACGATGAATAGTGTTTTGATGAATAGTGATTTATGAATAGTGTTTTTCCAAAGTTCCTGAAATGACCTGAAATGGTGAGTTGTGACAGTCTTCCCCTCTAAAAAGAACTTCGTCCCGAAGTTCAGTTAATGTTAATCAGTTAAATGTGTCAAAGCTTATGTATGTGGGTTTCTATCCAACTAGGTATGTTCTCGTGGTCAGACTTGATGAGGCAAACCTTCCCAATCCCGAGCTTAGTCCTCAAAAGACCTCCTTTAGGTTAATCCTTTAGGTAACCGATTTTCACTTAATCCCACAACCCAATTAAACAAGAACAGTCATGAGATTAGGCTAAATCGGTTTGAGTGATGACTTTAACTTTTAGCTTGATTTTCGCAACCCAATCAAACAAGAACAGTCACTAGAACCAAGCTAAAAATCAAGGTCTGGATTCAACATCCTAAAAAAAATCTTTTGAAAGATTGGCTCGACTTTGGAATTGTTTACACTAATCAAATTACTAATGTTAGTATGACTAAGGTTAATGCTGCTAGGTCTCAGATTAGTCAGTGTTGTGTATAGGTCCTATATTAAGACTTAAGTGCTACTAAAATACGATAGTTGTTCAAGAGAATGTACCCGTTATGCTACCGCGGACATGTTGGGTGATAGGATTTCCTAAGAAGTAAGCTCTGCCAATTGCGGGTGGAATCTCATTGGCCTCATCTCGTGGCCCTTCAATTGCTGCTGCTAAGTTTGGACGATTGCCTCCTTGGTTAAGATTTCTTTTCAACTTAGGACAGTTGTTCCGAAAGTGATCCGGGCTGTTACACTCATAGCATGTCCTTTGGTTGTTCGTCATATTGCCCACATTTGCTAGTTCTCTACACTGGTTTGTAAAATGACTAGACTGTCTGCAAAATGCACACACACGGCAGGGCGAAATCTTTTGATGATGAAAGTTACACTTCGTACATTTAGGATGCGGGCCTAAATACTCTTTCTGACCAGAATTAGTTGCCGCAAAGGTCCTTGCCCTTTTGTTGTCAGCTATTGTGCCCATTTGCTTGTTTAACTCGCTTGTTCCCTTCCTTTTATCACTGTTCCTCAAGCTTCCATTTCTAACCATCTCATCTGTTACAGTCCCTGCTCTCAATATTGCACTCTGAATTGTAGAAGGCTCAGTTGTTTTCACAGTCCCACGAATTTCTGGGACAAGACCATATATGTACCTCTCGATCCTCTTGGACTCAGGGGTAACTAGGTGTGGAACTAGTCTGGCTAATTCATGGAATCGATCTGTGTAGGCTGCATGTCCAGTCCCTATCATAGAGGGATGATAGAGTTCATCCTCCAGCTTTTGCATCTCGTTGTCCGGGCAGTATTCCTCCTTCAGTAATGCCTTAAAATCGTCCCATGACATACCTACAGCTGCCGCTCTACCCCTAGCTTGAATCTGCGTATTCCACCATGTCAATGCCTTTCCTGATAGTAAGCACATGGAATACTTCACCATTTGATGTGCTGCACAGTTACTAATGTCAATCACCGTCTCCATCTTTTCAACCCATCGAGTATACACCAACGCGCCTCCTACACCATCGAAATCAATTGGCTTACATGACGTAAATTCCTTATACGTGCATCCGGTCCTAATGTTGTTGTTGCCATTACCATTCTGGCATATACCATTGGTGTTGTTAATTCCGCTTTCATGGTTTACCAAGTTATTCATATGATCGCCAACTTGAGTGACAATAGTGGGGAGAAAGTTTTCAAGTTGTCGAGCGATGATGGTTTCAAAATCAGTATTTCCACCGTCGTTACTTGGGTTACTAGTGTCATTAGCAGCTCCTCTACCTCGTCATATATAATACCGTGCTACCAGTTGTTTCCTAAGTTGTGCCAACACCGATCTACATCTGCATAGTCATATGTCCACGTGTGTCGTGAAGCACTTATAATTATGTTGGCCACCACAATTATAAATGTTTCCTTTCACAAGTGTACATATCACCAGGCACACATATCTCAGTGGTAGACGTTGCTTAAATGGGCATCTAGGGAATGTCACGCTTAGTACAAAGGAACAAAGGGTTCTCCCTTAAGTGTTAAAGTCACTGGGAAGTCTAGTTTCTAACGGTTTCTACAAAGTATCTAATAGCGTGGGTCTAAAAATAAATAAATTACCAGCAAGCGTAAGTGTATGTAAAGTGCAAGGCAATAGGGAGGAGAGTCTACATGTATGTAGTTATAGTCTAGACTCTAAAACAACCTAGTTCTCTATAACCAAGTCTCTGATACCAATCTGTAACACCCCCAAAATACCGCAGCGGAAGACTGTGTCATAGGGATGCTACTTCAGGGCACAAAGTACAAGATATAGAAAACGCCCTCTAAATGAGACGTTTTAGAAAAATTACCATTCGAATAGATAAAAGTCATAGTTTACAAAACAAAGATCCCAAAGTAGAATGATACATAAGTTTTTAAAGTGTATCGAATGGTAAACGATAAAAGTGAAAGTCTCCAAAAGCATGCCCTAAGACTCTCAGCTCCACAAACCTGCTATCGCCTTCCTAACCTGAGATAAACATGCTTAAAAGTGTCAACACAAAGGTTGGTGAGTTCATAGAGTTTGTCTTAGTACAGATGAAAAGCCTATAAAGAATGTTCACACAGCAAAGGCATCGTAAATCCACTCAGTTGCAAGTCCCGCCATAAGAGACTTGTAACCTGTGTGTTTACAACCCACTGCTACAATATAATATGATTAAGATATGTATAAGTTCATAACAACAGTTAAGCAATTAGTAGTGAGTCTACACTTCATATCCGAATACCTCATGTTTGTATGTATGTCTCAATGGTTGTGTCCAGCAACTTAATCTGGGGCCATTGGAAGTCTGTATGTATGTATCCATGGTTGTGCCCAGCAACTTAATCTAGGGCCATTGGAAGTCTGTATGTATGTATCCATGGTTGTGCCTAGCAACTTAATCTAGGGCCATTGGAAGTCTGTATGTATGTATGATTACTGGGTGCCATTTCCCAAAGTATAATAGTAAGTATGTGTGCATGTATCAATCATGTATGTATGTAATCAAGAATAATGAAATCAAGTATAATGTAATCAAGTATAATGTTACGTGAATCCGTACAAGTAAGCAAGTAGTAGCATGTATCTCCCCCAAAGAGTTGATAGAACAATTAAAAGAGTAGGGGCTATGACTCACCTGATGCAACAGCTACGATGACAAAAGTGTATACACAGAAATGAGGTTCGATCTCTAACCGCAACCTAATATGAATGATGAACGATCTACTTTAGATCACCAAATGATGTTATGAATGTCCATGCTCATGTTTCTATACCACTCTAGTCTTTGGAAAAACACTTGTGTTAACAAAAATATATAATCCAAGAATTTGGAAAAAAATATTGCTATTAGAAAATATAATAAGCTAGTTGTAATATATATATACTTATATATATATATCGTATGTTTCCATGTTAGCGTTGAAATCCTCGGGTTGTAATCCTTGTAATATCGCCTTGAAACAATGAAAACATTCTTGTAATAACTAATACTACATTAGTTATAAAGCTTGGTACTTAATATTATGTCTAGCTTATAAAAGTACTTCGTAGTTTTTGTGCCATTTTTATTAAAAGCTGTCAACTAAAAATGGTTTTAGCCGATATTCAAACGTGAATATCTTTGTCGTTACTTGTCCGTTTTACTTGTTCTTTATGTCCACGGTTACGTCTTAGTATATAGTAATATATTTTGGAAAGCTCGGCTCCTCCGGGTTACGTCTAAAGTCTCTTTTTGTCCAATGAAAAACGTCCAACAGCAAACATTTTCAGAAAAATACTTTTCGTCTACAATCTTGCAAAAATCATAACTCCTTCGTTATAAACTCTTTTTAATCCGTTCTTTCGCCTACGGATTCGTTTTTGAAAGTATTTTCTAAAAATTTTGCCAAAGTTCACTTGGTGTTTACTGAATTTCCAGATTTTCACAAAATGGGACAGCATGTCAAAAATATGTTCCAAATCAAGTTTTCAAGGTTTATAACTAATTTCTACCATCACCAAACCTCTTGTAATCACCACATAGCTAATCTAATCCTACCATACACCTTCTTAGGGTGCCATGGACTCCTAACCAAGTTATTATAGCAAGGGGATTCATAACTAAAAAGTTAGGGTTTGTATGTTTCATTTTAGACAACATAAATGGTGGTATAGCTAGTTGTACATGGTTTTTAGCATGGAAATCATGTAATACAAGTAAATATAAGATGTTTCATGTAAAAATAAAGTTGATAACTTACTTGATAAAATGAGATGATTAGATGATGATTATGCTTGGATTTCTTGTGTTTTTCTTGATTGATTCTTGATTAGGCAAGTATAATGAACAAGTTTGATGCTTTAACTTTTGAAAAACAATGGATGGATCTTGGATTTGGTTTTGGGTCGTGGGTTTGCTAGAGAGGATGAAGAAGATGAGAAAAAATCTAACTTATCTAAAAGTGTGATTTATGATTCTTGAATTTTTGGTAAAGTAAGGTTTTTAGAGTTTATTAGTTTAATACTTAGGAGATTAATGCTAGAGGTTAAAAGGGGTGGTTTCATGGCTGGTTTTTGGTGTGAAAAGGAGTAGCCAAATGGGTTTTGAGTTACTAATTAGTCCTAGTGTAGCGTTAAGTGTTATTACGAGTTATTCGTTAAAATCGGGTACCGGGTTTAATAGCAATAAATGTTCACGAAGTTAACCGGGATGAAATAAAGTTATAATAATGTTAAAAACATATTAAAAATATGTTGGGTACCTTTACTGAGTGATCGGGTGATTATTGTTTAGTTTTCACGAAAACCGTCGTTATATTCGTACGCGTACGTTATTAATAAAATAAATTTCCAAAATACTGGGTAACTGAATGTTATAAGTTTTATGATGTTAAAATGGATATAAAAATATGTCGGGACCATCGTGGGAATATTTAGATATATTCGTCGTGTATAAACCGGGTGTTAACGTTTACTATAATTACTTATACGTAAAAACGTTAAATGTACTGAATATAGAAATTTGAAAATCCTAAGAGTGGTATAACATGAAAATACTGTTATGATGATATGCAGACTGTCTCTAGTCCGTATGCAGTGCCCTTAACACTAATGAAATGAATTCGCACCTAAACCAATCCGGTTACGCGAATTTGAATACCCGTAAACTAACTTTACGATGAAATGAGTAATTCAAGTGAATATTGAAAACTTTTCCGAAAATGAATAGTGTTTAGTGAATAGTAAATTTCCTAAATGTTTCTCAGAATATCAAACTGACCTCGAAAACGATGAATAGTAAAACGATGAATAGTGTTTTGATGAATAGTGATTTATGAATAGTGTTTTTCCAAAGTTCCTGAAATGACCTGAAATGGTGAGTTGTGACATTCCTTTTAGAGGGGAAGACTGTCACAACTCACCATTTCAGGTCATTTCCCAAACTTTAGAAAAACACTATTCATCATTTTACTATTCACCATTTTTTATGTCAGTTTGACATTCCGAGAAGCATTCAGAAATTTTACTATTTATAGAACACTATTCATTTCCGGAAATGATTTTCACTATTAACTTGCATTACTGATTTCATCGTAAATTTAGTTTACGGGTATTCAAATTCGCGTGACCGGATTGGTTTAGGTACGAATTCATTTCATTATCAGTAAGGACATTGCATACGGACTAGAGATGGTCTGCATATCACCAGTAGGTCATTTACATGTTATACCACTCTTAGGATTTTCAAATTTATATATTTGATATATTTAACGTTTTACGTATAATTATTTATAAATAAACGTTAACACACGGTTAACAAATACGACGAATATATCTAAATATTCCCACAATGGTCCCGACATATTTTTATATCCATTATATCATCATAAAAGTTATAATATTCATTTACCCAGTATTTTGGAAATTTATTTTATTTATAACGTAAGTTTATAAATATTGCGACGGTTTTCGTGGAAACTAAACAATAATCACCCGAACACTCAATACTTGTACCCAACATATTTTTAACATTTCTATGACTTTATTAAGTTCCGGTTAACTTGTTAAAATTTATTTCTCGCAAACCCGGTACTCAATTATAACTAAAAACTAACTACGATTACCTAAATTTAACACCTAAAAACCTATACTTATTCTACAAATCATCCACTAACTATCCTAAATAAATCAAAGTCCATATTATTGCTTTTGAACCCTTTGAAAACCAGCCATGAACACCCCCTCCCCCCTTATCCTAGGGCATTAAATTTTCCTAACTTATTAAAACCTTACAAATAAATATCTACAAACACCTTTTTACTCATATACACTTAGATCAAAAATCAAAAAGACCATTTCCTCTCTTTTTCTCTTGAAACCCGTGACCAAGAACAAGGAGAAGCAAGAACCAATAATTTTTCAAAGATCAAAGCACAAAAGTTGTTCATTTTACCTTTCTAGTTAAGAGTTTTGAAATACAAACTCAAGAAACAAAAGATTTCTCCTCATCTAATCACCTAATATTTCAAAGTAAGTTATCAAATTTATTTTCATGATTTCATCTAATATTTACTAGTATCATATGGTTTTCATGCTTAATTTCATGCACAAGCTAGCTATACCACATTATTTTTGTTAACTTTTTGAACATACAAACCCTAGAATTTGATTTAGGTATTTCCTTGTTAAATTAACATGATTGGTGGTGATTAGGAACCCATGGCACCCTAATAAGGTGTATGGTAGGATTAGAATAGCTTTGTGGTGTTTGCAAGAGATTTGGTGATGTTAGAAACTAGTTTTGAACATGGAAAATGGATTTGTAACAAGTATTTATACCTACTGTCCCATTTTTGTAAACCCAGGAAAATCAGTAAATACAAAGTAAACTTTGGAAAAAATTTTAGAAAATACTTTCAAAAATGAATCCGTAGGCGAAAGAACGGATTAAAAAGAGTTTATAACGAAGGAGTTATGATTTTTGCAAGTTTATTGACGAAAAGTAATTTTCTGAAAATACATGCTGTTGGACGTTTTTCGTCAGACAAAACGAGGCTTTAGACGTAACCCGGAGGAGCCAAGCTTTCCAAAATATATTACTACATACTAAGACGTAACCATGGATATAAAGAACAAGTAAAACAGACTTATAACGACAAAGATATTCACGTTTCAATATAGGCAAAACATATATTATTTTTGACAGCTTTTGACAAAAATAATATTACTACTACGTAGTAACTCTAGATTCTAGAAATAATACCCAACTATCCAAAATCATAACTAATGAAGTATTAGTGAATACAAGTGTATTTTTATGACTACAAGACGTTATTTCATGGATTTCAAATCGAGGATTTCAACACTAACACTTATATAAACGATATATATACATTTCGACTAGTTTTATTTTCTAGTTGCCTTATTTTCTGAAGTTTTGGAAAATGTATTAATTTGATATCTACAAGTATTTTACAAGTTAAGAGTGGTATAGGAAACATGTGCATGGAAATTTTCAACACCATTTCATAATCTAAATTAGATCATCATCATTCATATTAGGTTGCGGCTAGTGTGCGCGCCTTGTTTTTCAGCTCATTACATGTTCATGGTACCATCATATCAGGTGAGTTTTCATAGCCCCGTTTTCAATTCAATATTTTGATTTCAAATCCCACGGGGGAATACATTGCATCAATCATTTTAGTACGAGCCCAAGTACCAAAACATATGTACATTGCTTAAGTTGCCATACCAACATGTTAAAGTCCCTTATTTATTATCATGGACCGTTAATTTGCCGATTAAGCGAGAGTGAGTGGATAGATCTATTGAGGGTGACGCCTCCATCCGTGGTAGTATTTACCAACAGTAAGCGGATGTATTTCATGTCTGTCACATTTGAGTGTTCTGGTAAAACATTCAGGAGGGGCATATATTTCATCAGTCTAGCTTCGGGGTCATGAGCTTAAGGTCTATTGTACTATTTTACGTGACTTTTGTCATGCACTTATACTTGTGGTGGTCGTACAACATTACATTTTATAAACCTATGGAATTCACCAACATTCGTGTTGACGTTTTAGCAATGTATTTCAGGTTATTAAGGTAGCTCATGTGACACATAGATTCCATAGACCTTGATGTTACAACTAGAGAGTCAACCCAATTAAGCCTATTCCAATTCTCTCTACGTGATCAAGCTAGTCAATGCCTTGAACGTTTACCCACGGGATCCATCACCTCATGGGATAATCTCGCCACTCGTTTCCTTGCTCAATTTTTCCCACCGGGGAGAACTACCAAGCTTAGAAATAATATCTTGATGTTCCAACAACGTCAAGGTGAAACTCTATATGAAGCATGGACTCATTTCAAGGACTTACCCCAAAAAGTCCCTCATCATGGCATAGATCTTTGGCTCTAAGTCCAAATCTTCTATGACCATATCGATCTATCCATAAGGCGAACCATTGACCAATCGGCCGGTGGCAAGCTACGTGATCTAAGTGCGGAAGAATCATGGGAACTCATAGAAGATCTTGCTCTCTATGACAACGAAAGTTGGAATGATCCCCGTGATTTGAACAAAACGGTCAAGGCACTATCTTTGCCATCGAACAATTCTAGCACTCCCGACAGTAGGATCATGGAACTTGAGGACCAAGTCAAGTTTCTCATGAAATCCTACGAAGCTCCTAAGCCTTCAAGCCAAGTGAATAAAATCACTTCTTGATGCGTGGGAATCGCACCTTGCTTTACCTCTCGAGGGATCTCGAGAAGCTTACAACCCCCACCAGGCAGTGTACCTGATCGTTGTAGTATAGTATAGTGACAAGTACCGGGGGATTGATCGTTCAGCTTAGGAATAGTGTCGCTAGGATTAGAAAACCTAATTAATAGTTCTAAAGATGAAAGATGATTATTTTTGTGTTTTTATATTTTATGAAAGCAAGTAAAATCTCGGGTTTTGGAAGAGTGGGCAGAATTAGTTGTTATTCAACTAACCCAAAAACTACTTTATAACTAATTAAACTAATGAAAATGAAATTAAGCTAATATTAAACTAAGGTTGTGAGCAGTATTTGGAGAAATTGTGTTTACTTAGACTTCATTACTCCCTAGATATCTTTTACATGTCAATTACTTGTTACACTTGTATGGATGACGGATTGTATTCCTTAATACCATTCGTGGGGTGGCATACATAACTCCCCAACTCTATGAGCTCTTATCTCCTCCTACACCATGACCCAGCACAACTATAGGGATTGTAAACAGTGGCTCATGCATTAAATACAACCAATAAAGACCTAGCACGCCTCGGTTCATGTTTCTTAAGACGTTCAAGCATGTTACCATTTGGAGATCTGCCAGTTTTCTTAAGCCTAACATATAATATCATTCATCCAAGAACAAGAATAGACAAGTAATCAACACATAATCAACATCCAGGTTTCATTAGATCTAAGCAAACACAAAGTAAATCTAGCCTAGCATAGTAGAATTAAGATAAGAACAAAAGATAAACAACCAACACATAGACATATTGATTGAATTAAGAGTATACTTATCTCAATTACAATGCAAGGTCTCAAGGGTTTGGAACCCTTGAAAAACCTGTAAAAGAGGCACCAAAATCGTCTTTAGGGTTTCACCAAAACTTCTCTCTCTTTTTTGAAAAAACTAGAAAACTATATATAGGAAAATCGTCCTGACGGCGTCAAGAGTAAAATCTGACGCCGTCAACTCGCCGCCATACACTTCCTCGGACGCCCTAGATCCAATTGTGACGGCCTATGTGACGCCGTCACCACCTACGGTAAATTAATCTTGGCCACTTTGACGCCGTCATATCTCCATCTGACGCCGTCACCAGCTACAGTAAAATATTCATCTTGTCTGACGCCGTCAAGAGCAAACCCTTGACGCCGTCACCTTGTATTTCCAGCTTGGATTTTTGGTACTTTGTCGTTTTCTTCACTTTATGCTCCAAAAACGTCCAAAATAGCCTCTTTTCCAGAATTCACTCTCCAAACACCTAAAATCACAAAAGGAACGATTTAGGGTAATATTTGATCAAATAAAGTCGGATTCGGGCTTAAATGACCCCCTAAAAACGTATCATTTTTCGCCTCATCATATACCCTTACACTTGAGATTTGCTTGTCCTCAAGCAAATGAGCTTTTATTCTACTCAAAAGACAAGTTAGGGGTCATTTAACACTAATATAAAAGTAATTACAACAAATAATCGTTCCACTAAAGACCAATAGACAAGCACGGAGGTCATACACAAGCACCTCACAAATAGTGTTTAGATACTCACATCTCTCGGGTGTAATAAAGTAATATAACATTATGGAAATGGAAGATATCTCTCACTACCTGTCATAACAAAATAGATTACCATAGGCTTGGGAAAGGATCAAACCTCCACCACATGGCGTAAGCACCTAGGATAAACTATCAAAGAGGTCTTTTAAAAGGGTTATAACGTTAGGTGTAGGGTTATGAATTACACGGTTTTGTTGGATAAAGGGAATTTTACTGGTGGCGAGTTAACAATCTTAGTAAATTACATGTACAAGATGGCGTTGCTAAGCCAAGACTAGACTCGACTTAAGCTAATAAATGAAAAATAACAAAAATGTTAAATGAACATAGAATGAAAACGGGATGGTAGTCCGTATGTTTTTTTTTTCTCTTTTTCTTTTTTTTTTCTATTTTTTTTTCTTAATTTTTTTTTTCGATTTTATTTTTTATTTTATTTTTTTATTATTTTTTTTTTGCATACACTCTTACCCTACCATCCAAAATAATACATCATAGGGGTTTGAGCAATCCCCTTACACTTGAATCTTTGCATACTTTACATTAAACTATTCTAATGACTCGAATTAAGAAAATCAAAACACTTGGAGCACTTTTTAGATTAACGTACATATGGGGGTAATATATGTTGTTTTTCCCCATTACTCCATAAAATAAGTACTTACCCATGAGTCCCAATCGTCCCAAAACAATATGTACAAGGATATGACTCGACTTAGCAACCATGTAATCAATTAGAAAGTTAACTTAGGGTTTAACAAATAACAATAATGCACTAAAAATGAGCGCATACACGGAAGGCTAAGGCGATTTGGGTGTACATTTAAGTGGGGTGTAACAAATTCTTCCTTTAAGTAATATGCTTAAAGTTAGAAACGAAAAGATAGGCTCGGAGGGGTGTACTAGGGGTATCGTGTACTAAAAATGAGTACAACGCAAAGGGTGTGGGAAAAATTAGTTGACTTAACTAGCCAAGTAATATGACTTAAATGGTCAAGTAATTATAATATGGGTTTAACACAAGGGTGATCCTAATGCCTCTTATCATGTAGTAAATCCTACCACACGAATGTAGTCTCACTAGCGGTCTCGGGATGCATCACTAACGCAAGTTCTAGAATCTAAATGCTACCGGTACACTCATAAGCACCAATAATAAATGCTTTTCCTATCAAAACTAAAGGCGAACCTCACATCTTTGGGTGGAAAATTTTTCTGAATATACGGTTATGTGCTAGTCATACAACCTCCTATCCATGAGACGCTTGCTATGGCTAAAGTTTCACTCCTAAATGTTGTAAAAAAATTTAAATTTGGCGCTAAAATTGCACTAACAAGTATTTCTCATAGTTTTATTACACATCTACTATCAAACAAAACAAACTCAAGCGAAAGTGCATATGTAAGGTATCATCTTTTTACCCTCCCCTTACACTTAGGATGAACATTGTCCCCAATGTTCAAGTAAAGAATGTAAAAGTAAAAAGTAAAGAGAATGAAATCAAATACTCCCCTGATTCGCTCGGTATGTATTTTAGGTTGGCCAGGTTAAATCTTCCTCCAAGAAAATGAACAATCAAAGCTTCCCTTCCAGAATATAAATCATCTTCTTGTCTTAAATAACCTGTAAATCCTGACAAAAGTAGACAAGGCAACCTCGCGTAAAATCGGCGGCATCCTATATAAGTTACTAAATCCTAGAAAACAAAGTAAGATATAATGCTTGTGGAATGAAGTTTGCAGATTTCCTGGAGATTATTAAACTTAATAATTCACAAAAACCATAAGACTCCGTTAGAAAAAAACAAAACGGGTAAAATTTCCAGATTTTTGACTCCTGACGCCGTCAAGAGCAATTGCCTGACGCCGTCAGAATGGATCTGCAGAAATCTTTATGTTAAGTTTCCGGAAAATTTCTGGAAAAACCTTGTCCTACTTCCTGGAAAATCCTGCAAAACTTCATTATGACTCAATACAAGCATTTGACTCTAACAAATACGAATATACATGTTCATTAAATATTGTGGAGAATCATGATCGGTTTGTTTCTTAAAAACATATTTGGGGTCTCCCCTTACAATTATCTTTTGCAAAAATACCTTTAGGTTGAAGTTAAGACTAGGCCAAACAACATAATAAAGTATTTCACATTTTAATTGAGAAACATGATCAACCAACAATAAAAATAAAACATGCATACGGAAGCAAATAACAATCAAACAATTAAAATCACACAGAACATGGGTTGCCTCCCAAGAAGCGCTTTTCTTTATTTACGAGTCTTGTAGCTAGACTCAAAGTCGTGGGTTATCGTGTATCGCTTATGCTCACATAACCAAGTGTGAGCCATCTAATTGTCGCCTCATCTTTCTTATATTCCTCTCCTAACTCTAGGCACCCGCGATAGTATTTTTTATTCTTTTCATGCGTGTACTTAAGTCCCTTTTTCTTATCATTCTCACTTAGCATTTCCATGGGCGGATACCTACTACACTTTTCCATGGAAAAATCTTTGAACCTAGGGTGTGCGCGGGGCATTTGATAGACAAAATCTTCATCCCCATCCGAGAATGTAATTAGCCCTTCTATGAGTTTTTCATCGAGGTTGGTCAACCGTTTGAAGGGTTTTCCAAACACAACTTGGGTCAATTTATTATCAATAAACTCTCCTAGATTCTCCATAACCATGAACTCAACAAGATAAACCAACCTTCCTACAAACACGTGCAGTGGTATCGCCTTAGCAATGACGTTTTCCCCCTTGTATTCTAACTCCTCTACCATGATTTTATTGTATTCGTTACGTGAGATTATGTTCATTGGAAGAGATGAGTTGAGATAGGCATTAAAGCTTTTAAATCCAATCTTACAAGGGAATTGCATGTTAAACGAACTATCACACTCGATCCTAGTTCTAGGGTCAACATACCTAAGAGGGTTTATTTCCTCTTCCATTCTATCCTCATCTATTACGTCACCATCATCAAGATCCTCATCGGAGTCTGAATAGTAAAAAGGACTAGCCCTACGGTCATCAACATGATCAGACTCTTCTAGCTCAGAATTATTGTCAAAGTGGTGGTTGGGTGAGAGGTTAGGTGGGTTCTCATTTTCTGCTAAAGGAAGTGGGGCGGGCAATTGGAACATCCTACGACGAAAAACACGAATAACAGGAATCAGCCGATCAATGTTATTGTTATCCATCGAAACAGTTTACGAACAAAGACACAAAGAAATAAGATAGACTAAAGAAGACCTAAAAAATAAAAATAAAAATCTTACTAGAAAGGAATCTAGCAAGTAGACCTAATAAAAAGAAATCCTAACCTAGACAATAACTATTCCCCAGGCTGCGGCGCCAAAAACTTGATGCATGGGAATCGCACCTTGCTTTACCTCTCGAGGGATCTCGAGAAGCTTACAACCCCCACTAGGCAGTGTACCTGATCGTTGTAGTATAGTATAGTGACAAGTACCGGGGGATTGATCGTTCAGCTTAGGAATAGTGTCGCTAGGATTAGAAAACCTAATTAATAGTTCTAAATATGAAAGATGATTATTTTTGTGTTTTTATATTTTATGAAAGCAAGTAAAATCTCGGGTTTTGGAAGAGTGGGCGGAATTAGTTGTTATTCAACTAACCCAAAAACTACTTTATAACTAATTAAACTAATGAAAATGAAATTAAGCTAATATTAAACTAAGGTTGTGAGCAGTATTTGGAGAAATTGTGTTTACTTAGACTTCATTACTCCCTAGATATCTTTTACATGTCAATTACTTGTTACACTTGTATGGATGACGGATTGTATTCCTTAATACCATTCGTGGGGTGGCATACATAACTCCCCAACTCTATGAGCTCTTATCTCCTCCTACACCATGACCCAGCACAACTATAGGGATTGTAAACAGTGGCTCATGCATTAAATACAACCAATAAAGACCTAGTACGCCTCGGTTCATGTTTCTTAAGACGTTCAAGCATGTTACCATTTGGAGATCTGCCAGTTTTCTTAAGCCTAACATATAATATCATTCATCCAAGAACAAGAATAGACAAGTAATCAACACATAATCAACATCCAGGTTTCATTAGATCTAAGCAAACACAAAGTAAATCTAGCCTAGCATAGTAGAATTAAGATAAGAACAAAAGATAAACAACCAACACATAGACATATTGATTGAATTAAGAGTATACTTATCTCAATTACAATGCAAGGTCTCAAGGGTTTGGAACCCTTGAAAAACCTGTAAAAGAGGCACCAAAATCGTCTTTAGGGTTTCACCAAAACTTCTCTCTCTTTTTTGAAAAAACTAGAAAACTATATATAGGAAAATCGTCCTGACGGCGTCAAGAGTAAAATCTGACGCCGTCAACTCGCCGCCATACACTTCCTCGGAAGCCCTAGATCCAATTGTGACGGCCTATGTGACGCCGTCACCACCTACGGTAAATTAATCTTGGCCACTTTGACGCCGTCATCTCTCCATCTGACGCCGTCACCAGCTACGGTAAAATATTCATCTTGTCTGACGCCGTCAAGAGCAAACCCTTGACGCCGTCACCTTGTATTTCCAGCTTGGATTTTTGGTACTTTGTCTTTTTCTTCACTTTATGCTCCAAAAACGTCCAAAATAGCCTCTTTTCCAGAATTCACTCTCCAAACACCTAAAATCACAAAAGGAACGATTTAGGGCAATATTTGATCAAATAAAGTCGGATTCGGGCTTAAATGACCCCCTAAAAACGGATCATTTTTCGCCTCATCACTTCTTCATGCGAATTATGTAGTGGTCCCCATGACACTTGTGATTGCGTGGAACTCCCCAGACAAGCTTTTGCGGATTACGCATCCTCGCGTACCGATGAAGCGGGAGATAAGTGGTACACTTTTAAACCTGAGCCAAACCCTTACGGTGATTCCTACAACCCTTCTTGGAAAAATCACCCGAATCTTAGGTGGAAACAAAACCAAAACAATTTTTCCAATCCACCTAATCGTTACCAACCAAACGGTCCACCCTCTAACCGTACTTTCAACAACAATCCTTCCAATAACTATGGTAGTACCAATAATTTTGAAGGATTGATATCCAAGTTTATGGCATCCCAAGAAGCTCGCATATCTAAGTTTGAAGCCGATTTCAAACAAAAGCAAAGCGAGATGACCACCAAAATTGACACATTGTTGAAAGTTTTCAATGACCGAGAAATGGGAGCACTCCTAAGCGACACGGTCAAGAACCCGAAACTAAACGTTAATGCCATATCATCGGTTTCGTCCCCTACTTCTTGTCCACAATACTATTCGGTCAAAGCAATGAGCATGTGTTTTAAGCAAACCCACATTCTTCAAAAGGACCAATTGAATAAAACATCCGATATCAACCCGGTCAATAACATAGTTGAAACACCTCCTACACAAGACCTTGACGATGAATTCAAGGAGCTCCACCTTGAACGCCCCATCATTGATGTCTTAGCCCGTGCTCCCTACTATAGTGCCCTACTAGAAAAATATGAGAAATTTAAATTGGGTAAAAATGGGACCGCCTTCATTCAAAACAAGTTGGCTAAGAAGCTTGATGATCCGGGTATATTTGTTTTGCCTTGTAAGAAAGGAAAATAAGAAGCTTTCGACACACTAGCCGACTTAGGATCAAGCCTCAACTTGATTCCCTTATCCCTTTTCACCACTCTTAAGCTAGGAAAGTTAGAGGAGACGGAAGTACTAATTGGTCTAGCGGATGGAAGTATTGCCCATCCGGTTGGAATGAACAAGGATGTAGTGGTTCACGTCCTAGATATGGTTAGTGATACTACATGCCCGTTGTTAGTAGGAAGAGGATTTTTAGCAACCGCTAATGCCATGATGGATTGTAAGGAGTCTAAGATAGCGGTAGGAGAGGGTGATACTTGGTTGGTTTATGATGTTAGGAAGCATAGCTACGATTGTGAGGACGAACCGACACCACATTGGGTAGAGATAAATAGGAGACCATCTAGATATGGGCCTTGGATAGAAAGAAACTTTATAGGACCTCAACGCCCATTCTACCTAGAAAAAGATTTCATCGATAAAACACATTCGGTGGAACCACTCATAGCTAGAGATGAGGAACTAGACCCTTTTGAGGTTCCCCTAGTCTTTAGGAAAATGATTGAGTTCTTAAGCGTAATGCCTATCAACATAGAGATGAACAAGTGGAAAAGGGAAGGGGATAAGTGTAAATGGAAGTGGGACAAGCCACCTAAGGAAGGTGACGAATCATGGCATATGAAGATGATTTTATATGATCCAGATGGAGAAAAGTTTGAGAGGTCATACCGTACCAAGAAAACGGATAGGAAGTTGAAACCCAAGTTTGATCCCAAAGATGTCCTCAATGAGGAGCTCACACATATAGGATAGCCCATGACCTTGAGTCTAGATACAAGACTCGTAAATAAAGAAAAACGCTTCTTGGGAGGCAACCCCTGTTTAGTGTGATTTTTAATTGTTCGATTGTTATTTGCTTCCGTATGCATGCTTTATTTTTATTGTTGGTAGATCATGTTTCAAACTAAAATTGTGAAAAATGCTTTATTTTGTTGTTTAACTTCGTCTTAACTTTATATAAAAGTATTTTGCAAAAGTTAAGTGTAAGGGGAAACCCCAAATTTGTTTCTAAGAACGAAATTAATCTTGATTCGCCATAATATTAAATGAACATGTGTATTAGTACTTTTTAGAGTCAAATGATTGTATCGAGTCATAATGATGTTTTGAAGGATTTTCTAGGAAGTAGGACATAAGTTTTTCTAGAAATTTTCCAGAAACTTAACGTAAAGATTTCTGCAGGTCACTTCTGACGGCGTCAGGAATTAATACCTGACGGCGTCATGTGTAAAATTCTTGAAACTTTGTGAGTTTTTTTTCTAACGGAGTCTTAAAGTTTTTGTTAATTCTTTAGTTTTATAAACTCCAGGAAATCTGCAAACATTCATTCCACAAGCATTATATCTTAAATTGCTTTCTAGGACTTGTTAGTATATATAGATTGCCGCTGATTTTAAGCGAGGTTGCCTTGTTTGTTTTCTCAGGTTTAACAGGTTATATATGACAAGAAGATGATTTATTTTTCTGGAAGGGAAGCTTTGAATGTTCATTTTCTTGGAGGAAGATCTAACTTGGTTGACACACTATCCATACCGAACGAATCAGGGGAGTATTTGCTTTCATTCTTTTACCTATTTTACTTTTACATTCTTTAATTGAACATTGGGGACAATGTTCACCCTAAGTGTAAGGGGAGGGTAAATGATGATACCTTATAGGATACTATTGCACTTGAGTTTGTTTGATGGTAGGTGTGTAATAAAACTAATAGAAATACTTGTTAGTGTAATTTTAGCGCCAAATTTAAAATTTTTTACAACATTTAGGAGTGAAACTTTAGCCTTAACAAGCGTCTCATGGATAGGAGTTGTATGACTAGCACAAAACCGTACCATTCAGAAAAATTTTCCACCCAAATATGTGAGGTTCGCCTTTAGATTTGATAGGAAAAGCATTCATTATTAGTGCTTTTGAGTGTACCGGTAGCATTTAGATTCTAGAACTTGCGTTAGTGATGCATCCCGAGACTGCTAGTGAGACTACATTCGTGTAGTAGGATTTACTACATGATAAGAAGCATTAGGATCACCCTTGTGTTAAACCCGTATCATAATTACTTGACCATTTAAGTCATATTACTTGACTAGCGAAGTGTTAGGTACCCATATTGATAACACACAAGCAAGAATGAGATAGATATAAGGATTTGGGTGATTATGAGAATGAGAGAAATATAAGTGCAATAGTTTCCTTAAGATATCAAATAACCAACCAGGTATTACATGAGAACATAAGGTCCTATTTATAGGAGGGAAGCTAGGGCAACACTCCTAGCTCCCATCTTCCATGATTTCATGGGCCTTTGTGGCCTTGTGGGCTTTTCATAAGCCTTAGATACATAAAACATAATAAAGTGTAAGTAATAACTAAGTAACCTAACATTTATTACAAATGACCGAGACTTGATAAAATAGTAAAACTTCGTTCCCAACAATCTCCCCCTAAGGGTCGGTCATCACGGTTGCTTGACGTCTTTGTCATTTCTTCATCTTTGACTTTTACGGCTTTAGACGTCTTTCAAAAAATCATGAGATAAAATCATTCATCGTTCTTTGTGCTTTGTTCATTGTTGTTGTGATAGTGATCATGTTATGAAGTTTTCTGCCTTTCGTCACTTCTGCGTCTGTGGTGGTAGTCCCCCATTCCAACATGCTCATACATCTTTGAACTTTGACTTATACATGCACGGAGTTCCCTTTCTTAGACTTTTGATCTTTAGTCTTTATCCTCTATAGATTCTTTTTTTTGGCGTAGAATCTTTCTTTGAACTTTGTGTTGCATTGATCTTTGATGTATCTCATGGCTCTAGACTCGAGAAGTGCACACTTAGGTTTCCTATGCGAAGACTAGGGAGGGGTCTCCTGCTTCAATATCAACCATCTCTAAGAGATAAGTCGATAGATTATACCGGTTCCCCGTGAGAATGAAACAAGCTCTTTTAAGAGAACTTGAGTGGCTAGAAGGTTTAGTGCATTGCGTCACTGGGTCCATGACGGCTTTATCTTCAATACCGACGTCACCTTAGTAACAATCAGTAGCATACGAATTGAACCCAGTGTCTGCCCTAAGGTTAAACATATGGAGGGCTATTTCTTTTCACCCTTTTTCTTTACTTTTCTTTTTAATTCTTCAACCCCTTCTTTCTCCTTTCATTCTTTACTCCTTTTTTCATATCATACCTAAGGACTTATAATACTAACTATAACACCCCCAAAATCGATCAATACAGCGGAAGACTTAAAATGTCAGCGGAAGACTTTTGGGGTATTATATTGTGGATCTTTCGTCACAATTATAGAAAACGATTCAAGTGATCGTTTTAAGTTTTATTTAAAATACCAAATATTCATAATTCCAAGAGAATTTGTTATTCGACAACAAGTTTTATTTAAAGAAAAATAAACGTTTCTTTATTTGCCCACTTCGTGCCGTTGCCATCCATTCCTTTTAGTTACCTGAGATAAACATGCTAAAAGTCAACAAAAGTTGAGTGAAATTCATAGGTTTATATTTAAGAGTTTGAACACAAGAGATAGATGTTTATTGTAATATCGATACAAATAAACAAGTTAGAAATCACATTCATTATTGCATTAAGCTCATGACACTCAACGATTCAACAGACATCAGTATTTTCATAATAATGATGTAAAATATATAGCCCCCAAGATAGGTATTTGCCAGTAACCTATTATATTCAAATAACGTGCATTTGGTGACTTTCCTCTAGCAACCAAATGGGGATTGTCAATCACTAATAGATCTATTCATAATTATTTACGTTCACCTTTCAAGTGATTAAGGTTCATGATCGAGGGACTTTTGGCAATAGCTACTTAAGCAATAATAAGATCAGGAAAAGACTTGTGTTCGGTTTTTGAGCATGTATCCCCCCCCCCCCCACAGAAATCAGTTAAGTGTGGGCTATGAACTCACCTTAGTAGGATAGTAGAACAATTGTAATCTCAACGATGCAAGACAACGGCTTCACACACAACCTAAAAGATATGGCACATTTCAGTTCTTAAGTTTCGTTTTATTGCGAACGTTTATTATTAATTATAAAAAATTGATAAAGTGCATACGTGATATGTTACGTCGTATAAAATAAATAATGGTTACGTATTGTTTTATTCGTCTAAATTTAGTTATTCGTTATATACGTTTTATTCGTATTATATATATATATAATAAGTTACGTTTCATTGTTTATCGTTTTAATTAAAATATATATATAGGTATAAATATATATAATATAACGACCCGAAAATTCAAATTTAATTATTACGAATAATCCGAAAACCCATAAAATAAAAACTATACATTACGTTTGAAAAGTTAAAATATATATAAAATACGTGAACTAAAAAACTAATGACTACGAAATCTATACGTTATGAAATAAACTTTACTGGACCGAATATGTACTAAACTACAATAAACAACTTAATTTTTTTTTTCTTGGGCCTCTTTAACCCCATGACCAAACCAACCCATCTTTCCCTTAGTTTCTCTTGAGCCCAACCGGTTTCCCAAGCCCAAACTCATCCATTCCCTTTATAATTTTGGAAGACCGGAGTATTGCATCTCACAAAATAACGAGACAAAGAAAATAAATAAAACCCTAAGATAAAATATAGCGGCTCTCTTGGCTTATGCCAAAAGTTCTTTATAGATTCAACTTTTACCATAGAACCTATCAAGCAATTTTAGCCACTTATTTTTTTTTATTAAAATAAAAAAATAAACTTCCACATTTTTTTTAAAACTTAAATATTTCGCAAACCGTAAATCATCAAACTACAAAAAAAATACCATTGCGACGAGAATTAAATTATCTTTCTATAGACATGCATTGTTATATACTTTCGATGAATTTTTTTTTCGCCCAGAAAAATCATATATGATTCGTAAGAATCATATATGATTCGAAGAATCGAATCATATATGATTTTTTACGAATCATATATGATTTTTACGAATCATATATGATTCTTTCTGGGCGAAAAAAAAGTTCGTCAAAAGTATATAACAATGCATATCTATAGAAAGATCATTTAATTCTCGTCGCGATGATATTTTTTTTGTAGCTTGAAGATTTACCGTTTGCAAGATATGTTGTTTTGAAAAAAAAAATGGAAAATATAAATGGGTGACTATGATTGGTTGATAGGTTCTATGGCATGTATGAGTTCTTCATGGATCTCAACTCCTTGGCTTATACGGTTCCATTCGACGCCAACAGCAGGAGTTCTCAAGGCCATCCCTTACTCGTTTAATCCTTGTATACGCGTGTGTGAAAGTTTGTGTTCGCTTGGTTGCTTTTCAATTGTGGTTCGTTTTCCTTTCTGCCTAGCGACAAGGGTACATCTCCCTCAACCCATTTGTTTTTCTTCCTTTGGTTATATTAGATCTTGACCGACTCATATATGAATGTTTTTTTTTTAGATCGATATATATATATGTGTGTACGTATGGCATGTAAGTTAAAAAGGATTCCACATAAATTATTAATGAGAAAGAATTGATGTTGTTAATGTTTTGCTTCGAATCCAAAAGAAAGAAAACATTTATGATCTAGCATATGTCGGTTTTAATAATGACGTGAGGATTGGCATGTTGTTTTGCTTCGAATTGAAAAGAAATCAAATAAGGGGATCATGCATATTTTTCTTTGGTCAAACATGTGCTAACGTGGAGGGGTTTTAATGAGGGAGAGTGTGTTTGTGTAATGTTAACTTAGGATATGTTTGGTTTAATATACGAGAGGGTGTTTGTTCAGATTATTTTTAATAAAAAAAAGGGTGTCGATATATATATGGATGAAGTGAACCGATGTTGGATTATAAACAAGACTTGCATGATTTTATTAAAATTTTGGGACGTCGCGGCATAAATATTAAGATCGTGGGTACGTTTATAAAAGTCTATAAAATTATAATGACGGGGTCCAAAATTATTATTATATTAAAATAAACTTTAAAATAATTTTATTTGACTTTTAATATTTAATTTTGATAATTTACATTTTAGACCCTAAACTTATAATAATGACGGTATAGAACATAAACTATTATATTGATCATTTTAACTTTAAATATTATTAATTGTCCATTATAGTCTTAAAGTATTAAATTACAATTTTGGGAACTTACTAAATCTGAAATTCACTAATTCGGGAAACCTGCTTAAAATAGAAGTTTTAAATATGGAAAGAAACCTAAAATGAGTAATCTGATTTAATACGAGCTTAAAAGTAATACTTCATTATTAATTCATGTAGAGCCTTTGAAGAGGGATTAGTCCGTTGTTCGTTGCTTTGCTTTGCTTTGCTTTTAAGGTACAGATATTCTGACCTTTCTCAAAAGGTTTCTCATGATCTCTTTCATATTCTGATCCGTTAGTTCCCGAATTGATGCCATTGCTATGATCCCCTTTACTTGAACTTTCTCTGTTGATCCCACTTGATATGACCTCTGTTATGAACCTATGCTATGAAAACCTTCTTAATGATACCATGGAAATGTTTTGAGAAGAACCGATTTGAAAAGATGTTTATAAATGATGCTAAAATTCTTTTTAAAAGAAAGGTTATTTAACTTTCATGAACACTATATTTTGAAAGACCATTTTTATGGAAACTGCTTTAAAAGATTATTTAAATTGGACTTTTAATAGAAACTTTTGAAACGGACTTTTGAACTGAACCATGAATTGATTTTTGAATATGAACCTTGACCTGATAAACTCTGATTGGACCTTGAATACTATTTCTGATATGAACCCTTTGTTATGAACTGCTATTATGAACCTTTGATATGATTCTGAGATACACCTTTGCTATATGACCTTTTGTATGATATGAGACCTGACTCTTAGTTTGATACCCGAGCCATTTCTGTTTCCCTACCTATGGAGGTACCATAGGCATGTCTGTGATGCACCACTGGCATGACTAGTGTGTGGCCCTAGTGATTTGGCTACACCGTCCCCTTTCTGATATATGATATGCGCGCTTTATGATATGATTTGTTATGGCCACTATGATTTCTGCGGGGGCGTATGGATGCATCCTAGATCTGTTCTGTTTAGTGGATTTAACTATGATTATGATTATGATTATGATATATGTCTGGTGACTGGTACTGTGTGCTATACATGCCTTTCACAATTTCTGGGAGTTCGCTACTCCACCCATTTGAAGAATGAGGACACCCCTCATATTATCTGATTATCTGAGAGGACTCCCCTCTATATGATTATGAAGAATTATGGTATTGACGGCTTATATGATATGATATGTTTTTGGGCTCGTGGTAGATGACTATCCTTTCTTCTTTCTATTCTATTACTCTTTTATCTATTCCTTATTCTATTTCCCCAATGCACTATATTTCAGTTCTGTTTCATTATCATTGCTTTGTATATGTATCTGTTCACTGGGCTTTTTAAGCTCATGCATTTCCTTTTCCTGCGGCAGGTTTTAGTAGGAAGCTGGGTTATGGGAAGAGAGTGTGACAGGACATAGAAGACTATGCTTTGGACTAGAGACGATTAGATGAAGTTTCACTTTATTAGACATAGTATTTATTGTTTTGTAACCTTGTAGTTTCAGATTTTCATTTGTAAACCTGAATTTCGTTGTATGTATGAATCATATGCTTGTGTTTGTTCTGATATGTCACTGTAATGTAATACTTCTACCCTTATCGGGTTGGGGTGTTACAATTATGGTATCAGAGACCTGGCTGCGATTCGTAATACATTTACCCTTGACCTGTGAAGTTTGGACCCCTAAGTTTCCACTGTAGGCGCTCATAAGACAACCTTTGAAACTTTACATTAGGATTCCCCATAGGAACCTAAGTTATTACCAGTGAGGAATGGGTAGACTAAGACATTTATGTAAGTATCATTTGCTTCCGTATCACTCTGATCGTGCCTTTGCTCTTAGATAAGCCTTATAAGGACCTTTGTTTCAGAAGTTAGAAGTTTTGCAACTTAAGCTTAGTAACCAAGTAAGTTTGGAATACCTCGGAAGGCTACCTGGATACCTTACACATTTAAGTTTCACCTTTAGATTTTGATCTCCGCCTCCGATTTGTTTGATAAGCTGTTTGACACCTTTTCGACCACATCGTAGGTCATTCAACCACAATGTGTTCGACACATTCTGCAAATTCATTACTTATGTTGGGTATGAATGTATCATCCGATACTACTTAACTCTGTATGATCCATTATTACTCCTATGAGAATTTTGGTAATTATGAACCACGAATATGAAAAGTTTTGTTTCCTCTCTTTGAATGATGAACCTTGTTCTGCCAACCGTTTCCTTTGGAAGGGTATGATGTAAATACTATCTCTATATGGATTTGTTAACTAAGCATGATGATGCTGATAACTGAGATTCTGTACCTCTCACAATTGACGATTATACGATATTCGTATTACCAATGATACACATCCTACCTGCTACTTATGCTAAGAAGCTAAACGAAATTCCCACACATTGAACTGTTCGTTTATCCATCCCAACATTTTTGTTGAACCATGTACTTGACTCTGATATATGAACTATCTGTATGATTTGACGACTGTATTCACTCTATGAATCCTTTGACTTTGAGATGTCTGATTGTACGGTCTTTTGGACTGAATGGCTATTCGTGAAGATACCATAGACTACCATATCTGAAATGTGACCTTAAAAATCTGCTTCACCCTATTCCATTATGATGACTCTCTACATCTGCTAAAATTTCTGTCACTATGGAAACACCTACCCCAAACTCATGTGATTACCAAGTTGTCCTGAAAACCATTATTATCAACCCTTGGAAAGTTCTACTATTGGGAAATATTTTGTCATACGAAGATTTTCCCGGTATTCTCTGATGAACTTTTTGGTACTCCCTCCTGCTTAAGAAGTAGAGTGGACATTGAACTGATATCAGTGAAGAAACCATGGTGCCATAGAAGTTGAGAGATTGAAGGAGCTGATGGAATATGATTTTTAACCTTGGTGATTCTCTTTAGATGCTCTTGTTTGTTTATGAAGAAGAACAAGAGAAGTATGCAATGACGTATCGACTATCGTGAACTTAAACGTACCACTGTCACTAATCATTATCTGTTTCCGCATATCAATAATTAATTTGACCTTCCTTTGAAACTCCGCGTCTGATTGCATCATTTTTGATTTGAAGGACTGAAGAAGCAACCACAAGAACTTCTAAGAAGGGGGTTAACTAACCGAGAGTAACCTTTGTGAAGTATATCAGTTCTTGAAGATGAAAGAAGGCGATGTGAAAATTCCCTGAGATGATTTCTGAAGTTGCCTTTGCACTCGTTATAACATTTATGAACTTGAATGATGCCAATGGTGTTGGCTAGAATAATCATGTTTTTCGCGTGTTTTGGACAAATTGTCATAGTATGACATTGTGTTATGTTCTAAAGCGAAAGAAGAACATAGAGATTATTGGTGAGATGACCCTTTGTTGTGGAAGAGAAATTTGATTGACGTTCAGAAAGCATAATAGACAACGCTACCTTGTAAAATGTGAAGACAGAGCTTTCACAAGAAGGACCAAGATCGAAGATCGTTATCGGAGTTAGAAACTTGGTGGAAGAGTCGTAGAAGATGGTTGCGACAAGCATTACCATGGAAGAAGCATACAAGAAGAAGTGAGGAACCAGGATAGTGCTCAATCATGCATCACGCAACACGTGAAGATTTCAGTTTGGGCACCAAGACAACCAGACCAAAGAAGACGAACCATTCAACACACAACCTGGAGTCGACAACAACATCATGTACCTTAAAACCTGGAGCTATGTTAGAAGACCTGTCGAAGAAACGCAGTCTTGTTTCTCTATTCATTTTAGTTGTACTAAGATGAATTGAGAGCAGAAGCAGACCTGCGGATGGAGGGATGCACAGTGATAGTGTCAGAGACTGCCGCTACGACGCCACAGTACCAAGAAGAGTTGCTGAAGGCTTGAGGAACCAGACTCAAATTTTAAATTCTCTTAATCATGAAGTAAGACGGACAAGAATAAACAGACTACTCCAACTTAGAAGAAATTTTGAAATTTGTAAATGAGTGGACGGATTTGAAAGCGGACATTGTGTTTAGACGAGATGATGCTGTAAAGAATTGACGTTACTGATGACGTACCTTAATTTTGAATGACATTCTCGGATCTCCGTTACTCTTCGAGTAATTTCGTTCTCTTAGTTATGTTGTTTGATTTTGGTGACCTCTGAGACTATAGGTGGACTAGGTGGATTTAAATAAGTTTGGGTGTTCACGACTTGAGATAAAGTATGATCATCATGAGGGCATATGTATATGATGCCAGTATTATGACGCCAGGCCAACGTGATAATACTTACATCATATAACGTGCACTTATGGTGGGCATATGATATTTTAGGAAGTGCCTTAGAAGCTTTAGAATTCTGGCATCTGATCAAGATCATCTGAGTTTAGTGAGACTTTAGGTTCATTCTACCTATACGTTTGATATGTTGTCCTTGTTATACGATTCGATACGTTTGGACTCTCGACACGTGTTTTGCTGATCTTTGCAACTTCTGATAAGGATCTTAGGTTCCATTATGAAATTTCTGCCGTTAACGATATCTAACGATATGCTTTCTGTCCGTATACGATTCGCATTCGTGAAGTTGTTCATTATGATCTGCTATGAGTAAAATATGTGATTGTGGACTTTGAGGAAATGAGACCTGTTTGTTTATGAGAATACCTTTGGAAGGTTATCTAAAAGCCGAGACTATCTGAGAAGCTGAAGGGTTAAACCGTATATCACCCCATGTTTGCTACAATTCAATGTATTCTCATCTGATTCGCCTAATCAATTCGATGAAAATCCTATGTATTTTTATACCTCTTCCTGGAGAATTCGTTTATCATCCGTTATGTTTGGTACATTATTCTTTTGATTCAAATTCAATATGATATGCCCTTCTGAGAAATCTGAAACTGTTTTGACAATAATTACGAGTCATGAGAAACCAGTTGGTCTGAATATCTTTTGGAAGAACCTCCCTGAGCATGAGGATTTTGTGACAATCTTTTGAGATTTGCTACGACTTCGACTACTTTTGCAACTTCAATTTCGCGGACGAAATTTTCTTTTTAGAGGGGAAGAATTATAACGACCCGAAAATTCAAATTTAATTATTACGAATAATCCGAAAACCCATAAAATAAAAACTATACATTACGTTTGAAAAGTTAAAATATATATAAAATACGTGAACTAAAAAACTAATGACTACGAAATCTATACGTTATGAAATAAACTTTACTGGACCGAATATGTACTAAACTACAATAAACAACTTAATTTTTTTTTTCTTGGGCCTCTTTAACCCCATGACCAAACCAACCCATCTTTCCCTTAGTTTCTCTTGAGCCCAACCGGTTTCCCAAGCCCAAACTCATCCATTCCCTTTATAATTTTGGAAGACCGGAGTATTGCATCTCACAAAATAACGAGACAAAGAAAATAAATAAAACCCTAAGATAAAATATAGCGGCTCTCTTGGCTTATATGGTTCCATTCGACGCCAACAGCAGGAGTTCTCAAGGCCATCCCTTGCTCGTTTAATCCTTGTATACGCGTGTGTGAAAGTTTGTGTTCGCTTGGTTGCTTTTCAATTGTGGTTCGTTTTCCTTTCTGCCTAGCGACAAGGGTACATCTCCCTCAACCCATTTGTTTTTCTTCCTTTGGTTATATTAGATCTTGACCGACTCATATATGAATGTTATTTTTTTTAGATCGATATATATATGTGTGTACGTATGGCATGTAAGTTAAAAAGGATTCCACATAAATTATTAATGAGAAAGAATTGATGTTGTTAATGTTTTGCTTCGAATCCAAAAGAAATAAAACATTTATGATCTAGCATATGTCGGTTTTAATAATGACGTGAGGATTGGCATGTTGTTTTGCTTCGAATTGAAAAGAAATCAAATAAGGGGATCATGCATATTTTTCTTTGGTCAAACATGTGCTAACATGGAGGGGTTTTAATGAGGGAGAGTGTGTTTGTGTAATGTTAACTTAGGATATGTTTGGTTTAATATACGAGAGGGTGTTTGTTCAGATTATTTTTAATAAAAAAAAGGGTGTCGATATACATATGGATGAAGTGAACCGATGTTGGATTATAAACAAGACTTGCATGATTTTATTAAAATTTTGGGACGTCGCGGCATAAATATTAAGATCGTGGGTACGTTTATAAAAGTCTATAAAATTATAATGACGGGGTCCAAAATTATTATTATATTAAAATAAACTTTAAAATAATTTTATTTGACTTTTAATATTTAATTTTGATAATTTACATTTTAGACCCTAAACTTATAATAATGACGGTATAGAACATAAACTATTATATTGGTCATTTTAACTTTAAATATTATTAATTGTCCATTATAGTCTTAAAGTATTAAATTACAATTTTGGGAACTTACTAAATCTGAAATTCACTAATTAGGGAAACCTGCTTAAAATAGAAGTTTTAAATATGGAAAGAAACCTAAAATGAGTAATCTGATTTAATACGAGCTTAAAAGTAATACTTCATTATTAATTCATGTAGAGCTTTTGAAGAGGGATTAGTCCGTTGTTCGTTGCTTTGCTTTGCTTTGCTTTTAAGGTACAGATATTCTGACCTTTCGCAAAAGGTTTCTCATGATCTCTTTCATATTCTGATCCGTTAGTTCCCGAATTGATGCCATTGCTATGATCCCCTTTACTTGAACTTTCTCTGTTGATCCCACTTGATATGACCTCCGTTATGAACCTATGCTATGAAAACCTTCTTAATGATACCATGGAAATGTTTTGAGAAGAACCGATTTGAAAAGATGTTTATAAATGATGCTAAAATTCTTTTTAAAAGAAAGGTTATTTAACTTTCATGAACACTATATTTTGAAAGACCATTTTTATGGAAACTGTTTTAAAAGATTATTTAAATTGGACTTTTAATAGAAACTTTTGAAACGGACTTTTGAACTGAACCATGAATTGATTTTTGAATATGAACCTTGACCTGATAAACTCTGATTGGACCTTGAATACTATTTCTGATATGAACCCTTTGTTATGAACTGCTATTATGAACCTTTGATATGATTCTGAGATACACCTTTGCTATATGACCTTTTGTATGATATGAGACCTGACTCTTAGTTTGATACCCGAGCCATTTCTGTTTCCCTACCTATGGAGGTACCATAGGCATGTCTGTGATGCACCACTGGCATGACTAGTGTGTGGCCCTAGTGATTTGGCTACACCGTCCCCTTTCTGATATATGATATGCACGCTTTATGATATGATTTGTTATGGCCACTATGATTTCTGCGGGGGCGTATGGATGCATCCTAGATCTGTTCTGTTTAGTGGATTTAACTATGATTATGATTATGATTATGATATATGTCTGGTGACTGGTACTGTGTGCTATACATGCCTTTCACAATTTCTGGGAGTTCGCTACTCCACCCATTTGAAGAATGAGGACACCCCTCATATTATCTGATTATCTGAGAGGACTCCCCTCTATATGATTATGAAGAATTATGGTATTGACGGCTTATATGATATGATATGTTTTTGGGCTCGTGGTAGATGACTATCCTTTCTTCTTTCTATTCTATTACTCTTTTATCTATTCCTTATTCTATTTCCCCAATGCACTATATTTCAGTTCTGTTTCATTATCATTGCTTTGTATATGTATCTGTTCACTGGGCTTTTTAAGCTCAGCCGCATTTCCTTTTCCTGCGGCAGGTTTTAGTAGGAAGCTGGGTTATGGGAAGAGAGTGTGACAGGACATAGAAGACTATGCTTTGGACTAGAGACGATTAGATGAAGTTTCACTTTATTAGACATAGTATTTATTGTTTTGTAACCTTGTAGTTTCAGATTTTCATTTGTAAACCTGAATTTCGTTGTATGTATGAATCATATGCTTGTGTTTGTTCTAATATGTCACTGTAATGTAATACTTCTACCCTTATCGGGTTGGGGTGTTACATATAAAATTTTTATTAAAATCAATATTACCATTCGATCCCTCATGTTTTCTCAATTTTTCACTTTTTACCCTTAACGGAAAACATTTACGCCGTTAGTCCAAAAATCATATATATTTACATTTTTTGTCCAAATATCAAATATTTACATTCATTATCCCTAAGTTTCAATATTTACAGTTTATACCCTTTAGAAAAACAGTTTTATATTTTTCACCCAAGTTTACAAACTTTACATTTTTAGTCCCTAACCTTCGAATATTTGCAAAAATAGTCCAAACTTTGCCAAATTCAAAACTTAACATTTTTATTATTTCAATAAGCTCTTAAGGTCTCAAATAGCTTATTTTCACAGCTTATTAGCTTATTCTCCTCTTATTTCATTAATTGGGCTTAACGATCCAATATTAAGGGTCCGTTAAGGTTTTATGATCCAAAGGGTTTGGGGGAACACTAGGTTCATAGAGATCCATCATTTTAAGTTACAAAAACGTTTCAAAACAGCTTATACACTCAGCTTATCATAATAAGCTGAAACAAGCTTTTTGGGCTTTTTGGCCCACGTAAGGTTTTTAAGTTTCTAAAAACAGTTCTCAATCCGATTTACTTTGGGTCTCGTTAAGTGCTTAAATGAAGTTATTAGGTCGACTCATTTATCATTCCTGATAGTATATCAAGTAGGCAATTAGTTCGTACAAAAATATTAATGGGTCGTGTGTTGAAATTAGAAATGGCGAGGTCAAAGTGTAGGGTCAAAACTCAATACGCAAAAATTATAAAAGTTCAAAAATATTTCTAAGTCTTTTAGTGTGTAACTTGCATGTCTCGTGTGACTTGAGATCGTATGGTTTTTAGTATTTAAACATAAATATAAGCTTGAACTAATTATGTAAGCTCGTTTATGACTTAGTAAACGTGTAGAATAACCAAATATTACACATGTGTTACGTTTTAATTTCTTGTTTTATTTAGACGAAGTGTTTGTGCAAGGTGAATGATACGTGTATATATACATATAAGAAGTAGAGATTTTGGAAGTCTCACCTCACCTCAAAGGTGGAGTAAAACGGTGAGAATGGTTCGTGTATGTGGTTCAATGCCTCGTGGTTCACTTCAAGCCTTCGATGGTTCACTTACAAGCTTGCTACTTGCTCCTTGGTTCTCTTGCTTCATGGTTCCCTTGTGCACTCCGTAGGGCTTCCAATGTAGCTTTTGTGTTTCTCGTTTGTGTGAGTTTTGGTACGTACAAGTGTGCTTCAAATTGTGAGTGCATGTGCTTGTTATATATTGCGTTTTAAGATACATGAGATCATAGGAACGATTTGGTTCCATGTTAAGCAAATAGTATCGCCTTATTACTTGTCCAATGACGTGCGTACAAACCAAATATCCTTGTGATACATTCCTGACACAATCTCTGTTCATATGCTCGTGATAGGGGAGAAGGGGAGGTGTGGAAGAGTAATCATGCCACGATTTGGCCTTATCTCCTTGGAGGGTTCATGTCTTAGCTTTGATCGTTTTTAGTGGTAGTAACGAAAGCATGTGAGTAAAACTTTGGTCTCGTATGATTCTTGGGCAGTAGATAATCCAAAATGTGCAAAAATATAGGCTCGTTATGTGTAGGAATCGTTAGATATTAGGGTGCGTTTGAGGGTGTCGAGGTGTGTTTGCAAAAGAAAGAAATAACTAAAAGGGTGCGTTTGGGCTTTGAGCCTGGTGGGCTGCTGGTTGTGTGTCGGCCAAAGCAAAAGAAAAGAAATAAAGAGGAGTCCGTTTGGTTATGTATTGGATTACGAGGCCCGAAGGGTGTTGGGGGCCCACATGGGGTGTCTCGATTATCGTGTCGAAGTTCAAAAATATTAGTGAGCGTTCTCGGGAAGTTTCGTAGGTTCGGGGAATATATAAATAGTATACGTTATTTAGACGAAACTTATTATTAAATATAAACGCGTTATATAATTATTTATCGTTCGCAATAATTATAGGCAACCTAGGTTGTGTGTAAGCATCGTTCCTGGGTAAACGGTCATTCATAGTTATCGTAGTGGTTCAATATCAAGCCATATCATAAAAAAAATTTGTTACCCGTAAAATGGTGTTAATTCCTTGTAACATCGTTTTATTTATTTGTATGCATTTACTAATCGTAAGGGAAATTTACGAGAGGTTACATTACCTACCTCTTACAGGGAATTCCATCCCGGAATTGTAGTCTAAGATAGTTGTCGAGGGTGTCTTAGGTGAAGAGATATGGGTACTTGGAGCGAATCTGATCCTCGCGCTCCCAGGTATATTCCGGTCCTCGCTTGGAGTCCCAACGAACTTTGACAATAGGGATACGGTTCTGTTTTAGTTGTTTCACTTCTCTATCCATAATTTCAATAGGTTCCTCGGTAAAGATAAGGTTATCATCTAGTCGAATCTCTTTCAGTGGAATCACAAGAGATTCATCGGATAAACACTTCTTAAGGTTTGACACATGAAAGATGTCGTGAATCCGACTAAGTTCTTCGGGTAGTTCTAGTCTATAAGCCACGGGTCCTATCCTTTCCAGGATTTTGAATGGACCGATGTATCTGGGGTTCAACTTTCCATGCTTTCCAAATCGTACCATTCCCTTCCAGGGAGATACTTTCAATAAAACTCTGTCTCCTATTTGAAATTCCATGGGTTTCCTTTTTAGGTCTGCGTAGCTTTTCTGTCGGTCTTGGGCTGCTTGTAAGCGTTGCTTAATCTTAATGATTTTCTCGGTTGTTTCCCTAACAAGGTCTGGTCCTATAAGTTGTCTTTCTCCGACTTCTGCCCAACAGACGGGCGATCTGCACTTCCTACCATACAGTGCTTCGAATGGTGCTGCTTTTATACTGGCGTGGTAACTATTTTTGTATGAAAACTCTGCCAATGGTAAGTGTTTATCCCAACCTTTTCCAAAATCGATAACGCATGCTCGGAGCATATCTTCCAAGGTTTGGATAGTTCTTTCACTTTGACCATCAGTTTGAGGGTGGTATGCTGTGCTCATATCTAGTTTAGTTCCTAAGGCTTTCTGTAATGATTTCCAAAAGTGAGAGGTGAAACGACTATCTCGATCCGAGATAATCGAAATTGGTACTCCATGTCGAGTGACAATTTTCTTCACATATATCTGAGCTAGTGTATTCATCTCATCGGTTTCTTTGATGGGTATAAAATGAGCGGATTTTGTTAGATGATCCACAATAACCCATATTGTGTCGTGTCCGGATGAGGTTCTTGGGAGTTTGGTGATGAAGTCCATAGTGATTCGTTCCCATTTCCACATAGGAAGTTCTGGTTGTACAAGTAAGCCTGAAGGTTTCTGATGTTCTGCCTTTACCCTTGAACATGTTAAACATTTACTGACATATTCTGCGATGTCAGCCTTCATGTTTGGCCACCAATATAGTCTCTTTAAATCCTGATACATCTTGTCGGAACCTGGATGAATGGAGTATTTTGACTTGTGGGACTCATACATGATGAGCTCACGAATACCTCCGATCATAGGGATCCAACTTCTGTCCTTGAAACACAGTGTTCCATCGGATTTCTTCACGAAACCATTCTTATTCTCGGGCATACCGTAAATCTTTTCTTTGGGTTGGTTTTCTTCTTTAAGTGCTTCGTTCTGCGCGGTAAGGATTTGGGATGGGAGGGGTGAGTGGATAGTCATCCCTAGTGATCTGATGAGGCGAAAAATGATCCATTTTTAGGGGGTCATTTAAGCCCGAATCCGACTTTATTTGATCAAATATTGCCCTAAATCGTTCCTTTTGTGATTTTAGGTGTTTGGAGAGTGAATTCTGGAAAAGAAGCCATTTTGGACGTTTTTGGAGCATAAAAGTGAAGAAAACGGCAAAGTACCAAATTTCCATGCTGAAGATACAAGGTGACGGCGTCAAGACCACCATCTTGACGGCGTCAGACATGAGGAATTAAACACCGTAGGTGGTGACGGCGTCAGAAGGCTTCATGACGGCGTCAAAGTGGCAAGAATTAAATACCGTGGGTGGTGACGGCGTCACATAGGTCGTCATAAGTGGATCAAGGCCGTCCGAGGAAGTATATGGCGGCGAGGTGACGGCGTCAGAAGTAACTCTTGACGTCGTCAGCCTGTTTTTCCTATATATAGTTTTCTAGTTTTTTCATTAAAAAGGAGAGAAGTTTTGGTGAAACCCTAAAGACGATTTTGGTGCCTCTTTTACAGGTTTCTCAAGGGTTCCAAACCCTTGAGACCTTGCATTGTAATTGAGATAAGTGTACTTTCAATTCAATCAATATGTCTATGTGTTGGTTGTTTATATCTTGTTCTTATCTTAATTCTACTATGCTAGGCTAGATCTCTTTTGTGTTTGCTTAGATCTAAAGAAACCTAGATGTTGATTATGTGTTGATTACTTGTCTATTCTTGTTTCGGATGAATGATATTATATGTTAGGCTTAAGAAAACTGGCAGATCTCCAAATGGTAACATGCTTGAACGTCTTAAGAAACATGAACCGAGGCGTACTAGGTCTTTATTGGTTGTATTTAATGCATGAGCCACTGTTTACAATCCCTATAGTTGTGCTGGGTCATGGTGTAGTAGGAGATAAGAGCTCATAGAGTTGGGGAGTTATGTATGCCACCCCACGAATGGTATTAAGGAATACAATCCGTCATCCATACAAGTGTAACAAGTAATTAACATGTAAAAGATATCTAGGGAGTAATGAAGTCTAAGTAAACACAATTTCTCCAACCACTGCTCACAACCTTAGTTTAATTTAGCTTAATTTCATTTTTAGTATTTTATTTCAATTATATAATAGCTTTGGGTTAGTTGAATAGCAACTAATTCCGCCTACTCTTCCAAAACCCGAGAATTTACTTGCTTTCATAAAAATATAAAAATACAAAAATAATCATCTTTCACCTCTAGAACTATTAATTAGGTTTTCTAATCCTAGCGACACTATTCCTAAGCTGAACGATCAATCCCCCGGTACTTGTCACTATACTATACTACAACGATCAGGTACACTGCCTGGTGGGGGTTGTAAGCTTCTCGAGATCCCTCGAGAGGTAAAGCAAGGTGTGATTCCCACGCATCAAGTTTTTGGCGCCGCAGCCCGGGGAATAGTTATTGTCTAGGTTAGAATTTCTTTTTATTAGGTCTACTTGCTAGATTCCTTTCTAGTAAGATTTTTATTTTTATTTTTAGGTCTTCTTTAGTCTATCTTATTTCTTCGTGCCTTTGTTCGTAACTCTTTACCATCCGACATCATGGAAGGTGGTAACATCTTTGAACCCATCATCCCACCACAACAAAACCCACCATTAGAACCCCTTAGGCCCCGAACCTTAGGAGAGTATTCCCGACCTAGCCACCAAGGCTACCGAAACACCATTGAGCTCACCGGAGACAATGTGACCCCCTTGCGATCCGACACCATCCGGTTGGTGCAAAGCGGATGTGCATTCCATGGACTTCGTTCCGAAGATCCAAACCAACAACTTAAGGATTTCCTCAAAATCGTAGACTCCATAGACCTAGGTGTTGAAACTAGAGAGACTACCCGTTTACGCCTATTCCAATTCTCTCTACGGGATCAAGCTAGTCAATGGCTTGAGCGTTTACCCGCGGGATCCATCACCACATGGGATGATCTCACCACTCGTTTTCTTGCTCAATTTTTCCCACCGGGGAGAACCACTAAGCTTAGGAATGACATCTTGATGTTCCAACAACGTCAAAATGAATCTCTTTATGAAGCATGGACTTGTTTCAAGGACTTACTCCAAAAAGTCCCTCATCATGGCATAGATCTTTGGCTCCAAGTCCAAAATTTCTATGACCATATCGACATCTCCACGAGGCGAACCATTGACCAATCGGCCGGTGGTAAGCTACGTGATCTTAGTGCGGAACAATCATGGGAACTCATAGAAGATCTTGCTCTCTATGACAATGAAAGTTGGAATGATCCCCGTGATTTGAACAAAACGGTCAAGGCAATATCTTTGCCTTCGAACAATTCAAGCACTCTCGACCGTAGGATCATGGAACTTGAGGACCAAGTCAAGTTTCTCATGAAATCTTACGAAGCTCCGAAGCATTCAAGCCAAGTGAACAAAATCACTTCTTCATGCGAATTATGTAGTGGTCCCCATGACACTCGTGATTGTATGGAACTCCCCGGAACAGCTTTTGCGGACTACGCATCCACGCGTACCGACGAAGCGGGAGATAAGTGGTACACTTTCAAGCCCGATCCAAACACATACGGTGATTCATACAACCCCTCATGGAAAAATCACCCAAACCTTAGGTGGAAACAAAATCAACCCAATTCTTCCAATCCGCCTAATCGTTACCAATCAAACGGTCCACCATCCAACCGTACCTTCAACAACAATCCTTCTAACAACTATGGTAGTACCAACAATCTTGAAGGATTGATGTCGAAATTTATGGCATCTCAAGAAGGCCGCATAGCTAGGTTCGAAAACGAATTAAACCAACAACAAACGGAGATGACCAACAAGATCGACAACTTGTTGAAAGCCCTCAACAACCAAACATTAGCCACACCTAGGAAGGACACTAGGGACACCAATAGTGGAATTCAAATTAAGGACCCCTCATCATCCAAACATGTCCACTTTGTCAATGTTGTCACCATTAAGCCAATAGATAGAGAGATAGAGGAGAGTGACAAGGATGAAGCTAAGGTAGAAGCCAATAGTAAGGATGAGAGTAGGGAAGTTGAGGTTAAAAAGGATGAGAAATTGGAGGAGATAGAACCTATGGAGAAATACTTTGATAAGTTGCCAACCGAGGAGGAACGGGAATACCATAAGGATTTATTCGATAGTCCCGAGAAAACATATATCTTTGGCGACCCCCTGATCAAAATGGGAGATCCCTCCAACATTAACATCCCATGTAATATAGGGCACATGCATATATGGAAAGCTTACATCGACCTTAGATCCCCCGTGAACATTATAACTAGGACCCATTACAATTGGGTGATGAAGAAGCAACTCAATTTTAGGATGATGCCCGGTAAAAATTGGATAAGTAATTTTGCAGGAAGAGTTAAGGGAGTACATGTGATTATAGGGAATCTCACCTATGAGATTGATTTTATGATAGTGGAAGACACTCGTCCCGTGATAGATGCTTGCCTTAGCCAAATTATATTCGGAAAACCATTTGTTGAAGCCACTAGGATGAGTTATGATCCGACTTTAGGGATAGTTAGGTTCAAGAAAGATAATGATGAGGTCGCTTATCAAATGCCCTACAAGATCGAACAATACTGCCTTCTCTCTAATTTCGAAAAGGAACATAAGCAAGCGGCTTATTATAGGAATGAGGAGGATAGACGTAGAGGAGTAGAGTATGTTAGAAATAGGATGCTTGGTTTCTACAAAGAATGCTAGCAACTAGGTCCGGAATACAAAACTGGTTTAGAAGACGACCTAGAGAGTGGAACCAATGATGAAGTTACGTAGTAACCCACGACTTTGAGTCTAGCTACAAGACTCGTAAATAAAGAAAAGCGCTTCTTGGGAGGCAACCCATGTTTTGTGTGATTTTATTTGTTTGATTGTTATTTGCTTCCGTATGCATGTTTTATTTTTATTGTTGGTTGATCATGTTTCTCTACTAAAATGTGGAATACTTTATTATGTTGTTTGGCCTAGTCTTAACTTCAACCTAAAGGTATTTTTGCAAAAGATAAGTGTAAGGGGAAACCCCAAATATGTTTTTAAGAAACAAACCGATCATGATTCTCCACAATATTTAATGAACATGTATATTCGTATTTGTTAGAGTCAAATGCTTGTATTGAGTCATAATGAAGTTTTGCAGGATTTTCCAGGAAGTAGGACAAAGTTTTTCCAGAAATTTTCCGGAAACTTAACATAAGAATTTCTGCAGGCCCATTCTGACGGCGTCAGGGTATTGCTCTTGACGGCGTCAGGAGTCAAAAATCTGGAAATTTTACCGGTTTTGTTTTTCTAACGGAGTCTTATGGTTTTTTGTGAATTATTAAGTTTTATAATCTCCAGGAAATCTGCAAACTTCATTCCACAAGCATTATATCTTACTTTGTTTTCTAGGATTTAGTAACTTATATAGGATGCCGCCGATTTTACGCGAGGTTGCCTTGTCTACTTTTGTCAGGATTTACAGGTTATTTATGACAAGAAGATGATTTATATTCTGGAAGGGAAGCTTTGATTGTTCATTTTCTTGGAGGAAGATTTAACCTGGCCAACCTATAATCCATACCGAGCGAATCAGGGGAGTATTTGATTTCATTCTCTTTACTTCTTAACTTTTACATTCTTTACTTGAACATTGGGGACAATCTTCATCTTAAGTGTAAGGGGAGGGTAAAAAGATGATACCTTACATATGCACTTTCGCTTGAGTTTGTTTTGTTTGATAGTAGATGTGTAATAAAACTATGAGAAATACTTGTTAGTGTAATTTTAGCGCCAAATTTAAAATTTTTTACAACATTTAGGAGTGAAACTTTAGCCATAGCAAGCGTCTCATGGATAGGAGGTTGTATGACTAGCACATAACCGTATATTCAGAAAAATTTTCCACCCAAAAATGTGAGGTTCGCCTTTAGTTTTGATAGGAAAAGCATTTATTATTGGTGCTTATGAGTGTACCGGTAGCATTTAGATTCTAGAACTTGCGTTGGTGATGCATCCCGAGACCGCTAGTGAGACTACATTCGTGTGGTAGGATTTACTACATGATAAGAGGCATTAGGATCACCCTTGTGTTAAACCCATATTATGATTACTTGACCATTTAAGTCATATTACTTGGCTAGTTAAGTCAACTAATTTTTTCCACACCCTTTGCGTTGTACTCATTTTTAGTACACGATACCCCTAGTACACCCCTCCGAGCCTATCTTTTCGTTTCTAACTTTAAGCATTTTACTTAAAGGAAGAATTTGTTACACCCCAATTAAATGTACACCCAAATCGCCTTAGCCTTCCGTGTATGCGCTCATTTTTAGTGCATTATTGTTATTTGTTAAACCCTAAGTTAACTTTCTAATTGATTACATGGTTGCTAAGTCGAGTCATATCCTTGTACATATTGTTTTGGGGCGATTGGGACTCATGGGTAAGTACTTATTTTATGGAGTAATGGGGAAGAACATCATATTATTACCCCCATATGTACGTTAATCTTAAAAGTGCTCCAAGTGTTTTGATTTTCTTAATTCGAGTCATTAGAATAGTTTAATGTAAAGTATGTAAAGATTCAAGTGTAAGGGGATTGCTCAAACCCCTATGATGTATTATTTTGGATGGTAGGGTAAGAGTGTATGAAAAAAAAAAAAAAAAAAAAAAAAAAAAAAAAAAATTAAGAAAAAGAAAAAAAAAATATAGAAAAAAGGAAAAAGAAAGAAAAAAACATACGGACTACCATCCCGTTTTCATTCTATGTTCATTTTATGTTTTTGTTATTTTTCATTTATTAGCTTAAGTCGAGTCTAGTCTTGGCTTAGCAACGCCATCTTGTACATGTAATTAACCAAGATTGTTAACTCGCCACCAGTAAAACTTCCTTTATCCAACAAAACCGTGTAATTCATATCCCTACACCTAACGTTATAACCCTTTAAAAGACCTCTTTGATAGTTTATCCTAGGTGCTTACGCCATGTGGTGGAGGTTTGATCCTTTCCCAAGCCTATGGTAATCTATTTTGCTATGACAGGTAGTGAGAGATATCTTCCATTTCCATAATGTTATATTACTTTATTACACCCGAGAGATGTGAGTATCTGAACACTATTTGCGAGGTGCTTGTGTATGACCTCCGTGCTTGTCTATTGGTCTTTAGTGGAACGATTATTTGTTGTAATTACTTTTATATTAGTGTTAAATGACCCCTAACTTGTCTTTTGAGTAGAATAAAAGCTCATTTGCTTGAGGACAAGCAAATCTCAAGTGTAAGGGTATATGATGAGGCGAAAAATGATCCGTTTTTAGGGGGTCATTTAAGCCCGAATCCGACTTTATTTGATCAAATATTGCCCTAAATCATTCCTTTTGTGATTTTAGGTGTTTGGAGAGTGAATTCTGGAAAAGAAGCCATTTTGGACGTTTTTGGAGCATAAAAGTGAAGAAAACGGCAAAGTACCAAATTTCCATGCTGAAGATACAAGGTGACGGCGTCAAGACCACCATCTTGACGGCGTCAGACATGAGGAATTAAACACCGTAGGTGGTGACGGCGTCAGAAGGCTTCATGACGGCGTCAAAGTGGCAAGAATTAAATACCGTGGGTGGTGACGGCGTCACATAGGCCGTCATAAGTGGATCAAGGCCGTCCGAGGAAGTATATGGCGGCGAGGTGACGGCGTCAGAAGTAACTCTTGACGCCGTCAGCCTGTTTTTCCTATATATAGTTTTCTAGTTTTTTCATTAAAAAGGAGAGAAGTTTTGGTGAAACCCTAAAGACGATTTTGGTGCCTCTTTTACAGGTTTCTCAAGGGTTCCAAACCCTTGAGACCTTGCATTGTAATTGAGATAAATGTACTTTCAATTCAATCAATATGTCTATGTGTTGGTTGTTTATATCTTGTTCTTATCTTAATTCTACTATGCTAGGCTAGATCTCTTTTGTGTTTGCTTAGATCTAATGAAACCTAGATGTTGATTATGTGTTGATTACTTGTCTATTCTTGTTTTGGATGAATGATATTATATGTTAGGCTTAAGAAAACTGGCAGATCTCCAAATGGTAACATGCTTGAACGTCTTAAGAAACATGAACCGAGGCGTACTAGGTCTTTATTGGTTGTATTTAATGCATGAGCCACTGTTTACAATCCCTATAGTTGTGTTGGGTCATGGTGTAGGAGGAGATAAGAGCTCATAGAGTTGGGGAGTTATGTATGCCACCCCACGAATGGTATTAAGGAATACAATCCGTCATCCATACAAGTGTAACAAGTAATTAACATGTAAAAGATATCTAGGGAGTAATGAAGTCTAAGTAAACATAATTTCTCCAACCACTGCTCACAACCTTAGTTTAATTTAGCTTAATTTCATTTTTAGTATTTTATTTCAATTATATAATAGCTTTGGGTTAGTTGAATAGCAACTAATTCCGCCTACTCTTCCAAAACCCGAGAATTTACTTGCTTTCATAAAAATATAAAAATACAAAAATAATCATCTTTCACCTCTAGAACTATTAATTAGGTTTTCTAATCCTAGCGACACTATTCCTAAGCTGAACGATCAATCCCCCGGTACTTGTCACTATACTATACTACAACGATCAGGTACACTGCCTGGTGGGGGTTGTAAGCTTCTCGAGATCCCTCGAGAGGTAAAGCAAGGTGTGATTCCCACGCATCAAGTTTTTGGCGCCGCAGCCCGGGGAATAGTTATTGTCTAGGTTAGAATTTCTTTTTATTAGGTCTACTTGCTAGATTCCTTTCTAGTAAGATTTTTATTTTTATTTTTAGGTCTTCTTTAGTCTATCTTATTTCTTCGTGCCTTTGTTCGTAACTCTTTACCATCCGACATCATGGAAGGTGGTAACATCTTTGAACCCATCATCCCACCACAACAAAACCCACCATTAGAACCCCTTAGGCCCCGAACCTTAGGAGAGTATTCCCGACCTAGCCACCAAGGCTACCGAAACACCATTGAGCTCACCGGAGACAATGTGACCCCCTTGCGATCCGACACCATTCGGTTGGTGCAAAGCGGATGTGCATTCCATGGACTTCGTTCCGAAGATCCAAACCAACAACTTAAGGATTTCCTCAAAATCGTAGACTCCATAGACCTAGGTGTTGAAACTAGAGAGACTACCCGTTTACGCCTATTCCAATTCTCTCTACGGGATCAAGCTAGTCAATGGCTTGAGCGTTTACCCGCGGGATCCATCACCAATGGGATGATCTCACCACTCGTTTTCTTGCTCAATTTTTCCCACCGGGGAGAACCACTAAGCTTAGGAATGACATCTTGATGTTCCAACAACGTCAAAATGAATCTCTTTATGAAGCATGGACTCGTTTCAAGGACTTACTCCAAAAAGTCCCTCATCATGGCATAGATCTTTGGCTCCAAGTCCAAAATTTCTATGACCATATCGACATCTCCACGAGGCGAACCATTGACCAATCGGCCGGTGGTAAGCTACGTGATCTTAGTGCGGAACAATCATGGGAACTCATAGAAGATCTTGCTCTCTATGACAATGAAAGTTGGAATGATCCCCGTGATTTGAACAAAACGGTCAAGGCAATATCTTTGCCTTCGAACAATTCAAGCACTCTCGACCGTAGGATCATGGAACTTGAGGACCAAGTCAAGTTTCTCATGAAATCTTACGAAGCTCCGAAGCATTCAAGCCAAGTGAACAAAATCACTTCTTCATGCGAATTATGTAGTGGTCCCCATGACACTCGTGATTGTATGGAACTCCCCGGAACAGCTTTTGCGGACTACGCATCCACGCGTACCGACGAAGCGGAAGATAAGTGGTACACTTTCAAGCCCGATCCAAACACATACGGTGATTCATACAACCCCTCATGGAAAAATCACCCAAACCTTAGGTGGAAACAAAATCAACCCAATTCTTCCAATCCGCCTAATCGTTACCAATCAAACGGTCCACCATCCAACCGTACCTTCAACAACAATCCTTCTAACAACTATGGTAGTACCAACAATCTTGAAGGATTGATGTCGAAATTTATGGCATCTCAAGAAGCCCGCATAATGTAAAGTATTACTGCCTACTGAACCTCTTGACAAGAATAAACACAAATGCTTCAAAGAATAAGCACAAATGCTTCATAGTGGATTATATTCACCCAAGGCCAGGAATATATGGCAATGGTGGGGGCGTCAGCCCGATAGTACTATCAATACCTCTCCCTCGGCTCCATCCAGGAGTTAAACAGTAGTTAAAGAATATAGCGTATAGAACACATTAAGGCACATATCATAATAAAACTACACATCATGTTTAAGAGTATAAAAGTATAGCATAGCATATGAGTAAAATTGTCTTTAGTAAAAGAGAAAGCAAGTAGTTTAAGCATGTATCTCCCCAAAAGAGTTTAAAACAAGTAAATGAGAAAAGTGGGGCTACGAACTCACCTTAAGCTTAAGTGATGTGAAATCAAAGTGGTAGTCGAATCGTGAAAGTCACTAAGAGCAGCCTATAATAGAACGTTGCGACTTAGGTTTGGAGTAACGTCTAAGAATACAAAGAATTGCCTATATATGTCTTGCATAATGTTCATGATGTAGTACTTAGTATATAGTGTAACTCTTTGAATATAAATGGTTTATGAAACATGTATAGGTTGTATATCTCTTACTACCGTTCCGGCCGACATAATTCAGAAGTCATGGAGTAAACGTTCGAGGAGCCAGGACACTTTAATTCGTAAATCCACAACTCATCTCGACGGCTTACTTAATGAACTCCTCACATGAGGCTCCCTACTATTGTAGTATTTGTTAACAAATGTATAAGTTTTGATCCGAAAAGTTACATGTCCGATATTTGAATAAACTTAGGAAAGTCTATTTGTACATGAAGATTGTTATTAGGGTAAGTTTATTATAACTTGTATCTCATGGTTCTTTAGGTGGAGTAGATCCAAATTGTATGTTCAAGTTATCGCCAACTCCTTGTTTCATGTTTTCGCCTAGGTAAGTTTATATGGTCATTTAGTCATGGCTTCGCCGTGACCTTGGTCATTTTTCCATGGTCTTGAGGCTCAAACTTGGCTTTAGCCATGGTTGTGGTCTCGGCTTTAGGTCATTAGACCTCTTGGTCTTAGTAAATCATAACTATAATATAGTGACTTTGGTCTAAAATGGGCTGTTAAGATTTTGAAGAAAATTATCACTCGGAAAGCGTTTTCAGGGCTCGAGCTTCTTTTTTCCTGAACGAAAACGTCGTTCCGGACAACTTTCGTGTTTTAACTTTTTAATGAATCGGAGCAGAAGTGGGACTTTCAAAATCAAAATTTGATCAGAATGCTATTTAGGCAGTTTTGCCGTTTTGGTTTCGCTAGCTTCAAATGGTCATAACTTTTGACTCGGGTACTCGTTTTGGGTGATTCAAATTGCTATGTTTTCCTTGTTAAGTCCTCTTTAACAGTAAGTAAGTGTCAAATATCAAAGTTATACTATTTTAGTCGTGGTTCTCCATAAAAATCACTAGTTTGCTTGTTTACTTGTCATAAGTTAACATATGTATATCAATACTTGTTTTATCCATTTTTAAACATCATGAACACAATAACAAGAACATATATAGCATGAAAGGAACACAAAGAGCATGAAAATGATAATTAAGCAAGGAGTATGTTAGGGTTTGCTTACAACTTGTGAAGAAACTAACTAGAACCAAGATCAAAACCAAGAACCACTACTTAATCTTCCAAACACCTTTCCAACCATAGCCATGCTTCCATACCAAAAACCCTATCTTATAATCCTTTGATAAATACTAATCTAACATAAAAACAACCTTGAGTAAAAATCTTCACTAGGAACACTTGGAAATTTGATGAGTTTTTGTGGTGATTTTATAGAGTTTTATGGTTGAAAGGTGTTAAGGATCAACTAGGAACTATGACTTGAACTTGTGATGGATTGAATGAGCAAGATCAATGATCAAAATGGTGTATTTGGATGGTTTTGGGTCGTTGGTATTGAAGGAGAAAGGAAGAGAATGAGCTCTCTTTTATACTAAAAATGAGGAGGTTACAATGTTGACTTGTCAACACTTGGAGACCAAGTTGGACACATGCATGCAATCTAAGCTTCCTAGCATGAGATCAAGCCACCTATGGGCTGAAATCCCCCCCCCCCCCCCCCTAGGTCTGTTCATGAACTTGGAGAACAAGGTGTGGACTTTTGATGATATTATCCTACTTATGTGACTAGTTTTAACCCCGTAAATTGCTAACCGTAAATGATTAAGCCTCAAAACGTAAAACCGAGTATCCTAAAAATATGAAACTTAAAAGTATTGTTAAACATGTCATGACACTCCATAATAAAATATAAAATGAGTGGTAGGTTCCATTTGGGTGGTAAAACCCTGCTAAAACTGGAAACACGGGTCTAAAACGCGTAATGCGTAAAACGTACGAAAGTTGCGTAAAATTGAGAAAAGTAAAATGTAACTTTTCTAATAGGATAATAATGACTTAAAATGACTTATAATATCTAGGCTGGGCTCAGTCTAGTGTCGGTTGGTGTTAAATGTCTTTTAGACCTAAAACCGCAAGCCTAAAAATCAAGGAATGACTTATAAAATCAAGGAATGATTTTTGGTCAAAGGAGGAGGGAAAAATATGTTGACTTTTTCTAATAAGTTGAAAACTCAAATCGTCTTAGAAACGCGGTGCAGGTATAGGCTAAGGTTACGGCTGAGTAAAAACGCTTAAAACTGAAAATTCCAGTTTTTCACGGCCGAGGTTTATTTTGGTCATGTTTTTCTCAGTCATGATTAATTCTCTAATTAATCATGAGAGTACTAAACATTTTTCTGATACGGGGAAAATTAACGCGACCGAATTTTGTTGTGCGTAGAATTTCTAAATGACGTTTTACCCTAAAACGTATAATTCCGTGTAATTCCTTAATAACTTTCACGAAAATGATCTAACGAATGTCAAACATTTAATTTGCCATGGAAATGATTTATCACTCGAGAATATGAAATAAAAATCAACTTTCGGGAAAATTTCGGTAAAAATGAATAGTAAAAGTGAATAGTAAATTTTCCGGGAATAGAAATAAATCTGAAAATGCGAATTGTTACAGCCCGCTTGTGGGTCCTTCGGCGGCTACGGTGAATACTAGATTCTGAGGCGGTTGGGCGGATTGGGTAAATCTTTCGGTGAGGTGATAGAGGGACACTTCGGTAAGGTGCTGGTGGTGATGCTAGTGGAGGTGATACTATAGGTGATGGTGTTAGTGGCACAGTAGTGGTTTGGCTGTAGAAGATAGTTGGTACTGGTGGTATTACTGGTGGTGCAGGTGGTGATGGCACAACTGATTCAGATGGTATGACAAGAGCTGGTGCTGGTACAGCAGTACTTGCTTCATACGGCTGAAGTTGTCTAATTTGCCTAGATCGGCGAATCGGACCAGATGTTGCCAGAGGAGAAGCCTCTGTGTCAGATGCTGGCAGAAATTGCTGGCTTTGCATGTATTTGTCGGTAGCAGGAGACATAGGCATAGGTGAGGTAGCATAGTGATTTGCCTTGAACTAGTTATCTTTTATTTCTCAACCACTTGTGAATGGTCAATAGTAAAGTCAAACTAATCAAAGGCAAATGCTTCCGTGAAATACAGTGTTTTCCCGGGTCGTAATGTCCCAACGAGGTGTGCGATGTTTTATTATAAACGAATCTGTGATCGAGTGAATCTGAACAGGGAATGGTATAAAAGTGTGTGTGTGTGATTTAAACTAGGGTTTTATAACTTAAAATAACTATGGAAAGCTAATGGAATGATTACGTGAAAGCTAGGTATTAAAAACGTTTAAAACGTACACCAAATTAAAATCAGACGCGATTGCGTATTGAGAAAAAGGTGAGTTTTAAGGAAAAATAAACTACAAGGGTTTAAAAATGAAAATTCTATAAACTTAAACTTAAAATAAAATTAAATTAAAAAGAAAACTATTTTTTAGATTATTATACTATTTATTATTAATTATTTAATTAAAAACTATTTAACTATTTAATTAAAACTAACTTAATTAAAACTAAAAATTATAAATACTACAAATTAAACTAAAAATTTATAAAAATAATTTCTAAACTTAAAAATGAACTTGAAGAAAGTATAAAAAATAAAAATAAATGTTTTTGTCTTTTTATAGATTTTCTATTAATTAAAAACTATTTATATTATTTATACTAGTTAAACTATTTTAAATTACAAATAATACTAAATCAACTTAGAAAATTATGGAAAAATTTATAATTCTAATTAACCATCACAGGAATCCTAAAAAAATTATAAAAACTTTATTTTATATATTTTTAAACTAGTTTACTAATTATTATTCTAATTATTAAATAATTACCAATTAAACTATTTAAATTAAAAAAACTATTAAATGAATAGTAAAAATTCTAGAAAAATTACTAAAATTATATTATGACTTATAAAAGCTAGGAAAAATATAAAAACTAGGTGTTGCTATATAAAAATTAATTATGCTATTTTTAACTTATTTAATAATTAATTATTAATTAAACTAATATTAATTATAATAAATGCTAAATGATAATATAAAAATCTAAGAAAATTATTAAAAATACTTTAACCTAAAAGGAAATTATTAAAAATATAAAATTACAAATTACTTAATAAAAATCTAAAAATGAAAATTAAAATTAAATTAAATTAAATAGAAACTATCACTTATTTTTATGTTGTCTTTTCCGGATTTTTCTTTTACAAAACTATATTATATATAAAAATAAGCAACTTTTGTAAAAACAACTAATTTACAACTTAATAATAAGCACTGTGGAAGCTTATTGCTACCACAATTGACTTTGGTTGACTGAAATGGAAAATAAGCTCAATTGAGCTTATGTGGGACCCACCTTGGTATATTCTGGTTCAAATAAGTTAGTTGGACTAGTCTAAGCTTAATTTGGCCAAATAAGCTGAGTAGATAAGCTGATAAGCCAGATTAAGCTAATCCAAAAACTAATTATAGCACAGAATGGGGACAAACTTGATGGGCTTATTTAGGTGGGGTCCACAGTGATTCAAGTCAAACAAATGGTCAATCTTGATAGCCTACTAGGAGGGGGATTCAAAGATGCAAATTTTGATAGGTGGGGCCCACTGAGATGGCCACAAATCACCACCAAAGTGGTGGTGATGGCCTGAGCTGCTGGTGCAGGGGAAGAAGTCTTCCCTGCAGTTGTGTTTTAGCACAAGTGGGGCCCAGCAGAAAATTCACAAAAATATAAGCTGAGTGGAAACTTAAACTAGAGCTGGTAGACAATAATGGAAACAAATTTCAAGACCTCAAACCTACTCCTAAATTCTAAACAAATCTGGGAGTTTTGGGAAAAAACTGAGCTGAGCAAGTTTTGACTTTTAATGAATCTTGATATGTTGACTTTATTGAACTTTGATCCTTCCACACTAACTGAGAATGATGTTTTATGCTAAAATAAGATTATAGGGTACTAGTATAACAACTATTGAATGGAATTATGGATTTGTAGATCATAAATCCCTAACAGTTAACTGTTAGGGAACTTAGATGTGGATTTTGACTTTCTTGCTAATAGTAACTGATTTTTATGACTAATCTATGATATTAGGACCTAAGCAAACATGTCTGAGTTGATTTCAACTTTTGAAAGTCATACATACACTGAGTAACATAGATATCCAAACACCCCTTAAAAACTGGTTTTACACTAAAACTTTTGATTTCTAAACTATAACTACTGATTTTATGACTAAAATAGATTAAGTAGATGACAATTACACTATTGAAAGTAAAATCATATTAAATAAACAATAAAAACTAGATAAGCTAAAAATTGAGATTTAGCTTACAATGGTTGATAAGCTGAGAGATGAATGAACCAGTGAACCAACTCATAACCTAGTATCCCCCATAGGATTCTAAACCATGAACAATCCAAATGACACCCTGCTCATTCCTTCTTCATTGATTTCCACAAATTTTTGATTTAATTTCTATTTTATTGATTTTTTCTTGGATTTTTGAGTTTATACCCTAAATGGATTCTGAGGATGTCTAAAAGCTTTTGTAAACTTTGTCAGAGCTTATATTAGCTTATGAGATCATATAACAACAACAACTAACAACATACAACAACTTGAGATTTTTGAAATTTTAAGAAATTCATAAACTGAAAACTGAGCTGAAACTTGAAATTAACTTGATTTAAAGATAGAAATACATTAAATTAACTGGTACAAGCTTGTTTTAATTGAAATTACAACTAGAATTAAAGATTACACTACCTACGATTAAGCTATTCTAAAACTAAACTAATAATTCTAATCTTCTGCATCTTTTCTTCTTTATAGAGTTTTCTGAGGTTAGTGGGACCCACCAAGACCTTTCCCACCATATCAGAGCCATTGATTTAGTCAAATGAATCCACACCATTCAAACTTGCTTTTTCGCGCCAAAAAGTCCCACACGTTAACGTGGGTAGCTATGGGTTGCGTGTGAGGGATTTATGGGTTTGGAGGGATGTGTGAGGTGGAGGAGAGGGGTTAGGACAGGTGGTGGTGAGCTGGTATTGAAACCAAATGAGGTGGTGGTGGTATGGTTTTGGGAGGGAAAGGCGAAGCTGGGGTGGTTTTGTGGGTTTGACCGAGGGTGTTGACCCTGGTAATATTATAAGTGGGGTGTGGGCTGGATTCACTTGGGCCAGAATAAAGAGAGGGAGTGGGCTGGGGATGGAGTTGGGTTTGGTTTATTTTTGGGTTTAGTAAATATAGGGTCCGGTTTGGTTTAAGTGTAATAAATCACAAGGACCTAAAATGTAATTAATTGAAAGATGAAGGGCTGGGTTTGGGATTTATTCAAAGGTTATCACAAGGACCAAACTTGACAAGGTTGAATAGTACAAGGGTATATTTGATATTTTTCACTTTTGAAATACCCGGGGGACTATTTTTGCCAATTCACCAAACTTCAGGGACTAATTTGTAATTCCTTCAAACTTAACACCAAGGACCATTCCTGCAAAAGATTATTAGTACAAGGACCAAAATTGCTTTTCTCAAAGTTTTTACATCCCAAGGACCATTTCTGTCAATTTCCAAAGTACAGGGACTAAACTTGTAATTTTGTGAAACTTTGCACCAAAGGACTAAATATGTAACTTTATGATTAAAAAGGACCTTTGATGACTTTTTCATGTTTTTAGAATAACCAGGGACTAGTTTTGCCAATTTATGAAACTTGAGGGACTGAAACTGCCAATTATGCAAACTTTGTACATTTTTCATCTGTTTTTGCATATTTTGTATTTTGAAACATATAAAACACACCTCTAAGATATTTTAAGTATTTTGATACATATTTGAGTGTTTTTGGATGTTTTGGCAGTTCAGATTAGTATAAAATGATGAGTATTTAGACACTCATCAATCCCCCACACTAAACTATTGCTAGTCCCTAGCAATCTATTGAGAAAAACTTAATGGATTTGAAAAACTCTTTACCAAAAGCCATCACTTCTGGAGTAGCCAGGTGTAAGAACTGTGGCACACCTGATAACCGTGTGATTTTGAGCAAATCACCAGCTGTCAACGGATTTGATTAGTCTTTACCAAAAGCCGTTTGCTTCTGGACTAGCCAACTCTTGATGGAATAGTCAACATCTTGGTGAGCTGATTACCAATTATGGTTTTTCCACGGCCTTTACCACAAGCCATAATCTTGCGGGCTAGCCAACTCATTAGCTTTTGAGGATAATGGGGAGTTGAGGAACCATACAATTTTTGGCAAATTGCAAGCCATAAACGGGTTTGAGTTATCTTTACCAAGAACCGTTTGCTCCTGGATTAGCCAATCCTGTTGTGGGTTAGACATGGAGGATTGATACCATTTATTGCGTTCTAATTGAGAAAAAATTTTAAAATTTTGGCTAAAATGGGGGTTCTTGATGGAACATGTGTTTAAATTCGTTAGAATAACGAATCTCCCCCCACACTTAGAACTGAATATTGTCCTCAATATTCAAAGTACCGGGTGTTAAACCGAACTTAGAACGTAAGAAGGAAATATTACATAGCCTTTATTTAAGATGTATATACATACAATTATTTTTTTAGATAAAACTTCTTAAATAGAAGCTATTACTATATGTACTTTTTTTTTCTTTTTTTTCTTTTTTTTTTTTTTTTTTTGAGAATATATATATATATATATATATATATATATATATATATATATATATATATATATATATATATATATATATATATATATATATATATATATATATATATATATATATATAACATGTGGGGCATTTCCCCCACACTAGGGTTGTACACACGGGTGAAAACCCATGTTTTTGCTAATGTTTTTGATTCCCGAGTCACTAGATTGACTCGACCCCGTATTTCATTCCTTTTCTCCCAAAATGTCAGGTTTATCACGCAAGCTAACCGCTTGTGAACGGTTAACTGTAATAAAGAGGTCCTGAACAGACCTTGAGAAAAAGCAATTTAAAAATCTATGGGGAAGTAAGTGGAAGAGACAATTTCAATCGGACTTTCATTCAAGATGTTCGGATAAACATTTGAAGCACGTGAAAGTTCCACACCGATGAGATAATTACCCGGCTCATAATTTATAAATGAGAATGCCGGGGTCAAAGATAATGTCTTCACTCCCGAAAGAGTGAAGAACAGGATAAGGAACAGAATATATGAAGAAAAGGAAGAAAGTCATGATGAAAATCATAACTAACTCCTCATCTTCAATAGGAGAATTCATTGTTTCATGAATCTCTTCTTTTAAGCTCGTTTGATCAAGACATATTATGGGTATGTCTAGATCAAAATAGAAAGTATCATACTCCGGTGGAGATATGATATTGGTGAGTTCACAGGAGAACTCCTCAAAGGTGAATGATTCGTATTCGGGATTGATTTGAGTGAGTTCATTGGGGAACTCCTCAAAAGTAAATGATTCATAAACGGGAAGAGAATTATAAGAATGAGAAGTGGTGATACCACTTATCTTCTCTTCTGTTTGATCAAAATGGAACGTTTGCAATTCCGGAATAGAATCATTGATCAAAATCTCACTATCCTTGACAGGGATAGGAGATGAAATAGGCTTTTCATTAAAAGCCTCGATTCTAGAAATGAGAAGATTAGCATTTAATAATGTAAGACGAAGAGCTTCGTCTTGGATTATTTCTTCATCATTCTCTTCTTCTGAGTTGACAAGCTCAGAAGGTAATTCCCCCATATAACTTATGTCTCCACAAGATAAAGAATAGTTCTCATAAGAATCAGAGAACATCTCAATATGATCATTTGGAAAGACAAGAGGGGGAGGAATATCACACACATGATCAAGAATTCCATGTGACTCACTTGGGATTGGGACAAGGTTCTCAACACTAGACTTTATGAATTCGTCCGATTCCTTTATAGGAACAGTGTCAAGATGCTCGTCCCCCATGTTCAGAGAGTGAGTGGGAACCTCGGGTGTGATAACATCATACTCAGGGAAATGAGAAGGACTAGCAGTGATGGATTCTACAAGTTCCATTATTTCTACTGCTGGTGATTCAGTTATATTCTTTTCTCCCTGTATATCCATGGAAGGAGTCTCAACTGATGAACTTGATGAGGTATCATCACTTTCATCATCCTCATCGAGAAAAACAGCATTTTGAAATTTGGTACGTGTTATAGCTGCTTGTTCTAAGACTAGTAATTCTTCCATGCTTCTTTCGTCTCTAGCAGCATATTTTTCAGCAAGTAATTCCGTGATAGATTTATCACGAGAATATTGAGTGAATGGAGACTGTGGGGGTGTGGATGTGTCAAAACCGGAAGGTTGACATTGATCATCATTATGAGGACCCCCACAATATACACAAGAAGAACTTGGTGCATTGTGAGACGACATATTAGCCAACTCCTCTTTAAGATCTTTGAGTTTCTCAAGAACCTCTATATAAGGGTCTTGCTGGATGTGAGGAGTAGCTTGAATTATTTGGCACTGTGGAGGTGGGTCTTGAAACGAATAGTCATAATTGTTATAAGGAAATGGATTCCTTGTTTGACAATCAGAGCTAAAGTGTGTACCTCCACAGTACTCACAACAGTTGAACTGATGTGGCTGTGAGTCGTATGGGTTTGAGTCATAATTGTTATTAGGAACATGTTCATAGACAAACTGATTCCTAGTTTGACAATCAGAACTGTAGTGTGAACCACCACAATACTCACAACAGTTAAACTGTTGAGTCTGGTTGGGTGTATTTTGATACGAAGCATCATTGAGATTTGGATAATATGATTCTTGCTCGTATGAATGTGATGGGTAGTTGGAAAAATTTGAGGAGTCGTTGAATGAGTTTTGATTAGGATCATAAGCAAATGAATTACTCGATCCACAAAACAAACAACTCCCGTTTTGAATATCATTACCACATTGCACACATGTACACCAACGACATGGAAAACCGAAAAGCGGCTCACCACAACCGACACAAGGAACAAAATCTGGAGGTGGGACAAGTGGTGTGCTCTTAGAGCTAGGAATTTCCACCACTTCCGTTATAGTCTCGGGTTTTGGTTCTTGATAAACGTGAAGGTTGGGTAAGTCGTTCTTTTCAGTCACTGCTCTAAGCTCTGTACGTTTGCTTGACAAACTTTTAACCGTAAACCGTGAAAGATCAGGATTGATTTTTGAAGGTTTAGGAGCATTTGTGAGCTCAGGTTTTTGGACAACCGTGGTTTGGACGTATTTAGCACCTCCATCGTCAGAGGAAAGTACAAGGTCCTTTGTCACCTCGGTTTCATGATCTCTTTCCCTCACCGGAGAGGGAATAGGAATCGAAGGTCCATCATAATCAACATGACATCTCGACATTTTTGACAAGGCCATAAGTTTTTCAACTTTGCTTTTACAGGCCCTTTGTTTAAAAAAATCGTCATCGAGAGATGCCATTAGAATCAATTATGGGATAAGTGGAAGAATGTAGAATCAAAGGGTTTTGGGGATGAGAAATGAAGAATCAAATAGGTAGGGGTGTAAAGGTGAATATTTTTGTGTTTTGTTTTATAAAAATATGGATAAAATATGGTAAATATACAATGGATGTATATCCAGAATCACTAATACGCAAAATCGTTTAAAATAAGCGCACAACTTCCCCGGCAGCGGCGCCAAATTTTGATTCGCCTTGAACTAGTTATCTTTTATTTCTCAACCACTTGTGAATGGTCAATAGTAAAGTCAAACTAATCAAAGGCAAATGCTTCCGTGAAATACAGTGTTTTCCCGGGTCGTAATGTCCCAACGAGGTGTGCGATGTTTTATTATAAATGAATCTGTGATCGAGTGAATCTGAACAGGGAATGGTATAAAAGTGTGTGTGTGTGATTTAAACTAGGGTTTTGATGAGTTCATAAAAACTCATCATTTCTGTTCCATTTAGAATACGAAAACAGTTAAAAACACACAGAAATACCACATAATACTATAAATATCTTTGAAATGTGTTTTTATATGTTTCAGGTGCAAAAGGATTGAAAACAGATGAAAAACATGCAAAGTTTGCACAATTGGCAGAATCAGTCCCTGAACTTTCAAGAAATGTCAGAAATGGTCCCTGGGAAAGTTATTTTGAAGAAAAGTCAACAAAAGTCCCCCAGGAATCATGAAATAACAAATTTTACCCTTGAAAGTTCAAAATTGCACAAATGGCAAAACAGGTCCCCCAAGTTTCAAAACTTGACAGTTTTAGTCCCTGGAAGTTTAATTTGGAAGCAAAAGTCAAAAATGGTCCTTGGGAATTCACAAGTTATCAAATTTGACCTTTGGATAAAAAGTTTGAGGAAATTACAGTTTTGGTCCCTGAAGTTTCAAAAATGACAAAAACAGTCCCTGGGCATTTTAATTTGGAAAAACTTACATTTAAGGCCCTTGTACTATTAATTCTTATAAATCAAGTCATTTTTTTTATAACTTTTGGAAATTTACATTTTTTACCCTTGAACTTTATAAAATTGACAAAAATGGTCCCCGGTTGTTTTTATTTTGGAAAATATCAAAAAGGTCCCTATATTATTACAACATGACAAAAATAGTACCTTTTGATAAAATTGGAAAAGTTACAGGTTTAGTCCCTCGGATTTCAGAAATTACATGAAAGGTCCTTGTGATAATTATATAAACCAAATGGGCCCTTTTATATTAAAATCCAATTCCAAGTCCAAAAACAAACAAACCATTAAACTGATCCATATTCCCAGGCCCAAACACCTAAGCCCAAATCCACTTCAACCTTATTAATAAAACGGGGTCAAAACCTTTGACCCGCGTTGACCCTCCTTCAACCTCCAGCTCTCACCTGCTTCCCTGCTACTCTCCTCCATCCTCCACCTCCACCTTACACCATCACCACCTCACTTGCCCTCTGTCACTCCCACAACAAAACCCACCCTTGGGTTTACCTCAGGAGAGGACACCTTGCACACCTACACCCTGCCACCACCCCTCTACCCTGCAAACTCAATTCAACACTCCAACTCCATACCCCCAGCCCACCAGCTCACCTACATGTCACCTCCACCTCCAAATCCACCAATAAACCCTTCACAGCTTCCAATTGCTTTAAATATGTTTTCCCGCCAAATTCAATTGAAGGCCAGGATCACTTCAAACTCATCCAATGGTGGTGGGAAAGTCTTATGGGACCCACAAGACATGTTTGGAAGGCTATAAATAGAAGGGGATGCAGAAGAGAAGAGGAATGAGATTAATTAGTTTAGGAGTAGTGTAAATTAGCCGTAGGTAGTGTAATCTTTAATTTAAGTTGTAATTTAAATCAAATTAGCTTGTACTCAGTTCAATTCATGTACCTTGATCTTTAATTTAAGTCAATTTCAAGTTTTCAGTTGATTCTCAGTTTATGCATTTTCATTAAATTCTCAAAAATCTCAATAAAGTTCTAGTGTTGTTTGTAGTTGGTTATAAGGATTCAAATAGTTCATATAAGCTCTGACAAAGCTTTTATAAGCTTTGGGAAACCTTAAATTCAAGTTTAGTTTATAATTCCAAAAATACAAAAAAATACAAGAAAATAAAAAATAAATAAAAAAATTAGTATAATTGGAAGGAGAAGCTGGAGCTTGATGGAAGTGGATGGTATTAGTTGCCTATGGAGGCTGTAGTTTGGGTTGTTGTACTTATTCTTGGTTTGAAATTCACATTATCCCACTGTAAGCAATTTTCTAAGTCTCTTTGAGTTTACTGTAGTATAGTTATAATAGCTTATCTATGTTCTTGTATGCTTATTTAGTACATGTAAGTTTAGTTAATACTTAATTTCAATTGTTTGTTCATTAAACATCATGACTGTCTTTTCTTAGTTAATTGACAAAAATTGCATAAGTGTGGTATACCCTTGTTATGCTATTGTTGTTTGTAGTTTTGTGCTTTAAAAAGGTTATTATATCATTCTCAGTCATTGTGAATCAGTAACATGGTATAAAACAGTTAGTAGCTTTGAAAATCTTCAATTTCAGTTTTTAAGGGAGTGTTTGGATGTGCAAGTTTGATCATGTTTAGGTCTGTTATAGTTGTCATGTCTGGTTTACACAAGTTTCTTTAGGTCTAAATAGGTTTAATAAGTTATAAACTTGGAACCTTAATAGCTAAAAGTCAAAAATTCCATCCAAAACCCATAACAGTCCACTATGGATCAGTTGGCATCTCATTTTCACCCATTTGGTTCAAAATTGATGCATCAACCTTAATTTGGTCTCATGACAGTTCATTATAACATATTATATTAGTTTAGAGCAACCAAAGTTCAAGAAAGTCAACTGAGCAAGTTTTTGTTCAAAAGTCAATTTGCCCATTTTCAGATTTTTGCAAAAGTTCAAGGAATATTAGTTAATTTTGTGGGTATCTTCATGGCATGAAACTTGTTCTCTACCAGCTAGTCTTTGATTTTCTTGCATCATTACATTTTTAGAATTTTTCTTGTGGGCCCCACAAAGCCACAAAGTGACTTGCAGGGCTGCACCACTGCTCTGTCTCAGCACCACCACCACCACCACCACTTGGTGGTGGTTTTCTGAGCAATCCAGTGGGCCCCAGGCCATGAAACTTGTTCCTTTCTTTCCCCCTCCTAGTAGGGATCAACTATTGACCCTTACTTTGACCTTGGAAGCCCTGGGTCCCACCTAGATTGGCCCCCAAAGTCTGTCCCTAAACCTGTGACAGAATCAAATAAGCAACAAGCTTATTTGTGAGTTTTGGCTTATTCAAGCTACCTTATTGATTAAATCTTGCTTAATATAGTTCATGTAACTCAGGGGAACTAAATTTTACCATAGTGGGTCCCACACAAGCTCAGTAGAGCTTATTTGCTTGATTGGTCAAACTTTGGTCAACTGTCATGGTTGTTAGCTTATACAGTGCTTATTATTAATTTGTAAAATATTTGTTTTCACAAAAGTTAGTTATATTTAGGTATAATATAGTTTGGAAAAAGAAAAATCAAGAAAAGATAATATATTAGTAAGTGATAGTTTCTATTTAATTTAATTTAATTTTAAATTTCATTTTTACATTTTTATTAAGTAAGTTGTGTTTTTATATTTTTATTAATTTCATGTTAGGTTAAAGTAATTATAATAATTTTCTCAGATTTTAATTCTGTCTTTTAGTATTAATTAGAATTAAAAATAGTTTTATTAGTAATTAATCAATAAATAAGTTTTAATTAGCATAATTAGTTTTTATATAGTAACACCTATATTTTATATTTTTCCTAGCTGTTATAAGTCATAATATAAATTTAGAAATTTTCTTGTGATTTATACTGTTCATTTAATAGTTTTCATAATTTAAATAGTTTAATTAGATATTAATTAATAAATAGAATAATAATTAGTTAACTAGTTTAAAAATATATAAAATAAAGTTTTTATAATTTTTTAAGATTCCCATGATGGTTAATTAGATATATAAAATTTTTCATAATTTTCTAAGTTAGTTTAATATTATTTGTAATTTAAAATAGTTTAATTAGTTTAATTATTATAAATAGTTTTTAATTAAAAGAAAATTCATAAAAAGACAAAAAGATTTATTTTTATTTTTTATACTTTCTTCAAGTTCATTTTTAAGTTTAGAAAATATTTTTATAAATTTTTAGTTTAATTTGTAATGTTTATTATTTTTAGTTTTATTTAAGTTAATTTTAATTAAATAGTTAAATAGTTTTTATTTAAATAATTAATAATAAATAATAAAATAATCTAAAAAATAGTTTTCTTTTTAATTTAATTTTATTTTAAGTTTAAGTTTATAGAATTTTCAATTTTAACCCCTGTAGTTTATTCTTTCTTAAAACTCACCTTTTTCTCAGTACGCAGTCGCGTCTGATTTTTAATTTTGTTTACGTTTATACGTTTTATATATCTAGGTTTCACGTAACTGTTTATATAGCTTATTTAAGCTATTTTATTTTATAAAACCCTAGTGTAATCATTCACACACACTTTTATCCTTTCCTGTTCAAAACCACTCGATCACGAATTCGTTTTATTACAGATTTCACGCCTCGTTGGGAAATACGACCCGAGGATACATTGTACTCCACGGAGCATTAGTCTAAGCTGTTTTTGAGTTATTAACTTTGGTTAATAATAATCTGACGGTTCAGCATTGATCAGGTTTTATAACTTAAAATAACTATGGAAAGCTAATGGAATGATTACGTGAAAGCTAGGTATTAAAAACGTTTAAAACGTACACCAAATTAAAATCAGACGCGATTGCGTACTGAGAAAAAGGTGAGTTTTAAGGAAAAATAAACTACAAGGGTTTAAAAATGAAAATTCTATAAACTAAAACTTAAAATAAAATTAAATTAAAAAGAAAACTATTTTTTAGATTATTATACTATTTATTATTAATTATTTAATTAAAAACTATTTAACTATTTAATTAAAACTAACTTAATTAAAACTAAAAATTATAAATACTACAAATTAAACTAAAAATTTATAAAAATAATTTCTAAACTTAAAAATGAACTTGAAGAAAGTATAAAAAATAAAAATAAATGTTTTTGTCTTACTATAGATTTTCTATTAATTAAAAACTATTTATATTATTTATACTAGTTAAACTATTTTAAATTACAAATAATACTAAATCAACTTAGAAAATTATGGAAAAATTTATAAATCTAATTAACCATCACAGGAATCCTAAAAAAATTATAAAAACTTTATTTTATATATTTTTAAACTAGTTTACTAATTATTATTCTAATTATTAAATAATTACCAATTAAACTATTTAAATTATAAAAACTATTAAATGAACAGTAAAAATTCTAGAAAAATTACTAAAATTATATTATGACTTATAACAGCTAGGAAAAATATAAAAACTAGGTGTTGCTATATAAAAATTAATTATGCTATTTTTAACTTAATTATTAATTAATTATTAATTAAACTAATATTAATTATAATAAATACTAAATGATAATATAAAAATCTAAGAAAATTATTAAAAATAATTTAACCTAAAAGGAAATTATTAAAAATATAAAATTACAAATTACTTAATAAAAATCTAAAAATGAAAATTAAAATTAAATTAAATTAAATAGAAACTATCACTTATTTTTATGTTGTCTTTTCTGGATTTTTCTTTTACAAAACTATATTATATATAAAAATAAGCAACTTTTGTAAAAACAACGAATTTATAACTTAATAATAAGCACTGTGGAAGCTTATTGCTACCACAGTTGACTTTGGTTGACTGAAATGGAAAATAAGCTCAATTGAGCTTATGTGGGACCCACCTTGGTATATTCTGGTTCTAATAAGTTAGTTGGACTAGTCTAAGCTTAATTTGGCCAAATAAGCTCAGTAGATAAGCTGATAAGCCAGATTAAGCTAATCCAAAAACTAATTATAGCACAGAATAGGGACAAACTTGATGGGCTTATTTAGGTGGGGTCCACAGTGATTCAAGTCAAACAAATCTTCAATCTTGATAGCCTACTAGGAGGGGGATTCAAAGATGCAAATTTTGATAGGTGGGGCCCACTGAGATGGCCACAAATCACCACCAAAGTGGTGGTGATGGCCTGAGCTGCTGGTGCAGGGGAAGAAGTCTTCCCTGCAGTTGTGTTTTAGCACAAGTGGGGCCCAGCAGAAAATTCACAAAAATATAAGCTGAGTGGAAACTTAAACTAGAGCTGGTAGACAACAATGGAAACAAATTTCAAGACCTCAAACCTACTCCTAAATTCTAAACAAATCTGGGAGTTTTGGGAAAAAACTGAGCTGAGCAAGTTTTGACTTTTAATGAAACTTGATATGTTGACTTTATTGAACTTTGATCCTTCCACACTAACTGAGAATGATGTTTTATGCTAAAATAAGATTATAGGGTACTAGTATAACAACTATTGAATGGAATTATGGATTTGTAGATCATAAATCCCTAACAGTTAACTGTTAGGGAACTTAGATGTGGATTTTGACTTTCTTGCTAATAGTAACTGATTTTTATGACTAATCTATGATATTAGGACCTAAGCAAACATGTCTGAGTTGATTTCAACTTTTGAAAGTCATACATACACTGAGTAACATAGATATCCAAACACCCCTTAAAAACTGGTTTTACACTAAAACTTTTGATTTCTAAACTATAACTACTGATTTTATGACTAAAATAGATTAAGTAGATGACAATTACACTATTGAAAGTAAAATCATATTAAATAAACAATAAAAACTAGATAAGCTAAAAATTGAGATTTAGCTTACAATGGTTGATAAGCTGAGAGATGAATGAACCAGTGAACCAACTCATAACCTAGTATCCCCCATAGGATTCTAAACCATGAACAATCCAAATGACACCCTGCTCATTCCTTCTTCATTGATTTCCACAAATTTTTGATTTAATTTCTATTTTATTGATTTTTTCTTAGATTTTTGAGTTTATACCCTAAATGGATTCTGAGGATGTCTAAAAGCTTTTGTAAACTTTGTCAGAGCTTATATTAGCTTATGAGATCATATAACAACAACAACTAACAACATACAACAACTTGAGATTTTTGAAATTTTAAGAAATTCATAAACTGAAAACTGAGCTGAAACTTGAAATTAACTTAATTTAAAGATAGAAATACATTAAATTAACTGGTACAAGCTTGTTTTAATTGAAATTACAACTAGAATTAAAGATTACACTACCTACGATTAAGCTATTCTAAAACTAAACTAATAATTCTAATCTTCTGCATCTTTTCTTCTTTATAGAGTTTTCTGAGGTTAGTGGGACCCACCAAGACCTTTCCCACCATATCAGAGCCATTGATTTAGTCAAATGAATCCACACCATTCAAACTTGCTTTTTCGCGCCAAAAAGTCCCACACGTTAACGTGGGTAGCTATGGGTTGCGTGTGAGGGATTTATGGGTTTGGAGGGATGTGTGAGGTGGAGGAGAGGGGTTAGGACAGGTGGTGGTGAGCTGGTATTGAAACCAGATGAGGTGGTGGTGGTATGGTTTTGGGAGGGAAAGGCGAAGCTGGGGTGGTTTTGTGGGTTTGACCGAGGGTGTTGACCCTGGTAATATTATAAGTGGGGTGTGGGCTGGATTCACTTGGGCCAGAATAAAGAGAGGGAGTGGGCTGGGGATGGAGTTGGGTTTGGTTTATTTTTGGGTTTAGTAAATATAGGGTCCGGTTTGGTTTAAGTGTAATAAATCACAAGGACCTAAAATGTAATTAATTGAAAGATGAAGGGCTGGGTTTGGGATTTATTCAAAGGTTATCACAAGGATCAAACTTGACAAGGTTGAATAGTACAAGGGTATATTTGATATTTTTCACTTTTGAAATACCCGGGGGACTATTTTTGCCAATTTACCAAACTTCAGGGACTAATTTGTAATTCCTTCAAACTTAACACCAAGGACCATTCCTGCAAAAGATTATTAGTACAAGGACCAAAATTGCTTTTCTCAAAGTTTTTACATCCCAAGGACCATTTCTGTCAATTTCCAAAGTACAGGGACTAAACTTGTAATTTTGTGAAACTTTGCACCAAAGGACTAAATAGGTAACTTTATGATTAAAAAGGACCTTTGATGACTTTTTCATGTTTTTAGAATAACCAGGGACTAGTTTTGCCAATTTATGAAACTTGAGGGACTGAAACTGCCAATTATGCAAACTTTGTACGTTTTTCATCTGTTTTTGCATATTTTGTATTTTGAAACATATAAAACACACCTCTAAGATATTTTAAGTATTTTGATACATATTTGAGTGTTTTTGGATGTTTTGGCAGTTCAGATTATTATAAAATGATGAGTATTTAGACACTCATCACATAGGCTGAAGTAACATCTTCAGTTCCTGAGTTTGAGGACAAGCTGATAGGGTGGGTGTTCGAAGACATGATACTGTAATAAATTTCCCGATTAGTAAATGTAAGCATAATTATAACCGATTCAAAAATGCTATAAAGGTAAATAATACTTTTTACCAATTACTGGGATGCGTAGGCACGAAGGGCGTAGGATGGTATTTTATGAAATTTTTTGTCCCGTTTAAAGTGTAGTTATAGTCCAATGTTCCAAAAACACTTGGTTCGCTATAACCGTGGCTCTGATGCCAATCTATAACACCCCCAAAATCGATCAATACAGCGGAAGACTTAAAATGTCAGCGAAAGACTTTTGGGGTATTATATTGTGGATCTTTCATCACAATTATAGAAAACGATTCAAGTGATCGTTTTAAGTTTTATTTAAAATACCAAATATTCATAATTCCAAGAGAATTCGTTATTCGACAACAAGTTTTATTTAAAGAAAAATAAACGTTTCTTTATTTGCCCACTTCGTGCCGTTGCCATCCATTCCTTTTAGTTACCTGAGATAAACATGCTAAAAGTCAACAAAAGTTGAGTGAAATTCATAGGTTTATATTTAAGAGTTTGAACACAAGAGATAGATGTTTATTGTAATATCGATACAAATAAACAAGTTAGAAATCACATTCATTATTGCATTAAGCTCATGACACTCAACGATTCAACAGACATCAGTATTTTCATAATAATGATGTAAAATATATAGCCCCCAAGATAGGTATTTGCCAGTAACCTATTATATTCAAATAACGTGCATTTGGTGACTTTCCTCTAGCAACCAAATGGGGATTGTCAATCCCTAATAGATCTATTCACAATTATTTACATTCACCTTTCAAGTGATTAAGGTTCATGATCGAGAGACTTTTGGCAATAGCTACTTAAGCAATAATAAGATCAGGAAAAGACTTGTGTTCGGTTTTTGAGCATGTATCCCCCCCACAGAAATCAGTTAAGTGTGGGCTATGAACTCACCTTAGTAGGATAGTAGAACAATTGTAATCTCAACGATGCAAGGCAACGGCTTCACACACAACCTAAAAGATATGGCACGTTTCAGTTCTTAAGTTTCGCTTTATTGCGAACGTTTATTATTAATTATAAGAAATCGATAAAGTGCATACGTGATGTGTTACGTTGTATAAAATAAATAATGGTGTTAGGTCACCATTTAGTAAACACAAGTATGATTGATAAAGAAATAAGATGAGAAAAGAGTTTGGTTGATTATGAGACAATATGAAAGATAAAAGTGCAAGAGTTTCTTTAAGATAATCAAATAACCAACAATAGAAATGATAACATAAGGTTTCTATTTATAAGGGAGGAGTTAGGGCAACACTCCCTTCCTCCCTTATCCTTTCAATTCGTGGGCTTTAAGGCCTCTTGGGCTTTTACATGTTGCCCATTAACTAAAACAATAATAAGAAATAATACTTAAGCAACCTATTACAAAATGTAATGACCGAGACTTGACTGAATACTAAAGTATGATCCCAACAATCTCCCCCTAAGGGTCGGTCATCACTGTTGCTTGACGTCTTCATCTTTGTCGTTGACTTGTGACATGTGAAACTCTAGACGTCTTCAAAATGAATGAATGATAGTGAAAGTACTTTGCTCTTTGTCTTTGTTCTTTGGTGATGATGCAGTGATTAGGTTATGAAGTTGTCTGCTGTTCGTCACTCCTGCGTCTGTGGTGGTTGTCCGCCATTCCAACATACTCGTACATCTTTAGACTTTAGACTTTAACGTACAAGAAGTTCCTTTTCATGCATTGGGATCTTTGTCATTATACTTTGTAGATTCTGCTTATTGCTGTAGAATCTTTCTTTGAACTTTGTGTTGCTAAGATCTTTGGGGGAGCTTTCTTTTACTTTAAGATGTATGTATGAGCATGCTGGAATCTACCATCATGGAGGTGAGGTACCTGCGAGTAAACAGTTAGCAATAAAACAACCGGTACTTACGGATAAGGAATTAGAGCTCATCAACAGCATAGTGTGAAGACTCCTTCTAATCCTTATCCAGGCCGTTCCCATATCAGATACTCCCGAGGGAGCTTACTAGACCTACTAAGTAGCTCAATGACTGGGTGAGTCGCTGGGGATCACTCCACGACTGTAGAGCGAGATGGAACCACCGCAAACACTAAGCGTAACCCTTGCGGGGTTACCGAAGTGACCTGCTGTCAGGGCTGTTTGATGTTGACCCTGGCAGGATTTCCGTTCAATCATTGAGAAATACCTAAGTAATCCTCTCATAAACGTTCTCGGCAGATTGCTAAGATCTGCAAAGGACTCGATAGTTTACAACTGATGCCCATTGATGTAGAACACCAGTTGTAGAAATACTAAGTGTTCCTAAGAGATCTTTGATGTATCTCAAGGCTCTAGACTCGATAAGTGCACTCCTAGGTTTCCTATACGGAGACTGGGGATGTGTCTCCTGCTTCAATATCAACCGTCTCTAAGAGATAGGTCGAGAGATTATGCGGGTTCCCCGTGAGAATGAAACAAATTCTTTTAAGAGAACTTGAGTGGTTAAGAAGGTTTAGTGCATCGCGTCACTGGGTCCATGACGACTTAATCTTCAATACCGGTGTTGTCATTAACAACATCCAGTAGCATATGTATTGAACCCGGTGTCTGCCCTAAGGTTGAACATATGGAGGGCTATTTCTTTTCACCCTTTATCTTTTGCTTTTCTTTTTAATTCTTCAACTCCTTCTTTCCCTTTCATTTATTTCTCCTTTTTTTTCGTATCATACCTAAGGACTTCTAATTCTAACTATGGGAGATGTCCTTGGGTAGATCCCTCCGGCTCTGGCGGATCATAGGACGGATATTCCTATCTTATTCACCTTATAACTCCAACAGTAGCCAGGAAACCTTTGATTGAAAATCTCTCAAAGTGTTTGTGATAATCAAATATTTTGGTTAACACTTTGAGAGTTTTGAGTACACTTTTGAAGGGCTCCCCCTGCACATGTGCTCATAAGTATTTAATAAATTTGCACATGCGGGAGGAGCAAACACTTTTGAATTGATCCACTTTCTGTGAACAGGACCGATTCGAGACACGCTTACATCACTAGTTAGACTAGCTTGAAGTTATTACCCGGCCTGGTCAAGTCCACAGAAGGTTTCTCGAGACGGTACATTTCTACTAAGACAAATCCTTTTCGAGACACGCTTACGTGGTTAGTTAAAGAGTTGCATTGTCAGCTTTTAGGTGACAACTAGCTCTAGTAACTAACTTGATGTTATTACCCGTCGAGGATATGTCCTTTCGATATTACTAACTTGTATTTTCTCGTCAATTCCTGGGTCAATGCTGAGTCTAGCTCACTTATGATACAACTTTAAAGCTTTGACTTCGTATGTTTTAATCACTTTTACATTTTCTCCCCCTCAAAAATAGCATACAAAATGGTGTTTTTGACAAACTTTTAAGATTAAAATATGCCTTTTGAGTCTTACGGGGAGATTCACCACGAACATTTGATATTGAGCAAAGTATTTTGTTTTGACAAGTGCTCCCCCTCAACAAGTGATTAGATCTTATTGAGGTCAAATACTTGTCCTTTTGAGCAGAATTATGAAAAATCAGAAATGTTTGATTAATTCTACTCAAAAGTAAGAAGCCTTCGCTCCTTATATTAGGATTGAGGCACTGACGCGTACCTCAGGGTCCTTTCTTTACAAGTTCGGGTTGTGCACTGTAATGCGTGCACAAGCCAATATGAAGTAAAAGTATGACAAATCAAATTAAATCCTTACAAAATCTACCATTCAGGCCTCTGAAATGTCAACACCGGGAATTTCTGTCTGCCTCCCACATAGCTCTCCAACCTACGAAACTGATCCCTGCGCCTTAAGCGGTTCTCGATCCTTGATATAAATTTGCGAGCATCCCTAACCTCTGTCGTATTCCACCGTTTAGATTTACCCAAAGGAATGTCATCTACCCTGCTTTTGATACCGTCCCTGACGAACTTTAGTGTTTCATCACAGAACTTCTGAACTTCGGTGTAAGCCATGAAGCAGTTTCGACCATTAATGCTACGGTAGGTGAACCCGAAAGGATGTTTGATCAGGGTGTACTGAGGCAGATGTTGAAGATCGGGAATATCGAACATGTTCGGTTTGGTTAGATTGAGCTTCTTCTGGTAACTTTCCACTCCTAACTGAAGATCTTCGACACGTTCTCGGATTGCGATTTGCCTGATGTAAATGAGGAGTGCTTGGATGAAGGCAAGTTGTATGTCTTTGGGTAAACCACAAAGTTTGCCTTGCACTTAGAGAAGGTACAGGTCTTCGATATCGTTGAGAAGTAGGCGTGGAAAGTCTGACTCGGAGATGTCGTATTCTTTTTCATCACTCATTTTCAGTGTAATTTTGCTTAGGAAGGGGTACCCGAAGTGAGTGACAGTTGAGATGAACTGAATTGAGACAATCTTCAGATCACTTGTCACTTCGCCCATTGTCTGGTTCAGTCTGCTGCTACGATAGTATTGTGCCCTGGTTTTTGGCCAGTGATGAATACCGTAAAGTGCATTTCGGTCATACTCAACAAGTTTGTCGACGAATAATGCTGAAGCTTCTTCTTCGATGGCATTGTTGAGATAACGAGCAGCAGGGAGAAAGGTGAGTGAGGTAACATACTTCTTCTCATTAGCACTGCCGAGTTTCAAAAATTCCAGGTCGGTGTTGAAGAAGAACATGTATGGGATCTTTGGTTCTTTGGGCCTCCCAATCATCGGTAGTGGTTTAGACCAGTCTGTGTTGTACGGTGCTGACTTCTTAGTGACTGGGTCGACAAATGATTCTGGATTGATCCAGTCAATATCACTGGACATGGCTCGAGCGATGTTTTCCAGATGATATTCAAGCTCGATGGAGTTCGCAGACCGATCTCTGAGAAGATTGAATGCTTCATTCTTAATTCTGCGCAGTTCTTTCTTGTTCATCTTTTTCATCTTGAACTTGTGCTGAAGCAGTTGAGCATATTCCACTGTACGACCATCTTGTGGTTCCTGATTTGCTTCCAGTGGTGGTTGGGAATTAATCATCTTCTCAAACCAGGAATACTCGGTAGTCTCATCTTTATCTAGCCATTGAATGACGGTTTTGGGCTTCTCGGGTTCCTTTCCTTTAGATGAGGTGTCCGGTTTAGGTTGAGGATGTTTTCCTTTCCTTTCTTTCTTCTTCTTCTTGGTTGATGGTTCTGGAACTGCATCGGTTTGGGGAATGTCGTCACCACCGGTGTATTCAAAGTGATCGTGTTCTTTGGGGGCAGAACCTGATGCTTTTGGTTGATGTGTGGAGGTTGTAGTGGTAGGAGGAATGACCGGTGTTCGAGATGAGGGTCCTTTGGCTCGTTTCTGTTTCTTAGCCTGAGAATTGGGATCCCTGTCTTCGTCATCTCTTCGACGCTTCAGTTTTTCTGCCTCTGTGCTGCATGTATCTTTGTTCATCTTGTCTTTAAGTGCTTCTAGTACTTTTGCTTCTTCGGGAGTCAAGGTGAACTTGTTAGCCAGCTTTTCTAAGAGTTGAGCTTCCAGATCATCTAGAGAAAGTCCTGGTAGAGGAGCAGTAGACTTGTCAGCACGAAGAGTGAAGGTTGTTGATCAGATGACTTTCTTTACTGCTTGCTCAGCGAACTTGGTGAGTTCGTCTCTCATTGGTGCCAGCAGATCTTTCAGCTCAGCCACTAAGTGTTGTGCCATGTATTCCTGTGCTTGAGCTGCTAGTGCGGCTTCCAAGTTCTCTGTAACGTCTTTAGCTAGGAAAATATCAACTTTATCTTGTAGCTCTTTGACGTTCGAGTTCAGCTTAGATAGTTCAGCAACCTGGGATGCAAGTGTAGCAACCTGATCTTCTAGCTTGCTTCTCTTCTTCTCATGCACTCTTTTGAAAGCAGACTTGATTAGTTTGGATGCAGCAGAGGCTTTGGAGCTCGGTTTCTTTATTGATTTGTCTCATGTTGATTCAAAAGCAGGAGGTGATGACTGTGTGGATTCAATGATGGTGGTGGAGTCTTTGTCATCACCTTTCTTTGTTTCGGGTTGTTCAGTCTTCTTTTCTTTAGCTGCAGCTTCTTTCACCCTGAGTTCTTCTGCCTGTTTTTCAGCTTCAGCTTTCAATCTTAGCTCTTCAGCAACCCTGGCTTCTTCTTCTTTCTTTAATTTCTCTTCGGCCAGTTTGGCTGCTTCGTCAGCCTTTCTTTGTGCTTCAGCAAGATTGGCAGCCTCAGCTTTAAGCCTGAATTCCTCAGCCAGCCTAGCTTCTTCTGCCTTCTTCAGTTGTTCTTCAGCTAGCTTAGCTGCCTCTTCTGCTTTTCGGCTTTCTTCCATTCTGATTGTCTCTTCCAGTTTGGCTTGAGCAATCTCTTCTCGTCTGGCCTCTTCTGCTTCTTGTTTCCTTTTCAGTTCTTCTTCCTGAGCCCTTTCTCTGCTCTCCATTTCTTCCATAGACATAAGCCTAGGAGCATCAGTTTCCATGGGATCTCCTTCTTCATCCTCTCCCATAGTCATATCAAAGTCGGTGGGAGATACTGAGGGATTGTCATATGTCACCATGTCAGTATGGATCCCAGTGGTAGACTCAGGAATGCTGCTTGAAGTGCCAGCCTCGGTGGTGGTCTGGGTAAACTCTGGAGGTGGTGGTTGATTAGCATTGAAGATGTCGATTCTGCTGTGAAGGAGACCAAGGTTGAGTGCCCTTTCATTTTCTTCCTCTACTGAAAGGCCTTCAGTTTCTTGAGCAGCTGTGACAGGTTCCTTCAACTTTTCCCTTCTAATCCTATCTTCTTCCAGCAGTGTCTGAGCTTCTGTGAATGGTCTTTAATTGAGGTATGAGGGATAAACGGCATTATCAGCAAATTCATCGATGTCTTTATCCCAGTCGATGTCTTCCACATTCTCATCTTCCTCAATTTTGGCAAATGCTTCCCTATACTGAGGACCTTCATCAGATTCAGTCCGTTCGGAGTCAGATTTCTTGGGAGAAGATTGTGGTGAGGGAAACCACCCAGGTTCAGCAGTAGGTTTCTTTGCAGGAATTCTGACTTTAGATGATGGCTTCTTCTTTGGTTTGGACTTGGTAGAACTTTCTGAGCTGCCAGATTTGCTACCTTTCTTGCCTTTCTTCTGCATGTATGAAGGTAGAGCAGCTTCGTCCAAGAACCCAACTTTCTCTTCTTCAATGGCTTGTAGGTAGTACTTGTAGTTATTGCAAGCCTTGACTTTGTCAGTTAGGAGGCTATCTGGAAGTTTCTTTCCCTGTTTCCTTGTACTTGTATCCATTCTCTTGATGACCTTAAGTGTGTCCTCATTCTTGTATGTGTGCTGAAACTCATCATTCAATCTCTGAGGAATGTCATCATATTCATGGAGGAAGCTAGCAATAAGAAGCTTGGTGAAACGGACGAATGGAATATTTGTCGTCTTGTGTTGTATATGCCACACAATGTCTTCCCAGATGATGCTAGCATAATCAACTTTCTTGACATTTGCAATAGCCCAAAACAGCTTGAGATGTTGGAGCTTAGGATGTTCATGGCCTGTGTCTCTGCCAGACAGTGATTTAGCAATGATGATGTAGAGAGTTCTCCAAGGTTGTGGAAGAAACCTGATATTAACCTTAGAGTGCCTAGTAATGACCCCTTCAGACTCATCATACCCAATATCTCTGAGCCATTCAATCAATTCTTCTTCACTGGGAACTTGGTCATATTCTTCATTGGGTTCAAGTTCGGGAAGTCCCAGAGCACTACGGAGAAGATCCTGGTCGACCGTGACTTGTCTCATGTGAAGCATACAAGTAAAGGATTCTTCCAGGAGGTCCAAGTGGATTGTGTGCCAAAACTGATGAATGTAGAAGCATGCCACTGCAGCAGATTTGGTGAGTAGAACCTTGCACGGGTGATAGATGAGAGCATCAACTGCAACAAGGCAAGAAGACTCATTGCATGTAAGTTTGTTGAAGTTGACTCTCAGGTTGTTCTTTCCTATCTTTCTGGAGTAGTTTTCAGGAAAGGTGTCTTCCCATGCACGAATGGGTTCAGGTTCTGGTCCGTATGGGATGTCATTGTGTTCTGCCATCTGAATAGATCATAAACACACACACATGGCAATTGTTGATGATGTTAGCATAGACATTCATTTAACATGTTTACATCTAGATTTGCATGTTTGACATTGATCAGTGGGGGTTTGTGTGTGTGAAAACTTTTGATATGTGACAAACTTGAGTTATTTTACTTGTTAGAAACATAAAACAATTCAGTTACAATCATAAGTTTATCATTTACAACAAGTTACACATTGGAAAATTTCCAACACTTAGAAAAATTTTGGATTTTGACAAGTTTACGCGTAAGTAGTTGTTTTTACGCGTAACCTGACTTAAGCGTAAGTATAGAAATAATGCGTAAGTGCAAAATCTACGCGTAAGATAGAATATTACGCGTAAAAGTGAAACTTACGCGTAAGATCAATTTTATGCGTAAGATAAGTCTTAGGCGTAGAAATTGAAGTTACGCGTAGGATTAACCTTAGGCGTAAATTGCAACTTATGCGTAGATAATGACTTACGCGTAAGTTCTAGACTTATGTGTAAGGTCAGAACTTATGCGTAAGAACAATTTTATGCGTAAACTGTGTCTTATCCAAGACACAATTTGTCCACGATTCGAATCTTACACGTAAGATTCAATCTTACGCGTAGGATGAACATTTAACGCGTAATCATGCCATTTCCAGAAATTCACCTTTGAAATTCGAGTTGTATATTTCCTGAAAGTGCACAAACATTACCACTGATCAATCATCAATCCAACACACTTAATTCATACATTTTAACGCGTAAACATGCCTAATACAACTTTAACGCGTAAACACGCATGAACACTTAATCACAATCTTAATTAAACATGTTTCTGGGTATGATTCAGCATGGGGCAAATGATTCTAACAACCTAAGTATCATATGGACCAAGTTTAATCCACACAATCACACAATCATAGCTGCTAGTGTCATTCGAACCTTAAACCTTAGATTCCAGAGCAAAACATGATTAAGATCTAATTAAACCACATTCGAATGATCCTAGGCATACACAAACACTATCCCCATCACTAATTACAATCCTATTGCTCAAACTCAAGAACCCCCAATTCATACGCATGAACCCTAATCTCAAACATGATCGATTAGTGTTTCTGGGAGTGATTGAAGTTAAGAAACATGCTTATTATCATCTAATGACCATTTCCCATCTACCAATTTGATCAAAAACAACACTTAATACTGGGTTTGAATTCTACGCATAACTCAAAAACAATTTAATCGATTGTGTAATATTGAGCCGTTGGATTGGAATAAAATTAAAAACCCTTGTTAGTAATCATGATCAAAACAAGTTATCACTTACAGATTCAAGGATGGTTGATTAGATCAATAGAATGATTGTGAGTCGTAGGATATAGTAGGTGAAAAATTAAATGTGTTTGCAGGAAAAAGTTAATGTGAGTGGTCAAAGCATGTTTTGACTGTGGTGAATTCAAGTTACCCAATGTGACAATTTTAGTCCCTTAACCTCACACAACTTTTAAACCTAATGCCTAACCATTTTAACACATATCGTATTCGTATATTAACTCCAAGAAATGATAAGAACAACTTGTCGTACTCCCCCTCGACCTTAGAACATGGTAAAATTAAATTGGTTTTGATCAAGGAGAGTAACCCGAAATCCTTTTGAATCAACTTTGTAGATAAAACGTAAATGTTTTTTTTTTTTGGTAAAATGCAAGTATAAAAGGTAAAATAATTTTTTGGAAATTAAGAAAAAACGTTACTTTTCCTCCCCCTCAACACTAATTTTAAATGATTGAAGACATTTTTGAAAAAAATAGTGTTGAAAGAGTTTTATACTTGCATTTTTTTTTTTTTTTTTTTTTTTTTTTTTTTTAAAGAAAATGACCAAAAATATTTTTGAGTTTTTCATTGGTTTTATATTTTTGTATTTTGTTTTTGAAAGAATATTTACAAAGATAGTTTTGATGTTTGACAATCAATTGTGTTTTAAAAACTTTTCCAGATCCTCTGGAGTCAAACATCTCATACCAATTTGGTGAACTAAACTAGCAAACCTGGATGGTGCCAAGGATTTGGTAAGTAAGTCCGCCAATTGGTACTCAGTTCCAACAAAATAAAGCTCAACTGTACCCTTTTCCACATGCTCTTTGATGAAGTGATATCGGAGATCAATGTGTTTAGATTTGCAATGATGGACAGTGTTGCAGGAGATAGCAATAGCACTCTTTGAATCACAGTAGATGGGAATCTTGTTGAATAGGTAGCCATAGTCCTTAAGTTGTGATCTCATCCAGATGACTTGAGCACAACAAGCAGACATGGCTACGTATTCAGATTCTGTTGATGACAGTGAAGTGCAGTCCTGCTTCTTAGATTGCCATGACACAAGTTTGTCTCCAAGAAATTGTAATCCACCAGATGTACTTTTGCGTGTGTCTAAGCATCCTGCATGGTCAGCATCTGAAAACGCAATTAGTTCAAAGCCAGAATCCTTCGGATACCAGATCCCTAAGTTAATGGTTCCCTTTATGTATCGAAGGATTCTTTTGACCTCACTGAGGTGTTTTTCAGTTGGTCTGGACTGATAGCTGGAGCACATGTAGACAGCAAAAACTATATCAGGTCTACTAGCTGTGAGATACATGAGGGACCCAATCATACTTCGGTATTTGGTAGGGTCAACTGGAGTCCCATGTAAATCAGCATCTAGTTTTGTGGTATAGCCCATTGGTGTATTATAGGTATCACAAGACATCATTCCATATTTCTTTAAAATTTCAAGAGCATATTTGGATTGATTTACAAAAATTCCACGGGGTGATTGATGAACTTGTAGTCCTAAAAAGAACGAAAGTTCACCCATCATGGACATTTCAAAATTATCTTTCATTAATTTTGCAAAATCATTAGAATAACTTCTTTTTGTTGAAGCAAAAATGATGTCATCGACATATATTTGGACAACAAGTAAGTCCTCCCCGTAGGTTTTTGTAAATAGTGTGGGATCCACTTATCCTTTAAAAAATTTGTTGGCCAGTAAGAAAGTGGACAGTTTGTCATACCACGCCCGTGGGGCCTGCTTGAGTCCGTAGAGAGCCTTTTTGAGTCGGTAGACGTGATTAGGACGCTCAGGATCAACGAAGCCTTCAGGTTGGCTGACATAAACTTCTTCACGGAGTTCTCCATTCAGAAATGCTGTTTTCACATCTATTTGATAAACCACCATATTCCTATGTGCAGCATAAGCCAAAAAGATCCGAACAGCTTCATGTCTTACCACTGGTGCAAAGGATTCAGCAAAGTCTAGACCTTCAAGTTGGGAGTATCCTTTTGCTACCAGACGTGATTTGTTGCGGATGACTGTCCCTTCTGCATCAAGCTTATTCTTCCAGATCCATTTTAACCCGATGACAAAGACTCTGTCAGGTCTTTCAACTAATTCCCAGACTTCTAATCTAATGAATTGCTGAAATTCCTCTTGCATAGATTCAATCCAGTTGTCATAAGTCATTGCTTTTTTAATGTTCTTGGGTTCTTCATGACAAACTGTGAGTGCGTAGATGCAAGTTTCTCCATCTGTGTGAAGTCGTTGTCTTGTCATAACAGGTGCATCTGGATGGCCAATAATGTGAACAAGTGGATGGTCACGAGTCCATTTATGTGTGGAAGGGTGTAGTTGATATGTATCTCGCATGTTGGCAGGATCCAAGTTGCGTGTTGACGACTCAGCTATATCAGGAACCGTAGTAGCTGGTGCAAACGGATTAAAGAACGCATCAGGATCATGCTCTGCGGATTGTGGAACTGATAGTTGTTGTGGATCTTCAGCTGAAAGGCGGGAAGTAGAACCAGTTTGTTCTGCTGTAGATGGTGATACAATTGGAGGGCCGTCTCTCTCAACACTTGTTGTAGTTTGTTGAGGTGAGTCTGGTACTTGAATGTTATCAGGTTGAGCAGCGGAATTTGGTGAGACCTCAGTAGGACGGTATTCAATTGTGTCATCAAATAGTGGAGCAAACAAGGTTTCTAATTCTTTGCGGTTAAGTGGCAAAGGTTCAGCTGAAGATGCCGGAGAGTTGAGACGGTTAAATTCGGGTCCTAAGCTGTGTTGCTCAGAAGCCATCTGGGTGAGTTCATCAAAATTAGCGTGAATGGTTTCTTGAATTTCTCTAGTACGACGATTCCAGATCCGAAAACCTTTAGAATTTTCACAATATCCAACGAACACCCCAATGTCAGCCTTTGCTTTAAGTTTACCTAAATCATCACGATCATTTTTCGGATAACAGAGTGCTCCAAAAACATGAAAGTAATCGATGTTTGGTTTCCTTTTGTGAACAATTTGATATGGTGTTTTGCGATGACGTTTTGTGATCATACAACGGTTTTGAGTATAGCATGCAGTTGAAACAGCTTCTGCCCACAAGTAATCTGGTAATTGAGCATTAATCAACATAGTTTTAGCAGCTTCCACTAACGTCCTGTTGCGTCTTTCAACAACTCCATTCTGTTCTGGGCTTCTAGGAATAGATGTTTGGTGTTCAATTCCCACTTTCTCATAATAAGACCGAAGTGTCTGATTCTTAAATTCAGTGCCATTGTCAGTTCTGATGATTCGTACTGTGTTGCGAAGCTGAACTTGAATTTTGGTGAGAAAGGTGATGATCATCGAAGGGGCCTGATCTTTACTTCGTAAGAAATAAACCCAAGTCCATCTGGAGAAGTCATCCACAATTACTAGTATGTAGCGTTTACCGTTGATACTTTGAACACGCATCGGTCCACACAAATCCATATGTAGCAGTTGCAGAACATGATTCGTACTGTGCTCAGGTTTATTAGGAAAATGAGCACGAGTACTTTTTCCTTGTTCACAGGCTGGACATAAGTGATCTTTGGTAAAGCGGAATCTTGGAAATCCCTTAACAAGTTTATAACGAGCAAGGTCAGTCATAGTTTTGAAATTCAAGTGTGAAAGACGTTTGTGCCATAACCAAGATTTAGTTGATTCTGCTTTGGAGAGAAGACATATCGGAGATGTTGCAATCATATCTGACATTGATATTGTGTAAAGATTGGAGCCACGGGAGCCAGACATGAGGTCGTTTCCTTGTAAGTCACGAACAAAGCAAGTTTTTTCACGAAATGCTACTTCTAGATCCCCATCACAGAATTGACCAACGGAGAAAAGGTTGTGACCAAGTCCTTCCACATAGTAAACACGGCTGATTTCGATGTTTCCACTGATATAGTCACCATAACCCATTATCAAAGCGTAATGGTCATTCCCGAATCTGACAGTGCCAATGAACTTTGAGATAAAGTTTTTCAACAGTTTGAGATTGCCTGTCATATGTCGGGTGCATCCGCTATCAGCAATCCAGAGAACAATCTGTACCACCTGCATCACAAGAAGAGGACACGGATGGAACAGAAGTAAGGGTGGAACCCAAAGAAACTGCGGGTTCCAATTGGTTAGAAGCACAGGTATTCAATAATTTAGGAATCCATTTAAAATCAGGTTTGTGTTGTAACCAACGCTGCCAATTCCAACTAGTACGTGCTTTCTTAATTGTGAAGTCACTAGTGTTTGGCTGATTCCTAGACTTGTTCTCTGTACTTATGGTGACATTATCGTCCTTAGAAACCATAGAAGGCGGCTTTCCTAAGATAGACTTAGAGGCAGTAGTGGGCCTAAGAGGAATGCTTGTCCTACGTTTCTTATGACGATTGAGTAGAGAGTTAGCAATACATTTAGTATGATCACCACATGATACACTTTTACGACAAAACACACAAGATGCATTAATATTCAAAACATTCAAAGGTTCATCATTCGTTACATTTAGATTTGGATTACAATTTGCCAGACTAGAATCTAAATCAGATGCAACATGAGTTTTATTCAAATTCCTAAGTTGGTCTTCTACTTCTTGAGCTTCTAGTGATCCTCTTTTACGTTGCCAGAGCCTATGCTTCCTTTTACTGTTACGCTTGGGTCTGCTAACGCTATTAGTGGAGACTAGTCCTGTAGAAGTGGAGGTATCAACATTAGTGGTTTGAACAACAGTTCCTTTAGTTGTTTTGTCTACTTTATACAATCCTGGTGCTATCACTGTGGTGTCTACCATTTTTCCTTTTTTAAGGAGCTTAACTTTCTCTTTTAAATCAATGATGATGTGATTTTTATCCTGTATTTCAGACTCAAGTAAACCATTGCAGTATTTGATGTCGTCACGGTTTTGTTGCCATTCGGCGTTTTCAATTTTTAAATCCGCAATTTCATTCTCGTATTTGAGACACAAACTTTTGAAAGACTCATTGGTTTTGCAAAGCTGACAAGAGTTAGAAATGTTTTGACTTTGAAGTTTCAATTCCATTTTAAGACTCTGAGCTTGACACCATTCAAGCCGTTGATTGAGTTGACAAATTTCTTTTGAAAACTGTTTTGTCACATCATCATTCTTTTTTCTCAGATTTTCATTCTCATGTTTAAGTGTCTCTAATTCCACGTTCAACAAATTATTATCAACACAGAGATCATCCACAAGCATAGAAGTGCCAGATTTATAGAGATCATTCATGATAACAGACAAAATATCAGCACAGAGAACTTGTTCCAAGAGTCGATCAGCATCATTTTTGAAAACTTTAGTTTGTAGCTTTTTGACCAAAATCTCATTTTCAGCAGTATTGAAAACGTTTATCATATTTTTTACCTCCTTTTGAAGTTCCTGATCCCAACGTGTAGCACATAGACGGAGGTGTTGAACAATTGGTTTCATTTGTTTTTGAAAAATATCTCTCTTTTCTCGCTCGTAAGCGGATTGAAAAGTTTCAATTTTTATTTCAGAATTGCGTTCAAATGTTTCCTCCAAAATTTCAATGTCTTCCATAAAGGTTTTGAAATAATTTAAGACACGACATTTTGGTAAAGGTGTAAGTTCACCGGATGATGGTAAAGGACCATTTATTTGTGCTACAGGTGGGACAGGAGCTGCATTGTGAGATGAAACATATGACTCTTCGATAAACCATGATTTCTCAGGTAATTCCTTTTGAGTGACAAAAGATTTTGAAAGTGGAGGAGCTTTTGAATAGTCATATGGTGTCCAATATTGAACTTGACTCATTTTAGATCGACTCTCTTCTTCAAGTTCTTCTTCTTCCTCAGTATCAAAAACAACAGCACGCACAATCATATTATCAAAAAAATAATCCATACTGTAAATTTTTGGAATTTCTTTGAATGCCGTATGAAGAAACATTGAATTGTAATCACCAAGTGCATATTCGGCATTGGGTCTCGGTTTTAAAGTAAATTTCTGAATTGTTGTGACAGAGTTCCCGTGTTTGTAAACAATGTGACGAAATTCTTTGAGTTGTTTTTCAAGATCAACAATATCACCGAGTAGGTTATCTATGTACTTCCTTTTCCGAATTTTATGTTCATGAAAATCCTTTTTGCAACTTGACAATTCTGTTTCTGATTTTGAAAGTTCAGTTTGAAGACATTCAACTTGTTTTTTCAATTCACACTTCTCACTTTCAAGTTTCGAAATCATCTTTCCATTTGACTCAATTAAATCTTGCATTTTGCGTTGAAGATCTTGTTCTTTGTTGTAAGAATCTTGAAAAGCTTTTTCAAAACTTTTAGTGTGTTTAATCTTTTCTTCCTGATTAGAAAGCTGAATTTTATAACACTCAATGTCTCTTGCAAGTGCTGCATTAGTTTCTTTTAAAACTTTGTTTTTCTCGTTGCACTTTGCAATTAGCAATTGTTGAGCATTCAGTTGTTTAGATAACATTATGAGGTCAGGGTCTGGATCAAATGATGGTTCATGTTGTTCTAACTGATCATATTTATCATTCTCAATAGGATCATCAAATGAGACAACTATGTCATCATCAAATATGACAACTGTGCTTATTTGTTCATCTGTTTGAGAGGATGAAGATGATGTAGATGGAACAACTTGCACCATATCTGATTCAGAAGCAGAGGGTGAAATAATATCATTTATAAAGCATGCATTGAGGTCATGTACCTGAGACAAGCCGTCAGTGTCATACACTGGACCTGAATCATTGAGCTTAAGTTCCTGCATGTTGGCCATAAGCATCACAGCTGCATTAGCTTCCAGATCTTCCATGTCATCATCATTGTGTACATTTGCCATGAAGTTGTTGTCTTGTTCAGGGAAATGTCCATCCTTTTCATCTTGAAGAGCCATGAGTAATGCCTGCTTGTGAAACTTACTACCCCGAGTTCGCGGTTTAGGACATGCAGTCGCAATATGACCTTGTTCATTGCAGTTATAGCACCACACTGCATTCCCTGAGTTGGAGTTTCTAGTTGCAACTGGTTCAGACCTTTGCTGAGAAGATCCTGAGTTGTTCCTGAACCCTCCATTGTTACTAAACCTCTGACTATTCCCATAGTTTCCTGATGAGCTTCCTGAACCAGATCGACCATAGCTACGATTCTGAATTTCCACTCGTCCATCATTAACAACAGCTTGATTCCTTGTGTTAGAAGATGAACGTTGACGGTTGTTTGTTTTGTTGGAGAATTTGCTGAAAGCACGAGCAATAAGAGCAAGTCCCTGATTCAACGTATTAAAGTCATCATCGTCATCATCATTGGAGTTGGAGTAGTACACAGCATCATTGTTGTTTGACGAAACAAGTTGAGTAGAAGAATCTTGTAGAGATGAATCATAAGGGACCATTTGGTTCGAGGTGGAAGATTGTGGATAACTGAAGTAGTTCTGCTCTTGAACATATGCATGATTTGACATTGGTGGTGGAGCATAGGGAGATTGAGCTACGAGAGCCAAAGAACTTGGTGTTGATGTTGGTGTGTATCCTCCTCGTAGGGCTCTATCTTTTTCCACTTCAGGTTCATGGTGTTTCAGAAAATCATACAACAAGCCATATGGAGCATCATGAAGATTCTTCGTTTGACGAACAAATGTCACATATTTATGCCAATCAGGGCCAAGACTACCAACAAATTTGGAGTTCACAGCGATCCTTGGTACAGTGATTTTGTGACGTTCCAGATCATTGACCACATTTGTGAAACGATGATAGTAGGATTCAAGTGACTCTCCAGGTTCAATTGTGATGTCAGTGTATTCCATGTATAGCTTGGATTCCATGTCATCTTTGTTCAATTGAGTTCCTTCCATGAGGAGGTGAACGTGTTCCCACATAGCTTTGGCTATTTTCTGAGCATCGACACTGCGATAGATCGGATTAGGTATACCTTGAAGTATATAAGCCATTGCATACTAATCAGCTTCACGATGTAGTTTCTGTTCTTCTGTAAGTGCAGTTTCTGGAAGAGGTCTATCACCAGGAGGACGTGGAGGATCAGCATTTGGATCACCAGCTTCAAATCTTGTTGGCCACTCAAATGGTCCTTCAAGTATCACTTGCTTCAAGAATTGCCCATGAGGTTTCTTTAGTTCAAGAAATCGTAGGAATCGACTTGACCATTGCACATAGTTACCAGGTGTTAGCATTGGAGGTTTCTCAAGTGATCCTGCCTCATGTCGGGATTGTTGAGTTGTAATAACTTCACACATTCTGTCAAACCAGTGAGGTTGTTTGGAGGAAAACTGAGTGTTTTGTTGTGGCACTTGATATGGTTGTTGTTGAGGAATGATCTGTTGTTGTTGCATCATCAGGTAATGATGTAGTGGATTGTATGTTTGTCTTTGAGAAGGTTGTTGATTCATTTGGGTTGGAAGGTAATGTTGTTGCTGATACTGCTGAGGTTGTTGTTGCTGAGGTGGATGTTGTTGAACATGAGGGAAGTAGTGATTAGGTGGTTGAGACATCTTAGAACACTTGTGTAGAGATGGATCTTTGTAGAAGATTGAAATGCACGTTCCTTTGAGTAAGTTGCAAAATCCTTGGGGTAAGTTCAATTCTTACGCGTAACTTAATCTTACGCGTAAACTTTAGGTTATGCGTAAAGAGTAGGTTTATGCGTAAACAAATAGTTTATGCGTAAGTTTTCTCTTTACGCGTAAGCTTAGGCTTAGGCGTAAGTTTAGACTTATGCGTAAGGTTGAAACAACCAAACAAATCTTTCAAACTTATCCAAGCTTGAAAGATGTCCGTAGTCGAAGTATTCCACTAACTTATCCAAGCTAGGGAAGTACTGAGTCACCGTTACACGAGGAGAAGATCGTAGATGAAGCTTACGCGTAAACTCTGGTAAGTTACGCGTAACTCTGACTTACGCGTAGAATCAAACTTAAGCGTAGGTTTTAATGCGTAGAAGAGCAGTTTACGCGTAGGATCAGGGTTTTGTCCAATATTACGCGTAAGAAAAGGGTTTAGTCCAATTTTACGCGTAAGAAAAGGGTTTAGTCCAAGACTTATGCGTAAACCGACCAAAAAACACTGTAGACAGCTGGAAATAGTACTTTTTCGACCACTTTACGCGTAAAACGTACTGTTCATCCAAAATAATGACTTTTTGATGAAAAAATGCTTAGAAATAAGGTACTTTTGATCAAATAACTTCACCAATACTTAGAAAACCTTAACTTTAGAAGATGTAGCTACCAAAAACTAGTTTTCCAATATCAAAGAAGCTATAAAACCTAAAAAAAACCTTAAAAATCACAACTTTATGCAACAACTAAGCTTCAAATCACTATATCAACCTTGAAACTTGTCCAAGCTTCAAGATTTGAGTGAAAGAAACAAAGAAAAATGCAAAAAGATGAAGAAATAAGCAACACTCTCCACGTTAACCAAAGAAACACACTTCAAACTTCTAGTAGGCGAATGATACCACTTGTTAGGTCACCATTTAGTAAACACAAGTATGATTGATAAAGAAATAAGATGAGAAAAGAGTTTGGTTGATTATGAGACAATATGAAAGATAAAAGTGCAAGAGTTTCTTTAAGATAATCAAATAACCTACAATAGAAATGATAACATAAGGTTTCTATTTATAAGGGAGGAGTTAGGGCAACACTCCCTTCCTCCCTTATCCTTTCAATTCGTGGGCTTTAAGGCCTCTTGGGCTTTTACATGTTGCCCATTAACTAAAACAATAATAAGAAATAATACTTAAGCAACCTATTACAAAATGTAATGACCGAGACTTGACTGAATACTAAAGTATGATCCCAACAAATGGTTACGTATTGTTTTATTCGTCTAAATTTAGTTATTCGTTATATACGTTTTATTCGTATTATATATATATATATATATATATATATATATATATATATATATATATATCTATATATCTATATATATATATATATATATATATATATATATATATATATATATATATATATATATATATATATATATATATATATATATATATATATATATATATATATATATATATTACGTTTCATTGTTAAAATCAATATTACCATTCGATCCCTCATGTTTTCTCAATTTTTCACTTTTTACCCTTAACGGAAAACATTTACGCCGTTAGTCCAAAAATCATATATATTTACATTTTTAGTCCAAATATCAAATATTTACATTCATTATCCCTAAGTTTCAATATTTACAGTTTATACCCTTTAGAAAAACAGTTTTATATTTTTCACCCAAGTTTACAAACTTTACATTTTTAGTCCCTAACCTTCGAATATTTGCAAAAATAGTCCAAACTTTGCCAAATTCAAAACTTAACATTTTTATTATTTCAATAAGCTCTTAAGGTCTCAAATAGCTTATTTTCACAGCTTATTAGCTTATTCTCCTCTTATTTCATTAATTGGGCCTAACGATCCAATATTAAGGGTCCGTTAAGGTTTTATGATCCAAAGGGTTTGGGGGAAACACTAGGTTCATAGAGATCCATCATTTTAAGTTACAAAAACGTTTCAAAACAGCTTATACACTCAGCTTATCGTAATAAGCTGAAACAAGCTTTTTGGGCTTTTTGGCCCACGTAAGGTTTTTAAGTTTCTAAAAACAGTTCTCAATCCGATTTACTTTGGGTCTCGTTAAGTGCTTAAATGAAGTTATTAGGTCGACTCATTTATCATTCCTGATAGTATATCAAGTAGGCAATTAGTTTGTACAAAAATATTAATGGGTTGTGTGTTGAAATTAGAAATGGCGAGGTCAAAGTGTAGGGTCAAAACTCAATACGCAAAAATTATAAAAGTTCAAAAATATTTCTAAGCCTTTTAGTGTGTAACTTGCATGTCTCGTGTGACTTGAGATCGTATGGTTTTTAGTATTTAAACATAAATATAAGCTTGAACTAATTATGTAAGCTCGTTTGTGACTTAGTAAACGTGTAGAATAACAAATATTACACATGTGTTACGTTTTAATTTCTTGTTTTATTTAGACGAAGTGTTTGTGCAAGGTGAATGATACGTGTATATATACATATAAGAAGTAGAGATTTTGGAAGTCTCACCTCACCTCAAAGGTGGAGTAAAACGGTGAGAATGGTTCGTGTATGTGGTTTAATGTCTCGTGGTTCACTTCAAGCCTTTGATGGTTCACTTACAAGCTTGCTACTTGCTCCTTGGTTCTCTTGCTTCGTGGTTCCCTTGTGCACTCCGTAGGGCTTCCAATGTAGCTTTTGTGTTTCTCGTTTGTGTGAGTTTTGGTACGTACAAGTGTGCTTCAAATTGTGAGTGCATGTGCTTGTTATATATTGCATTTTAAGATACGTGAGATCATAGGAACGATTTGGTTCCATGTTAAGCAAATAGTATCGCCTTATTACTTGTCCAATGACGTGCGTACAAACCAAGTATCCTTGTGATACATTCCTGACACAATCTCTGTTCATATGCTCGTGATAGGGGAGAAGGGGAGGTGTGGAAGAGTAATCATGCCACGATTTGGCCTTATCTCCTTGGAGGGTTCATGTCTTAGCTTTGATCGTTTTTAGTGGTAGTAACGAAAGCATGTGAGTAAAACTTTGGTCTCGTATGATTCTTGGGCAGTAGATAATCCAAAATGTGCAAAAATATAGGCTCGTTATGTGTAGGAATCGTTAAATATTAGGGTGCGTTTGAGGATGTCGAGGTGTGTTTGCAAAAGAAAGAAATAACTAAAAGGGTGCGTTTGGGCTTTGAGCCTGGTGGGCTGCTGGTTGTGTGTCGGCCCAAGCAAAAGAAAAGAAATAAAGAGGAGTCCGTTTGGTTATGTATTGGATTACAAGGCCCGAAGGGTGTTGGGGGCCCACATGGGGTGTCTCGATTATCGTGTCGAAGTTCAAAAATATTAGTGAGCGTTCTCGGGAAGTTTCGTAGGTTCGGGGAATATATAAATAGTATACGTTATTTAGACGAAACTTATTATTAAATATAAACGCGTTATATAATTATTTATCGTTCGCAATAATTATAGGCAACCTAGGTTGTGTGTAAGCATCGTTCCTGGGTAAACGGTCATTCATAGTTATCGCAGTGGTTCAATATCAAGCCATATCATAAAAAAAATTTGTTACCCGTAAAATGGTGTTAATTCCTTGTAACATCGTTTTATTTATTTGTATGCATTTACTAATCGTAAGGGAAATTTACGAGAGGTTACACTAACTATTTGGTGATGTCCTTGGGTAGATCCCTCCGGCTCTGGCGGATCACAGGACGATTTTTCCTATCTTAATCACCTTATAACTCCATGATTATCCTACAATTGCCATTGAAACCCTTGAAAATCTCTCAAAGTGTTTGTGATTATCAAACATTTTGTTTAACACTTTGAGAGTTTTGTGTTTTCTTTGAAGGGCTCCCCTTTCACATGTGCTCATGGATATTTAAGAAATTTGCACATGTGGGAGGAGTAAGCACGTTTTGAATTGATCCACTTTCAGTGAACAAGACCGATTCGAGACATGCTTACATCACTAGTCAGTCTAGCTTGAAATTATTACCCGACCTGGTCAAGTCCATAGAAAGTTTCTTGAGACGGCACATTTCTACTAAGACAAATCCTTTTCGAGACACGCTTACGTGGCTAGTTAAAGAGTTCCATTGTCAGCTTTTAGGTGACAACTAGCTCTAGTAACTAACTTGATGTTATTACCCATCGAGGATAAGTCTTTTCGAAATTACTAACTTTTATGTTTCGTCAATTCCTAGGTCAATTCTGAGTCTAGCTCGCACAATAGAGAACTTTAACAATTTTGAACTTTCATATTTTAATCACATTCACTTTTTCTCCCCCTCAAAAATAGCATATAAGATGATATTTTTGACAATCTTTTGATTAAAATATGCCTTTTGATTCTTATGGGGAGAATTCAACAAGAACTTTAGATTTCAAGAATGATGATTTTGTTTTAAGTGCTCCCCCTCAACAAGTGAATTCTTATTGAGGTGAAATACTTGTCTTTTGAGCAGAGTTATGAAAATCAGAAAATGTTTGATTAACTCTACTCAAAAGTAAGAAGCCTTCACTCCTTATATTAGGATTGAGGCACTAATGCGTACCTCAGGGTCCTTTATTTACAAGAACGGGTTGTACACTGTTCTGTGTGCACAAGCCATCATGATAATAAATCAATCAAGTGAAATAGTTAATATTGAAATGTTAATACCCTTGTGTACCAGTTTATGATTCATCAATGATCGGTGCATCAAAGTCTGTGAACTGTGGATCTGGTCTTTTGAAGAGGCTGACAGGAAATGAAGGTCTGACACCGATATAACTTTTCAATCGTCTGATCTGTTCCCTGCAAAATAACCTTTCTTCTATTTTCATGATGAAGTTTCAAACTTGTCTTCTGGAACTGGATTTCCACCTTGGAGTTTCACCTTTTGATATCTTTCTCCGATCATCATTCAACCTTTTGACTAACCCATCACGAACGGTTTTGAGCGTAACATCACAGAACTTGTGTATCTCATCGAGCCTTATGAAACTTAGTTTCTTTTTGCTGTTGAGGTAGGTGAAACCAAATGAAGGTTTTTGGATGAGTGTATACTGTGACATTTGATTGATTCCTTCAAATGAGAGTTGTGGCTTAGTCAAATTGATCTTTTGTTGGTAACTTTCCACTCCAAGCTGAAGATCTTCCACTCTTTCTTGAACTATCAATCGTCGGATGAAGAGAAGTAGAGATGAAATGAAGTTGTATTGTGTTTCAGTTTTGAATCCACGCATTCTTCCTTGAAATTTTTCTAGATACATGTCTTCAATGTCATTTAGATAAAGGTCGGGAAAGTCTGCTTCAGAGAATTTGTACTTCTTTTCATCTTGCCTTTTAACCACAATCTCATTCATGAACATTTAGTTAAACCTTTTTGACTCTTGAATCTCCAAGATAGCAATGATCTTTGATTTATGCTTCACATTCTCTAATGAATTGATTTCCAATATGTGAGTGTAACCGAGTCGATGACGTTCTGGATAGTGCTGAATCCTGTGAAAAGCATCTCTGTTGTAAGCTACAATAGAGTTGCTAAATACTGGAGTTGATTCTTCAATTGCAGGAACATCGTATCTTGCGGCTGGTACTGAGATAGTCAATGATGAAGCATATTTCTGTTTGGAGTTCTCTTGAGTGAGTTGGAGGTTACGAAGATCTTTGTTGAAGAAGAAGCAGTAAGGTATCTTTGGTTTTTCGAGAAATCCTTGCAGAGGTAATGGTTTAGACCAATCGGTGAAGTAAGGCTTGTCGGGTTTTCCAGAATGGATGTCGAAATTCGCTTCAGGGTTTAGCCAGTTAAACTTTCCAGACATTGCACTAGCTATATTCTGCATGTGAAATTCGTATTCCATCTTGTTACAAAATCTAGACTTTAGGAACTGCTGTGCATCCTGATTGATTCTTCTTAACTCAGCCTTTGTAAGTTTCTCAATTTGAAGATCCGCCATTATACTCTGAGTGTATTGCCCGGGAGTGGTTCTTCATTTTCGAGAGGAGGTTGAGCCTTGACCAAATCAGTCAACCAGTCATCTTGAGGTGTGTCGTCATTGTCTATCAATGAGTGACGTCTCCTTTTCTTTGACTTTTTATACTTGGATGTTGTATCCTTCTCTTGAGCTTTTGAGGTTGATGATGGTCCAGGTTGAGAATCGGGAATTGGGGAGGCACGATAGTCGGTATCGAGTTATCCTTCATAATCATCAGTTGGTTGCATAAGTGTTTCTTCCTGATCTGTGGGACCTTGACCAGAAGCTGAAGTATGTCGCTGATTTCCAGGAGGAGTAGAATCCTTTTGTGGTTGGTGAGAAGATGATGGACCGGTTCTGGACTTGTGTTTCTTTCCTTTTGAGTTAGGGTCTGGGTCATCATCTTTCCTTGACCTCTTTAGGGATCCAGAAGCTTCTTTGCACGACTCTTTTGACAAGTTGGCTGCAATGGCATCGATAAGTGCAGTTTCCTCAGTTGTCAAAGTGGTTTTGGATGCAACTTTGTCGTAGAGCTGAGCAAGCAGGTCTTCGACTGATGGTTCAGAAATGTTGGAGTTGGTGTTGAAGCTTTTACAGGGTAAAGCATGAATGGTGTTGTTGACAACATTTTCTTTACAACACTTCTGTTCCTGTGCTACAAGTTATCCTTAATTGGTGAATCAAGACTTGTCACTTCAGGAGTGACGATATCAACCAGATTCTCAGTAAGGTAATCGAGTGTGAAAGTCCTGATGAGTCCTACCAAGTCTGCCTTCATGAACTTATCGATTTGCTGCTTTGCCTCCTGAAATTCTTCAACTTGTTTAGCAAAATTATTAACCATGGTTGTGAGACTGTTGACTTTCTCCTGAAGGTCAACTATTTTTGTTGGTTCATTGATTGAGTGTTGTTTAGATGCTGTTTCAGAGAGTGTAGGAGATGAATGTTCCGGTGATGATTCAGATGACGACTCATTGTGGGAACTCGAAGAAGAAGCTGGAGGAGTCAGATCCTTTGGAGGATAGTCTTTGGGAAGTGGAGCTTGATCCGAAGATGTCTTCTTGGATTGTGAAGATGACTGAAGGAATATGTTAGTGTCGAATGCTTCTTTTTCTTCATTTTCCTTTCTTCTTCGTTCCTCCTCTTCCTGTGCAAGAAACTCTAGTGTAGTTAGATGGTCAAATCCCTGATCCATGGCAATGTTCTCCTGTTCATCAACATTCTACTCAATATTTGCAGTTTCTTTCATAGTGATGTCACCTGTTGCATCTGTGTCTTTTACTTTGTCATCGGGTTGTAAAGCTGGTTCTAAAGTGGTAGACACAACGGGAGTAACTATGCTGCTGGTAGTGCCTTCATGCTCTAGTTGATCGACAGGTGGTGATGAAGGTTGAGGATGAAGTCGGCTGAGGAGTGATGCTTCCCTCTGATTTTTGAGAAATTTCTTCTCTTCGGCCAGTGTGTCGACAACTATACTTTTCAATTTTCTTTTGTCGACCAATTGCTCAACTATTGGTTCGTCTTCTTCATCATCATTAGGTTCATTGATCGTGATCCCTTTCCTTTTTCTTTTATCGGCTTCAATGGTTTCTAAACTTTGTTGTATAGCAATTTCCATTTCTGGAAATGCTTCTTCAGGTACTCTTACTCTTCGTTCAAAGTCTTCCTCTTCTTCTTCAGATTCTGTGTCAAACTCAGAGTCGCTTTCAGAGGGTGGCGGTGTAGGTTCATCTCGAAGAGCGCGCTTTGGTGTTACCTTCTTTCTTGGCTTAGTTGCAGGCTTAGGTTTGGGTGTAGGTTTTGGTTTGGTGGAAGGTTTAGTTTTGGGAGTAGCCTTTGACTTTGATTGCAGTGAACCAATGGTGCTACTAGTACTCCCAGATTTCACAGCTCCTTTACTTCGAGTCTGTATGGTAGTCTCTTCCTGAATCCCTTTATAAGCATTATCGTAGAATTCATAGCTTGAACTTTTCCTGATATTTTCATCAAGAAAGTACTCGGGAAGCCTCTTTCCTTTTTGCTTTGTAGAAGACGTGGTCATTTTGACAAAAGAAATGGTGAAGTCGTCCTCTAAGAGGTTCTTTGGCTCATTTGGATCTCCCATTCTTTTGATGAATTCCGGTGTATCTTTGTAGAAATGTTCAATGATTAGCTTTGTGAACCTTATGAATGGGATCATAGTCTTTTTACGTTCGGTTTGAATTTTGTAGACTATATCACTCATTATAGGAATTGCAAAGTCAATCGGTAGCATACTGACCATTCCCCAAAACACTTGTAAATGCTCAAGTCTGGGATGTTCGTGACCACTTTTTCTTCCTGATATTGAACGTACGACCAACATATAGAAGGTTCTCCAAGGCTGAGGCATGTTCTTTGCATTGAATCTAGAATGATGGAGCAGAGGTAAGTCATCCTGAACATCGTATCCTAGGTCAATGAAGAAGTCTAGGAGTTCCAGTTCAGGCAACATTGGAACAAATTCGTTCTCAGGTTGAGGCAGTAGGAACACTGTACGAAGGACTTCATGATCTATAGTGTAGACTTGTCGATCCAACGTGACGGTGAAAGACTCGTCATCCAAGTTAACCTTTGCCGTAAGCCAGAACTGATGAAGGTAGAACACTGGAACTGAAGTTAATTTGTCGAGCAGATGCTTGCATGGATGTGCAAGGAGAATATATTTGACAATCTTGCACGAGTTCTTAGGAATTCTCAGTTTGTCGAAGTCAACTCGAGGATTTTTTTTTGCCAATGGTGACGTTGTAGTCAGCAGGGATGATGTCATTCAGTGTGAGCAACGGAAGAGTTTGTTCGGGGACATTCTCGATGTGTTCAGCCATGTTAATCTGAAAAGGCATTATCATAAACCAAACATCCTGATTTGTTACTCGTTAGCACGATCACAAGTTTGATTACAGATAAACATTTAGAATCATTTAAGCACGGATGGATCAATTATTATATGTAAAGTGACGAATGAAGTATACTTAGATAATTTTGAATCATGAAATCAAGCATAGAGTACTCATACATTCACATAAGCACAAATATCATCCAAGATACATGATTACATCACACGTTACATCAAATAATAATCATGATCACAAATACATGTTTTCGAAATTACAACAAGTCATGATCTCGAAATGTTACATTAAGACCAATTTTTTCGCTAACATGAAAAAAATCCTTGATTTCGAAAAAATTTCTTAAGCATGATCTCGAAAGTCAGTCACAAGAAGAAGAGTTTCGCAAACGTACATAATGAAAGTTTTCGAAAAAATTTCCAAGTGTGTTCTCGATAAATACTTTATCGAGAACATACTCATTTGAAATATTTTTGCAAATATTCAGAATGTGCATTTGCGAAAATTTTCCTCACATGTGATCTCGAAAAAGAGTTCTCGAAAAAATTTGAGCAGTGATGAATTTTCTTCGCAAACACACTAGACAAGTGTTTTCGAAAGATTTTCAAAGTGTATTCTCGAAAAAAATGAATTTTTCGAAAAAAATACTAAACTTTAAAAAATTTTCGAAAACCTTTGTGAGATGTGTTCTCGAAAGAATTTGCACCATTCACAGGTGATTGAGAAATTGTATTTTTGAAAAAATTCTTTTACAAGAATTTCGAGATCTTGTTGACATACGTTTCTTTTGGCAACTTGGTTTTCCAAAGATTGAGACCTGTTGTGAATGATGAAAAACAATAATGAGAAACATGGAAATAGCATACATGCAACATTTCGAAACAATGGCAAGAACACATTATCGAAAATCAAAAGTACATGCTAACTTTCATCATATCCATGAATCATGTATCACTTATCAAGCATATTGAACAATTTGGGCACAAATGATTGATTATATGAACACCATACGAGAAACGCCTAAAATGAACATAAACCCTAGTTTTCGAATTTAGTGCATACATGGATTAAGTCACAATAAAAGTGATTCAAAACATTATAACCACTGAAAATAACATATCCCACCAAGAGAATCAACAACACATATGATGAATCAATAAAACCCAATTCGTTCATAAACCCTAGATTTCAAAAATAATTCAAACATGTGTAAAATTATGATTAAGTGTTATAGCAACGTTTAGAACATGATTTAGGACACAAGCCCTATGAAAAATCGTACAATCGAACACCTTTTAATTATTCTCGACATTAGTGAAACCCTAGACCTACAAATCGCAATTACTTTTAATCAAACTGTTAAAGTTGTGATTAAACCAAAACCATTGCTTGAGATTGCCTTAAGATTATGTAGAAACTTACAGATTGAAGATTTGAAGTACGGATTTTTCGTTTGAATTTGAGCCGTAGGTTTCAAAATAGGGTGTTTGTTTGATTTTTGATATTTTAGAAAAAACGGGGTGTTTGTTTGTGTTTATATTTTGGACTTTTGAATTTTGTCACTTTTAGTCCCCTAACTACTTACTTTGCATCATGAGTCCTATATTTTGATACAAATTAATAACCAAAGGCAATAATCTAAGATATACACCTTACACTGGTACAAAAAGTTGTATTGGTCACGCCAAAAATGTGTGACGATATGCCTATTGTCACACACATTTTTTTTGTTGTGTGTCACTAAAAGAGTCACCACCGGAGGTGGCATATGGTCACATTGTTGAGTTCGTGGCCTTTTCCATCAAAAAAGAGTGACCAAAACCCCGAATATGTGTGACAAATTAGGCACAAGTTTTGTTGGATTAGTCATTATCAGTGAACGTAAACACCTTATAGTCACACGAATGTTTTTTGAGAGTGACTATTGTTCGTCCTTTGGCCACATAAATATATAATATATGTGACATTTGAGATGATATATTCAAGTAAATGTGTATTTTGTGTGACTATTGATAATCCAATGACCACATTAATATACAATAAATGTGACGTTTGTGATGATTTAGTCACACAATGGGTGTTATGTTTTTGGAGTTAGTCAAATACAATTTAACACAAAGTGGCCAAAAGTGTGAATAAGTGTGACCATATGTTGTTTAAAGTGAAGAAATGTGTATTTTGTGTGACTATTGATCATCCAATGGCCACGTGAATTTTATGTTTGTGTAGCCTTTTGTAATATTTAGTCACACAAAGCATGTTTGTTTTGGGCATTTAGTCACATACCATTAATTAAACAGTGGCAAAAAGTGTGAATAAGTGTGACCATATGCTATTTAAAGTGAAGAAATGTGTATTTTGTGTGAGTATTGATCATCCAATGGCCACGTGAATTTTATGTTTGTGTGGCCTTTTGTAATATTTAGTCACACAAAGCATGTTTGTTTTGGGTATTTAGTCACATACCATTAATCAAACAGTGGCCAAAAGTGTTAATAAGTGTGACCATATGTTGTTTAAAGAGAAGAAATGTGTATTTTGTGTGACTATTGTTCATCCAATAGCCACATGAATTTTATGTTTGTGTGGCCTTTTGTAATATTTAGTCACACAAAACATTTTTGTTTTGGGTATTTAGTCACATACCATTAATCAAACAGTGGCCAAAAGTGTAAATAAGTGTGATCATATGCTGTTTAAAGTGAAGAAATGTGTATTTTGTGTGACTATAGATCATCCAATGGCCATGTGAATTTTATGTTTGTGTGGCCTTCAGTAATATTTAGTCACACAACGACTAAAGTAAACAGTGACCAAAAGTGTTAATAAGTGTGACTATATGCATCTTTTAGTCACATTTAAAAAATCAATATATATCAAAACAATTCAAATATTTATCAAAACAAATTCAAATACAATAAAATTGGAATGTATAACTGAACAAAATGTAAAATTGGACATCCTTTTATACACCAAGGAGTCCTAGTCGGCTTACAATAGTTTCTTTATAAGTATCTATAATCTTTTTCATAAGCAAGTAGCAACTTCGAGCGGTCTTAATCTATGAGCAGTACCAACTTTAACTAGCAGTAGTAACTTTTGTACTAGCAGTAGTAAATACTTGGCCACATTTTCTTTGAAGTTCATCAGCTGCACTAAATCCATCTAAGCAATATTAACACAAACATGATCAGCAGTAATTCAAACAACATCATGAAGACTTTTAATCCAAAACAATGAACATACTAATAAAATTTGCAGTTAAACTTACAAGTTTTTCTCCCATTGATCTAATCTCATCATCTGGATATAAAAGCCTTGAAAATGTAGGCTACTGCATATCAACACATCAGGATGAGAGCAGGACTAGAACATGTCAAAGCTCATAACATAACAGAACTAGATGAGCCACTGGTTCAACTATCTGCACAAACATGATAGGAGAGTTAATACTAGTACCACGTTAGTACTGCTAGAGCAGAGTTACTACTGCTAGTATATATATATATATATATATATATATATATATATATATATATATATATAAAACAGAATGTATATAAATGAAGCAAATATATATATAATTGTAATGTCGTATATAATCAAATTCCCAACTATCATAAGTTAAAACATGTTGACTCTTCGCCGCCTTAGCTTTGCTTTTGCAAGGTTTCACTAGAGACCAAATGTTTTCGCTTCGTTGGTACTAATTTTAGTCCTGTATTTTGTTCACTAATATTTGGTATCATAGTTGGTGCTTTTGCAAGGTTTCACTAGAGACCAAATGAATTGATGGATTCTGGTGAGAATAGAATGAAACTTATACAGGATCTGAAGGCCTGTTGTACCTAGTTAGAAGAGGATATTCTTGGCCTCCAAAAGCGTTTAACAAAAATGGTGCAAAGATCAAAAGGTTGAAGCTGAGTGTTCGATATTTGGAAGGTCGAAAGAGGTCAAGAAAAGCTCAGTTCAGAAGGTTGAAGAAGGTGGGCACAGCACACAGGGTGAGTTCTTCTAAGGCTACTAGTTTGGAGGATGCTCCTAAACAGGTGACGAATGAAAGCAGAGTCTCAGGGGAGGAAACAAAAAATGCTGAAGGTGCTTGTGCAGATATGCATGTGGATATGGATATTGGGATTGATAGTGATGATAATGTGGATGATGATTATTTAGTTGCTGTTATGAGGCGGTTTTGGAAGATGTAAATAAAGAGCAGGTAGTGGAAACTAATACTAGTTTGGGAGAAACTGCTACTAATAGTAATGTTGAAGAAATGGCTAAGGTGGTACAACAAGATGTTTCTGCTGCTACAACAAATCAAGTTTCTACTGCTGAAGTTGCTACAGATTAAGAGGTTGCAAAGATAGTTGATGAAGCTGAAATAGCTAACTTTATGGATGAGAATAGGAGAGATAAAGTGTCTGAATTTGAAATAGATGAGCAAGTAAAATTCATACTTGAAGAAGAGGAGAAAAAAAGAGCTCATGGAGAGCAAATGGAAGCTTTTATTGATGCGGATGAAGTTCTATAGGCTAGAATTAAAGAACTTTACACATATGAGACTGTAAATGGGGAAGACAGAGTACAAAGACTTGCTGATTTGATAAAGGAAAGATATGAAGAGTTAGTTTTGAAGGACCTAATTAAGTCAATGAATCAACATCAAAGTCGGAAGAGGAAAAGAAATCCCACAAGGTCTCAGCTCATCAGTGAAATGAAGATATACATACAGCATCAAGGTGAGTATAAAGCTTCTCGCCTCAAGGGAATGACATATGAACAAATTGAAAGTCTATACTACCGACTCAAGAAATATGTTGAAAACTTTATCCCCATGGGTACAAAAGAAACACCATCAAAGAAACAAAAGATCATTGAAGACAAACCTGCTGAGAAGAAGAATGATTCACAAAGAAAAGAAGACAGCTCTTCTCATGATCAGATGATGGTGATTGTTCCTGAAACATTATATGTTGACCCTATTCAAGCTAGACATCCAATCATGGACTGGGAGATTTACCGAGATAAATTTGGAAAGGCTTGGAAGATAATTAGGGCTGGTGGAGGATCAGTAGTGTACAAAAGGTTTGAGGATTTGATAAGAACAATTGACAGAGTAGACTTAGACAGATTATGGGAGTTGGTTCAAGAAAGAATCAAAACAGTCAAGAAGCTAGATGCAAAAGAGCAAGATTTGTGGGTTGAATTACATAGGTTATATAAACCTGATCCAGCTGATATCTATTTGAACTTCCCATGCCATCATTTCTCAACTTCATGGAAGTTTTATGATAGCTGCAATGTACATCACTTATCAACACAAGGTGGAATTGATGTTTTTATGCTTGCAGAAAAAGAATATCCTTTGCCTGCTAGTTTATTTGCTGTGATGACATCTACAAAGATCATATGTGAAGAACGTAGAGAGGTAGTTAAAGATCTCATTGAAAGAATTCATGCTCAGTATAAGAGAGCATTGTATGCTGTGAAGAAAACAAGCTGATAATTAGGTGTTTGGAGGTAGCAGGGGTACGTACTTTAGCTTCTCTGTTTTCATTATGTTGTAAAAAACCTTTTGGTAAGTACTATATAATTCACCTTTTGTGAGATTACAACTCTGTTGTTTGTACAAAAGCTACTACTACTATTACAATAGTTACTACTGCTATTACAATAGTTACAACTGCTATTACAACTCTTGTTTGTGTAACTCAATGTGACTAATATCAAGGTTAATGATAACTAAGTTCACATTTTGCTATAAATAATAGTCACATGAAATTCACAATGTGACTATTTTGAATGTATTGGTCACATATAATACCCTTATAACGTGGCGATAATCATGATTTAGATACACATTTGTGATATGGTGTGACTATTGTAAAGCCTATAGTCACATGATCGTGCTACAATTAAATGTGACTATACACATTAGGTTGTGGCAAGGAAACACACACTAGACTTTAGACACGCATATTAACTTACGTGACCATATGTATCAAATTTTGGTTACACTTAATCATGTATGTTAATGGTTGAGTGTGACCATATATGACATTTGGTCACACTCTTCAAGTGTGTGACATATATTTGTCACTTTTAAATGCATATCGTGACTAACACTTCAAACTTACTTTTCAGTTGTCACACATTTCACGTTCATATGTGGCTAAATATTCAGCAAAGCTTAGCAGTCACGTTTAAATAATGTGTGACAAACTTGACTATATAATTTAGACACATACACAATTACTTCATGTGACCATATATGGATTTTGGTCACACTGTTCAATTGTGTGACATATATTTGTCACATACATATATATATAGTGTGACTAATGTCTCAAACTCATTTGTATCTGTCACACGTCCCAAATTATAAGTGACTAAATAATCAAAAAAAATTTCCAGTTACCTCTAGTCACATAAATATTCAAATGTGTGACAATAGAATTCCGAAATGGTCACACAAGTCGGATCAAGTGTGGCTGTTCATTTTATTCTGGTACATTTAGTCACGTATAAATGTTACAGTGTGACATTTCAAAATCGACCATGCGTGACCAATAGAACTTTTTGTACTAGTGTTATGACATCGTTTATGAAAAGAAAAGGTCATGAGATATCCACTTTTTTCTGAATCAACGCATCTTAAGAAAATATGCAAGTATACCGATTTGAATAATTTTGAGCGTGTCTCCCCCTCAACACTTGAAAATGAGAAAGAAATAACAAGGTGTTGACAGGAAGCGATATACTTGCGTTTTTTTTTTTTTTTAGAAATAGAAAAATCTTTTTGTGTTTTTCATGTTTTTATAATTTTGTATTTTTTTTTTGAAAATGTATTTACAAAGATAGTTTTGATGTTTGACTTTTACTTGTGTTTTAAAAACTTTTCCAGACCCTCTGGAGTCAAACATTGCATACCAATTTGGTGAACTAAACTAGCAAATCTTGATGGAGCTAAGGCTTTTGTAAGTAAGTCTGCCAATTGGTACTCAGTTCCCACAAAATATAATTCAACGGTACCCTTTTCGACATGCTCCTTGATGAAATGATATCGGAGATCAATGTGTTTGGATTTGCAGTGATGAACTGTGTTGCAGGAGATTGCAATGACACTTTTGGAATCACAGTAGATCGGAATCTTATTGAATAGGTAGCCATAGTCTTTAAGTGTTAGGAATCATCCTATCACGTAAATAGAACGACATTTGCGGGATTACATTAGCTATCTTGTGTCACACCCCGCCACGGCGGAAACGCGCGGGTGTAACTTCATGCATATCATCACAACACCTGGTGTCTACATAGAGAACAACTACATGCACAAAAATAGAGCAATGTACAAACACAAAGTGTTGTAACAATACCCCAAAATAAAATAACCAAAACAAAACATAAATCCAAACATAGAGGATAAATCACTTCCAATGCAACTAAGGTCTCGTCTATCCACATCCTTCTATCTTATCTTTAGAAAGCTCACCTGAAAATGATGCTTAAAAGGTCAACATAATGTTGGTGAGATTCATAGGTTTAAGACTCAACACACAAGGCAACCGAATTTACTGTGATTACAAAAATATAGCTGGACAAATAAATTATAGTTATCATATAGCTACATACATTTGCAAGTCAATATCCACACATAAAGGAAACAACACTCATAAGGCAACCATTAGGACGGCTCGTGTCCTCCGATCCCATAATTAGTACCACATCAGGACGGCTCGTGTCCCCCGATCCCATAATCATCAATTAGGTCGCATGCGCGAGCAACAGGGTAAGCACCCTCCCAATTGAATCCCAAAATATATCATCAATTAGGTCGCTATCCTAATTGAATCCCAAAACATCCACGCAAGCAAATAATCACACATAGCATACATACAATAACATTATAAGTCCAAGCTCTTTAATACCACACACATAATCACAGTAAACCAAAACATTTAAGACAAGCATCATTCTCATCCCAAGTTTAAAACAAAGTAAAAATATGGGACTATGAACTCACCTTAAACTCCGCAGCTTCCACAAAACAAATCATAAATCTAAACAACACAAATAAATCCACATTACACAAGGTCAAGCTAAAAGCTACAACCCATGTAACACATATATGATGGATGTCTAAGACTCATATGACCCACCATGGATCTCCTAGACACCACACTAACCACTACCATAACTTAATACTCACTAAATCCCTTGCACTCTAAAACTCAGAAAACGCAGAATTTTTGAGTACATTCACTCACATGAAATCACGACAAATAAAGCTCAACAACTCACACCAAAAATTTACCATGGTCTCTCATAAGCATAGAAGCTAATCCCAGAAGGCCATGGACCAATAACACACACAAGTACTCACAAGAAATTCAAACTTGACAACTACTCAAATTCGGACCTGAACGCACACCAAAAAGTTTTGATTTTTAATAATTACTTCCACAAGTTTTTATCGCGAATCCTCTTCGTGGTAGTCTAATATAAGCTAAAACTTAACTATTCCAGAAGATCAAGTCAAAATACCACTTTTAAAACCACATGCCAACCTCAAACTTTTACCCAAAATCTGTCCCGGTTTGACAGCTTTGACACCTTAACAAAGAAAAATCAAAAGACCAACTTCCCGACCTCAAAATTGATCGTGGCTGGAATTTTTGGAAATCTCTTTCATTATAATACAATTTAGACCTAAAATTCGTGATCTAACTCATCACCATCTTTTATGTACACTCACATCTTTACAGCCTTACAAATCTGTCCAAACCCTAACTCAATAACTAACATGTTTTACGCTCAATTCTCTTCACTAATCATCATAATATTACTAATTATTGACCCCAACATGTTTTATAACATTAATTTATAGAAGTTAACAAAAACCCTAATCCATCATATAATTATTACATGAATTATATTAATTAATCCATTAATTGAACATAGGATTTAAAGATTTTACCTTGATTCTTGATTATGCTAGACAATTATGAAACCCTAATTTTTCCCCTCTTGATTCTCCATATGTCGACCCATATTTGCAGAAAAAACGTTTTAGGGGTGTTTGGTTTGGTATATATATTAATTAGGGATAATCCTTGGGCCTAAGAGTCATATTTGGACTCAAATTGGGTTTATTTTTCCCCCCTTATCCCTTAAATCCGAATTTTACATATATAAAATATATATATATATATATATTTTTATTAAATTTATTTATTACACTCAAAACCTCATACTTTTCATATTTTATATATTCCCATATCGAAACCTAACGTCTTACGCGATAAACCTCAACTTTTACGACAACCGGAAAAATTATCATTTTCAAAACAAAGTTTCCAAAAATAGAATTTCACACTCTTTTTGAAATATAACTCATAAAAACAAATCCAACGTAACTTACTAACACTCAATTACTTGAACGAAGCCTCGTTACGCAAAAACACAAAAACACCAAAACTACACAAGTCATTTCTACACCACAACGGTGATCAAAATGAACTTTCCCAAATTCCAAACTTTCCAAATCACAATAAAATCACTTACGCAAAGGGATTTAGTGCTAAAACTCACCTATATCACTCATATATCACTTCAAACACCTAGGACACACCAAACAAATGTCAACCGAGTCAAGACTATCAGTCAAACTGACCTGCTAAAACCACGGTTGTTACATCTTGTTAGGATCAAACACATGGACTAGAAGCGTAATATTGTAATAGTTTGACATGTGTTGGCCTATATATACCCTCCTAGACTTCACTAGGAGGGTGATGCTTAGTGTGTAACTTTACTCTTTCCTATTATCAATAAAACACCTAGTCATCTCTTCTCTCTCTATACTTTCTCTCACTACAATGACAACTCTTTGGTTTCATAATGCCCGACCTCCCGAATCACAATATTCAACCAAAACTACGGTCCTACAAGTGGTATCAGAGCCTCGTTATTATTATTGGTTGATTTTGTGATTTATCTTGTCATTATTTTAAAACTGTTATTACAAGTTTCTTATTATGTTACATATTTTTTTGTTTTAACAGTTTTTATGTGGTCAAATATGGTATTATTAGTGGTCAAACATATTCAGATATGGTCCATTATCTTATCACGTGTTCAGTGGTCTATGGTCAAATAATGAGCAATTATTTGGGTTCTTTATAGGCTCGTATTTCTTGGTTTTCCTGGGTTTGCTTGAAGATTATCGAGTTATGAACTCATTTTATGAGTTTCATCGAGTTACACTTGTAGATCATCGAGTTAACACCTGGTTTATCGAGTATGCATGCTGTTTATCGAGTAAGGTTGATTTTTTGTGGCGAGTTAGCCCTATCCTTATCGTTTGTCGAGTAAGGAATTTTTTTAGGTTAATACTAAACGATACTATACCTCATTAAACCTAAAATTATCGAGTTAGCAAGGTACATCGAGTTTGTACACTGTATCGAGTAACAAAACTTATCGAGTAACCACAATTTTATCGATTTACATTTTGAAAGGAAAATGAAGATGAAGATGAAGTAGAAATTTGACCACTACACGTCAACCAAACCAATATACCAAACTACTGCTCAAATAAAACACAACAATATCACCACTACAACTTCAACGTCACTATCCTACTCCCATCTCCATCTCATCACTGTCTCATACTAAAATGTAAAACGATAATTGATCTCAGTTTCATTTTCTTCGTGTAAAGTTAATCAAGACCAAAGGCCACACGAAAGAATGAAATCATCATCAATCGGTTTTTGAAGCTTAGCTTCAATTACTATCCGAAATCAAAAGGAATAAGAATAATAACAATTTTGTTATCATCTTTTCCTGTTTCGATCTAAAGACACAAAAACAACAAACAAATACGACAAAACCTACCGTGACCCTTCAAAGAATCTTGACACCTTTCAAGATAGCTTTTTGATTCGGTAATGTGCACCAACAGTTGATATGGATCCGGTTATGAGTCTGTGTTTGTAGGTTGTTTTGTTTGCTCGATTTGTTATGTGAGACGGATTGAATATGGTAACGGATTAAGATGGGATTTGATGTGATGATTGAAATGAGGTTTAATTTAGATCGGTATTTTTTTTAGATGAGATTGGTTATTTTTTTGATGGGATCTGGAAAACGTGAGAGTAAAAAGATAAGATGGGGGCGGAGTGAAGTGATTATGTGTTATTAGAGGTTTATAACTGCTTTAAGGTGTTGGATCGGGTATTTTTCTTACAAAAGTTGTGGGCTGCAAGGACACATCAAATGAATTGGGCTCAATTTTCTATTAAATGAATTAGATTGCCTCTTGGTTGTCAAATAGATTGATGGACTGGACCAACAAATTGGATTATCCAAAGCTAGTATCTAAATTTCATTTTTTTATATGCAATCTTTTGATTGTCTTGGTATAAAAGAGTGGTGTTTTGGCTGACATAAATATTTTACGGGGTTACATTTTTGACAAGATCGGAAACCATTATCAAGATTCGATTCAACCATCAAAAAGGCTAGTTTTGGGCATTTAACCGCTTGATGTGACTACGGGGTTAATTCTTTATTATTTATTTGAGGTTGAAGTGGAATTTCATGAGTGCGTGTACTTAGTATCTTGAAGATATCGGGGTTGGTTGGATGCATGATTCTTCGAGATCCTTGTTCGAGCTTTTATCCGTACGAATGACAAAGACTTGAGTTATCTAGTTATACCTAATGTAAGGAGTTACGTTGTAGTGCTCACAGAGTATAGCTATCACTTTAAAGGAGTTACGTTGTAGTGCTCAAGTGTCACCAAAAGATGTGGATAATTCGAGAGAAATTCATATACAATTAAGGATGGTTGGATGGGTATATGATTCTACCTCTATTGAAATTCTCAGTATTGGTTCTTAGTCAGACAATAGTGCAAGTTTAAGTCACAAGTTCGGGTTATTTTACTTCAGTCTCAAATTCGTCATATTGGGTTTTCTCCATCAGTAGTCACTACAAAAAGCCGTCAGAATAAAAATGGGGTCGGTAAAGAGTTAGTTGAGAGGAGTATAAAAGTGTAGAGATGTTTATCAGCAGTTGATTCTCACGGGCTATTTACAATACTTCACATGTATTCGGTTAGTTGGACATATGGGGTTACGCTGCCTCCGTTTCCATTGTAAACATAGTGTGTACGCTTCCGATTCCGCGAAGACATCGTGGGGGAAGAGAGAGTGGGCGTTCTTTTGCTTCTTTGATTTTCTTGATTCCTTTGCGAAAACACTCATTTTCCACGAGGATCTGCAATAAGGGGGAAGAAATGTGCACATCAGGGATGCATAATAGACTCACGTGATCGAGCTTACAATTTTATTACCGGAGAGACATCCGCAGAGATGATCAGTGGTTCAGTTTTTTGATTTTGGTGTAATCATTTCAACTCTCGCGGGTTGTGAAAGGAGAAGTAGCCTGCATATGTGAGAAGATTTTACCGATTTCTTGCATGTTACCCCAGAACGGAGCTTCCGCATAGAGTACAACTGTGATTAAGTTACTAGTCAGATTTGCTTGGTGTGGTTTAAGGTGTCATCTACAAATTCCGCTGCATACTTAAAACTTCAAAAGCTAGAAGACATGTTAAGTACATCAAAGTTTCGAAGAAGCTGATTCAGAAACTTCAACAAAAAGAAGACGGTTGTCAGTTTAGGGGGAAGCTGATTCAGAAACTTCGCCAAAAAGAAGTGTACGAAGAAGCTGCTAAAGACATGCAGCATGAATTGGGGGGAAGTTAATCCAGTTCATCCATATTACATCATTTGCCTACAAGTGAAGAAAAAGTTCTCAAGCCGAGGTACAATATGAAGACAAAGAGCGTCAACTGTAGTCATCCTCAGCACTTGAAGAGCCAATGAAGACCTTTCTTATTTGTATTTGTACTTGTAGGAAATGTTGTAAGTAATCCCTTATGTCGCCCCATTGGGGAAGATTGTTAGGAATCACCCTAACACGTAAATGGAACGACATTTATGGGATTACATTAGCTATCTTGTTAGGCTCAAACACATGGACTAAAAGCGTAATATTGTAATAGCTTGACATGTGTTGGCCTATATATACCCTCCTAGACTTCACTAGGAGGGTGATGCTTAGTGTGTAACTTTACTCTTTCCTATTATCAACAAAACACCTAGTTATCCCTTCTCTCTCTATACTTTCTCTCACTACAATGACTACTCTTTAGTTTCATAATCCCCGACCTCCCGAATCACAATATTCAACCAAAACTACGGTCCTACATTAAGTTGTGATCGCATCCAAATGACTTGAGCACAACAAGCAGACATAGCTATGTATTCAGATTCTGTTGATGACAGTGAAGTGCAGTCCCGCTTCTTTGATTGCCAAGACACCAACTTATCTCCAAGAAACTGTAATCCACCTGATGTACTTTTTTGCGTGTCTAAGCATCCAGCATGGTCAGCGTCTGAAAAGGCTATTAGTTCAAAACCAGAATCCTTCGGATACAAGATTCCCAAATGGATGGTTCCCTTTATGTATTGAAGGATTCTTTTTGCCTCATTGAGGTGTTTCGCAGTTGGTTTAGACTGATAACGCGAACACATATAGACAGCAAATACAATATCATGTATGCTAGATATGAGATACATGAGGGACCCAATAATACTTCGGTATTTGGTAGGGTCAACAGGAGTCCCATGTATATCAACATCTAGTTTTGTGGAATTGGCCATAGGTGTATTCATTATATCACAGCTTTGCATTCCATGTTTCTTTAGAATCTCAAGAGCATATTTAGACTGATTAAGAAAAATTCCATGGGGTGATTGATGAACTTGTAGTCCTAGAAAGAACGTAAGTTCACCCATCATGGACATTTCAAAATTATCTGTCATTAATTTTGCAAAATCCATTGAGTAAAGTTTGTTGGTTGAAGCAAAAATAATGTCATTGACATAAATTTGAACAATTAATAAGTCCACCCCGTATGTTTTTGTAAACAGTGTTGGGTCCACCGAGCCTAGAGTAAAGTTATTAGCTAATAAGAATGTAGATAACTTGTCATACCACGCCCTTGGGGCTTGCTTGAGACCGTAGAGAGACTTCTTTAGCTTGTAGACATGATTCGGACGTTCTGAATCAACAAATCCTTCAGCTTGACTGACATAAACCACTTCACGGAGTTGACCATTCAGAAAAGCCATTTTCATGTCCATTTGATAAACAACCATATTCCGATGAGCAGCATATGCTAAGAAGATCCGTACAACTTTAAGTCTAGCTACTGGAGCAAATGATTCTTCAAAATCGATTCCTTCTTCTTGACAGTATCCTTTTGCTACCAAGCGTGATTTGTTGCGTATAACAGTTCCTTCTGTATCCAATTTGTTTTACAGATCCATTTTAATCCAATGACAATGAGTCCTTCAGGTTTTTCAACCATTTCCCAGACTTCCAATCTTTGAAATGATTCAAATTCCTCTTGCATAGACTCAATCCAGTTTTCTTAAGTCATAGCTTCTTTGACGTTCTTTGGCACGGTTTCACATACTGTGAGTGCGTGTATGCAAGTTTCATCATCTGTGTGAAGTCGTTGTCTTGTCATAATAGGTGCATCTGGATGGACAATAATTTGAACTAAGGGGTGATCTCTAGTCCATTTGTGTGTCGAAGGGTGAAGTTGATAAGTATCTCGCAAGTGATCAGGATCCAAATTGCGTGTAGATGACTCAGTAATGTCAGGGACAAGTGGAGCCGGTGCAAATGGGTTAAAGAACGGTTCTGGGTCATGCTCTACGGTTTGTGGAACTGATAAAGGTATGGAGTCTCCAGCTGATTGTCGTGAGTTGGACCCGATTTGTTCTGTTGTTATTGGGGTTACAATCGGAGGACCGTCTCTTCCAACAGTTGTTGTTGTTTGTTGAGGTAAATCAGGTACTTGATGTTGATCAAGATGTGCAGCGGAATTTGGTGAGGCCTCAGATGGACGGTTAACAATCGTATCATCAAACAATGGAGCAAACAAGGTTTCCACTTCTTTACGGGAGAGTGACAATGGTTCAGCCGAAGATTCTGGAAAGTTAAGACGGTTGTATACGGGTCCTAAGCTGTTTTGCTCAGAAGCCATATGAGTGAGTTCATCAAAATTAGCATGAATAGTCTCTTTAATTTCTCTTGTACGACGATTCCATATCCGATAGCGTTTTGAATTTTCACAGTATCCAACAAATATTCCAATGTCAGCCTTTGCTTTAAGTTTACCTAGATCATCATGATCATTAACTGGATAACATAGAGCTCCAAATACATGAAAGAGACTGATGTTCGGTTTCCTTTTGTGAACAATCTGATAAGGGGTTTTCTGATGGCGTTTTGTGATCATACAACGGTTTTGAGTGTAACATGCGGTTGAAACAGCTTCTGCCCCATAAGTAATCCGGTAATTGAGCATTGATTAACATCGTTCGTGCAGCTTCCACTAATGTTTTGTTGTGTCTTTCGACTACTCCATTCTATTCGGGTGTTCGTGGAATGGATGTTTGATGTTCAATTCCCACTTTCTCAAAATACGACCTTAGAGTCCGATTCTTAAATTCTGTGCCATTGTCAGTTCTAACAATTCTGACTATGTTGCGTAGCTGAACTTGTATTTTGGTGAGAAAGGTGATGATCATTTGAGGAGCTTGATCTTTACTTCGAAGAAAACAAACCCAAGTCCAACGTGAGTAATCATCAAGAATTACTAAAATGTAGCATTTACCGTTGATAGTTTGAACACGCATCGGACCACGCAAATCCATATGGAGTAGTTGTAAAACATGATTAGTACTGTGTTCAGGTTTTAAGGGAAAGTGAGCACGGGTACCTTTTCCTTGTTCACAGGCTGGACATAGGTGATATTTGGCATAGCGGAATCTTGGAAAGCCTTCAACTAATTTGTGACGAGCGAGATCAGTCATCATTTTGAAATTCAAGTGAGAAAGGCGTTTGTGCCATAACCATGATTTAGTCGTTTCGGCTTTGGATAGAAGACAAATAGGAGATGAAGCGATCATGTCAGACATTGAAATTGTGTAAAGGTTAGTGCCACGCTTGCCTGACATCAGATCATTTCCTTGTAGATCACGAACAAAACAAGTTTTCTCTCGAAATGCTACTTCTAAATCCCCATCACAAAATTGACCGACTGAAAAGAGGTTGTGACCCAAGCCTTCAACATAATAGACTCTGCTAATTTCAATATTCCCATTCACATAGTCACCATAACCCATGATTAAAGCGTATTGATCATTCCCGAATCTGACAGTTCCGATAAACTTTGAGACAAAGTTTGCTAACAGTTTGAGATTGCCTGTCATGTGTCGGGTGCAACCGCTATCAACAATCCAGAGAACAATCTGAACTACCTGCATCACAAGGAGACGACAAAGATGGAACAGAAGTAAGGGTGGAACCTGAAGAAATGGTGGGTTCCTGTTGGTTAGAAACATAAATATTCAACAGTTTAGGAATCCATTTAAATTTTGGTTTCTATTGTAACCAATGTTGCCAGTTCCAACTAGTTTTTGCTTTATGTTTGGTAAATTCACTAGCTTTTGCTGTGTTCCTAGATTTGTTGATTTCTGCTCTGGGGGTGACTGCAACATCATTCGAAACGGTAGTTGGCGTTTTTCCTAAGATAGACTTAGAGGCAGTAGTGGGCCTAGAAGGAATGCCTGATCTACGTTTCGTGTGACGATTTAAAAGATTATTAGCTACACATTTAGTATGATCACCAGATAACACACTTTGACAACAAAACACACAAGATGCATTAATATTCAAAACATTCAAAGGTTCATCATTCGTTACATGAAGATTTTGATTACAATTTGCCAAATTAGAATCTAAATCGGATGCAACATGAGTTTTATTCAAGTTCCTAAGGTGAGCTTCTACTTCTTGCACTTCTAGTGTTCCTCTTCTACGTTGCCAGAGCCTAGTCTTTTTAGTCTTCTTAATGCTTTTTGGCTTTGGGCTGCTAACACTCTTAGGGGATACTAGTCCTGTAGAAGTGGAAGAGCTAACATTAGAACTCTTAGCATGATTACCCTTATCTGTTTTGTCTATTTGAAATGTTCCTGGTGCTATCACTGTGGTGTCAACAAACTTTCCTTTTTGAAGTAGCTTAATTTTCTCTTTCAAATCAATGATGATGTGATTTTTATCCTGAATACCAGACTCATGTAAACCATTGCAATAATGAATGTGATCGCGGTTTTGTTGCCATTCGACGTTTTCAATTTTTAACTCCGCAATTTCTTTTTCATATTGAAGACATTTATTATTGAGAAAAACATTGTCTTTGCAAAGTTGACAGCTTTTTGAAACATTTTGACATTGTAGTTGCAATTCCGTTTCAAGACTTTGACCTTGACACCATTCAAGCCTTTGTTTGAGTTGACAATTTTCTTTTGAAAGTTTGTTTGTCACATCATCACTGTTTTTACGCAACGTTTCATATTTATGTTTTAATGTCTCAGTTTCCTTATTCAGCAAGTCAATGTCAGCGTAGTAATTATCAAACATCATAGCATTGCTCGATTTGTAAAGATCATTCATAATGATAGAAAAAATATCAGCTATGAGAACTTTTTCCAAGAGTCGATTAGAATCCGTTTTCAAAAATCTATTTTTTCGTTGTTGAACCAAAATTGCATTTTCATTTAAAGTGAAAACATTTTGCATTGATTTAACTTCTTTTTGGAGTTCCTATTCCTAACGAGTAGTACAATGACGCAAATTTTGAACTAAAGGCAGAAATTGTTTTTGAAAAATTTCTCTCTTTTCGCACTCGTAAGCTGATTGAAAGGTACCAATTTTTATTTCCAAATTATGTTCAATTACATTTTACAAGTTTTCGTTGCCTTTCATGAAAGTTTTAAAATATTCTAGACTCGACAACGTGTTGGTAAAGGTGTCACAGTACCAGAAGATGGTAATGGTCCATTTACTTGTGCCACGGGTTTGATAGGAGCCCCATTGGAAGATGAAACATAAGACTCAGTTACATACCATGATTTCTCAGGTATTTCTCTTGATGGAACAAAAGATTTTGAAATATGAGGAACTTTTGAGTAATCATATGGTTTGCAATATTCAACTTGACTCATTTTTTATCGACTCTGTTTTTCAAGTTCTTCTTCTTCCTTAGTATTATATACAATAACACGCACAATATTATTATCAAGCAATTGGTCCATACTGTAAAGCTTAGGAATTGTTTTGAATGCAGTGTGAAGAAAAGTTGATCTGTAATCGCCAATGGCAAAACCTTTATCGGGTCTTGGTTTTAAAGTAAACTTTTGAATTGTTGTTACCGATTCTCCATGTTTGTAAACGATATTTTGAAATTCTTTTATTTGACGTTCGAGAGTGATATTTTCTTCAATTAAAGAATTTTCTTTTTCCCTTTTTTGCACTTTGTGTTCATAAAATTCCTGTTTACAATTTGACAACTCTGTTTGTGTTTTTGAAAGTTCCACTTGAAGTTATTCAACTTGTTTATTAAGATCATTTTTATCATTTTCCAGTTTGGAAACCAATTTACTGTTTGACTTAATTAACTCGCGCATTTTCTTTTGAAGATTTTGTTCTTTGACATACGATTCCTGAAATGACTTTTCAAAGCACTTTTCATGTTTAACTGCATTTTGAAAATGTGAAAGTTGTATTTTATAACATTCATTGTCCTTTTTCAAAACTGCATTTGTTTCTTTCAAAACTTTATTTTGCTCGTTCTATTTCTGAGTAATAAGAATTTGTGCTTGAAGTTGTTTGGTCATGACAATATAGTCAGGATCTGGATCATAAGAAGGTTCATGTTGTTCAACGTGATCATGTTTGTCTTGCTCAATAGGATCATCAAATGAAACGACAGTGTCATCATCAAATGTAACAACTGTGTTTAATTGTTCATCTTCTTGAGAAGATAAAAATGATTCGGATGGAACAACTTGCGCCTTATCTGATTCAGAAGCAGTGGGTGATGCATTTTATTGTATTAAGAATATGGTTAGGTCATGTACCTGAGACAAACCGTCAGTCTCATACACTGGGCCTGAATCATTCAACTGGAGTTCATGCATGTTGGCCATAAGCATCACAGCTGCATTGGCTTCAAGATCTTCCATATCATCATCGTTGTAAGCATTAGCGAAGAAACTATTCTCTTGTTCAGTGAAAGTACCTTCCTTTTCATCTTTGAGAGCCATTAGTAATGCCTGCTTGTGAAACTTACTGCCCCGGGTTCTCGGTTTTGGACATGCTGTTGCAATATGACCTTTTTCGTTGCAGTTGTAGCACCATACTAAATTCCCAGATTCTGTATTACCATTTGCCACATTGTCATTTCTTCTCTGAGGAGCGCCTGAATTGTTTCTGAATCCCCCATTGTTGTTAAAGCTTTGTCCATACCCAGAATTTCCTGAATACCCTCCTGAACCTGAACATCAAAAATTACGATTCTGAATCTCAACCCGACCATCTTGAATGATAGCTTGATTCCTTGTATTTGAGGAAGAACGAAGACGGTTGTTAGTCTTGTTTGAGAATTTTCTGAAAGCACGAGCGATAAGAGCAAGTCCCTGATTCAACGTATTGACATCTTCATCATCATCTTCTATCTGATTCGAGTAGTACATGCTATCATGGTTGTCATATGGAGCCAGTTGAGGAGAAGCCTGTTGCGAGGATGATTCATGATGCGTGGGAATCGCATCTTGCTTTACCTCTCGAGGGATCTCGCGAGGCTTAAAACCCCCACCAGGCAGTGTACCTGATCGTTGTAGTATAGTATAGTGACAAGTACCGGGGGATTGATCGTTCAGCTTAGGAATAGTGTCGCTAGGATTAGAAAACCTAATTAAAAGTTCTAAAGATGAAAGATGATTATTTTTGAGTTTTTATATTTTATGAAAGCAAGTAAAATCTCGGGTTTTGGAAGAGTGGGCGGAATTAGTTGTTATTCAACTAACCCAAAAACTACTTTATAACTAATTAAACTAATGAAAATGAAATTAAGCTAATATTAAACTAAGGTTGTGAGCAATATTTGGAGAAATTGTGTTTACTTAGACTTCATTACTCCCTAGATATCTTTTACATGTCAATTACTTGTTACACTTGTATGGATGACGGATTGTATTCCTTAATACCATTCGTGGGGTGGCATACATAACTCCCCAACTCTATGAGCTCTTATCTCCTCCTACACCATGACCCAGCACAACTATAGGGATTGTAAACAGTGGCTCATGCATTAAATACAACCAATAAAGACCTAGTACGCCTCGGTTCATGTTTCTTAAGACGTTCAAGCATGTTACCATTTGGAGATCTGCCAGTTTTCTTAAGCCTAACATATAATATCATTCATCCAAGAACAAGAATAGACAAGTAATCAACACATAATCAACATCCAGGTTTCATTAGATCTAAGCAAATACAAAGGAAATCTAGCCTAGTATAGTAGAATTAAGATAAGAACAAAAGATAAACAACCAACACATAGACATATTGATTGAATTAAGAGTATACTTATCTCAATTACAATACAAGGTCTCAAGGGTTTGGAACCCTTGAAAAACCTGTAAAAGAGGTACCAAAATCGTCTTTAGGGTTTCACCAAAACTTCTCTCTCTTTTAATGAAAAAACTAGAAAACTATATATAGGAAAATCGTCCTGACGGCGTCAAGAGTAAAATCTGACGCCGTCAACTCGCCGCCATACACTTCCTCGGACGCCCTAGATCCAATTGTGACGGCCTATGTGACGCCGTCACCACCTACGGTAAATTAATCTTGGCCACTTTGACGCCGTCATTTCTCCATCTGACGCCGTCACCAGCTACGGTAAAATATTCATCTTGTCTGACGCCGTCAAGAGAAAACCCTTGACGCCGTCACCTTGTATTTCCAGCTTGGATTTTTGGTACTTTGTCGTTTTCTTCACTTTATGCTCCAAAAACGTCCAAAATAGCCTCTTTTCCAGAATTCACTCTCCAAACACCTAAAATCACAAAAGGAACGATTTAGGGCAATATTTGATCAAATAAAGTCGGATTCGGGCTTAAATGACCCCCTAAAAACGGATCATTTTTCGCCTCATCATATACCCTTACACTTGAGATTTGCTTGTCCTCAAGCAAATGAGCTTTTATTCTACTCAAAAGACAAGTTAGGGGTCATTTAACACTAATATAAAAGTAATTACAACAAATAATCGTTCCACTAAAGACCAATAGACAAGCACGGAGGTCATACACAAGCACCTCACAAATAGTGTTTAGATACTCACATCTCTCGGGTGTAATAAAGTAATATAACATTATGGAAATGGAAGATATCTCTCACTACCTGTCATAACAAAATAGATTACCATAGGCTTGGGAAAGGATCAAACCTCCACCACATGGCGTAAGCACCTAGGATAAACTATCAAAGAGGTCTTTTAAAAAGGGTTATAACGTTAGGTGTAGGGATATGAATTACACGGTTTTGTTGGATAAAGGGAATTTTACTGGTGGCGAGTTAACAATCTTAGTAAATTACATGTACAAGATGGCGTTGCTAAGCCAAGACTAGACTCGACTTAAGCTAATAAATGAAAAATAACAAAAACATAAAATGAACATAGAATGAAAACGGGATGGTAGTCCGTATGTTTTTTTTTTTTTTTTTTTTTTTCTTTTTTCCTTTTTTCTATATTTTTTTTTCTTTTTCTTAATTTTTTCGATTTTTTTTTTTTTTTTTTTTTTTTTTCATACACTCTTACCCTACCATCCAAAATAATACATCATAGGGGTTTGAGCAATCCCCTTACACTTGAATCTTTACATACTTTACATTAAACTATTCTAATGACTCGGATTAAGAAAATCAAAACACTTGGAGCACTTTTAAGATTAACGCACATATGGGGGTAATAATATGATGTTCTTCCCCATTACTCCATAAAATAAGTACTTACCCATGAGTCCCAATCGTCCCAAAACAATATGTACAACGATATGACTCGACTTAGCAACCATGTAATCAATTAGAAAGTTAACTTAGGGTTTAACAAATAACAATAATGCACTAAAAATGAGCGCATACACGGAAGGCTAAGGCGATTTGGGTGTACATTTAAGTGGGGTGTAACAAATTCTTCCTTTAAGTAAAATGCTTAAAGTTAGAAACGAAAAGATAGGCTCGGAGGGGTGTACTAGGGGTATCGTGTACTAAAAATGAGTACAACGCAAAGGGTGTGGGAAAAATTAGTTGACTTAACTAGCCAAGTAATATGACTTAAATGGTCAAGTAATTATAATACGGGTTTAACACAAGGGTAATCCTAATGCCTCTTATCATGTAGTAAATCCTACCACACGAATGTAGTCTCACTAGCGGTTTCGGGATGCATCACTAACGCAAGTTCTAAAATCTAAATGCTACCGGTACACTCATAAGCACTAATAGTAAATGCTTTTCCTATCAAATCTAAAGGCGAACCTCACATCTTTGGGTGGAAATTTTTTTCTGAATATACGGTTATGTGCTAGTCATACAACCTCCTATCCATGAGACGCTTGCTATGGCTAAAATTTCACTCCTAAATGTTGTAAAAAATTTTAAATTTGGCGCTAAAATTGCACTAACAAGTATTTCTTATAGTTTTATTACTCATCTACTATCAAACAAAACAAACTCAAGCGAAAGTGCATATGTAAGGTATCATCTTTTTACCCTCCCCTTACACTTAGGATGAACATTGTCCCCAATGTTCAAGTAAAGAATGTAAAAGTTAAGAAGTAAAGAGAATGAAATCAAATACTCCCCTGATTCGCTCGGTATGGATTATAGGTTGGCCAGGTTAAATCTTCCTCCAAGAAAATGAACAATCAAAGCTTCCCTTCCAGAATATAAATCATCTTCTTGTCTTAAATAACCTGTAAATCCTGACAAAAGTAGACAAGGCAACCTCGCGTAAAATCGGCGGCATCCTATATAAGTTACTAAATCCTAGAAAACAAAGTAAGATATAATGCTTGTGGAATGAAGTTTGCAGATTTCCTGGAGATTATAAAACTTAATAATTCACAAAAACCATAAGACTCCGTTAGAAAAACAAAACCGGTAATATTTCCAGATTTTTTACTCCTGACGCCGTCAAGAGCAATTGCCTGACGCCGTCAGAATGGACCTGCAGAAATCTTTATGTTAAGTTTCCGGAAAATTTCTGGAAAAACCTTGTCCTACTTCCTGGAAAATCCTGCAAAACTTCATTATGACTCAATACAAGCATTTGACTCTAACAAATACGAATATACATGTTTATTAAATATTGTGGAGAATCATGATCGGTTTGTTTCTTAAAAACATATTTGGGGTTTCCCCTTACACTTATCTTTTGCAAAAATACCTTTAGGTTGAAGTTAGGACTAGGCCAAACAACATAATAATGTATTTCATATTTTAATTGAGAAACATGATCAACCAACAATAAAAATAAAACATGCATACGGAAGCAAATAACAATCAAACAATTAAAATCACACAAAACATGGGTTGCCTCCCAAGAAGCGCTTTTCTTTATTTACGAGTCTTGTAGCTAGACTCAAAGTCGTGGGTTACTACGTGATTTCATCATTGGTTCCACTACCTAGGTCATCTTCTAAACCAGTTTTGTATTCCGGACCTAGTTGCAAGCATTCTTTGTAGAAACCAAGCATCCTATTTCTAACATACTCTACTCCTCTACGTCTATCCTCCTCATTCCTATAATAAGCCGCTTGCTTGTGTTATTTTTCGAAATTAGAGAGAAGGCGGTATTGTTCGATCTTGTAGGGCATTTGATAAGCGACCTCATCATTATTTTTCTTGAATCTAACTATCCCTAAAGTCGGATCATAACTCATCCTAGTGGCCTCAACAAATGGTTTCCCGAATATTATTTGGCTTAGGTCAGCATCAATCACTGGACGAGTGTCTTCCACTATCATAAAATCAATCTCATAGGTGAGATTCCCTATAATCACATGCAATCCTTTCACTCTTCCTGCAAAATTACTTATCAGATTCTTACCGGGCATCAACCTAAAATTGAGTTGCTTCTTCATCACCCAATTGTAATAAGTCCTAGTCATGATGTTCACGGGTGATCTAAGGTCGATGTAAGCTTTCCATATATGCATGTGCCCTATATTACATGGGATGTTAATGTTGGAGGGGTCTCCCATTTTGATCAGGGGATTGCCAAAGATATATGTTTTCTCGGGACTATCGAATAGATCCTTATGGTATTCCCGTTCCTCCTCGGTTGGCAACTTATCAAAGTATTTCTCTATAGGTTCTATCTCCTCCAATTTCTCATCCTTTTTAACCTCAACTTCCCCACTCTCATCCTCACTATTGGCTTCTACCTTAGCTTCATCCTTGTCGCTCTCCTCTATCTCTCTATCTATTGGCTTAATGGTGACAACATTGACAAAGTGGACATGCTTGGATGATGAGGGTTCCTTAGTTTGAATTCCACTATTTGTGTCCCTAGTGTCCTTCCTAGGTGTGGCTAATGTTTGGTTGTTGAGGGCTTTCAACAAATTGTCGATTTTGTTGGTCATCTCCGTTTGTTGTTGGTTGAATTCGTTTTCAAACCTAACTATGCGGGCTTCTTGAGATGCCATAAATTTCGACATCAATCCTTCAAGATTGTTGGTACTACCATAGTTGTTAGATGGATTGTTGTTGAAGGTACGGTTGGGTGGTGGACCGTTTGATTGGTAACGATTAGGCGGGTTGGAAGAATTGGGTTGATTTTGTTTCCACCTAAGGTTTGGGTGATTTTTCCATGAGGGGTTGTATGAATCACCATATGTGTTCGGCTCGGGCTTGAAAGTGTACCACTTATCTCCCGCTTCGTCGGTACGCGTGGATGCGTAGTCCGCAAAAGCTGTTCCGGGGAGTTCCATACAATCACGAGTGTCATGGGGACCACTACATAATTCGCATGAAGAAGTGATTTTGTTCACTTGGCTTGAATGCTTCGGAGCTTCGTAAGATTTCATGAGAAACTTGACTTGGTCCTCAAGTTCCATGATCCTACGGTCGGGAGTGCTTGAATTGTTCGAAGGCAAAGATATTGCCTTGACCATTTTGTTCAAATCACGGGGATCATTCCAACTTTCGTTGTCATAGAGAGCAAGATCTTCTATGAGTTCCCATGATTGTTCCGCACTAAGATCACGTAGCTTACCACCGGCCGATTGGTCAATGGTTCGCCTCGTGGGGATATCGATATGGTCATAGAAAATTTGGACTTGGAGCCAAAGATCTATGCCATGATGAGGGACTTTTTGGAGTAAGTCCTTGAAACGAGTCCATGCTTCATAAAGAGATTCATTTTGACGTTGTTGGAACATCAAGATGTCATTTCTCAGCTTAGTAGTTCTCCCCGGTGGGAAAAATTGAGCAAGGAAACGAGTGGTGAGATCATCCCATGTGGTGATGGATCCCGCGGGTAAACGCTCAAGCCATTGACTAGCTTGATCCCGTAGAGAGAATTGGAATAGGCGTAAACGGGTAGTATCTCTAGTTTCAACACCTAGGTCTATGGAATCTACGATTTTGAGGAAGTCCTTAAGGTGTTGGTTTGGATCTTCGGAACGAAGTCCATGGAATGCACATCCGCTTTGCACCAACCGGATGGTGTCGGATCGCAAGGGGGTCACATTGGCTCCGGTGAGCTCAATGGTGTTTCGGTAGCCTTGGTGGCTAGGTCGGGAATACTCTCCAAAGGTTCGGGGCCTAAGGGGTTCTAATGGTGGGTTTTGTTGTGGTGGGATGACGGGTTCAAAGATGTTACCACCTTCCATGATGTCGGATGGTAAAGAGTTACGAACAAAGGCACGAAGAAATAAGATAGACTAAAGAAGACCTAAAAATAAAAATAAAAATCTTACAAGAAAGGAATCTAGCAAGTAGACCTAATAAAAAGAAATCCTAACCTAGACAATAACTATTCCCCGGGCTGCGGCGCCAAAAACTTGATGCGTGGGAATCGCACCTTGCTTTACCTCTCGAGGGATCTCGCGAGGCTTACAACCCCCACCAGGCAGTGTACCTGATCGTTGTAGTATAGTATAGTGACAAGTACCAGGGGATTGATCGTTCAGCTTAGGAATAGTGTCGCTAGGATTAGAAAACCTAATTAAAAGTTCTAAAGATGAAAGATGATTATTTTTGAGTTTTTATATTTTATGAAAGCAAGTAAAATCTCGGGTTTTGGAAGAGTGGGCGGAATTAGTTGTTATTCAACTAACCCAAAAACTACTTTATAACTAATTAAACTAATGAAAATGAAATTAAGCTAATATTAAACTAAGGTTGTGAGCAGTATTTGGAGAAATTGTGTTTACTTAGACTTCATTACTCCCTAGATATCTTTTACATGTCAATTACTTGTTACACTTGTATGGATGACGGATTGTATTCCTTAATACCATTCGTGGGGTGGCATACATAACTCCCCAACTCTATGAGCTCTTATCTCCTCCTACACCATGACCCAGCACAACTATAGGGATTGTAAACAGTGGCTCATGCATTAAATACAACCAATAAAGACCTAGGACGCCTCGGTTCATGTTTCTTAAGACGTTCAAGCATGTTACCATTTGGAGATCTGCCAGTTTTCTTAAGCCTAACATATAATATCATTCATCCAAGAACAAGAATAGACAAGTAATCAACACATAATCAACATCCAGGTTTCATTAGATCTAAGCAAATACAAAGGAAATCTAGCCTAGCATAGTAGAATTAAGATAAGAACAAAAGATAAACAACCAACACATAGACATATTGATTGAATTAAGAGTATACTTATCTCAATTACAATACAAGGTCTCAAGGGTTTGGAACCCTTGAAAAACCTGTAAAAGAGGTACCAAAATCGTCTTTAGGGTTTCACCAAAACTTCTCTCTCTTTTAATGAAAAAACTAGAAAACTATATATAGGAAAATCGTCCTGACGGCGTCAAGAGTAAAATCTGACGCCGTCAACTCGCCGCCATACACTTCCTCGGACGCCCTAGATCCAATTGTGACGGCCTATGTGACGCCGTCACCACCTACGGTAAATTAATCTTGGCCACTTTGACGCCGTCATTTCTCCATCTGACGCCGTCACCAGCTATGGTAAAATATTCATCTTGTCTGACGCCGTCAAGAGCAAACCCTTGACGCCGTCACCTTGTATTTCCAGCTTGGATTTTTGGTACTTTGTCGTTTTCTTCACTTTATGCTCCAAAAACGTCCAAAATAGCCTCTTTTCCAGAATTCACTCTCCAAACACCTAAAATCACAAAAGGAACGATTTAGGGCAATATTTGACCATTTAGTGTGTAACACCCCAACCCGATAAGGGTAGAAGTATTACATTACAGTGACATATCAGAACAAACACAAGCATATGATTCATACATACAACGAATTTCAGGGTTACAAATGAAAATCTGAAACTACAAGGTTACAAAACAATAAATACTATGTCTAATAAAGTGAAACTTCATCTAATCGTCTCTAGTCCAAAGCATAGTCTTCTAAGTCCAGTCACACTCTCTTCCCATAACCCAGCTTCCTACTAAAACCTGCCGCAGGAAAAGGAAATGCGGCTGAGCTTAAAAAGCCCAGTGAACAGATACATTTACAAAGCAATGATAATGAAATAGAACTGAAATATAGTGCATTGGGGAAATAGAATAAGGAATAGATAAAAGAGTAATAGAATAGAAAGAAGAAAGGATAGTCATCTACCACGAGCCCAGAAACATATCATATCATATAAGCCGTCAATACCATAATTCTTCATAATCATATAGAGGGGAGTCCTCTCAGATAATCAGATAATATGAGGGGTGTCCTCATTCTTCAAATGGGTGGAGTAGCGAACTCCCAGAAATTGTGAAAGGCATGTATAGCACACAGTACCAGTCACCAGACATATATCATAAGCATAATCATAGTTAAATCCACTAAACAGAACAGATCTAGGATTGCAATCCATACGCCCCTTACTCAAAGTCAATCTCAAAGTCATATACTCAAAGTCATAATGGCCATAATAGTAATCATAAAAAGGGACGGCGTGAGAAATCACTCACCCACACATGAGTCATGCCAGCGGTGCATCACAGACATGCCTATGGTACCTCCATAGGTAGGGAAAATAGAAATGGCTCGGGTATCAAACTAAGAGTCAGGTCTCATATCATACAAAAGGTCATATGGCAAAGGTGTATCTCAGAATCATATCAAAGGTTCATAATAGCAGTTCATAACAAAAGGTTCATATCAGAAATAGTATTCAAGGTCCAATTAGAGTTTATCAGGTCAAGGTTCATATTCAAAATCAATTCATGGTTCAGTTCAAAAGTCCGTTTCAAAAGTTTCTATTAAAAGTCCAATTTAAATAATCTTTTAAAACAGTTTTCATAAAAATGGTCTTTCAAAATATAGTGTTCATGAAAGTTAAATAACCTTTCCTTTAAAAAGAAATTTAGCATCATTTATAAACATCTTTTCAAATCGGTTCTTCTCAAAACATTTCCATGGTATCATTAAGAAGGTTTTCATAGCATAGGTTCATAACGGAGGTCATATCAAGTGGGATCAACAGAGAAAGTTCAAGTAAAGGGGATCATAGCAATGGCATCAATTCGGGAACTAACGGATCAGAATATGAAAGAGATCATGAGAAACCCTTTTGAGAAAGGTCAGAATATCTGTACCTTAAACCGCAAGTGCAAACATGACAGAAAACATAAAGGTCGGAAGCAAAACTCCTTCTTCAGCGAATCTACACAAATTAATTGTCGGCTTGTTGTTAATAACTTATTCAATTCAGATTTCTCATTTTAGTCGGCTTTCCAGTTTTAGTAACTTTCCATTTAAAGTGACTTTCCACTTTTAGCAGGTTTCCATAAATAGTAAGTTTCCACTTTTAGAAAGTTTCCATAATTAGAAAGTTGAGTCATTATTAATGGAATCAAAGTATCTTTTAACATATTTACACATTTGGTCCTTAGGGTTTCATAACTTTACATTTTAACCCTTTACTTTCCAAAATTACACTTTAAACCTTTTAGTATTCAAAGTTACACATTAAACCCTTAGCTTATCCATTTTACATAATGATCCCTTATTTTAATAGATTATACGAATGGGTCCTCAAATATTCTTAATTTACACTTTAAGTCCCTCAAGTTATAAAAGTTACATATTTAACCCTTTAATTTATAATTTCAACTTTTAATTATTACTAATTACATATTATGCCATTAAATTATCAAAATGACACATAAATCCCTGAATATATTAAATTACTCAAAACAGCTCCAAGTTTCTGAAAATTACATGTTTAGTCCCTCTCTTTTAATTATTTTCAAAACAAACCCTAATTAATCATTAAATACATTTTAATCCATTTATATGCAAAACTTACACATAGCACCCTCATCTTATATTTTTGTCGAATAGTATACAGCCCAAATAAAGTTCCAGAATTAACCTTTAAGTTTTAAAGTTTACAAAACTCACCCAAAACCTTTTAACACAAATCGCATGACATAAAATCATGGAATGAAAAACCCTAATCAAACCTAATCAATTTTTAATCATTTCTAGCACATTAAAGATCATTAATCATTACAAAAACAAGCCCTAATTCATAAAATCAAATCGTATGGATTTTTCCCTTTTATTTATACACGTTTTATTTAAAAATCGATAAACCAAAATAATTCGAAAACACATGATTCAAGCCATGATAATTCTTCCAATAATTTTCCAGATCATATTACATTATAACAAGTGTAAATAAATTTTATTAGGAATTGTTATGGATCGGAAGGTATATTACACAATTACACTCGTTTTTAGGGTTTTAAATCACGAAAGGGATGTCGAGCATGCATGGGTCGAATCCAACAATTTATTTGATGTTTATAAGGTATAAAGGGTCTGAGAAAAATACCAAATCAATTTTGGAACGTGTGGAAACAGCAGTTCGATCAGATGTATACTCGATTGGCCAAAACACTCCAAAAAATCGTCACGACTTCACCAAAGGCCTAGAAACCTTGAAACCAATTTTCGTGGGTCTTATTACTTGTAAGGAATATCAGAAAAATTATAGATGAATTATATAGTTGTCGATTGAAGCAGAAACATTTTACCTCTTTTCTAGGGCTCGACAAAGGAAAAAAATGCTACGATTGTGTAAGGCTTCAACAATTCGAATGGGATTTTTCTTGGCTTCTTAGGATCTTGATGAATCATAGAAAAATGCTTGAGAGTGATGGGAGAGTCGAATGGAGGCTGTGAGAATTTCTTTGTGTGTTTATTTTAGGTCGGCAATTAGGGTTTAGGAGAAAAGATATGGATTGACTTTTTAAAGTGGAATGCCGTGTGGTATAAGGGGGGGGGGGGGAGGACCAGGAATTTCGTGATATGGGTTGACAAAATATCTTTGGTGATTATTTTCCTTATTTTGCACAATTTAAATCAAATTAAATCTCCTTAAAATTCATTTTATCTCATTCGGCTCTTGTAGGGGTATTTTGGTAATTTTACCACTTGTATAAATGTTAAATGTAATAGTTAAAATTATTTGGATACATAACTTGTGCATTGTTTGAAGTTTGGGATTTATTTGGAGACTTTATAAGCTTTTAATTAAATTTCAAATTTGTAAGGGCAATTTGGTCTTTTCACATGTTCTCGGATTTTAGGTGTTACAACTTCTTCCCCTCTAAAAAGAAAAATTTCGTCCTCAAAATTTGAAGTCGCAAAGTTAGACGAAGTCGTAGCAAACCGCAAAAGTCGTTACAAACATTTTCACGCCCGGGGAGGTTCTTCCAAAAGATATTCAGACCAACTGGTTTCTCATGACTCGTAATTATTGTCAAAACAGTTCCAGATTTCTCAGAAGGGCATATCATATTGAATTTGAATCAAAAGGATAATGTACCAAACATAACGGATGATAATCGAATTCTCCAGGAAAAGGTATAGAAATACATAGGATTTTCATCGAATTGATTAGGCGAATCGGATGAGAATACATTGAATTGTGGCAAACATGGGGTGATATACGGTTTAACTCTTCAGCTTCTCAGATAGTCTCGGCTTTTAGATAACCTTCCAAAGGTATTCTCATAAACAAACAGGTCTCGTTTCCTCAAAGTCCATAATCAGATATTTTACTCATAGCAGATCATAATGAACAACTTCACGAATGCGAATCGTATACGGACAGAAAGCATATCGTTAGATATCGTCAACGGCAGAAATTTCATAATGGAACCTAAGATCCTTATCAGAAGTTGCAAAGATCAGCAAAACATGTGTCGAGAGTCCAAACGTATCGAATCGTATAACAAGGACAGCATATCAAACGTATAGGTAGAATGAACCTAAAGTCTCACTAAACTCAGATGATCTTGACCAGATGCCAGAATTCTAAAACTTCTAAGGCACTCCTCGAAATATCACATGCCCACCATAAGTGCACGTTATATGATGTAAGTATTATCACGTTGGCCAGGCGTCATAATACTGGCATCATATACATATGCCCTCATGATGATCATACTTTATCTCAAGTCGTGAACACCCAAACTTATTTAAATCCACCTAGTCCACCTATAGTCTCAGAGGTCACCAAAATCAAACAACATAACTAAGAGAACGAAATTACTCGAAGAGTAACGGAGATCCGAGAATGTCATTTCAAATTAAGGTACGTCATCAGTAACGTCAATTCTTTACAGCATCATCTCGTCTAAACACAATGTCCGCTTTCAAATCCGTCCACTCAAATACAAATTTCAAAATTTCTTCCAAGTTGGGGTAGTCTGTTTACTCTTGTCCATCTTACCTCATGATTAAAAGAATTTAAAACTCGAGTCTGGTTCCTCCGGTCTTCAGCAGCTCCTCTTGGTAGTGTGGTATCGCAACGGCAGTCTCTGACGCGATTACTGTGCATCCCTCCATCTGCAGGTCTGCTTCTGCTCTCAATTCATCTTAGTACAACTAAAATGAATAGAGAAACAAGACTGCGTTTCTTCGACAGGTCTTCTGTCATGGCTCCAGGTTTTAAGGTACATGATGTTGTTGTCGACTCCAGGTTGTGTGTTGAATGGTTCGTCTTCTTTGGTCTGGTTGTCTTGGTGCCCAAACTGAAATCTTCAAGTGTTGCATGATGTATGATTGAGCACTATCCCAGTTCCTCTCTTCTTCTTATATGCTTCTTCCATGGTAATGCTTGTCGCAACCATCTTCTACTACTCTTCCACCAGGTTTCTAACTCCGATAACGGTCTTCGATCTTGGTCCCTCTTGTGAAAGCTCTGTCTTCACATTATACAGGGTAGTGTTGTCTATTAGGCTTTCTGAACGTCAATCAAATTTCTCTTCCAGAACAAAGGGTCGTCTCACCAATAATCTCTATGTTCTTCTTTCGTTTTAGAACACAACACAATGTCATACTATGACAATTTGTCCAAAACACGCGAAAAAAAAACATGATTATTCTAGCCAACACCATTGGCATCATTCAAGCTCATAAATGTTATAACGAGTGCAAAGGCAACTTCAGAAATCATCTCAGGGAATTTTCACATCGCCTTCTTTCTTCTTCAAGAACTGAAATACTTCACAAAGGTTACTCTCGGTTAGTTAACCCTCTTCTTAGAAGTTCTTGTGGTTGCTTCTTCAGTCCTTCAAATCTAAAATGATGCAATCAGACGCGGAGTTTCAAAGGAAGACCAAATTAATTATTGATACACGGAAACAGATAATGATTAGTGATAGTGGTACGTTTAAGTTTACGATAGTCGATACGTCATCGCATACTTCTCTCGTTCTTCTTCATAAACAAACAAGAGCATCTAAAGAGAATCACCAAGGTTAAAAATCATATTCCATCGGCTTCTTCAAACACTCAACTTCTATAGCACCATGGTTTCTGCAACTGAGATCAGTTCAATGCCCACTCCAATTCCTAAGCAGGAAGGAGTACCAAAAAGTTCATCAGAGAATACCGGAAAATCTTCGTAGGACAAAATATTTCCCAATAGTAGAACTTTCCAAGGGTTGATAATAATGGTTTTCAGGACAACTTGGTAATCACATGAGTTTGGGGTAGGTGTTTCCATAGTGACAGAAATTTTAGCAGATGTAGAGAGTCATCATAATGGAATAGGGTGAAGCAGATTTTTTAAGGTCACATTTCAGATATGGTAGTCTATGGTATCTTCACGAATAGCCATTCAGTCCAAAAGACCGTACCAATCAGACATCTCAAAGTCAAAGGATTCACAGAGTGAATACAGTCGTCAAATCATACAGATAGTTCATATATCAGAGTCAAGTACATGGTTCAACAAAAATGTTGGGATGGATAAACGAACAGTTCAATGTGTGGGAATTTCGTTTAGCTTCTTAGCATAAGTAGCAGGTAGGATGTGTATCATTGGTAATACGAATATCGTATAATCGTCAATTGTGAGAGGTACAGAATCTCAGTTATCAGCATCATCATGCTTAGTTAACAAATCCATATAGAGATAGTATTTACATCATACCCTTCCAAAGGAAACGGTTGGCAGAACAAGGTTCATCATTCAAAGAGAGGAAACAAAACTTCTCACATTCGTGGTTCATAATTACCAAAATTCTCATAGGAGTAATAATGGATCATACAGAGTTAAGTAGTATCGGATGATACATTCATACCCAGCATAAGTAATGAATTTACAGAATGTGTCGAACACATTGTGGTTGAATGACCTACGATGTGGTCGAAAAGGTGTCAAACAGCTTATCAAACAAATCGGAGGCGGAGATCAAAATCTGAAGGTGAAACTTAAATGTGTAAGGTATGCAGGTAGCCTTCCGAGGTATCCCAAACTTACTTGGTTACTAAGCTTAAGTTGCAAAACTTCTAACTTCTGAAACAAAGGTCCTTATAAGGCTTATCTAAGAGCAAAGGCACGATCAGAGTGATACGAAAGAAATTGATACTTACATAAATGTCTTAGTCTACCCATTCCTCACCGGTAATAACTTGGGTTCCTATGGGGAATCCTAATGTAAAGTTTCAAAGGTTGTCTTATGAGCGCCTACAGGGAAACTTAGGGGTCCAAACTTCACAGGTCAAGGGTAAATGTATTACGAGTCGCAGCCTGGGCTCTGATACCATAATTGTAACACCCCAACCCGATAAGGGTAGAAGTATTACATTACAGTGACATATCAGAACAAACACAAGCATATGATTCATACATACAACGAATTTCAGGGTTACAAATGAAAATCTGAAACTACAAGGTTACAAAACAATAAATACTATGTCTAATAAAGTGAAACTTCATCTAATCGTCTCTAGTCCAAAGCATAGTCTTCTAAGTCCAGTCACACTCTCTTCCCATAACCCAGCTTCCTACTAAAACCTGCCGCAGGAAAAGGAAATACGGCTGAGCTTAAAAAGCCCAGTGAACAGGTACATTTACAAAGCAATGATAATGAAACAGAACTGAAATATAGTGCATTGGGGAAATAGAATAAGGAATAGATAAAAGAGTAATAGAATAGAAAGAAGAAAGGATAGTCATCTACCACGAGCCCAGAAACATATCATATCATATAAGCCGTCAATACCATAATTCTTCATAATCATATAGAGGGGAGTCCTCTCAGATAATTAGATAATATGAGGGGTGTCCTCATTCTTCAAATGGGTGGAGTAGCGAACTCCCAGAAATTGTGAAAGGCATGTATAGCACACAGTACCAGTCACCAGACATATATCATAATCATAATCATAGTTAAATCCACTAAACAGAACAGATCTAGGATTGCAATCCATACGCCCCTTACTCAAAGTCAATCTCAAAGTCATATACTCAAAGTCATAATGGCCATAATAGTAATCATAAAAAGGGACGGCGTGAGAAATCACTCACCCACACATGAGTCATGCCAGCGGTGCATCACAGACATGCCTATGGTACCTCCATAGGTAGGGAAAACAGAAATGGCTCGGGTATCAAACTAAGAGTCAGGTCTCATATCATACAAAAGGTCATATGGCAAAGGTGTATCTCAGAATCATATCAAAGGTTCATAATAGCAGTTCATAACAAAAGGTTCATATCAGAAATAGTATTCAAGGTCCAATTAGAGTTTATCAGGTCAAGGTTCATATTCAAAATCAATTCATGGTTCAGTTCAAAAGTCCGTTTCAAAAGTTTCTATTAAAAGTCCAATTTAAATAATCTTTTAAAACAGTTTTCATAAAAATGGTCATTCAAAATATAGTGTTCATGAAAGTTAAATAACCTTTCCTTTAAAAAGAAATTTAGCATCATTTATAAACATCTTTTCAAATCGGTTCTTCTCAAAATATTTCCATGGTATCATTAAGAAGGTTTTCATAGCATAGGTTCATAACGGAGGTCATATCAAGTGGGATCAACAGAGAAAGTTCAAGTAAAGGGGATCATAGCAATGGCATCAATTCGGGAACTAACGGATCAGAATATGAAAGAGATCATGAGAAACCCTTTTGAGAAAGGTCAGAATATCTGTACCTTAAACCGCAAGTGCAAACATGACAGAAAACATAAAGGTCGGAAGCAAAACTCCTTCTTCAGCGAATCTACACAAATTAATTGTCGGCTTGTTGTTAATAACTTATTCAATTCAGATTTCTCATTTTAATCGGCTTTCCAGTTTTAGTAACTTTCCATTTAAAGTGACTTTCCACTTTTAGCAGGTTTCCATAAATAGTAAGTTTCCACTTTTAGAAAGTTTCCATAATTAGAAAGTTGAGTCATTATTAATGGAATCAAAGTATCTTTTAACATATTTACACATTTGGTCCTTAGGGTTTCATAACTTTACATTTTAACCCTTTACTTTCCAAAATTACACTTTAAACCTTTTAGTATTCAAAGTTACACATTAAACCCTTAGCTTATCCATTTTACATAATGATCCCTTATTTTAATATATTATACGAATGGGTCCTCAAATATTCTTAATTTACACTTTAAGTCCCTCAAGTTATAAAAGTTACATATTTAACCCTTTAATTTATAATTTCAACTTTTAATTATTACTAATTACATATTATGCCATTAAATAATCAAAATGACACATAAATCCCTGAATATATTAAATTACTCAAAACAGCTCCAAGTTTCTGAAAATTACATGTTTAGTCCCTCTCTTTTAATTATTTTCAAAACAAACCCTAATTAATCATTAAATACATTTTAATCCATTTATATGCAAAACTTACACATAGCACCCTCATCTTATATTTTTGTCGAATAGTATACAGCCCAAATAAAGTTCCAGAATTAACCTTTAAGTTTTAAAGTTTACAAAACTCACCCAAAACCTTTTAACACAAATCGCATGACATAAAATCATGGAATTAAAAACCCTAATCAAACCTAATCCATTTTTAATCATTTCCAGCACATTAAAGATCATTAATCATTACAAAAACAAGCCCTAATTCATAAAATCAAATCGTATGGATTTTTCCCTTTTATTTATACACGTTTTATTTAAAAATCGATAAACCAAAATAATTCGAAAACACATGATTCAAGCCATGATAATTCTTCCAATAATTTTCCAGATCATATTACATTATAAAAAGTGTAAATAAATTTTATTAGGAATTGTTATGGATCGGAAGGTATATTACACAATTACACTCGTTTTTAGGGTTTTAAATCACGAAAGGGATGTCGAGCATGCATGGGTCGAATCCAACAATTTATTTGATGTTTATAAGGTATAAAGGGTCTGAGAAAAATACCAAATCAATTTTGGAACATGTGGAAACAGCAGTTTGATCAGATGTATACTCGATTGGCCAAAACACTCCAAAAAATCGTCACAACTTCACGAAAGGCCTACCAACCTTGAAACCAATTTTCGTGGGTCTTATTACTTGTAAGGAACATCAGAAAAATGATAGATGAATTATATAGTGGTCGATTGAAGCAGAAACATTTTACCTCTTTTCTAGGGCTCGACAAAGGAAAACAAATGCTACGATCGTGTAAGGCTTCAACAATTCGAATGGGATTTTTCTTGGCTTCTTAGGATGTTTATGAATCACAGAAAAATGCTTGAGAGTGATGGGAGAGTCGAATGGAGGCTGTGAGAATTTCTTTGTGTGTTTATTTTAGGTCGGCAATTAGGGTTTAGGAGAAAAGATATGGATTGACTTTTTAAAGTGGAATACCGTGTGGTATAAGGGGGGGGGGGAGGACCAGGAATTTCGTGCTATGGGTTGACAAAATATCTTTGGTGATTATTTTCCTTATTTTGCACAATTTAAATCAAATTAAATCTCCTTAAAATTCATTTTATCTCATTCGGCTCTTGTAGGGGTATTTTGGTAATTTTACCACTTGTATAAATGTTAAATGTAATAGTTAAAATTATTTGGATACATAACTTGTGCATTGTTTGAAGTTTGGGATTTATTTGGAGACTTTATAAGCTTTTAATTAAATTTCAAATTTGTAAGGGCAATTTGGTCTTTTCACATGTTCTCGGATTTTAGGTGTTACATAGTGTGAGGTTGCAGGTTGTGGGTAGCTGAAGTAATTCTGTTCCTGAACATAAGCATGATTAGACATCGGAGGATGTGCAGCATGAGATTGAGCAACTAGTGCTAATGGATTTGAAGTTGTTGGTGGTGTATATCCTCCTCGTGCAGCTCTATCTTTTTCAACTTCAGATTCATGGAGCTCAATATAGTCATACAACAAACCATATGGAGCATCAATAAGATTCTTTGCTTGTCTCACAAATGTCACATACTTTTGCCAATCATAACCGAGACTACTGACAAACTTCATATTGACTGCGATCCTTGGAAGGTGTACTTCATGTCTCTCTAAGTCATTGATGACATTGGTGAAACGATGATAGTAAGATTCAAGTGATTCCCCTGGTTCGATCATGAAGTTAGTGTATTCCAGGTAAAGTTTAGATTCCATATCTTCTTTGTTCACTTGTGTACCTTCCATAAGTAAATGAACGTGTTCCCACATAGCTTTAGCAGTTTTCTGAGCATCAACACTTCTGAATATTGGATTTGGTATTCCCTGAAGTATGTAAGCCATAGCATACTCATCTGCTTCACGATGAAGATGTTGTTCAGTAGTGAGTGCAGACTCAGGAACTGGTACAGCAGTTGGAGCTACTGGAGAATCAGCAGCTGGGTCACCTCCAACGTAGTTAATAGGCCACTGAAACGGTCCTTCAAGGATAACTTGTTTCATGTACTTACCATTGGGTTTCTTGAGTTCTATAAACCTTAAGAATCAACTTGCCCACTGAACATAATTACCCGGTGTAAGCATTGGTGGAGTGTCAATAGATCCTTCTTCATGTCTGGATTGTTGAGTTGAAATGACTACACACATCCTGTCAAACCAGTGAGTCTGTTTTGATGGAAGTTGGCCTTGTTGTTGTGGCATTGGATAGGATTGTTGTATTGGAACCATCTGATGTTATTGCATGAGAAGATGTTGTGAGTAAACCGGTTGTTGATGATACTGTGGTGATTGTTGATACTGTTGCTGTTGCTAATGATACTGCTGATTCTGATGTTGCTGAGGATGGTTAAAGTTGTAGTACGGTGGTTGAGACATAATGAAACACTTGTGTGAAAAATGGATCTTGTAGAAGGTATAGGTTTTAGCCAAATCTCGAAAACTTGCACAACTTGTGATTGCGAAACTTGGGACTTAAGTGATCTAGAAACGTTTAAGAAAGTAGAGATTTTTAAACTTTGAGATTTGGAAATTAAGGAATTTCGAAACTTAGTTGCGAAACTTTGTGGCTGCTGGATTCGCGAAACTTTTGTGTAGGTTAAGTGTTTTCGAAACTTTAGAGGTTTGCGAAAAAATGTGATTTCGAAAAAATGGTGATATTTTCGAAAGACACAAACTCACTAACAAAATTTCGAAATTATCCAATTTCGAAATTAATCCAAAAGTCGAAGTATTTTTCTTTCTTATACAAGAGAGAAAATACTGAGTTCACAATCTGTAAGTCGATAGGGAGCAAATTGAGGTGTTTTTGAAACTAGGTCAGTATGAGATTTCGAAACTTGGTAGATTTTTGTTTTTCAAGGAAAGCAATCCAAAAACTAGTTTTTAATCCAAGATTTTTGTACTTCTAGTTGTAAAATGAGTAGATCTTTAAGAAAGTTGATAACTTGATAAACTGTTTCAAAGTTGAAAATGTTTTCGAAAAATAGTACAAAAATCTAAATCGTTAGTTTTTGTTAAAATATTGAAACTTTTTGTTTGTAATGTTTTGTAACACAAGTTTGTAAGCAAAGATGTGATACAAACAAGAAACAAACAAAAACTACAAAATTTTAACACAAAATAACGAATTAAAAATGAGTTTAAGGATCGAATTCAAAGAAAAAACAATAACTACACCTTCATATGGCGAGTGATACCACTTGTTAGGTACCCATATTGATAACACACAAGCAAGAATGAGATAGATATAAGGATTAGGGTGATTATGAGAATGAGAGAAATATAAGTGCAATAGTTTCCTTAAGATATCAAATAACCAACCAAGTATTACATGAGAACATAAGGTCCTATTTATAGGAGGGAAGCTAGGGCAACACTCCTAGCTCCCATCGTCCATGATTTCATGGGCCTTTGTGGCCTTATGGGCTTTTCATAAGCATTAGATACATAAAACATAATAAAGTGTAAGTAAATAATAACTAAGCAACCTAACATTTATTACAAATGATCGAGACTTGATAAAATAGTACGTAAAACTTCGTTCCCAACACGAAGTCAATTAATTTTCCCACAACTTAGCGTTGCACTCATTTTTAGTACACGAAACCCCTAGTACACCCCTCTGAACCTATCTTTTCGTTTCTAACTTTAAGCATTTTACTTAAAGGAAGAATTTGTTACAACCCACCCAAATGTGTAACCAAATCGCCTTAGCCTTCCGTGTATGCACTCATCTTTAGTGCATTATTGTTATTTGTTTAAACCATTAGTTAATTATCTAATTGATTACATGGTTGCTAAGTCGAGTCATATCTTGTACATATTATTTTGGGATGATTGGGACTCATGGGTAAAGTGCTAGCGTTTTGGAGTAATGGGAAAGAACATCAATTATTACCCCCATATGTGCATTAATCTTAAAAAGTACTCCAAGTGTTTTGATTATCTTGATTCGAGTCATTAGATTAGTTTTTTGTAAATTATGTAAAAAGTCAAGTGTAAGGGGTATGTACATTCCCTATGATGTATTATTTTGGATGGTAGGGTAAGAGTGTATGCAAAAAATAAAAAATAAAACAAAAACGAAAAAGACAAGAAAAAGAGAAAAAATAGAAAAAGAAAAGAGAAAAACATACGGACTACCATCCCGTTTCATTCTATGTTTATTTTATGTTTTTGTTATTTTTTATTTATTAGCTTAAGTCGAGTCTAGTCTTGGCTTAGCAACGCTATATTGTACATGTAATTAACCAAGATGATTAACTCACCACCAGTAAATATTGCCTTTATCCAACAAAACCGTGTATTCCATATCCCTACACCTAACGTTATAAACCTTTGAAAGACCTCTTTGATAGTTTATCCTAGGTGCTTACGCCAAGTGGTGGAGGTTTGATCCTTTCCCAAGCCTACGGTAATCTATTTTGCTATGACAGGTAGTGAGAGATGTTTTCCATTTCCATATTGTGATATATACTTTATTACACCCGAGAGATGTGAGTATCTAAACACTATTTGTGAGGTCCTAGTGTATGCCCTCCGTGCTTGTCTTTGGTCTTTAGTGGAATGATTATTTGTTGTAATTACTTTTATATTAGTGTTAAATGACCCCTAACTTGTATTTTGATTAGAATAAAAGCGCATTTGCTTGAGGACAAGAAAATCTCAAGTGTAAGGGTATTTGATGAGGCGAAAAGTGAGCCACTTTTAAGGGGTCATTTAAGCCCGAATTCGAGATTATTTGATCAATTATTGCCCTAAGTCGTTCCTTTTGTCATTTTAGGTACTTTTGGAGAGAAATCTGGAAAAGGAAGCATTTTGGACTTTTTGGAGCATAAAAGTGAAGAAAACGGCAATGTCTTAATTTTCTTTACTGGGAACAGTACCTGACGGCGTCACAACTTCCTTAATGACGGAGTCAAGAGTTACAAAAGAGGTGGATGTGGAAAATACACATGACGGTCCAGTGGATTTTAACTATAGGACCTAACGGCGTCACTAAGGCCGTCAGGGTCAAAACACAAGTGACGGCCCAGAAGAATTTTACACATGACGGCGTCAAAATCGGATCTAGGCAATACGATTTCTATAATGGCAGCGAGTTGACGGCGTCACAACTTAATACATGATGTCGTCACCCTGTAAAATCTATATATAATTTTCCAAATTTCATTCATTAGTATGCAACTTTGAGGGAAAACCCTAGGCCAAATTTTACAGCTTCTTCAAGGGTTCCAACCCTTTGAATCTTTCATGTTCAATTAGAGATAAGTACTCTTTCAAATCATTCAATATATCTATGTGTTGTTTGATTATATCTTACGCTTGTCTTCTATTTAACATGCTAGGCTAGATTTCCTTTGTATTTGCTTAGATGTAGTGAAACCTAGATGTTAATTATGGGTTGATTGTTTGTTCATAGTTGTTACGGATGATTGTATTCGATGTTAGGCTTAAGAAAACTGGTAGATTCCATTGGTAACTTGCTTGAACGTCTTAAGAAACATGATCGGAGGTGTACTACGATTTTTGGTTGTCTTTAATGCGTAGGAGAATTCTAATGATCCCATGTTAAGAGCTTCTAACGGCTCGACATAGGAGTGAAGTAGGATCCTACAGAATTAGGGAATATTGTACACGGCCCTACGACTAGTATTAAGGAATACGACCCGTCATCCATGCAATTGTAACAAGCTATCAACCTGTAAAAGATATATAGGGAGTAATGAAATCTAAGTAAACACAACTTTCCTCATCATTGTTTCCACCACTAGTATAATTAGTTTAATTTTCATTTATGTTATTTTATTTTGATTGCGTCTTAGTTAATTGGGTTAGTTGGCTAGCAACTAATTCCACCCACTCTTCCAAAACCCGAAATTTTAATTGCTTTCTATAAAATATAAAAATACGTAAAGAATCATCCCTCACCTCTAGACCTAGTTTAGGAGGCTTTCTAATCCTAGCGACACTATTCCAGAGTTGAACAATCGATCCCCCGGTACTTGTCACTATACTATACTACAACTATCAGGTACACTGCCTGATGCGGGTTGTAAGCTTCTCGAGATCCCTTAAGAGGTAAAACCTGGTGTGATTCTCACGTATCACTTGTGCACCTCTAACTTTGTTGAGCAACACTCTTAAATAGAACCACTCTCTAAATGAAGGAGGTACATGATGCACACGTCCAAGGCACGTTCCTTTTTATCTCTCCACCATATTCTCTCTTCTTGTTTCCATACATAGTGTTCTGGAAATTCATGGAACAACAATTTTCTGGCCTTTTCATCTTTCTTATTTTTTTCAATCCACGCTATAAATTTGGTTTCATTCACCGATGCCTTATCCAATGTGAAATCAATACTTTTAGTTGCATCAAATAAAATTGATTGTTGTCCTTGCTCATGAAATGGTAATCATCTCAACAGGCGGAAACCTGTAGTGTATATCGAAACCATAAATCCTCCATGATGCTTCACACGCTGAAAGATACCTACAATCATAGTAATCTTTAATCTCATCAACGTCTTCTTCCTCAAGAGCAATTGTGACTCTGTCTGGTCCCTTATTGATGTACTTGAAAAGATATTTTATAGATCCATACTAGCTGCACCATTCAACATTAATATGTGACTGATAACGTTTTAGCAAACCGGGGTTGTTGGGTACGACGTATCCATTATGCACTTGTGATCCACACTTTGTTACTGTACAACCATCGTTCCTTCGTTTATAAATTGCATACCCGCTATCATCAATAAACGTCTTTTCGTTGAATTGTTTCGGGAATTTTTTGTGCATTTATCTTTGACTGTACATCATGTGGTCAGTCACAATTTGATAAAGTTCCGGATCACATTCCTTGTCAGGAATCTCAGCTGATATAAACCGGTCTATGTCTTTCGTGGTGGTAATTTTGTCTTCTTTATCAAGAAATAATAATATATGCGCGTGTGGAAGACCTCTTTTTTGGAATTCAACTGTGTAGACCGCTGCGTAAGTAAGATTATGTCAATTATGATATATAAGATTATTGAATAATGTTTTTCTTATAATAACTTTTCCAACTGTAATACCTACTTTTAACTTTCCAAAGTAACTCCGTTCTTTAAAATCGTACATGATGTTGTCAAGTTTTTGTTTAAAAAATCGTGTTATTGCATCTGGTCTGTCTTTCGATTTCAATCCTCTCTCGTTAACAAAACGCGCTATCTCCGGCCAATTTTGGTTGCATGTAAATGCAATAAACAGGTCTGTCTGGATAACCATAATACTTGCAAATCGTCATAGCATCCAAGTAATTTTGCATCATATACCTTGGGCTTCTAGTGAAAGATGATGGCAATATCACTCGTTTGCCTCACAAATTTATTCCAGTATCGCCTTCTTCGACCAGTTTAGCTAATTTTGAGACACATTGAAAAAACACCTGGTCTTTCTTGCAATTGATATGCGAAATACTCCTTCATTGTGAGTCTTGTTTATTATTTGTTGCAGTATAGTCAGTAATACCTCTATGATATATGTCTGTTCTATATCCATCTTCAGCATATGGGAACAACAATGGATATTGTAGTGGGAGGATGGAGTTCACTAATTCTCCTAACACCTCCTTTGTGCATGTGCAAGATAATATCTCTCTTGTTTGTTGATGTATCAAAATCTCCAACAGTTAGAGCTGCAACCTCATCAGCTGTCGGTAGGTTATATTCTCGTCCATTCCATTCTCTTGTACCAATGAGTCAAATTTTGAATTTGTTTTGTTTTATTGAGGCGACAAACTGTTCACCGGCCATACGAAACTGAGCAACTAATGGATTGATTGAATCAAGCATGTCTCGTTGGTCAACTGTTAGTTGATGATCCAATGCGCTGGTTCCTGATGTCCTTGTTGGGTCACCGCTGTAGATTCAAAATATAAGTATTTAAACCACACATCATAAGATTACTTATCTAATATAATGTAATAATTAGATGTTTTGTTGTACCTGACCCCGTTTATCCTATTTTGGATTTCGGTTCCTTTGTCGTAAATATATAATTGGGCAAATGCTGGTTGCTTGCCTTGTTATGGTAATAGAGTACCCATTAAGTGGTAATTTTCACCTTTTATTCTATAACAATATGGCCCATATCCCTGATTAACTGACATGTCTTGCTTTGCACCTATTGAGGTAAAAGCAAACATTGAATTATATCGTCGGATATTATCAATGAATGACTCGCTTTTTGGATTCTTTCCGGTAATAAGGTCCAATAAAAATTGTGCTGGATTTTGCACTTCATTTGTTAGCATAACCTTTACTCTGCTACAACATAGCGAGAATGACCCAGAATCTGATTGTGTACTCCCCACAACACTCTTCGCATGCCATAATAGTGCACTACAGTCTTGACATTTGTAAATTGGATCTCCATGATCCTTATAATCTGAATAACAATGAAGTAGTAAATCACATATATTTTATAAATAAAATCAACATATGTTGTTATAACAATTGTTTTAGTATATGTACCCTTAGATATTCCAAAAAATAATCTTGTACGCGTATCATTTCCATTTGTCGCACCGTTGTGATCAAAAAAACCTTGGTCGAAAATCTTTTGCCTTTTCATTCTTATTTTTTTCTTTAAGCTTGTCTGATTTGCGTTTAGAAGAGTGTATATCGGATTGTATGTCGCGAGCATAGATTGGTTGTTTCCCTATTATTGCAACAATGAATAACAAGAAAAATTACGTACATCAATATTAATTATAGTTTGTGTGTGAATGTTAATGCAATATTCTTACGAGGTTCATTCGCGTCCTTTATAGGGTGTCCTCTTGGTCGTCGAGCAATTGAGGGGTCTTGTATTAGAGGTAAAACTCTTTGTTCAGCAGGTGTGTTTATCGTATTGGTCGTCTTTGGTTGACTTGATTTGCATTTTTGCAATTGTTCAACACTTTTAGAATCTGAATATATTTGTATCAAACCAAGTAGAGATTTGTAATAAACAATACGCTTAATTTATAATGTTAAACGATACTCTATTGTATTTATCACACTTAATTCGTATTTAATAATAGGTAAACTAAATGTTGGGAATAAAAATAGGTGAATCATTTGTACAACATACCTTTTATTTTATTAGGTGGTCTGCATGTACGTCGAATACTTAAATCAATTGTGTTGTTAGCATTAGTTGTTCCATTATAATGTGTTCCTGCATTTAAAATTCAGCTAAACAAATCTCATTTGTACAGTATATAGTATTGAATGTACCATTGTTTTTGCTTGGTGGCCTGCCTATACGTCGGATACGTAAATCATTTATGTCGTACTCCATTGTTGATTTCGGATTCTCCTTATTGCACTCTCTTGTTAGCCATTTTCTTAATAAATAAATTATATAAATTTAGATAAACATATTATTTTGATAGTATAGAGGGTATAGATGCTTTCATACGTTTTGTATATATGATTTGATTTTAGATATGTATTGTTAATAATTTAAAAGATATCATATATTGTTAATAATTTAAACGATATATATTGTTTTTACACATGGCAAAATATGAATATCCTTTAATTTCATACACAAATCATATCTTAAGTAAATGGAAAATCATTGTGGCTACTTTTATACAATATACGGTTTGATTTAAAATGACATATATTTTTTTTTAAAACGATATATATTTTTTTAAGATATGGCAAAATATGAGTATCCTCAATTTTATACACAAATCAAATTATATATATTTAAACAATATATGATTTGATTTAGATATGTATTGATTGTTTAAAAAAAATATATAGACACGGTTTAAACAAAATATGAAAATCAATTTGGTCACTTTTTAAACAATATATGATTTGATTGATATTTCAATTTATGTAATGTAGTAGTGAATAAAGAATGTAAATACACAAAAGATAAACATAAAGGAAATTATTCAATTAATCACTCATCGATAAAGATAAATGATTTTATATAATAAAGTCACTAAAAAGCTTGTGAAACATAAATCTTTCATAATTTTCGTGTTGTTTATCAAAAGTGTTCACCACTATCCGTATCATTGTTACTATAAACATCAGAATAGAAAAAACAATGCATATAATTTCCAATTAACACCATACATAAATCATATATAAATACAGATGTGTGTATATATATATATATATATATATATATATATATATATATATATATATATATTTCAATTATTTAAATTTTTGTTTAACTAACAACCTGTCGAGGAGTCTTCAATGATAATGTCATCAGGTATAGTATACTTGCGTTTATATTTTTTTAACAGATACCACGGTTCTTCCAAATCATTGATATTTACCCAAATACCATCTTCATTGTCTTCAGTTGTTGCTGTGTTGTTGTGAATATCATCATCCATGTCTTCATCAAATACCATAAATTTGTGTTGATAATATAAAGTAGAGTTTTGAGATGTTTTTGAACGTTTAAATTGAATTGGCAGTTCATTATCAGATATCTGAGAAACAAAATACAAAAGTTACCAACATGTTACATGGGATAATATATATGTTTATCGTATAAAAAATGTTATGCATGAGTTTAAATTCATACCGATGCATCATTACACTATACCTTGTTATCTGTTGATTTTACTTCAACACCTTTACTTGTTTTCTCATCATCAGAGAAACTAATATCTATGACTTCAGTACTTTCATTGCTGGGTTTATTGATCAATCTTCGACGTTTTTTTGTGACCTCTTCAAACTGACAGGACGTTTAATTATTTAGACAATTGTTTTTTTTAACTCTTCTAAAAACAAATGTATGACAATAATGTTACCTCTAGTCTGTCTTCATTAACAACGGGTGTTTCTTTTTTCATCAAATCATTAGGTTTGGACTGCAAATAGGATAAACTTTTAAAGATAATATGTTTCAAAGACAATTATTAATAAAAGGTATAAATATTTATTGTACCTCTTCATCATCAGATATAACAATCAATGATATATCTTTGTTCACCATATATTTTGCGTTAGATTCAGTCTCCTGTCTAAATTAATTGCACCAAAGTTATGTCAACATTTATGGCAATAAACTGAGCATGAGTAATCGAAACATAGTATGTACCTTCTTTGATTGTTTTCCCGACATTCCTTTGATTTTTAGATATCAATTATGGACGAATTAGTTTATATCGTAAGTATGTATAACTTTGTTTATAGACTTTGTAGATCACCTCACATAAGATACCGATATGTTTCCCCATTCAAACTTTAAATATCGTTCAAGAATATTATATCCTTTAAACATATTTTTCTTGAAGATATGTTGTATATTCTATTTTAAATATAAATTTTTGAGATTCTATATTTGTTATTAGAATTATTTCGAATACACCTTTATAATTACAAACTTTTCGTTTAACATTTTGTAGATCCACATGTTATAAACATAATTTTAAATTTCGATATGTTATACATTATACTATTAGTATAAATTTAGTGTCTATGAAATTATTCTATCTCTAACTTATGTATAAATCTATTATATCTATAAAGCTTTATATGAAACCACTAAAGCCAAAAAAAACGAACAATATGTATAAAACTTATTTGATGATGATATTGACTTACATGATACTGATACTGAGGTATTATTTAAGTTTATAGTTAGGTATCGTAATGTGTTGTAGTGAACATTAAATTTTAAAATGTATTTTAATTATTCAACGTAACATATATGTTCCTTATTCATTATATTTTATGATGAAATATACAATAAACATGAGATCATTAGGGTTTTGATAAAGAATAAAACCTTCATATTCTATGTAATTTGTTTATAAATTAACAATTTAAAAGATTTTTAAACTTTATTTATTGGTTTAATATTTCTTAACATATCGCAGTCAAACTAAACAATTTAAAGTAATCAAGTTTAAATAGAAAATCTGAATTTAAATTTTAAAATCTGCAGATGAATGTTTGTTCAAACGTATAATTTAAAAATCTGTAAAAAAAATATTAACGCTAACAACATAAAGCATAATATATTTTTCTAATAGTAACAATAACATAAAGTATAAGTATATGAAATAAGATGAATAGACTTAAAAATAAAGAAGAACAAAGACATTATTGTTTGCAATTAAATTGTTTAAGAGGGAATAACATAAAATAATGCGAATCCATTATTAATTAAAATCAATCGTCTTTATCCATTTTCACTGACAAAATTCTCTTTGCATGGTTTTGATCTGCACGGTCATCCTCGGTTTCATAATCTGATAATTTACAACTGAGAGGGATCTTTTTTTAATTGTACCGGACAGTTGTCCACATGATATGCCATTTTCATTAGTTACGGGGTTGTTTCCTTCCTGCATTGTTTACCAAACATCACTTCCATTAAAGTTGATTTATTTTAAAACATGCATAGTCGATAAACAAATTCATGAATATGATGTTTAATACCTCGATGTTCACTTGTTCAGCATTTGGAATGTCAGTCTCAACAACCTACATTAGTAGAGCAAGTTTAAGTTATACAATTCATTAAATTAAATAATGAATGTGTAAAATGCATGATACCTCACGATCATTATTGAACGTCGTTCTATTTTTATCGATCCCAGCATGTTGATATTCCTCAGACGATTTTTCTTCAGCATGTTTTTCATTGGCAGGATGTTGATCATCTGAAAAACATTGGTCTTCTTCTTCGTTTAACTGTTCTTCATCTTCATCAACTTGCGACCCTTTCTCGTAATCGTTATTGTCACATTCGGAATTTTGTTCTTCATTTTCTAAAAAATCCATTGCATCTGATACATCATGTTTGTCGTCTCCATGAGGATGATATTCATAATCAGAACCCTCTATATCATCGTCTGCAACATTTTCTTCATCATAGTCAGAGTCATGTAGGTTGCTTGTCACATAAAGTTGATAATGCTCAAAGTATTGTATATCATCCCCCTGATCCTCAAAGTCAGAACCCTACGGTGTATTAAAGCAACATAAAGGAAAAATAATTTGCATGTAATATTTTTTAAAAATTAAATATGATGTAATAAATTTAAAAATACAAAATATCAAACCTCCTCGTCGAGGAAACCATTTTTAAAATAGTTTATCGTATCAACATCTTATGTGACCTTATCAGCACGATAAATATGACTATTGTTGTTGTAATTAAACTCTGTATATTTAACTTTGAATAGATACTTTTTAAAATAGTTTATCGTATCAACATCTTCTGTGACCTTATTAGCACGATAAATATGACTATTGTTGTTATGATTAAACTCTGTATATTTAACTTTGAATAGATACTTTCTTCCAATAATCTGAGTTAGCTCGTCTGGAAAGTATTGCTAAGTATCCATGCCCTGTTCCTCCATGATCTCTCATGCTGTTAGATTAGTCATCTTATGCACGTTGTTATCAAAAATAATAACTTGGGCAGAACCACTTTTGTCGAATATGCGGACAATGATCTTGAACCTTAAAATATAAACAAACGTAAGTTACTATTATTTAATAATCAATGGTCAAAGATATCTGGTAATATATTTTAATAAAATATATTTTCTACTTGGATGCAACTGCATATGTTTCTCCATGCTTCTTGCAGTGCCACAATTGTTGCCTTTTTCTTGAACTTGTTGCCTTTGAAGCAATTGGTGTCACTCTGGTGCAACACGATTTGCATGTTGTATACGCCCGACCACTATCATACTGTATGCTATGCACCGTTGCATACACGACACAACACGAATCCTAAATTTGTAAGGAAATATTATCAATAAATGGTGTGTTACTAAAGCATAAGTTTGATTAATCGAAAGTCATTCGAAATTCTAAATTAAACAACAATTTTGTTCACTTAACGGTTGAATGTTACGAATCATGCCTACCAATCGTTTTACACACCCTTGCATAAACTCGGCAGGTGTAAAAACATGCGCGCCCTGAAAAACCGGCTCAATTTGGAAATGGGAAGCATCATATCCATCTTGTTGTTCATAACTGTATTATTTTAATGTATAAATTTTTCAGTAACTTAAATCTCAAAATGCTATTATATGTTACATTAAAATATCACCTTTCCAGGAAGGATAGTAACTGTGGTATATCCCTATTATTAAAAATCTTGGAACCAAATAAAGCATTGTGAATTGCTGGCTTATCTGCATCATGTATAAGATTAATTCAATAATATTCATGTACTTGTATAAGAATCTGAATAGAAAAATAGTATGCAAAACTTACTATCACAATATTTAACTTTCCCAAGCATTAGTATAAAATCAACATGACCATGTTCCTCAAACCTTGCCTCGTAATCATTCCATAACAATGCCCAATTATCCCAAAACGTACAATCAACTCTGAAATACCTGTATAATTTGAATAAAACACATGATTTTATGTTTACATTATTTAATATTTAGTAGAATAAAATTTAAGATAATTCACTCACTTAGTGTATTCAATAACAACGTATCTTCATATTTTATGACCTCCAGGATTGTTGACTTCAACAATATTTCCAATAGCCACGATTGTTCCAACTACATCTATCAATTGAGTAGTATGGTTAGATGAGTTTGATTGATTAATTAACTTATTAAAAGCTATACAAAATATGTTTCAAAATAACACATACCAACACAATCTTGTTCGTGATATTCATTATCTGTATCCAAAATACGTGTGAATGGCTCGTTAATGAAACCAATATAGTTATCATTAATATGTTCAACACGTGTAACATCGGTCCCCTTGTAAAAGCTAATTTTCCATCTGTGTGGTAACAAAGGCAACCTACCACCATTCTCTGCCACTCCAAAATTCGATATAATGTAGCATTGACCTCTTGTAATAGAGGTTCAAATTTAACCATTAATTCTTTTTTAATGTAAACTTGAATTCGATCATCCTGTTCAAACACTTGAAACTATTAGAATGTTTACAAACAATGTATGAATAATATTTTTTTAAACCATACGGACAATACCTCTTCATCTTCTAAAACACATTCTAAACTGTATGGATCGTGAGGTTCATTAGCTTTGTGAGGACGGCAGATTGATATGCACCTTCCCCTAATTGACATGTTTATAGTCATAGGATCGACATCTTTAATTAAAGTTATTCTTCGTTCAACCACACTTGTTCCTGATAAATTGAACACATACTTCAGAGAATAGATTTATTCAAATCAATATATAAACTAATTAAATAATTAAATACTAAACCTCGAGGGTCATATCCAAATGCAGGCGCGTTCATGATGGAGTCTTTTTCTTGACGCAAATACATCCCTGTAAAAAATCATTACATACTTAGTAAATAGTAGTAATTCATTAGCCAAGTTACAGTGAGTCAAATACACGGGTTAATGAGAAAATAAACTGTAGGAATACCTCTGGTGGTAGATGTATTCATCAATGGGTTTTTGCTCTGAGATCCTTTTTTACCTATAAATGTATAAAGAATTCGAACGTTGCAGGGCCTTTAATATATTACAAATATTATTATTACACAATACATAATGTTAATGAATAAAAAAATAAAACCTAATGAGACGGATCCATAATATAAAGTATCAACATCATCTTCTGCCATATATGTTGGTTGCTTCCCATAACCTTTATTCGGATGGTGATTAAATCCCACCAAGTTAAGAACATGTAATACTTTACAGCCGAATTAAAAACACAATTTATACATGTTAATGAATTAAAACCATACCTTGTGAAGTAGTTGTAAAATTGCATATATTTCTCCTAATGCTTTTACTTTCTACTCTCATATTATATTTATGCTTTGACATGCTGCTTGCTGTATAGTTTCCAATAGTTAAACTGCATGGAATATTTTTTTTGGGTATTCTGGATGCTGTTATCAAGACACGATATTATTCATGTGCTTTTAAATTTTGATATTTAAATAAGCATAAACAATTTACTTGCGCAACATTATGACACATAGACAGTCATCATACTGGCAACAATCAAAATGTAAAAGAGCAATACCTTCTAGCTGACTTCCTGGAGTGTCATTTGTAAATAAATTTTTATCTGATCTGCTCGATTTTTTTGGGCAACATTAACTGATGTAAATTAAAAAATATATATTTGTTAAATCATTGCATGATATCAGTAACATAAAAATTAATATTAACATGTGTGTAACAAAGATAATCAAAACACGATACCTTGAAACTGTCTTGAAGGTGCATCACTTGTTAACCTGGATGAACACATCGCAGAGGTTTTATATTCACTACCCTTAATACCCTCTTGATAGTTACCTGGTGTGTCACTTGGAAAGATAGTTGTCTTCGGTGCAACTATTTGTTTTTTAGAATAGGCTACAAATGGAAATTTTTTGAAATTTATGACTTAATAAAATACATAACAAAGTAATCAATTAATATCAACAGTTGTATAATAAACTTGATTGGTAAATTCTGTTTACCAATTCTGACATTTGATGATGTTCCTGGATGTGGAATATGATGCGTGGGAATCGCAACAGGCTTTACCTCTCGAGGGATCTCGAGAAGCTTACAACCCCCACCAGGCAATGTACCTGATCGTTGTAGTATAGTATAGTGACAAGTATCGGGGGATTGATCGTTCAGCTAGGAATAGTGTCGTTAGGATTGAAATTAATCTAACTAGGTCTAAAGGTGAAGGATGATTCTTTTTGTATTTTTATATTTTATGAAAAGCAATTAAAAATCTTGGGTTTTGGGAGAGTGGGCGGAATTAGTTGCTAATCAACTAACCCAAAAGCTACTATTTAAACTAATTAACAAGAAAACTAAACTAAGGTTCTACAAGATAAGTGAAGCATATCTACCCATGATATGTTACTCCTTGCTAGCTATCCAATCCTACCTATTGAATTGTAACCTTGTTTTAATTGACGGGTTGTATTCCTTAATACCATTCATGGGGTGGCATACATAACTCCCCAATTCTATGAGCTCTTATCTCCTCCTACACCATGCCCAACACAACTATAGGGATTGTAAAGAGTGGCTCATGCATTAAATACAACCAATAAAGACCTAGTACGCCTCGGTTCATGTTTCTTAAGACGTTCAAGCATGTTACCATTTGGAGATCTGCCAGTTTTCTTAAGCCTAACATATAAATCATTCAATCAAAACAAGAATCAATAGGAAACAAGGATTATAAACTAAACCAACTAGATCTATTAAAGTTGCCATGCCTTAATTGATGGAGATAGACACAACATCAACAAGAAATCAATGAGATCTAATCAATTATATACAAGTTTCACATAATCATAAGTAGACACAAGGTTAATTAGCAAAACATGATCAAAGAAAGACAATCAATAAGAATAATGAAAGACATAGTTGAGATAGAATCATCAAACCAATACATGATGTTTATGGAGTGATTGAAACACTCTAAGTTGCTGGAAAAACACCCACCTAAACCCAGGAATCGACTTTAGGGTTTAGGGCTTACAAAAAGTGAAGTTATGAAGTTATATTTATAGGCATGTTTTCTGTCAGCCCTTCGTGACGGCGTCAGCCCGTACTCTTGACGCCGTCAAGACCATTTTTTCACCAAATTTTAGATCTCTTCGTCCTCTTCGCGTGGGCTTTTGAATCACCTAAATCCGAGTTCGTATGCAAAAGTTATGACCAAAACAATATCAGCTACTCCGCGCGCAAGTTTTGACAAGTTTACACGTGACAGCCTTGGTGACGGCCTTGGTGACGCCGTCATCAACCACGGTATTTTATTCTTGCTATTTGACGCCGTCAGGGTGTAACTCCTGACGCCGTCACCTAGTGCTTCCAGCATGGAAAATTGATACTTTGCCGTTTTCTTCACTTTTATGCTCCAAAAACGTCCAAAATGGCTTCTTTTCCTGAATTCACTCTCCAAGTACCTAAAATTACAAAAGGAACGATTTAGGGCAATATTTGATCAAATAAAGTCGGATTCAGGCTTAAATGACCCCCTAAAAACGGATCATTTTTCGCCTCATCATATATCCCTACACTTGGGATTTGCTTGTCCTCAAGCAAATGAGCTTTTCCACCAATCAAAATACAAGTTAGGGGTCATTTAATACTAATATAAAAGTAATTACAACAAATGATCGTTCCACCTTAGTCAAAACAAGCACGGAAATTATACACTTGCACCTCACATTAAGTATTTGGATACTCTCATCTCTCGGGTGTTGAAAATTTATATGTCATAATTGGAAATGGAGAAATATCACTCTCTACCTGTCATAGCAAATAGATTACCATAGGCTTGGGAAAGGATCAAACTTCCACCACTTGGCGTAAGCACCTAGGATAGACTATCAAAGAGGTCTTTTAAAGGGTTATAACTTTAGGTGTAGGGGATATGGAAAACACGGTTTTGTTGGATAAACGGATATTTTACTGGTGGCAAGTCAATCGTCTTAGTTAACTACATGTACAATGAGGCGTTGCTAAGCCAAGACTCGACTCAACTTAAACTAACTACGACTCTTTTTGGATTTTCAAGACACTATTTGACTTAAACATAAATAAAAGAAACGGATGGTAGTCCGTATGTTTTTCTCTTTTCTTTTTCTATTTTTTTTTTCTTTCTTTTTTTCGATTTTTTTTTTTTTTTTTTTTTTTTTTTTTTTTTTTTGCATACACTCTTACTCTACCATCCAAAACAATACATCAAAGGGAGCTCGTTTCCTCCCTATACTTGAGCTTTTACATACTTTACAATCAACTATTCTAATGACTCGAATCAAGATAATCAAAACACTTGGAGTACTTTTAAATATTAATGCACATATGGGGGTAATAATTGACATCATCCCCATTACTCCATTACAATAGTACTTACCCATGAGTCCCAATCGTCCCAAAACAATATGTACAAGATATGACTCGACTTAGCAACCATGTAATCAATTAGACAACTAACAAAGGGTTTAAACAATTAACAATAATGCACTAAAGATGAGTGCATACAAGGAAGGCTAAGGCGATTTGGTTGCACATTTGGGGTGGATTGTAAACAAATTCTTCCTTTAAGTAAAATGCTTAAAGTTAGAAACGAAAAGATAGGCTCGGAGGGGTGTACTAGGGGTTTCGTGTACTAAAAATGAGTACAACGCTAAGGGTGTGGGAGAATTACTTGACCTATGAAGTCAATGTAATTATATTACAGGTGTAGAACAAGGGTTATCCTAATGCCTCTTATCATGTAGTAAATCCTAACTACACGAATGTAGTCTCACTAGCGGTCTCGGGATGCATCGCTATCACAAGTTCTAGAATCTAAATACTACCGGTACACTCATAAGCACCAACAATGAATGCTTTTTTCTAAAGATCTAAGGGCGAACCTCACATATTTGGGGTGGAAATTTTTGAGTGGTATGGTTTTTGTGCTAGTCATACAACTCCTATCCATGAGACGCTTATTAAGACTAAAGTTTCGCTCCTACATGTTGCAAAAAAATTTAAATTTGGTGCTAAAATTGCCCTAACAAATATTTCTCTCAGTTTTATTACACATTCACTATTAAACAAAACAAAAACCAAGTGGAGTAATAGTTTCTAATATACCCTCCCTACACTTAAACCGAACATTGTCCCCAATGTTCTAAATAAAAGATGTAAAAGTAAATAAATAAGAATGAAAGAAACTAATACTCCCCTGATTCGTTCACCGTGGATAATGTGACCACATGGTTAAATCTACCTCCAAGAAGACGAACGTTGAAAGCTTCCCTCCAGAAATATAAATCATCTTCTTGCCCTGTAATCAACAAACACAAAAACCAAAGCATCAAACCGAACAAAAATCACAACTAGATGTAATTCCAGACTTAGAAATAGAAACAAGACAAAGCAACAAAAGGATAGGATACTTGCGGAATGAATTACAAATAGGAACTCATAAAACATATCCACAATTATTGACACACAAACAAGATAAAATATATGCTAATCATGAATTGTGAAGTTTTCATGTTCGAATTTAGTTCTTTTTAACAAGATATAAATTTCCCTACACTTATCTTTTTGTAAAATACCTTTATATGCAATTAAGACGAGGTTAAAAACAAAATAAAGCATTTTCACAAATTATTCGAAACATGAAAATTAAACAACTATGATTAAGCATATATGACAGAAACAAACAAAATAAAATAAAAACATCAAACAATTAAAAACATGGGTTGCCTCCCAAGAAGCGCTTGTTTTTATTCGAGTCACGAGCCTGACTCTACCCTTATTTAATGGAAATAGGGGAGGTTTTCCCTACACTTAGGATTAAGTATGGGTAGAAGTAGTGATACACACCCTTAGGGTGGAAATATGCCACGTGAGGTGAAGGGGGTGAGTGAATGGCTTCCTTCATCCTAAAACTACTCGGATAATGTAGGTTGATGGGTGGGTCGGTTCCTCCTTTGTCTCCTAGAAATAAATCTAAGGATGGGAAGTTGTGTAAAGGTTGAGGTTCCGGTTCATCAACACTAGGAAATTCCCTAGAACTAGGAGTAAGGTTATCACTACAAGTGTTCAAACCTATATCCTCTAGTGGTGCTTGGTCCAAGGGTTCTACCTCAATTGGGGTTCCTATAGTCTCTTCTACTTCTTCCGAGTAAGTCACGGGCGTTGTATGTGCCTCAAATGATGGTAGGACTTGTGGGGTACTTTGTGGGCTTGGATTGTCCACCTCATCCTCCATTGTACCTAGATTACCTATGTGTTTGTTTTGTACTATGATTTTAGGTGACATCCACGCAGGTATCCCTAAGTAATCATCCCCAGACAAACTTCCTGTTTGCTCCTTCAAACTTGTTATTGATTGATTTGTGATGTTGTTTGTCGGGTTGTCTACTCTATAATAATATTGGGCACAATCTTCTATGGCATCCCATGCTTCTTCAGCATTTAATTCCCTAAGGTCCCCGTTGGTAAAATCGTCAATGTACCTTTGGTCATACGGGTGGACACTATAGTAAAAGATTTGATTTAGGTACCATAGATTGAAACCATGATGAGGGACTATTCGTAGTAAATTTTTAAAACGAGTCCATGCATCATAAATAGGTTCATCTCGATATTGTTTGAACATCAAGATGTCATTAGGGGTGAATGGGTTTCGTGGTCGGTAGTATGGTGGATTCGCATTCTCCATAATGGTGAACAGAAGAGTCAATGGAAAGGTTTCTACGAACAAATACACAAAGAAAAGATAGACTACGAGAAAGCTAATAAAAAGAAAATAAAAATCTCACTAAAACGGAATCTAATGAGTAGACCTAATCAAAATAAATTTCAACCTAAACAATAACTATTTCCCCGGGCTGTGGCGCCAAAAACTTGATGCGTGGGAATCGCAACAGGCTTTACCTCTCGAGGGATCTCGAGAAGCTTACAACCCCCACCAGGCAGTGTACCTGATCGTTGTAGTATAGTATAGTGACAAGTACCGGGGGATTGATCGTTCAGCTAGGAATAGTGTCGTTAGGATTGAAATTAATCTAACTAGGTCTAAAGGTGAAGGATGATTCTTTTTGTATTTTTATATTTTATGAAAAGCAATTAAAAATCTTGGGTTTTGGGAGAGTGGGCGGAATTAGTTGCTAATCAACTAACCCAAAAGCTACTATTTAAACTAATTAACAAGAAAACTAAACTAAGGTTCTACAAGATAAGTGAAGCATGTCTACCCATGATATGTTACTCCTTGCTAGCTATCCAATCCTACCTATTGAATTGTAACCTTGTTTTAATTGACGGGTTGTATTCCTTAATACCATTCATGGGGTGGCATACGTAACTCCCCAATTCTATGAGCTCTTATCTCCTCCTACACCATGCCCAACACAACTATAGGGATTGTAAAGAGTGGCTCATGCATTAAATACAACCAATAAAGACCTAGTACGCCTCGGTTCATGTTTCTTAAGACGTTCAAGCATGTTACCATTTGGAGATCTGCCAGTTTTCTTAAGCCTAACATATAAATCATTCAATCAAAACAAGAATCAATAGGAAACAAGGATTATAAACTAAACCAACTAGATCTATTAAAGTTGTCACGCCTTAATTGATGGAGATAGACACAACATCAACAAGAAATCAATGAGATCTAATCAATTATATACAAGTTTCACATAATCATAAGTAGACACAAGGTGAATTAGCAAAACATGATCAAAGAAAGACAATCAACAAGAATAATGAAAGACATAGTTCAGATAGAATCATCAAACCAATACATGATGTTTATGGAGTGATTGAAACCCTCTAAGTTGCTGGAAAAACACCCACCTAAACCCAGGAATCGACTTTAGGGTTTAGGGCTTACAAAAAGTGAAGTTATGAAGTTATATTTATAGGCATGTTTTCTGTCGGCCCTTCGTGACGGCGTCAGCCCGTACTCTTGACGCCGTCAAGACCATTTTTTCACCAAATTGTAGATCTCTTCGTCCTCTTCGCGTGGGCTTTTGAATCACCTAAATCCGAGTTCGTATGCAAAAGTTATGACCAAAACAATATCAGCTACTCCGCGCGCAAGGTTTGACAAGTTTACACGTGACAGCCTTGGTGACGGCCTTGGTGACGCCGTCATCAACCACGGTATTTTATTCTTGCTATCTGACGCCGTCAGGGTGTAACTCCTGACGCCGTCACCTAGTGCTTCCAGCATGGAAAATTGATACTTTGCCGTGTTCTTCACTTTTATGCTCCAAAAACGTCCAAAATGGCTTCTTTTCCAGAATTCACTCTCCAAGTACCTAAAATTACAAAAGGAACAATTTAGGGCAATATTTGATCAAATAAAGTCGGATTCAGGCTTAAATGACCCCCTAAAAACGGATCATTTTTCGCCTCATCAGAATACTTGAATAACTTTTATTGTTAACATCTATGATTATAATATGTTAACTAAATTGTATGATTATAGAATACAAAATATTAAGTATACTTAGATTTGTAAAACATACCTATTACTCATTTTGATGGCCTCTCTCTACGTTTGATATTTAAATCATCTGGATTGTTATTTTCGATTGTTGAATTATTATTTTTTCCTGCAACTACTAAAAGGCGCAGTTAATAGCGATGGTAGACAATAGACATTGTTAGTATAAATAACAAATATGAACAAACACAAATACCTTGACTGTCTTGTTGGTGTTTCACCTTCAAACATGGGCGGAATGGGCGTCGTGCTCGTCTTGCTTTTAAGATCTTTTATTAATACAACATAAATAAAAGTTAATACCAACACATACAAACATGTCTACAAATAATATAATAAAATATTAGTACATTGTGCATCTGTTGTTCGTTTGTCATCTTCATACATGGACTGGCTGCGCATTTTTTTTCTTCTTCTCATTATCTTTAACAAATGTAAATAAAAAAATATATCAATACAAAAAGGCTTCCAAGAAAAATTATAATGACGCAATAAGTAACTATCTTACCTTTAGACTGTATCGCAGGTGCACTGGTGAGTGCTTATTCACTCACTATTATTTGAACAAAAACCGGACTAATGAGACCAAAAACTAACCAATTATGCCAAATTTGTATTGTTTTTATGTTTGTGATGTGCAGGTACGGATATTACACAAAATGACGAAAAATCACGAGAAAACAACGAAACCGAGCACGAGAGTGGAAGACGGTCAATTAGTCAAAGCTGTGATCTTAAAGTCAACATTGGACCCTTAAGAATCTTACTTTGTCAAGATCAGCCCTTGGATCACATTATTGGGAAATGGCAGAAGTGGCCCTTGGATTTTAGCATAATTCACTTTTGGTCCTTGAAATGTTAATAACAAAAATCTTATTCACAAAGCTTGGTCCAAAGATAATTCTCAAAGCCCAAAGTCACATATAAAACCCCAAGCCCATTTCCATACCCAGCCCAACCACCTTCGGTCAAACCTTCACAAAAATGGGTCAAACATTAATAAATAATCCCAAACACTCCCGCCCCCCAAATTTACCCACAAACCCAGTTATTACTATTCATGCTACAGTAACCATGAACCCTAATATTACCCCGCTCCTTAATTACTGAGATTAAGGGTACTTCAGTCAAATCAAGCATGATTCTAGAAGTTTCGGAGGTGTCAGAGTGTCAGAGAATCAAAGAAACACACAAGTGGCATACGTGGCAGCCAATGATTGGGAAGAACGCATCATACATTTTGATCCAAGGGCAATTATGAGATGTGATGGATAGGATTATGATCTAAGGGTGTAAAAAAGACTCAAAGAAGCACAATATCACTTGGATTGCCAGCTTGGCAATCCAAGACCTTAACCCTCATCCTCATCTATAAATAGAACTGTTTTTAGCTTAGTTTGGTGTGGAGTTTGGAGTAGCCAAGCTCTGCCAATTTTTCCTCTCAAACTTTATTAGTGTAATTTCAATTTCAATGTATTAGTTTTAAATTTCTTAGTTAATGAATTTAATTTTCATGTAATTCAATTCAGCTTATTATTGTTTATTATTCATCTCTACTGCTTTATTTAGATTAGCTTATCTCAGTTTGATTAATAGCTAATTCATGTTCTGTTTCAAAATTCAGTTTTATATTTTCATTCAAATGATTTGAGAAAATTCAGAAAATAGAAAAATAGATTTAGTGTAGTTAAGTTTTCAAATAAGCTTGTTTTTAGTATCATTCATCTTATATCAACTTTACAAAGTCTTTGTGAGAATTGGCTCAATTTTACTTTTTCAAAAAGCTTTATAGTCAAAGTTAGTAAACTGTTGTGGAAGTAATGATGATCTGTGGTAATTGAGACAAGACAAAGAGGAATTGGAAGTTTTTGGCCTGTCTAGAGACAGGCTCGCTTAGGGAATCACCTCTGTTTTGAGCTGAGGTGACTTATGATTGTAAGTTCTCATTTCATCTCTCACTTTATAAGTAGTATTAGATCTAAATGTCTGCTATTTAGTGTTAGTTTGTTATTGTTTGATGATATTCAGTAGTTTTAGTTTTAATTCAGCTGGCTTGATCATTTGAATACGTACTTGTTTTAATAGTTTATTGTTATGTTTCATCATAGTTGATAAATCTGTGTCAGAGTTTTGTAGTGTATTATTGTTGTTGTTCATTATTGATTTGGGTACTATTAGTGAATTGTGACTGAGATCATTTACTGTTTGTGTAATTTGGAGCCTGAATCAGTTTGCGTTAGTGATATAGACCTGATAAGGTAGTGTTTGGCTTAGCTGATTGCTGTGTCAAGCTGTTGTTATTTTGGAGTTTGAGCTTCTCTTTCTAGTCATATTAGGTAAGTGTTACTCAGTTATGGCATAAAACAGTAGAAGTAGTCAATAAAATAGTCAAAGTTAGATTCATAAGTAGTTAACTGTTAGGTTATATAGTTTTAGTTAGTGACACTATAGAGGTAATTATATAATAGTTTAATTCAGCTTAATCTAGTTTAATTTTTGTTAAATACAACAGTTAGGAGTAGATTAAATCAAGAGAAATTGGAATTGGTCAAAGTTGTTTAAATTTTATAAAGTCAACTGTGCTCAGCTTAGTTGTTCACTGCTGCAATTTTAGTGTGGACTTATAGTTTCATTTGGTAGGATTAGATGAAGTGTATAAGTAACTTTGCATCTCAGTAGTGTAGAAATTAAATTGCACCCATTATCTTGTAGATCTTAGCTTATTTTCACTGCTAACTGGTACTGCTTATAAGTGGTTCTGGCTTTGATTTTTGTTTTGGATTTTGGGCTGCTAGTGCTTAGTTCAGTTTGTAATTGAGTTTCTTTGGAGTTACTGAGTTTCTTTTTAATTGTATTAGTATTGTGCATGATCTGTTTTACCTGGCTTATTCATTTTCTTACCTTTTCTAGATTTAGTTTATTTGTGTAATTGCTTATTGGTTTGCATTCTCTGTTTCTGAGCTTACATCTGTTATTTCTTAGCTTATTTTAGTTCATTGTTGCATTTTAGATCTGTATTTCAAGTTTGGATTAGTTTTGTGGCAAGTGCTTATAAATAAGCACTTGCCATAAGCTGTTTTGGATTGAAATAAGCACTTCTGTTCATTCTTTTCTTTTCAAAATTTTTCTGCAAGTTTATTATAATATTTTAGATTTTTTGTAAAATTTTCATAATTTTCTGAGTTGATTTGATATTTTTCCTAATAATTCTTCCTTATAAATAATTTTTAAGTCATTTTTAATTACCAAAAATCCATAAAAAATAAGAAAAAGCTTTGAAAAATACAAAAATATTTTTAGAAATTCTTTTATAATATTTTAGAATTTTTAGAATTAAATTTTTATTTTTCCACTTTATTTTTCTATTTTTCTTTATTTTTAATTCATTTTTAATTCCAAAAATAGAAAATAAATTCTAGAAAATAAATAAAAACTCAAAAAAATATTTTTCTTTTTCTTAAAATTCTTTTTATTAGTTTAAAATTTTTAGAAAATATTTTCAAGTTCGTAGGATCATTTTTCGATATACGTTACGTTTTAAATTTTACGGTTACATTTCCGTTTTTGCGTTTTTCACTTTGGTGCATTGTTAGCTTGTACTCTTTGCATATTTCATAGTTGTTAGTGATTACTTGAATTATTTGATTTCTATTTTCACTTTTTCACTTTTCAATTCACGATTTGACGAATCGATATTCTTGATTCCATTCGCCTTCGTTGGGAAACTACTCGGGTGATCCGTATTTTACGCGGATCACTTCGATACTATACTATATATTATATATAATTGGTTTTCACAACTAAATCATGCACCACTTCCATTTGTTGATGTTAATATTGATCTTGTTTTATTGTTGGACCCTTTAACAACTATAAAATTACAAATATATTTAAACTAAATATATGTAAACTAAATTGTTGACTAGTAACAAAATCGAACCCTACTACATTTACTATTAAAAGCAAACACTAGTGGACACATTACTGGCATATCACCTTCAATATTGACGGACTCAATATGTGTGTTTTGCTTTTTGAAACCTTTCAAAGTTGTAAAAATTAACACATACATATACCAAATACCTAATATCTCAAAATACATATATAAAATAATCAGCAATTCATATACTAGAAGTATTTTTTTTAAAGATTTTCTTCCCCTGTGATGCAGCTTCTTGTGGCTGCTTAAACCCTATAAATTTTTAAAATAACACGAATAAGAACATCAATATAGTAAATAAATATTATATCACAAATTTGCAATGCCGAAGAATACCTTGCAGAGAATTAACCGAAATTTTGCTTTTAAAATAACACGAATAAGAACATTAGTATAATTAATAAATATTACATCAAAAAGTTGCGATGCCGAAGAATACCTTGTAGAGAATTATCAGGAATTTTGCTTTTATTAGCATTAGAAAGACGTAATGAATGCCTTTGTCGTTGCATCTTTTATTTTGCTTCGGAATATAGTTGGTTTGTTTGAAGATGAATGATCGAATTTGTATATATCATCCAAAAGTGTTTTAAATGTTTTATTTTGCTTCTTTTATTTTGCTTCTGTGTATTGAGGATCATGCTCATCCAAAAGTGTTTTAAATGTTTTAAAATATATCACAAAATCGTTTCTAAACTTGTCACCTAAAAAATCGTTCCATATACATTATAAATTAAGAGACATAATTTGTTACCTAAATTATATAATATAAAAATAATTATAACTTGGGCATCTCTTACGAAATATATCTGTTTGATATATTTTAAACAAATAATCCTCTTAGGAAAAAAAAATATATATATATTTTTTGCATTTAGAAGAATTCTAAAATATATATTTTAAACAAATAATGCTCTTACGAATATATATATATATATATATATATATATATATATATATATATATATATATATATATATATATATATATATATATATATATATATATATATATATATATATATATATGATGTGTGGGAATCGCAACAGGCTTTACCTCTCGAGGGATCTCGAGAAGCTTACAACCCCCACCAGGCAGTGTACCAGATCGTTGTAGTATAGTATAGTGACAAGTACCGGGGGATTGATCGTTCAACTTAGGAATAGTGTCGCTAGGATTAGAAAGCCTAATTACTAGTTCTAAAGGTGAGGGATGATTATTTTTGTATTTTTATATTTTATGGAAAGCAAGTAAAATCTCGGGTTTTGGAAGAGTGGGCGGAATTAGTTGCTATTCAACTTACCCAAAACTAAGATGCAATCAAAATAAAATACTAAAAATGAAATTAAACTAATTTATACTAAGGTTGTGAGCAGTAATTGGAGAAAATGTGTTTACTTAGACTTCACTACTCCTTAGATATCTTTTACACGTTAATTACTTGTTACAATTGTATGGATGAGGGATTGTATTCCTTAATACCATTCATGGGGTGGCATACATAACTCCCCAATTGTATGAGCTCTTATCTCCTCCTACACCATGCCCAACACAACTATAGGGATTGTAAATAGTGGCTCATGCATTAAATACAACTAATAAAGACCTAGTACGCCTCGGTTCATGTTTCTTAAGACGTTCAAGCATGTTACCATTTGGAGATCTGCCAGTTTTCTTAAGCCTAACATATAAATTATTCATCCAAAAGAAGAATAAACAAGTAATCAACACATAATCAATATCTAGGTTTCATTAGATCTAAGCAAACACAAAAGAGATCTAGCCTAGGATAATGGAATTGAGACAAGAACAAGATATAGACAACCAACACATAGACATATTGATTGAATTAGAAGAACACTTATCTCAATTACAATGCAAGGTATCAAGGGTTTGGAACCCTTGAAAAACCTGTAAAAGTTGCACCAAAATCGTCTTTAGGGTTTCTCCAAAAACTTCTCTCTTTTTAATGTGAAAAACTAGAAAACTATATATAGGAAAATGGGGATGACGGCGTCAAGAACAAGGGTGTGACGCCGTCACCTCGCCGCCAAATACTTCCTCGGACGGCCTTGATCTACTTCTGACGCCATCACACAAATTACTCTTGACGCCCAGTGTGTGACGCCTTCATCAACTACGGATTTTAATTCTTGAGGTTTGACGCCGTCAGGGAATTACTCTTGACGCCGTCACCTCCTGTTCCCCGCATGGAAAATTTAGACTTTGCCGTTTTCTTCACTTTTATGCTCCAAAAACGTCCAAAATGGCTTCTTTTCCAGAATTCACTCTCCAAGTACCTAAAATCACAAAAGGAACGATTTAGGGCAATATTTGATCAAATAAATTCGGATTCGGGCTTAAATGACCCCCTAAAAACGGATCATTTTTCGCCTCATCATATACCCTTACACTTGAGATTTTCTTGTCCTCAAGCAAATGCGCTTTTATTCTACTCAAAAGACAAGTTAGGGGTCATTTAACACTAATATAAAAGTAATTACAACAAATAATCGTTCCACTAAAGACCAATAGACAAGCACGGAGGTCATATACAAGCACCTCACAAATAGTGTTTAGATACTCACATCTCTCGGGTGTAATAAAGTAATATAACATTATGGAAATGGAAGATATCTCTCACTACCTGTCATAGCAAAATAGATTACCATAGGCTTGGAAAAGGATCAAACCTCCACCACATGGTGTAAGAACCTAGGATAAACTATCAAAGAGGTCTTTTAAAGGGTTGTAACGTTAGGTATAGGGATATGAATTACACGGTTTTGTTGGATAAAGGAAGTTTTACTGGTGGCGAGTTAACAATCTTGGTTAATTACATGTACAATATGGCGTTGCTAAGCCATGACTAGACTCGACTTAAGCTAATAAATGAGAAATAACAAAAACATAAAATGAACATAGAATAAAACGGGATGGTAGTCCGTATGTTTTTTCTCTTTTTCCTTTTTCTATTTTTTTTTTCTTTTTCTTGATTTTTTCGATTTTTTTTTTTTTTTTTTTTTTTTTTTTTTTTTTTTGGCATACACTCTTACCCTACCATCCAAAATAATACATCATAGGGAATGAACATTCCCCTTACACTTGAATCTTTACATACTTTACATTAAACTATTCTAATGACTCGAATTAAGAAAATCAAAACACTTGGAGCACTTTTAAGATTAACGTACATATGAGGGTAATAATATTATGTTCTTCCCCATTTCTCCATAAAATAAGTACTTACCCATGAGTCCCAATCGTCCCAAAACAATATGTACAAGGATATGACTCGACTTAGCAACCATGTAATCAATTAGAAAGTTAACTTAAGGTTTAACAAAGAACAATAATGCACTAAAAATGAGCGCATACACGGAAGGCTAAGGCGATTTGGGTGTACATTTAAGTGGGGTGTAACAAATTCTTCCTTTAAGTAAGATGCTTAAAGTTAGAAATGAAAAGATAGGCTCGGAGGGGTGTACTAGGGGTTTCGTGTACTAAAAATGAGTACAACGCTAAGGGTGTGGTAAAATTAGTTGACTTAACTAGCCAGGTAATATGACTTAAATGGTCAAGTAATTATAATATGGGTTTAACACAAGGGTGATCCTAATGCCTCTTATCATGTAGTAAATCCTACCACACGAATGTAGTCTCACTAGCGGTCTCGGGATGCATCACTAACGCAAGTTCTAGAATCTAAATGCTACCGGTACACTCATAAGCACCAATAATAAATGCTTTTCCTATCAAAACTAAAGGCGAACCTCACATTTTTGGGTGGAAAATTTTTCTGAATATACGGTTATGTGCTAGTCATACAACCTCCTATCCATGAGACGCTTGCTATGGCTAAAGTTTCACTCCTAAATGTTGTAAAAAAATTTAAATTTGGCGCTAAAATTACACTAACAAGTATTTCTTATAGTTTTATTACACATCTACCAGTAAACAAAACAAACTCAAGCGAAAGTGCATATGTAAGGTATCATCTTTTTACCCTCCTCTTACACTTAATATGAACATTGTCCCCAATGTTCAAGTAAAGAATGTAAAAGTGAAAAAGTAAAGAGAATGAAATCAAATACTCCCCTGATTCGCTTGGTATGGATTATAGGTTGGCCAGGTTAGATCTTCCTCCAAGAAAACGAACAATCAAAGCTTCCCTTCCAGAATATAAATCATCTCCTTGTCTAACATAACCTGTAAATCCTGACAAAAATAAACAAGACAACCTCGCGTAAAATCGGCGGTATCCTATGTAAGTTTCTAAGTCCTAGAAAACAAAATAAGATATAATGCTTGTGGAATGAAGTTTGCAGATTTCCTGGAGATTATAAAACTTAATAATTCACAAAACCATAAGACTCCGTTAGAAAAACAAAACCGGTAAAATTTCCAGATTTTAACTCCTGACGCCGTCAAGAGTAATCCTCTGACGTCGTCAGAATGGACCTGCAGAAATTCTTATGTTAAGTTTCCGGAAAATTTCTGGAAAAACTTGGTCCTACTTCCTGGAAAATCCTGCAAAACTTCATTATGACTCAATACAAGCATTTGACTCTAACAAATACGAATATACATGCTCATTTAATATTGTGGAGAATCATGATCGGTTTGTTTCTTGAAAACATATTTGGGGTTTCCTCTTACACTTATCTTTTGCAAAAATACTTTTAGGTTGGAGTTAAGACTAGGCCAAACAACATAGTAAAGTATTTCCACATTTTAATTTAGAGATATGATCAACCAACAATAAAAATAAAGCATGCATACGGAAGCAAATAACAATCAAACAAATAAAATCACACAAAACATGGGTTGCCTCCCAAGAAGCGCTTTTCTTTATTTATGAGTCTTGTAGCTAGACTCAAGGTCATGGGTTATCACGTGATCTCATCATTGGTTCCACTCTCTAGGTCGTCTTCTAAACCAGTTTTGTATTCCGGACCTAGTTGTAAGCATTCTTTATAGAAACCAAGCATCCTATTTCTAACATACTCTACTCCTCTACGTCTATCCTCCTCATTCCTATAATAAGCCGCTTGCTTATGTTCCTTTTCGAAATTAGAGAGAAGGCGGTATTGTTCGATCCTGTAGGGCATTTGATAAGCAACCTCATCATTCTCTTTCTTGAACCTAACTATCCCTAAATTCGGATCATAACTCATCCTAGTGGCTTCAACAAATGGTTTTCCGAATACTATTTGGCTTAGGCAAGCATCTATCACCGGACGAGTGTCTTCCACTATCATAAAATCAATCTCATAGGTGAGATTCCCTATAATCACATGTAATCCCTTAACTCTCCCTACAAAATTACTTATCAAATTTTTACCGGGCATCATCCTAAAATTGAGTTGCTTCTTCATCACCCAATTGTAATAGGTCCTAGTCATGATGTTCACGGGGGATCTAAGGTCGATGTAAGCTTTCCATATATGCATGTGCCCGATATTACATGGGATGTTAATGTTAGAGGGGTCTCCCATTTTGATAAGGGGGTCGCTAAAGATATATGTTCTCTCGGGACTATCGAATAAATCCTTATGGTATTCCCGTTCTTCCTTGGTTGGCAACTTATCAAAGTATTCTTCTATAGGTTCTACCTCCTCTAATTCCTCATCCTTATTAACCTCAACTTCCCTACTCTCATCCTTACCATCGGCTTCTACTCTAACTTCATCCTTGTCACTCTCCTCTATCTCCTTATCTATCGGCTTAATGGTGACAACATTGACAAAGTGGACATGTTTGGATGATGAGGGGTCCTTAATTTGGATTCCACTATTGGTGTCCCTAGTGTCCTTCCTAGGTGTGATTAATGCTTGGTTGTTGAGGGCTTTCAACAAGTTGTCAATCTTGTTGGTCATCTCCGTTTGTTGTTGGTTGAATTCGGTTTCAAACCTAGCTATGCGGGCTTCTTGAGATGCCATGAAATTTGACATCAATCCTTCAAGATTGTTGGTACTACCATAGTTGTTAGAAGGATTGTTGTTGAAAGTACGGTTGGATGGTGGACCGTTTGGTTGGTAGCGATTAGGCGGATTGGAGGAATTGGGTTGATTTTGTTTCCACCTAAGGTTTGGGTGATTCTTCCAAGAGGGGTTGTATGAATCACCATAAGTGTTTGGCTCGGGCTTGAAAGTGTACCACTTATCTCCCGCTTCGTCGGTACGCGTGGATGCATAGTCCGCAAAAGCTGTTCCGGGGAGTTCCACACAATCACGAGTGTCATGGGGACCACTACATAATTCGCATGAAGAAGTGATTTTGTTCACTTGGCTTGAAGGCTTCGGAGCTTCGTAAGATTTCATGAGAAACTTGACTTGGTCCTCAAGTTCCATGATCCTACGATCGGGAGTGCTAGAATTGTTCGAAGGCAAAGATATTGCCTTGACCGTTTTGTTCAAATCACGGGGATCATTCCAACTTTCGTTGTCATATAGAGCAAGATCTTCTATGAGTTCCCATGATTGTTCCGCACTAAGATCACGTAGCTTACCACCGGCCGATTGGTCAATGGTTCGCCTCGTGGAGATGTCGATATGGTCATAGAAGATTTGGACTTGGAGCCAAAGATCTATGCCATGATGAGGGACTTTTTGGAGTAAGTCCTTGAAACGAGTCCATGCTTCATAAAGAGATTCATTTTGACGTTGTTGGAACATCAAGATGTCATTCCTAAGCTTAGTAGTCCTCCCTAGTGGGAAAAATTGAGCAAGGAAACGAGTGGTGAGATCATCCCATGTGGTGATGGATCCCGCGGGTAAACGCTCAAGCCATTGACTAGCTTGATCCCGTAGAGAGAATTGGAATAGGCGTAAACGGGTAGTCTCTCTAGTTTCAACACCTAGGTCTATGGAATCTACGATTTTGAGGAAGTCCTTAAGATGTTGGTTTGGATCTTCGGAACAAAGTCCATGGAATGCACATCCGATTTGCACCAACTGGATGGTGTCGGATCGCAAGGGGGTCACATTGTCTCCGGTGAACTCAATGGTGTTTCGGTAGCCTTGGTGGCTAGGTCGGGAATACTCTCCTAAGGTTCGGGGCCTAAGGGGTTCTAGTGGTGGGTTTTGTTGTGGTGGGATGATGGGTTCAAAGATGTTACCACCTTCCATGATGTCGGATGGTAAAGAGTTACGAACAAAGGCACGAAGAAATAAGATAGACTAAAGAATACCTAAAAATAAAAAATAAAATCTTACTAGAAAGGAATCTAGCAAGTAGACCTAATAAAAAGAAATTCTAACCTAGACAATAACTATTCCCCGGGCAGCGGTGCCAAAAACTTGATGCGTGGGAATTGCAACAGGCTTTACCTCTCGAGGGATCTCGAGAAGCTTACAACCCCCACCAGGCAGTGTACCTGATCGTTGTAGTAAAGTATAGTGACAAGTACCGGGGGATTGATCGTTCAGCTTAGGAATAGTGTCGCTAGGATTAGAAAGCCTAATTACTAGTTCTAAAGGTGAGGGATGATTACTTTTGTATTTTTATATTTTATGGAAAGCAAGTAAAATCTCGGGTTTTGGAAGAGCGGGCGGAATTAGTTGCTATTCAACTAACCCAAAACTAAGATGCAATCAAAATAAAATACTAAAAATGAAATTAAACTAATTTATACTAAGGTTGTGAGCAGTAATTGGAGAAAATGTGTTTACTTAGACTTCACTACTCCCTAGATATCTTTTACACGTTAATTACTTGTTATAATTGTATGGATGACGGATTGTATTCCTTAATACCATTCATGGGGTGGCATACATAACTCGCCAATTCTATGAGCTCTTATCTCCTCCTACACCATGCCCATCACAACTATAGGGATTGTAAACAGTGGCTCATGCATTAAATACAACCAATAAAGACCTAGTACGCCTCGGTTCATGTTTCTTAAGACGTTCAAGCATGTTACCATTTGGAGATCTGCCAGTTTTCTTAAGCCTAACATATAAATCATTCATCCAAAACAAGAATAAACAAGTAATCAACACATAATCAATATCTAGGTTTCATTAGATCTAAGCAAACACAAAAGAGATCTAGCCTAGTATAATGGAATTGAGACAAGAACAAGATATAGACAACCAACACATAGACATATTGATTGAATTAGAAGAACACTTATCTCAATTACAATGCAAGGTATAAATGGTTTGGAACCCTTGAAAAACCTGTAAAAGTTGCACCAAAATCGTCTTTAGGGTTTCTCCAAAAACTTCTCTCTTTTTAATGTGAAAAACTAGAAAACTATATATAGGAAAATGGGGATGACGGCGTCAAGAACAAGGGTGTGACGCCGTCATCTCGCCGCCAAATACTTCCTCGGACAGCCTTGATCTACTTCTGACGCCGTCAAGGCCTAGGCCGTCACACAAATTACTCTTGACGCCCAGTGTGTGACGCCTTCATCAACTACGGATTTTAATTCTTGAGGTTTGACGCCGTCAGGGAATTACTCTTGACGCCGTCACCTCCTGTTCCCAGCATGGAAAATTGAGACTTTGCTGTTTTCTTCACTTTTATGCTCCAAAAACGTCCAAAATGGCTTCTTTTCCAGAATTCACTCTCCAAGTACCTAAAATCACAAAAGGAACGATTTAGGGAAATATTTGATCAAATAAATTCGGATTAGGGCTTAAATGACCCCCTAAAAACGGATCATTTTTCGCCTCATCAATATATATATATATATATATATATATATATATATATATATATATTGCATTTAGAAGAATTCTAAAATAGTTATTTCATGAAGATAATTTTGATATTATGATTTTTTTTAATAAAAAAATATTCGTATAATTAAATGATAAGATGTCATATTAGGTTAAAAAATAATTACACGTCTTTATCATTTATAAGTTGCAAAATAAATCACAAACATTATGTTGGTGTAGTGGTTAAGAAATATGTGAAAGTTATTCATACCACAGGTTCGAATCCCATGGCATGAATTTTTTGGAAAAATTAAATTTACAAAATCATTGCCAAATTAATTAAGCAAAATCCGAAATTTTAAAAATTTAAATAAATGATAAAATGTCGCTTACGTGGCATGATTACATGGCATGTTGCTTAGGTAGTGTCCAGTGGCGTTGAGGTGGCGTTATGGTTGCATATGTGGCATTGATGACGTCATGTACATCCTGTTATATATATATATCTCTACATTATATATAACAGGAGGCATTTGAAGGAAATGCCCAGTCATTGTCCAGTCAATGCCCAGTAATTCAATTTCAGCCATGTCATCTGCCATGTCATCACATGTAAACTATTTTTTAACATGTATTTATTTTTTTAATTTTTTTTAATTAAATTCGTATATTTAATGACATGTCAGCAATTTCTTTTTTTAAATTTATTAGTTTTGCAATTTTTTAAATTAACATTCGTTTTTTTATATTTAGGCAGAAATTTCATTTTTTAAAAATAATAGACACTAATGGGATTCGAACTTGAGTGTCTACTAAGATTAACAAATGTCTCAACCACTAGAGCAACACAACATTTGTTTTACATTTTGCAAATCAAAAATGATAAAGCTATGCAATGTCAATCCATTACTAAAAGAAAAACAATCGTATATTTTTTCATAAAACATCAAAACTCCTCCATGAAGAAAACTCCATTACGTTTTTAGGGTTTTGTGTTTTTGTGCATGATATCGTATCATAGTTTTAGTTTTCATAACCTGTTACATGTGTCTTTTGACGTTCTCTGATCTGTTTCGGGACGATTACGCTGATAAATATTTTGTGTGGTGTTTTTGCAACCACTCTCGGTGTTTCTGATTTTTATTACCGTGTCACGTACCCGGAGGCAAATTCGGGGGTAGTTATCGATGTAAGCTGATCACTAGCCTGTCGCATGTATACATAGTGCTAATGTTTTCTAACAAGAGAAGAAAGCTGGTATATAATCACTAATTAATTCTTTAGTCTTCAATATTTCTCAAAGAATTTAGTAATATATGTAGCAAGTGAAAAAGGGTACGGTATTTGAACCCATGGTGAGATATAATAAGGATGGTGGATTTAATGTTTGTGATTCGAGACGACACAAATGACCGCCCAGTTTGGATGATTTCATTTAATCGAAAGCAAAGGTATTTTTTCCTGATTTTTTTTTATCTAATCTTATGCTTTGTTTTAACCCATTGCTTTTCAGTGGCTCAAGCATGAGTGTGATTGACGGAGCATTGGTGGGATTTATGCCTCAATTATACCGTCTATATTCCAGTGATAAATCGTTATATAGTCATATTTAAATGATGCTAACGTTGTTTTGTTATTTAGTTTGTAAATACGTCAAAGCTCTATCTCTATTAACTTTGTTCATCTTTTTTGTTATTGATTCCATGCAGCTGTTGTTTCTTTTGTAATCCCTTTATGGTTGAAAGAATCACTGAACAACATGAATTCAAACCAGGTTAGTATTTGGTTTGGCTTTATTCTATTGATGCTACTATATACACTTCAGCCTGATCTAATTGAAGACACTTTTTTTGGATTTTAATAACTCTTAGGGTTTGTTTCGGTGCTCACGAAGTCTGTGACTGTTAACATGTTTGGCTTCAACATTTTCATAGATTCATAGGTACTTCCAGACGAATGAATGTTGTATCTGATGTTTCGGGTTTGGATACCCGGAGTCTTTTAAATGTGCAGGTGTATGTAGATACTTTAATGAAAAAGGCATAGGTGGTATTGTGTAAATACATTTTCTTGGATGCGGTTTAGTGTGGGTTTCTAACAGTTTAGCGTCCATACAAGGTACAACTATTGTATACTCACGCCTTTCTGATTATATCGTGGGTTATTTATTTATTTATTTTGAGTTTTACTCCATTTGTATGTGGTTTGTAAGCAAACCTTGCCTGTGGTTAAACATTTTTCTTTGTGTTTTACTCTTATTGTTGCAGCTGAAATTGATGTTTCAACAAGTAGTCGTTTGGCTGTTCCTTTGCCCAACGGTTTGTTCTCATACGTTTATCAATCAGTTAGTCATAGTTTTAGTTTTCATAACCTGTTACATGTGTCTTTTGACGTTCTCTGATCTGTTTCGGGACGATTACGCTGATAAATATTTTGTGTGGTGTTTTTGCAACCACTCTCGGTGTTTCTGATTCTTATTACTGTGTCACTTACCCGGAGGCAAATTCGGGAGTAGTTATCGATGTAACCTGATCACTAGCCTGTCGCATGTCTACATAGTGCTAATGTTTTCTGATACAAATGTATTCTTGGGTGCTATTCTAATAGGTGAAACTGCTTGACGTGCTAATAATCCTTCCAGCACTACGACACACCTTAGCCACTGTACGTATGTTTATCAGTGTGTTTTTTATAACTTTCAGATGCATACTTCCATTTACCATTCCAGTTTACTCGGTGGCTGGGTCATAATAGGTGTCCATGGTATTGGTACAGCCGAAATGCCAGCAATATATGTGTGTACTGGCATGGATACAAATGCAGATGCATCTACAAGCACATTGAGAACAATCTTTATCCTTTTGTTTACCTACTTCCAGATGGAAATACTTTCCTTTTTGCGAACGACTGGGCCGTCACTTTCTGTACGAGATCTGGACAGACTCTTCTAAATTGTCCAGTGTTACCAGGAGGTTCCCACAACTATCCTTCTTCTGGAATGTCTGCGCTTTTTCCTCTTAAACTTTCGGAAGACAATCAACGTGTTCTTAATGTTGAAGTCGTCATCTGTGGTGGTAACATACCAGAAACATTCAAAAAAGTTGATGCAAAGCATGAGAACGAAAAGGTGGTTGTAACTGCTTTAAAGGAATGTCATAGAATCAAACCCATGGAAGGAAATACAAAATGGGAGAATGAGCATCACCAAGGGTCATGGGAGACCTATTACTCCTCCCCAACGTAAATCTCCTCATGCTTAACGGTGCCAAAAAGGGTAGTGCTGCTTGGGAGGATGCCATAGACGCTAACCTCGTCCAGTCTCATATATGCCCTTTAAGCCTATGGGTCAAAGATTTAAAGAACTCAAGAAAACAAAAGTTGACAGAAAGTATCATTCTATTGCAGCATTGTTTCCAGACGCCACAATTTTGAATTCCCAACTGAACTAAGAGTCGAGAAATTCTTCCCTCCTTACTTGGATTGTAAACTCGACAAGGACATGCCACAAGTATGCAATCAAGGTAGTGATAAGGTCTTGAAGTATTGTGAACCATTTAAGATTAAAGTTATAAGTAAATCTAACATAAAGTTGGAGCCTGGTGATGTTAAGATAACCTTGATATACCCGCCATTCACCACTCATGGATTCTCCAAAAGGTAGAGACTGATCATTCCCGTAATAAAGAGGGTTGAAAATAATGTGGTATTTGGGCCCATATTGACTAGATTGTTGTAACCCATAGACGTTTTCTTGAGCTTTTTGTATATGCTATTCTCTATAGATTTAGCATGGAATCCAATTGTCTATACAATGAGTCATTAAGGTGACTCAATGGTCTCTCATGACCTTGATGGGTAACTCTCATAACTCTTCACCACAGATTGATCAATACATAAATTTTGAACCACATGTCTACATAATGTGTATCTTGCTATCTATTTGTGTGTGTGTGTGTAGATATATGTCATGCATTCAAATTTTTTTGCATTAATGTAATTACTCTGTATCATATATGTCCAAGTAGCCTCACTCCTGGATTTTTTGTGTTTTCTTCATCACACGTTTGCAACCATGAATGCTTGAAATGCCGTGTAATATTATGTTTTTATGAATATGGATTTCTGCTTAAATTGTTTCTCTATTAAATTAGGGTTTTGAGGCTTACAGGTGGACAAAGTACTCTTTGTTGGTTAAACTATCATCTGAGGTTGGATGGTATCACTATGAGATGATCAAAGAGGGCTGCGATCAAACAATGTTTTTATAGTCAGAGTGCATAGGCTGAGATTGTCAAGAGGAAAATGATAGATTGCATGAAGATCAAATGGATGAGAGACAAAGCCTTTTAAGTGCCTGTTTTCTAAACATGCCACACCATTGCAGCCATCTAAACAAATAGTATGTTGCTGCTGTTTTCATGTATTATCCACTTTGTTGTTTCGTTTTAACATTTATATGAACTTTGTTGTTTATAAGTTTCAGAAGCTCTATTTGAAATCCATGGACTAATTTAATAAAACATGTTGTAGACAACAGAGAGACTATGTAGTGATCCTCTTACTTACTTGGACTAAATAAGTTCTCCTGGACTCAAAAATTCAGTTCCTTTACAAAAATAGATGGCTCTTACTGACTTGGGCTATGTGCTTGACCAGGTATATTTCGTTATAGATGAATTTGCTATAGTAGATATATATTAGTTGTTGGAAGCTGATATTTTATCCACTCAATAAAAATATTAGTCAAATTGTAATTTGATATGTTGGTTACCTTCCAATTATTGATTCGCAGGATCTTAAAATTTGGCTGCAAGATCAGATGCTGGCACATTTGTGTCTGAAGTTTAGAATTGCTTCAGATGGACTTCAACAAGAGACTCTGAACTCACTTCCAAAAGCGATCCGGTCGAGCATTTCTCAGCATTTCTTAATATTGTACAAGATTTCATTGTTAGAATCAGGGTGCTGCAACTTTTATAAAAATTAGCTATACTAGAAGATATTAATAATCATCTGTTATAAATATTAGTAAATTTTCTCCCACTCAACGAGCTTCGGTACATAGTTATGAGATTTAATGGATGTTTTACTCATTCTGAGTTCTACAAGTACTCGAAATATCTTCCGTTTATATTTCATAAGCTCTTTTTTCTAGCTTATTATCGTTATTTAGCTAGGTTCTAGGCAGGGGAGTATGTTTTCAGTTTAAGGATAGTTTAGAATGATTTTAAAATGTTAATGATCCCTGTTTGTATTTAAGCTTATTTAACACTAATAAACATTTTAGAGTTTGGAAACGAATGAATAGAGATAGATGATATGATCCTGAAAAATGGGATATTGAAGAAAATTTGGTTTAAGTTCTAGGGTACGGATGTGATGATAAAGATCCTTGCAATTCTATTGTAAGTATCCATATTTTTACGAAACTTTATGATGACTAGAAGTGGCCAAATGGATGAGTTTAGATGGTTGGGTAATAGGTCAATGTTGGTATTTATGGTACAGTTCACCTCGAGTTAGAGTCAACATTCTCTGTTTAGAATTTTGTCTTTTTAAAAGTTTAGTGTGTCAGACATGATTATGAAAATCACGTCATCTCAATAGTTACAGTTTTTCGTCTAAAAAGAATACATTAGGATGTTTTAAGCATATGGAAAAAGCATTATAACCAGTATGTTTTTAGCCACTGTTAGGCTTGCATATACGATCATAATTAATAAGTTAATTTCTTATAGGAATTGAGTTGAGTGGAAATGGAATTGGAGCAAGTATATCAGCATCACAGTATGCCTGCGACACAAAGACCCTCATCGACATGCTGCACTGTGTTTACAACTCTACCAAATCTAAGACACTGATCATCGCACCAGGTGGTTTCTTTGATTCAACTTGGTTCATGGAATATATAAACAAAACATCCAAGACCCTCAGCGTGATATCTCACCACATATACAGTCTCGGCTCAGGTATCATTCTTGGCAAAAACTCAAAACGTACTTATCTAATAGTTTTGGATTTGTTTTTTGGAAAAAACATAATCTGCTTCTGAGCATGTGATTACTATGCACGTACTTAGTTTTGGATAATGAGTTACAGATGAACGAAATTGATTTTTAATTGGTAAAATAAATTACAAATTCTCCCATACTTTGTGTTTATTTTCACAAGGGTCCATTAATCATATCAGGTGTTGATAAAAACTTAACCCCAAGAATTCCTTCATATCTTGATGGGGCTGGCGAGACTTTCAAGCAGCTTGAATGCACACTCAACAAATCTACAACTTCAGTGTATGCTTGGGTTAGTGAGGCTGGTGGAGCTTACAACAGTGGCCAGAATAATGTTACTAATGCATTTGTGTTCAGCTTCTGGTAAGGGACACAAACAACAAACCCTAGAAAGTAGAACTATTAATGCATACGCTACAACTTTTAATGCATATCACACTAATGCAGGTACTTGGATCAGCTGGGAACATTGTGTTTATGACACAAAAACATATTGCACAAACTTTGTTAGCAGGAAACTATGGCTTACTTAATACTACTACATTTGAGCCTAATCCAAACTACTACAGGCTCATAACTATAGTTTGACTTTGACTTCTGAGTTCAAATGCTTCTAAAGATCCTAACACAAATGGCGAAGGTAATTTTTTTTTCATTTCCAGCTCTTTTAAATCATACATTACTACAGTTTTCACCTATATTTGTTTCTTTGCAGAGCATCCATAAGATGCTAAGAGACGGTATTGACACTTGGGCACCAAATCTTTATGTGGGAAAGGCGATGATAATTGCTCCATCATTGGATAATGATATAGCAGAGGGAACGCGTGCAGCTTGGTTTCGACGCTCTTATATTATAAACACGCTAATTCGTATGCTCAAGTATTCTAATATTACTTTCACCGTCTTTAAGGAATATCCGCAGGTATATATGAAGCTGATTTAGCTGTTTGAATGTTTATTGTATTAACATTTTATATTTACTTTTATTTATATTCTATGAAATTACATTTTTTGCCTCTTTGATATAAAAATAGTTTTTTTTTTTTTTTTTTTTTTTTTTTTTTTTTTTTTTTTTGCTATTTATGAGTTTAATAATTCCATTTATATCAGGAGGATGACAAGCATCAAGCTTAGTGCAAAGTGAAAGAATGCTTTTCAATTGAAGAAAAAAGATGTAAATGTGACGATTTCTGTTGGACCTGAAGGAGAACGGAAACCTTTTATTTGTGGGAAGAAAGATTGAGGTTTCGGCAATGCTTCTAAAGATCTCAACAATCTGTGGTACTTAGAGACAAACATTGCATATTGTAAGTTTAATATTTTCTTCTCTTTTTTCATCGTCTGATGAGAATCACTAGAAGCTTTTACATGACACCATTAAGATATCTTTGTTTACTTCATACTGAAGCATGTGTGCATAACACTTTTTGACATTTCAGTTGCTGAGCTTTTTGTCCGAGTTTTCTTCTGTCCGTTTGATAGTGGTACAATGGCTCAAATTCAATTTTCTTTCTAACAAATAAACTGATGTTACTAATATGATGCTAAATTCATTAATTACTTGTATCAACTGTAACATAGGTGGTGGGACGATTTGTTGAACCAATGTCATCTCTTCCATCAACAAGTTCAATTAAGGGTGTATCATTCTCAAAACTAATTACTCAGGTAATCTTCAAGTTCTTTTTTTGAATAATAAATCGATCTATGGAATTTAATCAATGTTATATATTTGTTAACTGAATGGTGGAGGTTTTAGGGAAGTGCCAATCCTTACCCTTTCAACCCACCAAAATCGGAAGATGTTGCTACAATATGCTATACAAGTGGTACGACTCGGACACCAAAGGTTTTCTTATTCATTTGTATTTTCTTCTTTGAAGTCCACTAAAGTAATGTTTCTCTTAACGTAACTAAAGTTTTAAATTATTTCCTCTCATGGTAAGGGTGTTGTACTTTCTCATGGAAACATGGTTGCAAATGTGGCTGGTTTAACTATAGGAATGGAACTTTATCCATCGGATGTATGAGTATTAATTTTCATGTTGCTTAAAATTCCAGTTATGTCGCATAATTTGTTCTAATAAATATTATGGTGCCTTTCAATTTAATGACAGCATGTCTTTATCAATTTTCTTCTGGTGGCTTTCAGATTGGAACTTTCAAATCAACAGGGTGCGTTTCCACTTCTCTATGACACTTTGCTTATGCTATTGATTTTTAAATTTCTTGAAACTCATTTGGTAGCAACAGGGTTTCTGCTTTGGATTTGTTGAATTTGAGGCACCTGAGGCTGTTCAAAAGGCGATTTAGGTATGCATTTTTTTTTATCATTGAAGATTTATTACCTCACTTAAACCCTAAAAGGTATGATTGGAGGAGGCGTAGTAATGCCATTTGAGCTTGAGGTTGGTCCTTTAACTCTGTTCTATATAAGATTATAAGTTTTCTTATTTACTCAGTATGTGAAGTTTTTCTGTCAGCTCTTTTGAGATCTGATTGGAATCGTATCACTTATGGAGAGATGGAATACCAAAATTCAACATACACATGAGATACGAATCATTAAGATCAACCATTGTAGCTCATCAATTTATTATATGCGACCTCGCAGTCAATTCAATCAAGAGATCAAGATCTGCTTCCATTTGAGGTACAATATGTTATATTTTAGCAAAATAACAGAGTGAATGTATATTGTACTAAAAAAAGAGTGAAGAGGCTCGAACTCGGGTTGTTTGTAACAATAACAAACATATCCACCACTAGAGCAACTAAAGCTTTGTTATTCTCACGCATAAACTGTATTTGAGCTTAATAGGTTCTTTATTTTTGTCACAGGCAGTGGCGCTAAGCTTGTGCACAAGACACATTTACTGTGCTTACTTCGATGAGAAAGTTTGATTGATAGTGCGTGTGGTGATCCTCTCATTCAGGTTATTTATTTTATCGTCACTTACACTTGATGTTGGGTGTTAAAATGTCAAAATATATATTTTGATGTCTGTGTCATCTATAATTTTCTTAACAGGCTGCACTCCAACAAAGGGTCATGTCATCTCATGGCATAGATATAATAAATGAAATTTTAGAGGTATTGTCTTTTGCATGTTTCCTCTGTATAAACATGTTTAATGAGACTAATATATAAACATGAAATATTTGTGGCAAAATACTTTATATGCAAGTTAGGTGCTTGGAGATGCTCTAATTATTAATGTCATTGTGTCATGTGTGTTGCTTTTTGGTATGTTCACTGTATCTTAAACTAAGCTGGAAACTGTAGATCTTTTTTACCAATTATCACAAATAGATGTAAGTTTATGTATGATGTAAATTGCCTATCTTTGAAAATTGTGATCAAGTATGTGAATGTCTACTATATTGGTTAAAACTGTCATTTGGGTAGATACTATGAGTGGATCAAAATTGACAATTTGGACCCGTCCATTTTTCTGCATGGATAAGTGTTGTAGATCACTTCGTTCGCTTCTCTAATTTTTAGTCATTTTGTCTGTAGGTCAAAATGGGCCGGGTTAGAATTAAACATTTATTTGTGGAAACCTCTCTTATTTTAGGTTGTTTGAAAAATGTTCGCAATAATGACATAATAGCTTGATTAGGAGCTGTTTGGAGAGGTTATTCCAGCAGCTTATAACCTTGAGTCATGCTAATTAGAGGGTGTTTGAATAGCTTATTTTAGCAAATATTTTAACATTTACATGTTGTTGTTAGGGGTTGTTAGTATAACTTATTTTATCCGCTAATAAACCTTGACATGCTCATTCAGACCACTCTAAATATTGTCTTTAGTTAGGGGATGCTTGGGTAACCTATTTCAACATCTTATACCATCTGTAAATGATTAGTAGAGGTAAGGAATTGGACGGGTCAAATTTAGTCATTTTGTTTGTAGGTCAAAATTGGTTGGGTTAGAATTAAACATTTATTTGTGAAAAACCTCTCTTATTTTAGGTTGTTTGAAAAATGTTCGTAATAATGACATAATAGCCTGATTAGGAGCTGTTTGGAGAGGTTATTGCAACAGCTTATAACCTTGAGTCGTGCTAATTAAGGGGTGTTTGAATAGCTTATTTTAGCAAATATTTTAGCCTTTACATGTTGTTGTTAGGGGTTGTTTGCATTTTTTTAGTATTTTGCGACATAGAGCGGTCGTATTGTTAAATTTTACAACAAATGTTGTCACTGGGAGTCTAAAGTGTGTATCCAAACACCCTGTTATTCAAGACTTCTAAGATTTGTAAGATTGAGAATGATTTCTCTAGCCTGTCCCGTAAAAAATTAGCAGCCATTGACAGTTGTTCCAGTGATCTGTTGCCAACATTCGAATTTCAATTTTAACATGAATAATTGTTTTCTTTGGTGGGTCAATTTGCATCATTACCTAAGCACGCTTATGGATTGGTTTAGCGCTAAAACATGGGACATTATTAAACATAGAAATGGTATAAAAAGTATCCATCGTTAATAGTATATTACTCATCCATGCCTCGCTGTTATTATTTGTAGCAAGATAAAAACATAGAGGCAAAGTCTTTTGAATCATTTTAGATATTTGAGATGAATCATTTTCGTGACAATAAATAATTGCATATGATTCAACAGTGTTTCCAAGTAATTTTGTCTTAGGCTTGACTACTAAAGTAAGCAATACTATGTATTTGTAAGTTTTAATTGTATCCCGATATTTTATATATTTTAAAATTGGTTCATAAAGCATATGAACATCTCCCTGCATTTACCTAAACTTGACATTTTTAAAAGGTCTCAAATTGACCAATTGATGTGTTACATCCACGGACAGTATTGAGGCCCTTTGATGCTAACTTGGATCAAGAGAATATCCAGATTAACGTCACAAAGTTGTTGTTGAGATCATATTATGATATTCTTAGGAAGAACATCGAGGACTACGTGCCCAAGGCCATCATGCATTTCCTGGTCATTATTACATCACTAACCTTTATAAAAAAATTTCTTTGCACTAATCCTTTTTTCCCAATCATAGCTCTAGCTGCTTCTTACTTTTAGTTAAAGTTAAAACAAGCTAAAGATAGCTCTGGTGAACATGTGCTTCGATTAGGAGCAAAAAAATAACTTGAGAACACGACACTTTTGGATACCGGTGAACCTATGTATACTCCTGTTTTGCAGTTTTTATCATATTTATTGGCAAATCACCTTTTTTTTCTCTTTTGTTTCTACAACATATCTAGATCGAACAAGGCGAACCCATCCAGGTAACATAACAGATTGGTTTTTATTTCATTCAATGTTTGATCATTTTTATCTCAACTGGATTCACATGTTTTAACCTCTTTTAATTAGGTATGCGGGGAAAAAATTGACTCATCCAAACCAGATTCCATAACGCACAGTGCGTGGAAGTTACCGAGGCTATGGGTATAGATACTGAACGTGATCTTGAAGCCTCGGTGTTAGCTCAGCAAAAATGTCCCGTCACCTCGCAATTTCATGGCTTTAGAAGCTGCAGCCGCTACGAGTTAGTCCATATTCTTTTTTTTTCTTTAACTTCCATTGCAAATAAGCCTTTGCGAGGGTATTATGGTAACCTCACATTCAAGTGCCTTGAATTTATAAAATGGAACCGTAAGAAAATCATATCTCTTAAACTTTCTTTTAGAAGTTTATAAGGTTATTTGTAAGGGAAAAAACCAATAAGCTTAAAATCCCAGTTTGGAGCTTTTTGGGGTTCCAAAGACACTACATGAGAAACAAAATTCAAAAACAATAGCAGAAACCTTCCAAAATCAAGTAAAATACCTTGCACTAAAATTTAGTGCTACAAAATACCTTAGTTCTTAAATGACCATATATGCAGCTTCAACATAACTAGGAAAATTTATGTATCTTAATAAGAGCCTTTTAAAAGCATTTCCTAGCATTCATGTCACCTTTAAGATACGCTTTGGGTAATTGTGTTATTTCAAAAAATAGATATGGGTAGTATGATATGGAGCCAAACACTAAGACATTCATTAGGGACGAAAAACTCGGATAGAGCCTGAAACACATGAATACAACATATCTTAATATACGAAAAAGATGGCAAAAATATTTTAATACCTATATTTCTAAGTGTTAGCAATTGACCCATTGGTTTTTCCTACAAAAAAGGAATTCATGATCTTTTGTTTTATATCGAATATGCTTCAAATCAATCACTATTTTCTTCTATGTTAATTTTGCAGAGCTGTAAAATAACCATCATGAGTTACATGAATGTGCTGAGGATGGTGATAGAAACCAGAAAGGGATCATAAATCTTCTAAAGCTTAATAGATGCATTCAAGAGGTTTATCTTTATACAATGATATTCGTACCTAACTAACTTTATCATAATGTCTCAAAACTTAATAACACTGACACATTCTAAATTTTATTTTAAAAACAACCAGAAAATAGCAACAAAAATAAAAAACTAACATTTTCCTATTATAAATATAATTGTATTGTAGAACATGTTAATAGACTACAAAAATACAAAATCGTATATATGTATCTTTCTATTCGTAAAGTAGTACATTCAAAGAATAATGACAAGTCATGCCATGAATGTATATTTCTTTTCGTTCTTAATCCATTCAATATATAATTTAGTATGTTTATAGCACCAACAAGGCTAAAATGCAACAGCAAGGCTGCAATGTAAAAAAAATGCCACATTTGGTTACTTAAACGACCCATTTGTAATCATATCATACTTCATAACAATAAAGATTGTTCTTTTTGGCATCAGGAGCTATGGAATCATTAAGAATTAGCCCAAGAAGATTGCAGCATAAATGGAGTCTATCAATAGTTAATTAAATGCTCTATCTTTCTTTTGATTCTTGGTGAAATGACGAAGATCTGGTCCGGTAAACATAAAAATAAAGGAAAAAGTAATATTCTTCGGCTTATTCAGGAGATTATCATTTCTGTGACCCACCTCCATTTACAGATCTGAGGCCAATTATTTATTGCACCGCTATTATGTATGTCTTTGATTATGAAACTCATTACATAAGCAAAAACATTACTGTCATCGTGGGTAAATGCAACCATGTTCATCAACAAAGCAGGTTTCTCAAAAGGTTGCTTTGTTGTAAAGGTACGATGGGTAAATACATCCAGCTTCATCAACATTTTCTCTATACCTTTAAATGTAATTATTAGCTTACATTGAAATTTTACATTCTCACAAGTTCTAAACATGCTATTGTGGTTCTTTGTTAAACATTAACTATTTACTTTCTCACAAGTTTGCAATACATAAACGGAATTTATGTCTCATGTCCTCTCTTAAATAGTGGCGTAACTTTATATTTTTGGCCTTGAAGTTTTAAAGTCCAATTTGGTTAATTACATATAATTTTCTGCGTGTATTTATAGATAGTTGTAGATGTGAAGTCCATTGATTGTAAATGGTTAATACGCTTAATCTTTGTTACATGGGTGTATTTTGATTTGGTGAATAGGGATAATAGAGTAAATGAAATGATTTTAACCTGTTATATAGGTAAAGGAAGAGATTTCGACCCATTACATAGTTATAAAATTAGAAAGCTATAGTTAAGACAGTATAGGAAGCACCAACAACGTGTTAAATGGGTAAAGTCAGAAAATATATAACACTAAAATGACATATAACAAAAACAAAAATACATACAATACATCCATATAAATAATTTAAAAACAAAATATAAAACCTAAACAATAATTACAATTAATTAACTACCATCTAATATTAAGCAACAAAAATTACAAGTCATGCCCGCCCATCGGGCGGGCTTAGAAGTCTAGTATATATATATATATATATATATATAAAACAGGATGTACATGACATCATCAATGCCACATATGCAACCATAATGCCACCTCAACGCCACTGGATGCCACCTAAGCAACATGTCACGTAAGAATGCCACGTACGCAACATTTTATAATTTATTTAAATTTTTTTAATTCCGGATTTTGCTTAATTAATTTAGCCATGATTTTGTAAATTTAATTTTTCCAAAAAATTCATGTCATGGGATTCGAACCTGGGGTATGAATAACTTTCACATATTTCTTAACCACTACACTAACACAAGCTTTGGAATTTATTTCACAACTTATAAATGATAAAGACGTGTAATTATTTTCTAACCTAATATAACATCTTATCATTTAACTATACGAATATTTTTTCATTAAAAAAAATCATAATATCAAAATTATCTCCATGAAATAACTATTTTAGAATTCTTCTAAATGCATTTTTTTTTTCATAAGAGGATTATTTTTTAAAAATATATCTAATAAGTTTAAAATATATATATATATATATATATATATATATATATATATATATATATATATATATATATATATATATATATATATATTTAAATTGATAACATGATAAGTTTAGAAACGATTTTGTTATATTATTTTTTTATTTTTATTTTTTTATCATATAATTTAGGGAACAAATTATGTATCTTAATTTATAATGTATATTAAACGATTTTTTAGGTGATAAGTTTAGAAACGATTTTGTTATATATTTTAAAACATTTAAAACACTTTTGGATGAGCATGATCCTCAATACTCTTAACCTAATTTTGCAGTATATATATACAAATTCGATCATTCATCTTCAAACAAACAAACGATATTCAGAAGCAAAATAAAAGATGCAACGACAAAGGCATTCATTACGTCTTTCTAATGCTAATAAAAGCAAAATTCCTGATAATTCTCTGCAAGGTATTCTTCAGCATCGCAACTTTGTAATGTAATATTTATTTATTATACTGATGTTCTTATTCGTGTTATTTTAAAAGCAAAATTGCTGATAATTCTCTGCAAGGTATTCTTCCGCATCGCAAATTTTTGATGTAATATTTATTTATTATACTGATGTTCTTATTCGTGTTATTTTAAAATTTTACAGGGTTTAAGCAGCCACAAGAAACTGCATCACAGGGGAAGAAAATCTTTTAAAAAAAATACTTCTGGTATATGAATTGCTAATTATTTAATATATGTATTTTGAGATATTAGGTATTTGGTATATGTATGTGTTAATTTTTACAACTTTGAAAGGTTCCAAAAAGCAAAACACACAGATTGAGCCCGTCAATATTGAAGGTGATATACCACCAATGCGTCCACAAGGTATTAGTGTTTGCTTTTAATAGTAAATGTGGTAGGGTTCGATTTTATTACCAGTCAACAATTTAGTTTAAATATATTTGTAATTTTATAGTTGTTAAAGGGTCCAATAATAAAACAATATCAATATTAACATCAACAAATGGAAGTGGTGCACCTGCGACACAATCTAAAGGTAAGATAGTTACTTATTGCGTCATTATAATTTTTCTTGGAAGCATTTTTGTATTGATATAATTTTTGATTTACATTTGTTGAAGATGACGAGAAGGAAAAAAAACGTGCGGTCAGTCCATGTATGAAGATGACACACCAACAACAGATGCATAATGTAATAATATTTTATTATATTATTTGTAGACATGTTTGTATGTGTTGGTATTAATGCATTAAGAAAAGATCATAAAAGCAAGACGAGCACGGCGCCCATTCCGCCCATGTTTGAAGGTGAAACACCAACAAGACAGTCACAAGGTATTTGAGTTTGTTCATATTTGTTATTTATACTGACAATGTCCATTGTCTACCATCGCTATTAACTGCGCCTTTTTGTAGTTGCAGGAAAAAAATAATAATTCAACAATCGAGATAAAAAATCCAGATGATTTAAATATCAAACGTAGAGGGAGGCCATCAAAAAGAGTAATAGGTATGTTTCAAAAACCTAAGTATACTTAATATTTTGTATTCTATAATCATACAATTTAGTTAACATATTTTAATCATAGATGTTAACAATAAAAGTGATTCAAGTATTCCACATCCAGGAACACCATCAAATGTCAGAATTGGTAAACAACATTTACCAATCAAGTTTGTTATACAACTGTTGCTATTAATTGATTACTTTGTTATGTATTTTATTAAGTCATAAATTTCTAAAAATTTCCATTTGTAGCCTCTTCTAAAAAACAAACAGCTGCACTGAAGACAACTAGCTTTGCAAGTGATACACCAGGTAACTATCAAGAGGGTATTAAGGGTAGTAAATATAAAACCTCTGCGATGTGTTCATCCAGGTTAAAAAGTGATGCACCTTCAAGACAGTTTCAAGGTATCGTGTTTTGATTATCTTTGTTACACACATGTTAATATTAATTTTTATGTTACTGATATCATGCAATGATTTAACAAATATGTTTATTTTAATTTAACGTAGTTGATGTTGCCCAAAAAAAATCGACCACATTAGATACAAATTTATTTACAAATGACACTCCAGGAAGTCAGCTAGAAGGTATTGCTCTTTTACAGTTTGATTGTTGCCAGTATGATGACTGTCTATGTGTCATAATGTTGCGCAAGTAAATTGTTTATGCTTATTTAAATATTATAATTTAAAAGTACATGAATAATATCGTGTTTTGAAAACAGCATCCAGAGTACCCAAAAAAATGTTCCAGGCAGTTTAACTATAGGAAACTATGCAGCAAGCAGCGTGTCAAAGCATAAATATAATATGATGGTTGAAAGTAAAAGTATTAGGAGCAATATGTCCAATTTTACAACTGCTTCACAAGGTATGGTTTTAATTGATTAACATGTATAAATTGTATTTTTAATTCGGCTGTTAAGTATTACATGTTCTTAACTTGATAGGATTTAATCACCATCTGAATAAAGGTTATGGAAAGCAACCAGCATATATAGTAGAGAAGACGATGTTGATACTTTATATTATGGATCTGTCTCATCAGGTTTTATTTTTTTATTCATTAACATTATGTATTGTGTAATAATAATATTGGTAATATATTAAAGGCCCTAAAACGTTCGAATTCTTTATACATTTATAGGTAAAAAAAGGATCACATAGCAAAAACCCATTGATGAATACATCTACCACCAGAGGTATTCCTATAGTTTATTTTCTCATTAACCCGTGTATTTGACTCACTGTAACTTGGCTAATGAATTACTACTATTTACTAAGCATATATTATTTAATTAGTATATATATAAATTGATTTGATTAAATCTATTCTCTGAAGTATGTGTTCAATTTATCAAGAACATATAACAACCCACAAACACCTGTTACTATCATTCCCATTACAAATACCTATAGTAGGTATTTCACAGGTAAATTTTTGCTTTTTATATGCATTATTACTTGCATGACTCACTAGACCTGCTCACATATCTACACAAGCCAAATAACTCAGCACTCACATCCTATAAACCCCAAGTATGTCAAGCATAAAATCATAACAACACCATAATAAGTAATTCACCAATCTAAAACACTAAACATAACACAAAACCCTAATAAACACTAACTAAAACTTAAGTAGGATTATGGCTTATTTGAACCTATATGCTTAGTTTAACTAGTATGAATGTGTCCAAGACTTAAGTATGAGTTTCCTTATGAATATTAGAATATCTTAGGACCATTAGGCGATAGAATAAACCCTTTAGAACTTAGATACAAACCCTATAGGCCGAAAACCATAACTAGGTCATAATTAACTAGAATTAGGTCTAAATCATCCCAAAACTTCACCATAGGTCACTACCAATTAGTATAAGCCTCTTAGAACTTAGGAATAGTTATTAGACACTCATAGGACACTAGTCTAGGCACTAAACCATAGGATAAACCCTAGTCTCTCACTAGACACACTTAGGTCATTTAGGTTACAAAACTAGGTCAAACCTTCCCAAACCTTTCCCATAAGTTACCCTCATTAATAATAAACCCTTTAGGACTTAGGATTAGTCACTAGACACTCTTAGGAACATAACTTAGGCAGTTAACCTTAGGTAAAACCTTAAACACATAATAATTAGAACTAGGTCTAAACTTAACTAAAACAAGTAAAACCTAAACATAAGCACCTTAAACACCTCAACCTAGCACCCTAACACCTTAGTCATACCCAAGCACACACCCTAACACCTCTAAGCACCCACACAAGTAGGTGCATCACCTACTTGTCTAATCCACCACTAATCACCACTAAACCACCACAAAACCTCCACTAAACCACCACTAATCCACCCCTAATCACCCTAAACCACCCCTAAACACCCTAAGCAGCTTACAAGCACCTCCAAGCACCCAAGCAAGGAGATGCATCACCTCCTTGTAAGCTACTACCACCAAACCGCCTCCCTCGTCTCTTCTACACCACAACCGACCTACTCCGCCCCCTAGCTACTGCCATAGCTTGTCCTCATCACCATGTAGCCTCACCACATCACCCACTAGCCTTGCTTGCTCACCCCTCCCCATCTGTGACACCTACACCCCGTTTTCACCTCAAACTGCCTTAACGAGGGTATAAATACCCCTCGTACACCCTCACTTCCAAACCACACCCTTTATTCTCTTCACCTTACATTAGTACAGTAGTATTGAGCCCTTAGGAGACCTTGGAGTCGAGTAGCTAAGCCTTGGTCGAGTTATGTTGTGGTTTGAGTCGATACGAACCCTAGAAAACCCTAAACCCATGTAAACCCTCCCCTAGCCAAGTAAGTCTTACATTTTAGTCTATTTAGCTTTAGTTTAGTCTTAGGATAGATTTAGGATGCCTTAGATACCCTAGGAACCCTTGCATGAGCCTTGAACCATTTCATTTACTAGTTTACGTTTTAAAACCCTAGATCGAGTCGTATACTTGCATGCATGCTATAATTCACTTCTTTAAGTCATACACTAGTTATAAATAACCTAGATAAGTTAAAATAAGTAAAACATAGGCTAGAAAACTTAGTTACTAGATAAAATATAAGTTACATGCATATTAGGACTAGTTTTTCAAAACTTTACATGCATAAGGGTATATATCGTAAATTCCTGAAATTATAAAGTCTAGGGACTGTTTTTGAAATTTCCTTAAAGTTATGTGTAAGGACTAGTTTTGCATAATATTAAAACCCTAGGATAGTTATTAAAATAAGTTTAAACTAAAAAGGACTAAAAAAACGTAAATATTATAAAGTTAAAGGTCTAAATGGTAAATATAGAAAACTTAAGAGTCTTAGGTTAGTTACTTAAAATATAGAAGTCTAGGGACTAGTAGTGTCAAGTATAGACAGTTATTAGTATAAGTAATATAAGTAATATAAATTTAGGGTAGAAAACGTAAATATAAATACTATAAGGGTAAAAAGTGAAAATATCATATAAGTATAAAACCTAAATAAAGTTAGAAGCATAACACAATACTAGGGAGCTTCATACAAGGAGTACTATGTGGATATTTCGTTTTGATGAGTTTGTTGGGTTTACGAATTAAAGTGCCCTGACTCCTCGAACGATTATTGCATAAACTTCTGAGATATGATGGCCCGAACGGTGATATGATTATAACTAAACTCTAATAACAACATAACTCAATAATAGGGAGCTTTTTGTGAGGAGTATTAACTTCTGAATTATGATGGCCCGAACGGTATTATGTTGATAACATAATACAATAGTAGGGAGCTTCATGTGAGGAGTCATATACTTCTGAATTACAATGGCCTGAACGGTGTTATGTTATATATAAAACATTAACAAACCTAAAAACAATAACTTGAGAAACATAAACATGATAACTAAAGCTTGACATACATCAAAAACCAACAACACACTAGGATATGTGAGTAAGGCGGTCTAGTTTCTGAGTCACTATTTGCATCACTTAGATTACTCTAAACCCAGGTGAGTTTCATAGCCTCACATCTTTTTTAATACCATGAGTTCATAGCCTCATACTTTTTAAAATACTTTCACTTTAAATGCTTTATAAACCCTGTGAGGGGGATACATGCTAAATGCTTTACTTAAAACCAAATACAAGTCTTTTTCTTTGGTTGTTGCACGAGTAAACTAACAGCCACACTACATAACCAAAATTCATGATTCTAATCGTTTGGGATATTTTACCTACGTGAACTCGAATATAGTTGATAGATCTATTGGAGTTTGACAACTCCCGTTGGTATTAACACCCCACTAGGTGGTACCAATAAGTACTATATTTGAATCCACTCAAGGAATAACTTTGGAAAGTTATCCTTCTATCCCTGATACGCGAGATTGCACCCTCGCAACAGGTTTTACCTATCAAGGGATCTTAAGAAGCTTGCAATCCCCGCCAGGCATTGTACCTGATCGTTGTAGTATAGTATAGTGACAAGTACCGGGGGATTGATAGTTCAACTCAAGAATAGTGTCGCTAGGATTAGAAAGCCTACTAAACTAGGTCTAGAGGTGAGGGATGATTCTTTTTGTATTTTTATATTTTATAAAAGCAAGTAAAATCTCGGGTTTTTGAAGGAGTGGGCGGAATTAGTTGCTAGTCAACTAACCCAATTAACTAAGATGCAATCAAAATAAAATAAAATAAATGAAATTAAACTAATGTGGTGGAAACAATAATAAGAAAAGTTGTGTTTACTTAGATTTCATTACTCCCTAGATATCTTTTACCAGTTTATTATCTTGTTACAATTGCATGGATGATGGGTTATATTCCTTAATACTAGTCGTAGGGCCATGTACAATATTCCCTAACTCTTAAGATCCTACTTCACTCCTATGTCGAGCCGACTAAAAGCTCCTAACATGGGATCATTAGAATTCACTTATGCATTAAATACAACCAAAAATCATAGTACACCTCCGATCATGTTTCTTAAGACGTTCAAGCAAGTTACCAATGGAAGTCTGCCAGTTTTCTTAAGCCTAAAATCGAATACAATCATCTGTAACAATTATAAACACAACAATCAACCCATAAGTAACATCTAGGTTTCACTACATCTAAGCAAACACAATAAAAACCTAGCCTAACATGTTAAAAGAAAGACAAGCATAACATAGAATCAAACAATACATAGACATATTGAATGATTATTGGAAGACTTATCTTTATTCAAACATGGAAGAAAGAAGGGTTTGGAACCCCTCCAATAAGCAGAAAATTCGACCTAGGGTTTATGTTTTGATATTCCAAAACTTGTTCCACACTTTACAATGAAAAATTGGAAAAATATATATAGACAGAGCATCCTGACGGAGTCATGTATTGGCTTCTGACGCCGTCAACTCGCCGCCAAGTTAAAATTCGTATTGCCTAGATCCAGTCTTGACGCCTTCATGTGCAAATCTACTCTGGGCCGTCACATGCATTTTGACCCTGACGGCCTTGGTGACGCCGTCAGGTCTTTAACACTAAAAATACTCTGGGCCGTCACGTTATAATTTCTACATCCACCTCTTTTGTCACTCTTGACGCCGTCATGTGTTAAGCCTTGACGTCGTCAGGTACTGTTCTCAGCAAGGAATTTGAGACTTTGCCGTTTTCTTCACTTTTATGTTCCAAAAACGTCCAAAACGCTTCCTTTTCCAGATTTCTCCTCAAAAGCACCTAAAATGACAAAATGAACGATATAGGGCAATAACTGATCAAATAATCATGAATTCGGGCTTAAATGACCCCTTAAAAGCGGTAAACTTTTCGCCTCTTCAAATATCCTTACACTTGAGATTTGCTTGTTGTAACACCCCCAAAATACCGCAGCGGAAGACTGTGCAACTAGGGTGCTACTTCATAATACAAAGTACAAGTTATAGAAAACGACCACTAAATGAGACGTTTTGAAAAGTTACCATTCGATTAATGAATTCAAAGTTACAAACATGAGATTCCAAAGTATGATACATAAATGTATACAAAATGTTTTGAATGGTAAATGATAAAAGCGTAAGTCTTCAGAATATGCAGCTTGACTCTAAGTTCCACGTACTAGCTATCGCCTTACTAACCTGAGATAAACATGCTAAAGTGTTAACACAATGGTTGGTGAGTTCATAGAGTTTGTCTTAAAACAGTTGAAAAGCCTTAAAGAATGTTCACACAGCAAAGGCATTGTGAATCCACTCAGTTGCAAGTCCCACCCATAACAACACTTGCAACCTGTGTGTTCACAACCCACTGCTAAAATATAGTATGATAAAGACATGTATAAGTTCATCACAACAGTTAAGCAATTAGTCGTGAGTCTACACTACATCTTCGAAGACCTCACTTGGGTATGCTGCTCACAAGGAAGGTAATAGCATTGGTTCTACTTCATCTCCGAAACCCAATGCATGTGTTATCCGAGGAGACTTTATGATGCTCACAAGGAAGGTAATAGCATTGGTTCTACTTCATCTCCGAAACCCAATGCATGTGTTATCACAAGGAGACTTACAAGTTTAGGTATTACGCAATCAAGTATAATGCAATCAAGTATAAGACAATCAAGCATAAAACAATTAAGTATAAATGTTTTGAGTATTTGTACAAGTAAGCAAGTAGTTGAGCATGTATCTCCCCCAAAAAGTTAAAACAAGTATAAAAAGAGTAGGGGCTATGACTCACCTTAAGTTTATGTAATGAGAAATGAAAGTGGTAGTCGAATCGCGAAAGTCTCTAAGAGCAGCCTATAATAGAACGTTGCGACTTAGGTTTGGAGTAACGTCTAAGAATACGAAGAATTTCCTATATATGTCTTGCATAATGTTCATGATGTAGTACTTAGTATATAGTGTAAGTCTTTGAATATAAATGGTTTATGAAACATGTATAGGTTGTATATCTCTTACTACTGTTCAGGCCGACATAATTCAGAAGTCATGGAGTAAACGTTCGAGGAGCCAGGACACTTTAATTCGTAAATCCACAACTCATCTCGACGGCTTACTTAATGAACTCCTCACATGAGGCTCCCTACTATTGTAGTATTTGATAAAAATATATAAGTTTTTGATCTTTAAATGTTATATGGTCTTTAGCTGTGGCTTTGCCGTGACCTTGGTCATTGTTACCATGGTCTTGAGACGCATCCTTGGCCTTAGCCATGGTTGTGGTCTTGGCTTTAGGTCATTAGACCTCTTGGTTATTTTAAACCATAACTATTATATAGTAACTTTGGTATATAAAATAGCTGTTAAGAAACTGAAGAAAATCTCATTCGTTATTGGTTTTCTGGAAACGTGCTCCTGTGGTTTTGTAGAAAACATGATTCCGGACAACTTTCGTGTTTTAACTTTTTGATGAAACGGACCAGAAGGGCCTCTTTTTGCGTGTTTAAGGTTTTGTCACAGAAGGTATTTAAGCAGTTTTGCCGCAAAGTTTTGGTAACTTCAAATGGTCATAACTTTTGACTCGGGTACTCGTTTTGGTTGATTCAAATTGCTATGTTTTCCTTGTTAAGTCCTATTTAACAGTAAGTAAGTGTCCAATATCATAGCTATACTATTTTGGTCGTTGTTCTCCATAAAAGTCACTAGTTTACTTGTTCAAAAAACATAAGTTAACATATATATACCATAACTTGTTTTACTAGTTTTTATACATCATGAACATAATACAAAGACCATATATAGCTTGAAAGAAACATAATAAGCATGAAAATGATATTGAGCAAGAAAGTCTAATAGGGTTTCTTACAACTTTTGTCTTTCTAAAGAAAGGAAGTCAAGTATGAAACTAGGACACTAAACCTATGCTTGCAAACCCTTCACCACAACTCTTATAAACCCTTGCTATAACCATTTTGAAAACCTTCTTAGCTAAGCCCTAGTACCCTTGTGTAGCTCCTAATTCATCCATGAAATCACCAAATAAACACTAGTTTCATGTAGAGAATAACTAGGCATTTAACTTTGTAGTGTAACTTGTAGTTTGAAGATCAAAGGATCATGGTGCTAGGGATTTGTTGTTGAGTGTTTGGAATGAAGAGAAAGGAAGAGGATGAGCTTGCTATTTTAGTGAAGATGAGGAGGTTAGGAAAGCTCCTAGGAAATTTCCTAAACTTGGTGACCAAGTTTTACTTGGAGCCTAAGTTTACTTAAACATGTATAAGTCTTCCTTTGTAAGTTTCCTAGTCTTATCTAGATGACACATATACAAACACCCCATGTGGTCTAAAATTTCGTTCATATGCTTATCTTGGATGACTAGGTGAAGTTTTGATGTTATCTTGCTTTTACGGAGTGAGTTTTGGTCCCGTTAATTGCTAACTGTAAGTCGTAAATTCACGAAACTTAAAATCGGGTATCCTAAATATATGAAACTTATAAATATGTTAAAACTTATTAATATAACCTATCTTAGCACATCTAATGAGTGGCAAGTTCTATCGGGTTGTTTAAACGCTGCTAAAACTGGAAACGCGGGTCTAAAACGCGTAATTCGCGTAAAACGCTGAACTGGAAAACGTTAAATTCCAAAACTTTTGGAATTGTCGTAAAATGAGAGAAAATCATATTTCTATTGTTTATAGTGTTTTATGGACATATCGGGATGCTGGAATGACGTTTAAACCTAAAAGTAAATCTCGGACACGGTTTCGTGATTTTTGCAGAAATGATCCGACGAGTGTCAAACTCTCGGATTATCATTAAAATAGTTTAACTTACGAGAATATGAAATAAAAATTTCGGGAGTGAATAGTGAAAGTGAATAGTAATTGTAAATGGTTTGTTTTTATTTTAAAGCACAGTCCTTTAAAACAAGTTGCGTCTTCACTTTCTGAAATGACAAAAGACTAACAGGGAACCAAGTTAATAGTCTTTCATGCGAAAGATAAGTGGTAGTACTTAATGGTTTGGTTTGGGTGGAATTCACATGTTTGGAAGACTCAGCAGTACTAACTTCCTTATATCTAACAGTATTAAAATGTTAATACTGGTAGTACAAAAATTTGTCTAACCATGTTAATTAGTTAGTCCTGGGACTGTTGTTATCTTTTCAGCAGTACATGGTTAGTCTACCATTCAACTGCTTGAATTACAAATTCCCACAATAGTAGTACAAAAGGGTAACAACATGTTTATTCAGGTTACAACAATATTATTCAATCATACCATGTCCTAAATCAACTATTACATTTTCTTTTACCCTTAACTTTTGGAAAAGGTTTGGCAATTGCTGGAGCAAATGGTTTGATTCCATTGTCTTCACAGAACTGATCACTTGGAAGGCCTAGCAGCTTTTCCCTTTCATAAAAAAGTTTTTTCTCTGTCTTTTTAGGATTCTTAAACTTCCTAGCATCAATCTTTCTTCTCACAGAACCTGAATAAGTCTCTGGAAAATAGCCTTCCCAGCTGTTGGTTGCAGTTGAGTCACTCCAGTTGTTGATGGAGCTTGAATCACTACTGTTAACGTAAATGATTTCTGCAAACAGGTTAAGAAAACCATTAAAATAAAAAGTATGTTAGAAATGAAAAGAAGCAGGGTGTTGCAATTGAGGGTGATCCCATGTCTAAGAGTTGTTGTACAGGTAACCGTCGTCGTAAGTAGCAAAGCTCACAACCTTATCGGCTTCTAACTGAGCTTCCAACCTGCTAAGCTCCCGGTCCTTTTCTTCATTCCATCCCCCATCATCAGCTGCCACCACATTTTCTTCAAAGCTTGGCTTAAAGTGCTCCAAATGAGGGTGTTGCTCAACAACTCTCGGTGCAACAGATGAAGTAGATGCACCAGCATCACATGCTGCCACATTATCCACATAACTCCAACGGATGTTGTTAGAAATTTACGCCTGTATTTGAGAAACACAACCCCACAGGGACTCGGCAATGGCATTGTCCTTGCAATATTCATCGTACGAAAACTGGTCGATGACGGCTTTCCTCTCTACTGAGATATCTTGGCACGCTGTGTATTGTTCTCTAAGTTGGTTTTTAACTTTTTTGGGAACGTCAAACTGTTTGATCACTTCAATGATAGCATTCTGCCAAACCGCGTCTCCTTTCTCGGTCTGTTTCTTTATGTATGTTTACAATTCTTCGACTGTGTGAGGAAGTTTGCAAGCCATTTATGTTTTGAATTGTTGTTTGCAATGTGTGTGAATTGTGTTTGCTGGTGGTATTTATAGGAAGTAAATTTGGTAAGTTTGCAAGCCATTATAAAAAATAATATATATTTGTTACTTTCAAACGGTAACAAACAAGTACAACCACATGTTCACTTGTTTGCATTCACTGGACTTGACTTAGTGAAACCCCATATTTATAAACAATGGTGAATCTTACCCGTTTTGTTACCCATTAGGCACATAACTAGTTTTGCTTGACAAAATGTATAAGTCAAACAAGTCACAAACCATCTAAAGTAGCCGCACAATTTGACTTATATATCTTTGCCTTAAAAAGGACTTTGAAAATTGCCACATATGTGGACTTTTAATGTCTACCTATAATAAGCCATTAGATGAGTGCCACAGATGTGGACTTAGAAAATTGCCACATATGTGGACTTTCAATGTCTGCCTATAGAAGGACTTAGATGAGTGCCACAGATGTGAACTTTGATGTTTGCCACTTATGTGGACTTTCAATTACAGACGTTTCATAACATCGATAGTAGTAAAACTTAAATTTGTCCTGACTTTAAAACATGGCTAAAGGATAGCCCATTCACTATCATTGACTTGGCTGGATTGAGTTGGAATAGGAGCAGATACTCCTTGGAAACTTGAACTAGGACCAGCTTGAGACGCACCAGATACTCCTTGCACAGTTGACCTCTGACCACCTTCAACAGCTACATCTCCATATTGGACAGCTGAAGTAGGACCAGCTTGAGCAGACCCATTACCCTTAGCTTGCCGAGCTCCAGCTTTGTTGAAACCTACATAAGAAAACAGGTTATAAAAAAGAACCAAATATAAAACAATCAAAAAACATAACTATGAAACTCTAATAATTACCTTTTCTAGGAGGTTGACCTTGTCCTTTGCATATAGTCTTGTTGTGTCCAGCGTTACCGCAGAGTCTGCAAGTAATAACTCTCCCTCTTTTGGTCAGCTTTCCAGAATCTACACAGGGTGCATCCTCATACTTGGACCTTCTTCTCTTCTTCTTTGGTCTTCCAACCTGGACATGAAGCTTTGGTGGCAAGAGCTCTGTAGCATGGGTGGTCTTCTCCCAGTAGTTGCTGCCTCTAATTGGTTCCACTAAGTGAGAGTATACTTCCTTCCATGTGGACAACCAATAACAGCTATGTACCCAAGACTCAGGAGGTCCAACTTGAATGCCATTGAGTCCCATATTCCAACAGGCTGCAACAGCATGCTTACAAGGTATCCCTGTCAATTCCTATTTCCTGCATGTACATACCTTATCCTGTACATTGACAACACACTGGTCACCCCATGCCCCTGTTACCTGATACTTAACTCCTCCATTCCATATCACCTGCAACGATTCAGCCTCGCTATTAATCTTTCACAATACTTTAGCTGCAGTTGGGGTTAGAGGCCCATCAGTTTTGTCAATCATACCTTGTACATATACTATTCTCTTCATGCAGTATTCTCTGATGTACTCTAAAAGTGTAATGACTGGCTTGTCCCTTGCTGGAGCTATTTTACCATTGAACACCTCACAAATGTTGTTGATCAATAAATCTGTAACTGGTCTACCTATAGCACAAAAATATGAAACATTTAAATGATATACATGTCTACTATTGAACCACTTTTGTTGAAAACAAACAAACACTTACCAGAAAAATGAGATCTTGCCCAATGTTCAGCTGGTATCTTGCTCAACCATTCGTGTGCTTCCTTCTTCATAGCCTTCAAATGTTCCATACACTTTGCAAAACCAGACAGGGTTGTAACAGATGCACATCTCCACAAAGCTTCCTTATATTCCAAGCCACTAAACTGCTGCCTCATATTTTCATGAATGTGCCTCAAGGAAAATCTGTGTTCTGCATTAGGGAAGATAGATTTTAAGGCTGGAATAAGTCCCTGCATAAACCAACAAAGTTAGCAAAATAATAATTTATATTCTGTTGGTTATTAAAGAATTCAATTAGAGGACCATCATTTACTAACCTTTTGTCTATCACTCATGAATGTGAAGTTAGATCTAGGGCCTAGATCTATGTCATCACCCAAGCACATTAAGAACCAAGACCATGAACTCTTAGTTTCAGCTTCCACCAATGCATAAGCCAATGGGTAAATCCCATTGTTAGGATCAAGTCCAACAGCCACCAACACTTGCCCTAGATAAGGACCTTTCATGAAACAACTATCTAAACCCAACAATTCTCTTTTGCACGCCTTGAAGCCTTCCTTCAACGCTCCCAAACAAACATAAATTCTTTTAAACACCCTTCTAGACTCACTAGGATTAGCAGAATCTCTATCAATTCCAAGCTTCACAGTCGTATTAGGGTTTGTAGACAGCAATTCACCAATATAGTCCCTAAGCATCATATACTAGAGGTTGTGATCACCTGAAACATCTTTTTCTGCTTTGGCTTTGGCCATGAATGCTTTTGTCATAGATACCTGAAGATGTAATTCACACTGGAGCTGGTCTTGAACTGCCTTTCCTGGGATCTCTGGATTAACCTTGACTAGATCATAGATCTTGTTTGCCAGGTATTTATAAGTGCAATGTTTGATTTCCCTAGATTGAAGGCAAGTGTGTTTGTCTCTGTGTGTCTTTACTATCAAGTTTTTACTAACTCTGTCTTTGCCTACATACAACACCCAGGGTCATTCATCACACACATCATAAGAAGTTCCTACATCTTTTCTCTTTCTTTTTTTCCCTCTACCTAATGGGCCACTTGATCCACTAGGCCCAACACTTGTATCTACAGTTGGGCCTGTTGATCCACTTAAGACTGACTCTGTAAAGACAGGAATTTGGTTATCACATACAACTCTTATCCTAATACCATCAATCTTGAGCAACTTCAAATTTCTCCTGGTCTCAACTGCATGCATGTACACTCTTTCCTTCACCTCTTCTGGGGTTGAAAACTCTTGTCTAGTGAAAAAATAATACTTCATAATAGGATTCTCTGACATGTCAAATCCAATTGCTCTTCTTATTTCCCTTAACTGTTTCCTAACACCAGTATCTGGTTCACCATCACTACCTGATTGACTCTCGAAACCTTCAACACAAACAGGTTCTACTCCACCAACAACCTCTCCAACTAAACTGCTGTTGCTAATGCTGTCATAAGCTTTATTCCCTGTTAGTCTAAACTTATTCACTTGATCACCACTGCTGTTGCCAATACTGACAGAAGGATTATCCCTTGCTACCTGAAAACCGTTTAGTTGCACAGGAGGCTCAACTCCAGTATGTCCTTCATCATTCATAACTGCAGCCTCTCCATCATCACCTGAACCTGCATTGTCACTTGACCCTCCTTTATAATCACTATCATTGACATTATGAATGTCATCCTCCTCATCCTCTAGTGGCTCGACACCATTACCATGCTGAACCTCACCCTCTAGTGCCTCTTGCCTGCTATCCTGTTGACCCTCACCTGTATGTGTTTGGGGATCATCTAGGCCAAAAACAGGCAACCCTACATTTAGGTCCATGTCACCAACACCAAAAAGTTCATCAGGACTTAATCCACAAGTGCTGTCAAAATTCATGGCATCCAAATAACTAACTGACAGAGGCACATCTAACTCATTCTCTTCAAACTCCATCATCCTGACTATATCAGCAAGTTTCTTTTCCACAATCTCCTTACTAGCAGGTACAACAGGGGTGAAACTTAAATTCAAACTTCCAAATTGTGAATCAATCAGGGGAAGTTCATTGTTTTCATTTTGACCACATTCACTTAAAGTCAGTTGTGTAAAAGGAGTGCCTTGACTTGAGTTGCCAGGAAGTGGAACACTATCAGTATTATCAGACCATGTGAGGGGCAACGGTTGAGGGTGTTTAGTTTCCTTAGATGCTCTAAGTGGACTAGAACCTAGTTCCTCTATTACTACCCTCGTTTTACCAGTGACCCTGGAACACCCGTGCTCTATATAGACTTCAATCAACTTGTAATGACTTACCATATAACCCAAACATCTGACATCATCGTCAGATGAAAGGGGAAACAGTCCGTGGTCTAAACAACTCATTGGACTAAGATAATGATAAAACAGAGGCTCTGTCTGACCTGTGTAGCCCAACTTAAGCACCATCTCGTCCAGATCAAACACTGAGAATACATCAATATCCACCATGTCAAATATGTCTTCAGTACCACCAACGTATTCCCTGTTAGGGAAACGCATAAATGCCCCACCATGATGTATTCGAATGGTGAATAAATTGCGATTAAATTCTGCAATATAAAGTCAATTACTTAGTACCTAAACATATATAAACACAAGCTAACAGCAAAATAAGCTCAAATCAACTGGACTTAAACTCATTACCGTAAGCATTCTCACATTGCGCCTCCAACTCATCTGCAGGGACTGACACTCCTCTTGTGCGCATCTTCCACATTGGTGCGGACATTGTTCGGGACGCTTTTCAATACTTTTGTGATTTTGATGTTGATGTGATTGGGCGGGAAAGTTTTTTGCAGATGTACCTTGGAAAACGAAAGCTTCAGGAAAAAGTTAATAGAACCTTCTTTATAGGCAACTTTTAGGGACGATTTGCGCAAATTACTGTACCAACACATCTTGGAGCTATCTTTTAGGGACTAACGGCGACAGTTACTGTTGGAGAGGTTTGGAAGTGAAAAGACGAAACTATCCATGGTATACACGTCAGCTAACGCTGCATTGCAGCGTCTGTTTCCCAAAAGGGCCATTCGCGCCAAAATCGACAAGTTCAGGGACGAAAATGAAAAAAAAAAGTTTAAGGACGATCCACGCTAATCTTGACAAGTTTAGGGACCAACGGTGAAATTTTGTCTATAAACAATGTAGGAGTTGACAATTCTTTTTGCTATGGAAACTGAGAGTTTGTAACAAGAAATAATATACACAAAAAAATAATTGCAAATTAGAGTTTTGACTATTTTACAATGTATGCGTATACTTAAATCATAATTTCACAACCATAATATTTACTTAGGCAAATGATTAAAAAAAAGTATCATACTTGTCACCATTTGCTCTTGTGGGTAGTGAACAAATTTTTTTTCTTTTGTGTATGCTTTTCTTTCAAATTTATCATTTTTAAGGTATTATGTGACATTTTTACCCTTTCAGGGAAAAAAATTTTCTATTAGCTAAGAGAGGCAAAAATGTCCAAAAATTTCGCAAAAAACCCTAAAAAAGATGAATTTGAAAGAAAAGTACACACAAAAGCAAAAAATTTTGTTCGCTACCCACAAGAGCATTAAGGAGTAAACAAAAAACAAATGCAATTGGTATTATGGATGCGGCAATGATTGGACAAGTGCTCTTCCAGCTTCTGTAAAATCAGTTAGACAACTTTGAGCACGATTGATCAATGATCACATAATGTAAATCAGCTGTGTTTGGGATACATGTGTGTGATACAGGGGCGGATCTAGTATTGGCGAGGTGTGGCATGTGCCACACACGATTTAAGTTGCAGAGCTGTAATTTTTTTTGTAAAAATCGATTTTTTTAATAGCGCTACATGTAGTTTGGAGAAGTGCAAAGAAAATTAGTAAGAATAAGGAAGATCGAAAAATGATTTTCAGATTTTGGAGAAAAAAGAAGATGTAGAAGTGAGAAGATGATGAATAGTATTGTGTACAAATTTTATGTGCTTAGTTTTGTTTTTTAGCAAGTTTTTTATCGTCATTTATTCATTTTTTTTTTTAATGTTTACTATAAGAAGTACTTAAAGTATGTTTATGTTCATATAGAACACCATAGTTTTAGAAATCGCAAATCACTTTGATCCATTTTTTCTAATATATAGACATTATTTTAAGTTTGTTTATACATTGGTAGTTGTTTTTGGCTTTTTGCATTTAGAATGTCCATTTAGCGTTCTAGTTAGTAACGAGTTGACAAATATGGTAGTTATAATTTAGGGTCCGTTTGGTTTGTAGATGGGTTTAGATTAGGATTTGGATTTGAATGTAAAGTTATAGATTAAGATTTTGATTTTGATTTGATGTAAGAGAGAAAAAATATATTATAATATAAATAATTTATTGTTTTAAAATTAAAATTTTTTACTTTTAATTAAAAAATAAGAAAGAAAAAAAAAAGAATAAAGAAATGTGTGGTAGTAAAAGATTTGTAATTAAAAAAGGCAATAGTATGTGGCTCAAATTTGATGCTCGATTTCCTATAAATCAAATAACCATATATATTTTAAAAACCCAACTAGGGTGCCTGGGATTGCCAAAAGTATCCAAATTAGGCATCAATGCCAAAGATGACCATGCCAACATCACACCTGTAACACCCCCAAAATTTGATACAGCGGAAGACTCAACAAGCTTTCGGGGTGCTACGGGGATTGGTATCCAACATAAGACAATATAGAACGAGATAAAGTAAACATAATAAGAACACAACCAAAACGGGGTTTTAAGGTTTACATTTATCCCAACATCATTCAGAGTCAGACCCAAAATAAATAACAATAGGTCCAAATTTAGTTATCAGAGTTTAGAAAAATAGATCCATAAACCGTGAGCCTTGGCCGAGCCTTCCATTCCAAGCATGCATCTCATCACTTAATTACCTGTGAAAACATGCTAAAAGTCAGCTTTCGCTGGTGAGATCATAGGTTTAAATTCATCTAACAATATAGTGGACATATACGTAAAACGCCTGCTAGCTAGACTAAGGATTCGCTAAAAGCCTGCGGATACCCTCCGCTCCAACCTAACACACGGATACCCTCCGTTCTAACATAGATATTCGGGTAACCCCCGCAATACCAATAAATACTCGGATAACCTCCGAAGTATCAATAACCTATAGGTGCTCACTACAGTATCTAAATAAGCCAACCTTGAATAGTACACACAACATATATGTGACTAAAGCTGACAATCCCAAATAACCAAATAAGCCAACCTTGAATAGTACACACAAACCATGTGACTAAAGCTGACAACCCACCAAATAACCAAATAAGCCAACCTTGAATAGTACACACAAACCATGTGACTAAAGCTGACAATCTACCAAATAACCAAATAAGCCAACCTTGAATAGTACACACAAACCATGTGACTAAAGCTGACAATACATCCTAGTCCATACGCATAGCAAGTTTTAGAAAGAATATAGAAGCGATAATAGTCCACATAAATAATTTGCACGTTTCTCACCCCAAGTATTGAAAACATAGTTCAAGAAAAAGTGGGGCTATGACTCACCTCAAGTCCAGAAAATAGCAAGAAGAAGTCGGTAGAAATAAGATGTATAGTATGTAACAATTCGCAATTTCAGGTTAACTTTTATTCCCGAAAATTTCACTATTCACTTTTCACTATTCACTTTTTACTATTCACTTATACTATTCACTTTTCACTATTCATCTCAGAAATTTTTATTTCATATTCTCGTAAGTTAAACTATTTTAACGATAATTCGAGAGTTTGACGCTCGTCGGATCATTTCTGCAAAAATCACAAAGCCGTGTCCGAGATTTACTTTTAGGTTTAAACGTCCTTCCAGCATCCCGATATATCCATAAAACATTATAAACAATAGAAATATGATTTTCTCTCATTTTAGGACAATTCCAAAAGTTTTGGAATTTTACGTTTTTCAGTTCAGCGTTTTACGCGAATTACGCGTTTTAGACCCGTGTTTCCAGTTTTTACCAGGGTTTTAGCACCCAATAGAGCCTACCACTCATTTTATATTTTATTATGGAGTATATTGACATGTTTGACCATACTTTCAAGTTTCATATTTATAGGATACCCGGTTTTACGTTTCGTGACTTAAAAACTTACGGTTAGCAATTTACGGAGTCAAAACTAGCTACATACTTAGGATATTATCATCCAAAGACCATGACTACTCATCTAGTCACCCTATCCATATACAAACCGACTTAGGAGGGGGGGAGTCACCATGTGTGGTTAAATCTTGACCATTGATTTTTTAGATCATTTTAATTACAACTTGGTCACCAAGTTTAGGAAGCTTACTAGTTACCTTCCTAACCTCCTCATTTTTACTATAAATACAAGCTCATCTCCTTGCTTTCTCATCACTAAAAATGCCACAACATAAATCCCTAGCACCATGATCCTTTGATCTTCAATATACAAGTTACACTACAAAGTTCAAGGTCTTAGTATTCTCTACCTAGTTCTTAAGTTTGTTTGGTGATTCCATGGTTGAATTAGGAGCTACACAAGGTGATTAGGGGCTGAAGTTAATGGGTTTTCACAAGGTCTATATCAAGTCTATCAATGGTTAGCAAGGGTTGTGGTGATTGGTTGAAAGCTTAGGTTTAGTGTCCTAGTTCCATACTTGACTTCCTTTCTTAAGAGAAAGCCAAAAGTTGTAAGCAAACCCTAACATACTCCTTGCTTGATTATCATTTTCATGCTCTTTGTGTTCCTTTCATGCTATATATGTTCTTGTTATTGTGTTCATGATGTGTAAAAATGGATAAAACAAGTATTGGTATACATATGTTAACTTATGACAAGTAAACAAGCAAACTAGTGATTTTTATGCAGAACCACGACCAAAATAGTATAAATTTGATATTTGACACTTACTTACTGTTAAAGAGGACTTAACAAGGAAAACATAGCAATTTGAATCACCCAAAACGAGTACCCGAGTCAAAAGTTATGGCCATAAGAAGTTAGCGAAACCAAAACGGCAAAACTGCCTAAATAGCATTCTGATCAAATTTTGATTTTGAAAGTCACCCTTCTGCTCCGATTCATCAAAAAGTTAAAACACGAAAGTTGTCCGGAACGATGTTTTCGTTTAGGAACAAAGAAGCTCGAGCCCTGAAAACGCTTTCCGAGTGATAATTTTCTTCAAAATATTAACAGCCCATTTTAGACCAAAGTCACTATATTATAGTTATGATTTACTAATACCAAGAGGTCTAATGACCTAAAGCCGAGACCACAACCATGGCTAAAGCCAAGGTTGAATCTCAAGACCATGGAAAAATGACCAAGGTCACGGCGAAGCCATGACTAAATGACCATATAAACTTACTTAGGCGAAAACATGAAACAAGGAGTTGCGATAACTTGAACATACAATTTGGATCTACTCCACCTAAAGAACCATGAGATACAAGTTATAATAAACTTACCCTAATAACAATCTTCATGTACAAATAGACTTTCCTAAGTTTATTCAAATATCGGACATGTAACTTTTCGGATCAAAACTTATACATTTGTTATCAAATACTACAATAGTAGGGAGCCTCATTTGAGGAGTTCATTAAGTAAGCCGTCGAGATGAGTTGTGGATTTACGAATTAAAGTTTCCTGGCTCCTCGAACGTTTACTCCATGACTTCTGAATTATGTCGGCCCGAACGGTAGTAGGAGATTTACAACCTATACATGTTTCATAGACCACTTATATTCAACGACTTACACTATATACTAAGTACTACATCATGAACTATATGCAAGACATATATTGGCAATTCTTCATAATCTTAGACGTTACTCCAAACCTAAGTCGCAACGTTCTATTATAGGCTGCTCTTAGAGACTTTCGCGATTCGACTACCACTTTCATTTCACATCACTTAAGCTTAAGGTGAGTCATGGCCCCTACTCTTTTCATACTTGTTTTAACTCTTGGGGGGGATACATGCTCAACTACTTGCTTACTTGTACAAATACTCAAAACATTTATACTTGATTGTGTTAAACTTGATTGGCATTATACTTGAATGCATTATACATGATAATTATACTTGATTGCGTTATACATACTTGTTACACTATACTTGCTTAATTTAAATACAAGATTTGTATTTACGTACTTACACAATACTCTATGCTGTCAAAGGAGAGGTATTAATAGTACTAGTATGGGTCTACACCCCCACCCAAGTCCAAGATTCGAGACGTTGGGTGACATGTACTATTTGGGATGGTGGTTCCCCGCCTATGGGTCCAAAATGACGTGACCATGGGTGAATATAATCCTGAAAAACTATATATTAGCAGTGGGTTGTGAACACACAGGTTACCAGTCTCTTATAGCAGGACTTGTAATTGAGTGGATTCTCAATGCCTTTGCTGTGTGAACATTCTTTAAGGCTTTTCAACTGTTTTAAGACAAACTCTATGAACTCACCAACCATTGTGTTGACACTTTAGCATGTTTATCTCAGGTTAGTAAGACGATAGCTAGTGCGTGGAACTTAGAGTCAAGCTACATATTCTGAAGACTTACGCTTTTTATCATTTACCATTCAAAACTTTGTATACATTTATGTATCATACTTTGGAATCTCATGTTTGTAACTTTGAATTCATTAATCGAATGGTAACTTTTCAAAATGTCTCATTTAGAGTTCGTTTTCTATAACTTGTACTTTGTATTATGAAGTAGCACCCTCAGTGACACAGTCTTCCGCTGCGGTATTTTGGGGGTGTTACAGATTGGTACCAGAGCCTTGGTTATAGAGAACTAGGTTGCATTTAGTGCCTAGACTATAACTGCTATATACGTTAGGACTCTCCTCTTTATTTGCCTTACACACACTACATACACATACGCTTTTGGTAGTTGTTGGTTTAGTTCCACGCTATTAGATGATGTGACTTTAGTATTATAAGGAGCCCCAGAGATTCGTCGAGTCATTAAAAACATGGAGCTCAGCAATAACTAATTAGTTAACTTGATCTTGTGACAGTTCTTGTTTGATGAGACACAAGATTTGAGTTAAATAATATTATTGCTTAGCTTTAGGGATTTGATGACTTGATTATCTTACTATCGGCCTCAGAAGGCGGATTTTGTGTCGGAAATTCTTAAGTAGGATGATTTAGAATCTCCTTATTTAAATGGATTGGGACGCCTCTTCAGTTAAATAAAGAAATTGTAAATCACCGAACCATAAGTTTATGAGACCCTACTTACATAAATTTGGACGCTTCTTTATGTAAGTAATGTGTTATAAATAAGTGGGCTTAATTGTAGCCGATACAACTCCTTAACCAGAACCTTAGACGAATCAGAGTGAACACCACTATATTAGAGATCCCGAATTCTGTTAGACAAACCGTAAGTAGTTAACATCAACTGAACTTCGGGACGAAGTTCTCCTTAAGGGGTAGAGACTGTAACAATTCGCAATTTCAGGTTAACTTTTATTCCCGAAAATTTCACTATTCACTTTTCACTATTCACTTTTTACTATTCACTTATACTATTCACTTTTCACTATTCATCTCAGAAATTTTTATTTCATATTCTCGTAAGTTAAACTATTTTAACGATAATCCGAGAGTTTAACGCTCGTCGGATCATTTCTGCAAAAATCACAAAGCCGTGTCCGAGATTTACTTTTAGGTTTAAACGTCCTTCCAGCATCCCGATATATCCATAAAACATTATAAACAATAGAAATATGATTTTCTCTCATTTTAGGACAATTCCAAAAGTTTTGGAATTTTACGTTTTTCAGTTCAGCGTTTTACGCGAATTACGCGTTCTAGACCCGTGTTTCCAGTTTTTAGCAGGGTTTTAGCACCCAATAGATCCTACCACTCATTTTATATTTTATTATGGAGTATATTGACATGTTTGACCATACTTTCAAGTTTCATATTTATAGGATACCCGGTTTTACGTTTCGTGACTTAAAAACTTACGGTTAGCAATTTACGGAGTCAAAACTAGCTACATACTTAGGATATTATCATCCAAAGACCATGACTACTCATCTAGTCACCCTATCCATATACAAACCGACTTAGGAGGGGGGGGGGAGTCACCATGTGTGGTTAAATCTTGACCATTGATTCTTTAGATCATTTTAATTACAACTTGGTCACCAAGTTTAGGAAGCTTACTAGTTACCTTCCTAACCTCCTCATTTTTACTATAAATACAAGCTCATCTCCTTGCTTTCTCATCACTAAAAATGCCACAACATAAATCCCTAGCACCATGATCCTTTGATCTTCAATATACATGTTACACTACAAAGTTCAAGGTCTTAGTATTCTCTACCTAGTTCTTAAGTTTGTTTGGTGATTCCATGGTTGAATTAGGAGCTACACAAGGTGATTAGGGGCTGAAGTTAATGGGTTTTCACAAGGTCTATATCAAGTCTATCAATGGTTAACAAGGGTTGTGGTGATTGGTTGAAAGCTTAGGTTTAGTGTCCTAGTTCCATACTTGACTTCCTTTCTTAAGAGAAAGCCAAAAGTTGTAAGCAAACCCTAACATACTCCTTGCTTGATTATCATTTTCATGCTCTTTGTGTTCCTTTCATGCTATATATGTTCTTGTTATTGTGTTCATGATGTGTAAAAATGGATAAAACAAGTATTGGTATACATATGTTAACTTATGACAAGTAAACAAGCAAACTAGTGATTTTTATGGAGAACCACGACCAAAATAGTATAACTTTGATATTTGACACTTACTTACTGTTAAAGAGAACTTAACAAGGAAAACATAGCAATTTGAATCACCCAAAACGAGTACCCGAGTCAAAAGTTATGGCCATAAGAAGTTAGCGAAACCAAAACGGCAAAACTGCCTAAATAGCATTCTGATCAAATTTTGATTTTGAAAGTCACCCTTCTAGTCCGATTCATCAAAAAGTTAAAACACGAAAGTTGTCCGGAACGACGTTTTCGTTCAGGTACAAAGAAGCTCGAGCCCTGAAAACGCTTTCCGAGTGATAATTTTCTTCAAAATCTTAACAGCCCATTTTAGACCAAAGTCACTATATTATAGTTATGATTTACTAAGACCAAGAGGTCTAATGACCTAAAGCCGAGACCACAACCATGGCTAAAGCCAAGTTTGAGTCTCAAGACCATGGAAAAATGACCAAGGTCACGGCGAAGCCATGACTAAATGACCATATAAACTTACTTAGGCGAAAACATGAAACAAGGAGTTGGCGATAACTTGAACATACAATTTGGATCTACTCCACCTAAAGAACCATGAGATACAAGTTATAATAAACTTACCCTAATAACAATCTTCATGTACAAATAGACTTTCCTAAGTTTATTCAAATATCGGACATGTAACTTTTCGGATCAAAACTTATACATTTGTTATCAAATACTACAATAGTAGGGAGCCTCATGTGAGGAGTTCATTAAGTAAGCCGTCGAGATGAGTTGTGGATTTACGAATTAAAGTGTCCTGGCTCCTCGAACGTTTACTCCATGACTTCTGAATTATGTCGGCCCGAACGGTAGTAGGAGATTTACAACCTATACATGTTTCATAGACCACTTATATTCAACGACTTACACTATATACTAAGTACTACATCATGAACTATATGCAAGACATATATTGGCAATTCTTCGTAATCTTAGACGTTACTCCAAACCTAAGTCGCAACGTTCTATTATAGGCTGCTCTTAGAGACTTTCGCGATTCGACTACCACTTTCATTTCACATCACTTAAGCTTAAGGTGAGTCATAGCCCCTACTCTTTTCATACTTGTTTTAACTCTTGGGGGGGATACATGCTCAACTACTTGCTTACTTGTACAAATACTCAAAACATTTATACTTGATTGTGTTATACTTGATTGGCATTATACTTGAATGCATTATACATGATAATTATACTTGATTGCGTTATACATACTTGTTACACTATACTTGCTTAATTTAAATACAAGATTTGTATTTACGTACTTACACAATACTCTATGCTGTCAAAGGAGAGGTATTAATAGTACTAGTATGGGCCTACACCCCCCACCCAAGTCCAAGATTCGAGACGTTGGGTGACATGTACTATTTGGGATGGTGGTTCCCCGCCTATGGGTCCAAAATGACGTGACCATGGGTGAATATAATCCTGAGAAACTATATATTAGCAGTGGGTTGTGAACACACAGGTTACCAGTCTCTTATGGCGGGACTTGTAACTGAGTGGATTCTCAATGCCTTTGCTGTGTGAACATTCTTTAAGGCTTTTCAACTGTTTTAAGACAAACTCTATGAACTCACCAACCATTGTGTTGACACTTTAGCATGTTTATCTCAGGTTAGTAAGACGATAGCTAGTGCGTGGAACTTAGAGTCAAGCTACATATTCTGAAGACTTACGCTTTTTATCATTTACCATTCAAAACTTTGTATACATTTATGTATCATACTTTGGAATCTCATGTTTGTAACTTTGCATTCATTAATCGAATGGTAACTTTTCAAAATGTCTCATTTAGAGTTCGTTTTCTATAACTTGTACTTTGTATTATGAAGTAGCACCCTCAGTGACACAGTCTTCCGCTGCGGTATTTTGGGGGTGTTACGTAGTAACTCACGAAACAGCAACTACGGACTTGGCACGACCTAACAATATTAACTCGTTCAGAAATCATTTCCTCAAATTTATAATATTCCCAAACCCGGACGAGAATCCGTTTTATTTCCGAAAATCCATTTCGTATTAGTTTGGTGTGTTTGCGTTTGGTATCCATACGGGTGGTGGGTCGACTCAAAACAAACCAAAAGATCACATAAAGAATAATAAGATAACTATGGATCTAATATTAGCCCAATATATCATTTAAATAAATCGCCGAAGTTTATCGAATCCGTCGATTTGATAATCCTCATATTTATTTACGTAACATACCGTTCCAAGATTACACCCAACCTAAAGCACATAGCACATAAATACTATATAGTACATATCATAGTTTAATAAATTCCTCATATATATCGTCAAATTGGCCAGATTTCCCGATATATACACTCGCAATTTATTACCCTTTACATATACCACAACCTATGGGCGTCGTGGGATACGATGCCCATTAATATATTCATTTCATATAGCCAAATAACCCGGTTCAACCCTACGGTTAAGTGGTTATTTAGTTATATAAAACGTTTATATTAATCGTCATATATTCGTGACAACACGAAAGTCACCAATGAAACTTACCTGAACTCGAGTGACAACGACTCCGCATAACTCGATAAGTTTACCCGTTATATATACAAAATGACATTTTTATTAAACGTTTAATAATTGTCGAGAGTTTCTCGTTTTATAACACATTTTTATAATAATAATACGTTTAATAATATTACGCCACTTTCGTAGCCTAATATATATCTAATTGTATTATTTATAATACGACTCGTGATTATTATTATTATTAATATACGCGCCTATATAATTATATATACGTTATTCACGTCTATATATTCATATAAACGTTTATATTATCAATAATTGTTATTACGAGTTTTATTATTTACATTTTAATTGTAATAGTTATCGAGTCATACGAAATGGTCACATGTCCGAGTCTTGACCCTCGGCTCATTGTCCAAGTCCAAAGTAATAAACGAATGTTATAAAACAATATATCTCCGTCCAATCAATCCCAATCCACGTGCTACAACAATAGGGTCCGACTACGGCACCCGACTAACCTATCTCCGTCAATCTAAGTGACCGTCTCACAATCGGTCCCCAACATCACAATTCGACTACAACTCCACAATACCAAAAATCCATTGTCGAGACCAAACGTGTTCTCGACCCACAAGTGTTCGGCCAAGTAAGTAAACAACCAAAACAATATCAAAACCAAGTTAACAATAGAAAACATAATGAAACATATATAACCAAAGTCATATCCGGGATGGTTTACCAAGCCAAACCCGGGTCTATACGACTCAATTGAGTCGCGGTCCATACCACGAGCACAAGGGCTCGAACCAACATAAAAGTAATCAAATAGGCTCCAACGAGCACCACAATTTAGCCAATCGACCCAATTGACTCATCAAAGTCTCGGCAACAAAAATAATATTGCGGCTAAGAGCCGCGACCCACAAGGGTCGAACCAAGGCAACAACGAGCTCAAGGCTCGAGACACAACCAAATCCATCCGCAAATTGAACCCAAATCGACCCAAAGAACAAGTACTCGAGCACCATGGCTCGGATTAACACCAAGTCGTGAGTCTTAGACTCACGGTTCGATTGAACCATCCAAAAATACACCAAACCCGGATACCAAACCTTTATTTTAACATCAAAACCTTATTTTCCAACCATTTTAATTCGTCACCCAAAAGATCTTCCGTGTAGCCACGGATTTAATACCAAGTCGTGGCTCCCAAGAACCAAAATCGATTACACTCACCTCCAAGAACCTCCAAACGAATAGATCTAGTAAAAACAACAAAACTCGACCGGATCTTCAAAGATTTCGTGATGTTAAGGGTTGTTTTAGGGTGCGTATGATATACCAAAAGAAAGAGGATGAAATAAGGAGTAATATGGTGGTGTTTATTTAGTGGTGTGGTCGGCGTAGTGGCGGTGGTGGCCGGATTAAGTGTGCGGCGGCTAGGGTTTATAAAAGGGAGAAAAGAGAGAGGTGAGAGAGATGAGTGAGTGAGGTGTGGTGTGTGTTGTGTTGCTGTGAACCGAAAACCAAAGGACCCTTTGTAGTTACTCTTTTTTTTTTTTTTAAATGTTATTAATAATAATAATAATAATAATAATAATAATAATAATAATAATAATAATAATAATAATAATAATATTACTACGGTGTGGAGCGGGTAACGTGGGTAAATGTAAAAACATGTGGCCCGAACCCGAACTCATTCCAATCTTTTAATATCTTCCGAAAACATCTCGTAAATAAATAAAATATAGTCGGACTCGTAAGACGAATCATAAAATCTTCGTTAGGTAATCCTAGTGCCAGAGTCAACGTAGTACCAAGTGAGAATTTAAGAATACATCACCGAGCATTATATCAAGAATGAATTACGAGAATAATTCACGAATTCCATAACAACATTAATTATAAACATCCATAAAATAGGTCTTACAAGTTCGTTGTGAAATAAAATTTCAAATAAAAATTATAAAAGAACTTTAATCGTAATGCGGGTTTTCAAAATAACTCCCTGAATTGCCGGTTGTCACAACACCAAACATTACACTACTGTCAAATCATACTCAAATCCATCCCAAAGTAGAAATCGAAACGGACCCTTACAAAGTACTTAACCCCGATCTTAAAGTTCTAATATTTTCTATGATTTAATATATTTATTTTTACTTTCATATTACTGTTGAATTTTCCAGATCTGTGAATTACTACATAAAAATAGGTCTACAAAAAAATCACTAAGAATCCTTCGCATAGTGAAGTGAGCCGAAAATGTGCCACACACGATTCAAAATCCTAGATCCGTCACTGGTGGGATATGTACCTAACAAGATGGCAACTTTATGTGGTGGTATATACCTAACAAGAAGGAAACTTCATGTAAATTGTTCGATGTAGTAATATGTACCTAACAAGATGGCAAGTTTATGTAGTTGTACAACTTTATGGAATTATATGTTTCCAAAACTTTATGCTTTACAATTTGGAACAAATATCAGAATTAAAATGGCTCTGCTATACCGCGTGATAGCCTTGTTTATATTTAAATGGGGTAATGTAGAAATCAGATGGAATACTGAAAATATATTAATCAGATTCGATAAACTATGAAGATTACAAGAGATTAAATAGTGACTAACTTAAAAAAAACCTAGCAATTATATGGATCAAAACCAACGGGCTTGAGGGCCTGTAATCCTTTTTTATTTAACATCCCCTCTTAAACTCACAATACCGCAGCGATAAACATGGAGAGTTAGTCATAATGAAAATAAACTAAAACTGGAAAATAAACACACAGCTTCTGAACATCCCAAGTCGCAAACTCGGTGCTAGACAGAGCCTCAATCTGATGCAATCCAAACTGCATAGTACTAACACCGCGAAATCAGTCAAGTCTGAAACAGATCGACAGACCAAAGTCGATGCAAAACAAAAACCAAATGCAGAGTAGAGCAACACAAGTATGGAAATGAACGAGAGTATGTTGGTTCTATTATATTTGATGATACAAAACAAGAAAAAATGAAACATGAAGGACTAGCTTGCAAAAGAAGATTTATTTATTAGTCCTCTGTAGTATTTTGTAAACCCTAAATCTCTACTATATAAAGAGATAAAGGGTTAGGGTTTTATTATGTAACACCCCCATTTTTAAAATATTTGTAGCGGAATAAAGATTGGGTGTTACTTCACAGCTCACAGTTTTTCAGTAGAAAAGGATTTTCAATTTAGCAAATCTAAAACATTTATCATTCGAATTTTTATAAATATCAGAGTTTTCAAAATGAGGTCCCAGTGGTTTCAAAATTTGTTAAATAGGTTTTTGAATGATAATAAAAATTTATAGCCTTTGTGAAAATTTCGTGCTCCTCCGTCCCATCCTTGCTCGTTATAGACCTGAGATAAACATGCTAAAAATCAACAAAAGTTGAGTGATATTCATAGGTTTAAGTTTAATAGTTGAACACAAGTTATAAGTGATAATTGCACCGTCATACAATTATAAGTTGAAAACAGTTGTTATTGCATTAAGCTCATGACACTCATCCGATTAACAGATCTCATCATAAATGATGGATTATAGTAACAATGGCCCTCGGGATAGGTACTTGCCAGTAACCTATTAGATTTCAAATAAAGTGCGTTTGGTAGTTTTCTCGAACGACCAAACGGGGATTGTCAATCCCTAATAGATCTATCCACAATTATTTATGTTCACCCTACGGGTGACTAAGGCTCATGATATGAGGGACTTTTGGCAATAAGGTACTTAAGCAATAACGATATCAGGTATAGCATACCAAAAGAAAATACTTGTGTTCAATTTGTAAAAACTAGCATGTGTCCCCCTCGCGAGGTTTATAAAACATTTAAATAAGTAAAGGCGATGCTATGAACTCACCTTAGTGGTATAGTGGTAAAAATATCGATACTCAGTTTGAAATAAGGGAACGGCTCCACACACGACCTAGATAATATATGGCAAGTTTTAGTGTTTGATAGTCTTAATGGTTTAATCGCGAGTAGTTTTTGAATACGTGAATTGTTAATTTAACGATAGTAAAACTTGTGGTTTTATAATATATCGTAAGTTTAGTTAAGTTATATATATATATATATATATATATATATATATATATATATATATATATATATATATATATATATATATATATATATATATATATATAACGTAAAGAATAATAATAATAATAATAGTTTGAAATAAATTGTAACGTCGTGAATGTGAAATCGTAAAATAGAAAGTAAAGACGAAAAAATTAATTATATTATACGGCCCTTGTCTTTTACAACTTTTTACACTTTTTACCTTAACGGCGTTAGCGTTACACCGTTAGTCCAAAGTAAAATATATTTACGTTTTACGTCCAAAACTTTATAATTTTTACACTTTTCGTCCAAAAAGTTTATAAAATCTGTTTTTCATCCTCAAGTTTGTAAAATGACAATTTTTACCTAAAGTTTATAAAAATGACACTTTTAACCCGAAAATTATAATTTTTGCAAATTTAGTCCAAAATTTACCAAATTCAAAATTTAACATTTTTATTTCTTAATTAAGCTAAAAACAACTTATTTAATTTTTCAAAACTGCTTATTTTTCAAAAAAGCTTATTTATAGCTTATGGGCTTTTAACGAGCATAACTAGGGCCCGTTAAGCTTTTTAAATCCAATGGGCTTACGAGGGTTTTGGGCTTGGTTTTGGGCTAATCTTAGGATACTAAAAACATTATGATACAAATTATTTGGACAGCTTATCTCATTAGCTTATTTTCAAAGGATTGGGCCTTAAGGCCCAATCGATATGTATTTGTTTTCGAAATGGTTTTCATGTCACGATCCTTTGCTTTATTTAAAGGGTCGAGATGTGATTTTTATTACAAATGTTATACATGAAAATGATAGTTTGTCAGGGGGTTTAATAGGTTATGAACTAAAATGGTAGGCTCGTTACGTTGGATTTAAAGATAAACGTTCGTTTCATAGGTTGCATGGGTCGAATTTTTAAGAAAAAGACTTAGAAATATTTTTGAGGATTTTACAACTTGTGGTTATACGTTAGAAAGGTATCTAAAAATAGTTTGTACGTAACTTTTAAGGTTTAAATCTTTATATATTTTGATTAATAGCGTAGTAAATATATAGGTGGGATGAAAATACGTACATGTTGTTTATATAGATTACGAGTAATAAAGTGCGAGTGTTTGTGATTTATACGTAAAAAAAATCAAAGAATACGTTTTTAGTAAAAATGGAAAAAGTTTGTGTGAGACTTACTACACCAAAATGGTGGGGTAAAACGAGACGTAGAGTCGAGGGGAAGTGAATACGAGAGTGTAGTGTGTATGTCGACTCAACCAAGGTTCACAAACAAAGACTTGTTTCTTCTAGACCCAATTTGAAAAGCTTGTTCTTTTGCCAAAGCGAGTTGTAAAATTTGATTCGTATGTGAGTTGTAAACGAGTGCATGCATGCATGGCTTATAAATATGGACTTTTGAGTATCCTAGTGACCAAAGTTTATGGGATGGGATGTTTACGTGTTTACCAAAAGTCTTGAAAGTGTAAGACGCAACATGTTTTCCTTTTTGTTTCCTAGCTTGTCGACATACACTCTAGTTTAAAAGAAACGTGTGGTTTCAATTTTAAAAATGGTTTGTACTTGTAGTTTCCCTTTTAAAATGAGCTAATACCTTGCCTAAGATTATAAAATAGATGTTGTGTGTGCATGAAAAGAGGAAGTACTCTTTTGTTTTAAAAATGCATATCGACCACCAATTTTTAATTGTACACGATTTGGAATCTTGGCTAGGCTTGGTGATGAGGTATCAAATGTAATATTTAGACTTGAAATTGTGTTATATATATTTTTAGGACTTCATAGAAACAAACAGGACTTAAAATGGTTTAGTTTTTGATTTGTTAAAAATCGGGTGGGTTTGTTTTTGGACGACTCACTTGGCCTCGTAAAAACATAGGAAGAATTGACATGGGGAGTTGAAACTTGACATACTTGAATTCGACTAGGAGAGGAATGAGATAGTGTAAAAATATAGAGGCGTCGTGTGTAAAAATAATGTGTACGAGGTGCGTTTCTGGCTTGATTTGGTCGATTATCCACAAAACAATTTTAAGATTTTGGGCACAAGTGTTGTGGGCTGTGAATAGTAACAGGCCGAAACTTTTAGTTGGGCTTAGGATATAATTAAGGGTCCGGTTAGGTGTAAGTTAGGATTAGTTATAATTAAATTCGTGATTAGTGAAAGTTTAGTTAATATTTAGTGAAACGTTTACGTGAGTCCGGGGATTGTCGAATGTGTTTTGCTAAAATATGTTACGTAAGTTTGTAAATGGTAAAAGTTTAATATTCTCGCGATTTTAGACTATAGTGGTACATGTGTGAGCATCGTTCCAAGCAAAAAAAGGAATCATGAATATCGTAGTGATTTTTAAGTAACATAGCATATTTGATAATAAAAATATATAAAAAAAATTTGTTATTGGTAAAAACGTTATTAATTAACGTAATGATATATTAGTCTTTGATTTACTTTTATTATTCATAGGAAAATTTACGGGAGATTACAGTACCTACCCCTCATTCTGAATTCCGTCCCGGAATTCAAGTTTAACGAAATTCTTGTATTAGGAAATTTCGATCAGAGGGTTGTCAAGAGATTTTTATTATTAAAATTTGGGAGACGTGGTTTAGTTAGACTTATTTGTGCTAGACAAGATCAAGTAACTGGTGTATTTAAGGTTTGTGAATATTGTAGGTAATGGTTATGAATAGTAAATAATGGCTAGGTGTACCATGTCCAACGGTCGTGAATAGTAAATCCCAACGGTCCGAAATAGTAACTAACGGCTAGTTTTCTTCCTACATATACCCCTTTTAAATTTCCATTTCTTCCACCCACCATTTGCTTCTCTTTTCCATCTCCAAAATGCCGCACCTCATCACTATACTAGCGATTGTGTATGTCATCCTTGCCGCTATCTACTTAGCGTATGTTCCAGACAAAGACTTTGGATTCTTGGTTGCGATGTTGTTGTTTGTCGTACCCCTCACGGTTCTAGCCATCACCGTGGACAAGATATGGGGGTAATAATCTTGAGCTAGGGTTGTTTTAACTTAAGTCCTTGTCGTGTTTCTATGTATTTTTAATGAATAATGAATAAAACTTGTTTTGTTTTTAGGAATTTGTCTTGTTATTATTTTTAATGATTTGTTTATATTTATCTTTCAGTATATTTAAGGTGATTCATCCTGTGGTGGCTCTTGCTATGGTTATGTTGGTGGGGGTTTTTGTTGTCATAGCGGATCAACCTATTGAAGATTCTATGGTTTATATTGTAATTATTGTGACGTTAGCACTTCTGATGCTAATTATTTGTTTATTTATTAATTTCCATGGATTTGGATAAATTTTTCGTTATTGGAGTTTTCTGTCAGTCGTTAGGGTTTTTCTTATTTGTACTTTTGTTGGCTTCTCGTCCTAATGAAGAAGGAATAAGATAGGTATTTATTGTAGTTTGTAATATTTATGAATAGTTCAGTTTATTTCTATTTGTTGCTTTTACATGAAGATTGTTATTTAGAAAATTTTACATTATGATTGTTCCTTCATAACATGATTCTTCCTAAATTAGACATAGTTGATTAGGCTATGTATAATTGAGGACTAGATGATGTGATGTTTGGCTTAGTCACAGTGGTATTTATGCTTTTCTTTAAGTTGTTTTAGATGGTGTTCAACGTGTTGTTTTTATAATATAACACGCAATTTCGTTTAAGAATAAAGTAGGTAGTTTTTGTTCGTACTATGATGATGAGTCATAAATTTCTAGGGTAATAACAGTATGCTGTTATTTGGTAAATGGAATAGAATTTGAAATTGACGTAGATTATAATTATTACGGAAATATTACAAGGTAGATTTTTCGATACGGTAGAAGGATAGTTGTTATACTTTAGGTTACATCCATCGCAACTTAAAGTAAAATACAAGGAAGAGGTACAATCATCAAATTTTTGAATTAGAGTTTATTCATTCACAACAGGAATTTATTCATCTGCATAAATCTAGTAATCATTCCCTTGATACCACCGAAGTCCTTGTAGAGTTTTCATTTCCTTGCGAAAGTCTTGGCTTTTCAATTTATATTGTAGTTTGGACATCGGTTCTTGTAGTGTCCTTTTGCACCACATCCGTAGCATATTACAGTTGTTGTTTGTCCATTGTTGTCCGAAGTCCTACAGTTAGTTGCCTTGTGTCCTGTTTTCTGACACTCCATGTACTTAGTCTTGCAGATTCCTGTGTGATGCTTCTCGCATTTTTGACACAGGGGTTTACCTCCAAGATATACCCTTTTGGCAACAGGTGTGACGAGGCAGTACCTATTAGCTTTTTGTTTGTATCCTAGTCGGTGATGATAGTTGAACGATCTTTCAGATGTTTGTGGTGGCAGTTTTGAGCATTGGTGAAGTTGCAGTGGTTGGAGTTGTTGGTTCCAATTTCAGTGAGTTTTCGCTTTTGTTTATTTCCATTAGGTCTAACTTCTTGCCTAATCTCTTGGTTATGGGTGGTGATAGGGTTAGTCATTCTTTCTGGAGTTTTAAAGGGGTTTGGCCTATATTCCATGTTGTTTTCCTGCTTGTCAGGCGTATCCGACTCTCCTCTTGGATAAACTATGGTGGCCCCTTTAAGTACTACTGACATGATGTTGCTTACCAATTACCTGACATCTTCAGTAGTCATGGTGATTTTTGATGATGATAGAGTACATGTATTGTTTACGTTGTCCATCTTCTGAAATCATTAATGAAACTTAACTTAGAATCCATCTGATGTTAGAATAATTTAAATAATGATATCTAATTATTTCATTGATGATAGACTAAATTGACTCCTTACTGTAATCTAATTTCAAGATATGTCTGTGTTGTATCATAGATAGATTATCAACTCTTGATATGGGATTACTAAGGAACAAACAGATTCGTCCACTAAAATAATTTTTCTCTCCATTTTTCAAGTTCTCTCTTGAAAAATTATTTTTAGACAATCCTTTGGTTTCTGGTGAATTATAGTATGTCTAAGAAATATTAACAATTGTAAGAAATCTCACGGTAGATTTGAATAGTATTGTAGAAGTTATTATAATATTAATAACTTGACTGATCGTTTTTGTTAAACAATTAGTACAAGGTCTCTTATTAATATGTCATGGATCTACTTGGAGTTATTTGTTCATCAAGGGAGGTAACAATTGATGAGATTTTTGCATGAAAGTATGAGGATTCATAGTATGCATGCGTGATACAAAAGAAACGATTGATTCATAACAGAGAGATGTAACGGAAGAGGAGGTTATTATATATTATGATTCGATTACAGATTCTGAAAGGTTCAGATTTATTGAACATTACATGAAATACTAACCAACTCTGTCTGGTTTAGTAGTTGCAACAGGGATACTTGTAAACTTAAAATTAGTTACGCCTCTGACGGGTAAGTATCTAATCTCTTTCTCAAGTTCAAGTTGTGCTGCTTCCATGTTTGAGAAACTTTCCTGACACATGTTCATTTGATTAGCCAACATAGTCACTAATGCCGCAATCCTTTGACTCTGGTTTCTTGCTGTGTCTCTGGCCATCCATAGGGTCCTTTCAATGTCTTCAATTCTACCATGTGTATGGCCGTGTTCTCTTTTTGCAGAACGGACCCTGGAATCCAAGCTTCCAAGTTCCTGGTTGGTGTTGTCCTTTATCTTATTAATCTTTATTCCTAATTCACATATTGTTCGTCTTTCAGCATCCGCTCTTTTGAACAATGCATCAAGGTTACGGTCATACCATTCAAATTTTGTTGGTCGTAAACCTTTTAGCTGTTCAGTGTAAGCCTCTAATATGCTGGCTTGTCGATAAACAAGAGTCCATATTAAATCAGGTGTGCTTATATCGTAGTTGGGGGAATTAGGTGAGGATAAATTATTTGGGATATCTGGTATTGGGGAATCTGAAGTGTAGGGTAACGGAGAATTTGGCTCAACATTCTTCCACAGCCTCTCTTGACATGAACTTTGTCCTACTTCGAATGTTGCCTGACCACCAATCACATCTTCATATGATTCAGTAGTTCTCCTAAGTTTTTGACGTAGGGGTGAACAAATAGGTGACGATGGAAGTGATCTCTGAGTGATTTCTATATTAAGTTGGGGCTGTGATATTTGTACTTAGGGATCTTCAGTATTCGAAGAATTTTGATTGATAGGTGATGTATTAGTATTACGGAGAGTAGTTTTGGCGTTCACGAAAGTTTTTGGAGACATGTTACTATAGTAACCGAGAATAGTATTTTATAAGTAACTTTTATGTTAAAGATATACTAGTACGGATGAAATAATAATTGATTAAGCGCAATTTCTAAACATGCAGAATAATCTTAACAGGTAATATACTGAGCAAGGTAGCCTGCAGACACGGAAGGCACGAAGAGTGTAAGGCTATAAAATGTTTTGTTTGTCAAAACGGTTATAGTTCGGATCTGTATTAGACCCGTTTCGCTATAACTAAAGCTCTGATGCCAATCTGTAACACCCTCATTTTTAAAATATTTGCAGAGGAATAAAGATTTGGTGTTACTTCACAACTCACAGTTTTTCAGTAGAAAATGATTTTCAATTTAGCAAATCTAAAACATTTATCATTCGAATTTTTATAAATATCAGAGTTTTCAAAATGAGGTCCCAGTGGTTTCAAAATTTGTTAAATAGGGTTTCGAATGATAATAAAAATTTATAACCTTTGTGAAAATTTCGTGCTCCTCCGTCCCATCCTTGCTCGTTATAGACCTGAGATAAACATGCTAAAAATCAACATAAGTTGAGTGATATTCATAGGTTTAAGTTTAATAGTTGAAAACAAGTTATAAGTGATAATTGCACCGTCATACAATTATAAGTTGAAAACAGTTGTTATTGCAGTAAGCTCATGACACTCATCCGATTAACAGATCTCATCATAAATGATGGATGATAGTAACAATGGCCCTCGGGATAGGTTCTTTCCAGTAACCTATTAGATTTCAAATAAAGTGCGTTTGGTAGTTTTCTCGAACGACCAAACGGGGATTGTCAATCCCTAATAGATCTATCCAATATTATTTACATTCACCCTACGGGTGACTAAGGCTCATGATATGAGGGACTTTTGGCAATAAGGTACTTAAGCAATAACGATATCAGGTATAGCATACCAAAAGAAAATACTTGTGTTCAGTTTGTAAAAACTAGCATGTATCCCCCTCGCTAGGTTTATAAAACATTTAAATAAGTAAAGGCGAGGCTATGAACTCACCTTAGTGGTATAGTGGTAAAAATATCGATACTCAGTTTGCAATAAGGGAACGGCTCCACACACGAACTAGATAATATATGGCAAGTTTTAGTGTTTGATAGTCTTAATGGTTTAATCGCGAGTAGTTTTTGAATACGTGAATTGTTAATTTAACGATAGTAAAACTTGTGGTTTTATAATATATCGTAAGTTTAGTTAAGTTATATATATATATATATATATATATATATATATATATATATATATATATATATATATATATATATATATATAACGTAAAGAATAATAATAATAATAATAGTTTGAAATAAATTGTAACGTCGTGAATGTGAAATCGTAAAATAGAAAGTAAAGATGAAAATATTAACTATATTATACGGCCCTTGTCTTTTCCAAATTTTTACACTTTTTACCTTAACGGTGTTAGCGTTATACCGTTAGTCCAAAGTAAAATATATTTACGTTTTACGTCCAAAACTTTATAATTTTTACACTTTTCGTCCAAAAAGTTTATAAAATCAGTTTTTCATACTCAAGTTTGTAAAATGACAATTTTTACCTAAAGTTTATAAAAATGACACTTTTAACCCGAAAATTATAATTATTGCAAATTTAGTCCAATATTTACCAAATTCAAAACTTAACATTTTTATTTCTTAATTAAGCTAAAAACAGCTTATTTAATTTTTCAAAACTGCTTATTTTTCGAAAAAGCTTATTTATAGCTTATGGGCTTTTAACGAGCATAACTAGGGCCCATTAAGCTTTTTAAATCCAATGGGCTTACGAGGGTTTTGGGCTTGGTTTTGGGCTAATCTTAGGATACTAAAAACATTATGATACAGCTTATTTGGACAGCTTATCTCGTTAGCTTATTTTCAAAGGATTGGGCCTTAAGGCCCAATCGATATGTATTAGTTTTTGAAAAGGTTTTCATGTAACGATGCTTTGCTTTATTTAAAGGGTCGAGACGTGATTTTTATTACAAATGTTATACACGAAAATGATAGTTTGTTAGGGGGTTTAATAGGTTATGAAATAAAATGGTAGGCTCATTACGTTGGATTTAAAGATATACGTTCGTTTCATAGGTTGCATGGGTCGATTTTTTAAGAAAATACGTACATGTTGTTTATATAGATTACGAGTAATAAAGTGCGAGTGTTTGTGATTTATACGTAAAAAAATCAAAGAATACGTTTTTAGTAAAAATGGAAAAAGTTTGTGTGAGACTTACTACACCAAAATGGTGGGGTAAAACGAGACGTAGAGTCGAGGGGAAGTGAATACGAGAGTGTAGAGTGTATGTCGACTCAGCCAACGTTCACAAACAAAGACTTGTTTCTTCTAGACCTAATTTGAAAAGCTTGTTCTTTTGCCAAAGCGATTTGGAGTAGAAAACTATCACTAGGACTTAGTTTTTGTAAAATTTGATTCGTATGTGAGTTGTAAACGAGTGCATGCATGCATGGCTTATAAATATGGACTTTTGAGTATCCTAGTGACCAAAGTTTATGGGATGGGATGTTTACGCGTTTACCAAAAGTCTTGAAAGTGTAAGACGCAACATGTTTTCCTTTTTGTTTCCTAGCTTGCCGACATACACTCTAGTTTAAAAGAAACGTGTGGTTTCAATTTAAAAAATGGTTTGTACTTGTAGTTTCCCTTTTAAAATGAGCCAGTACCTTGCCTAAGATTATAAAATAGATGTTGTGTGTGCATGAAAAGAGGAAGTACTCTTTTGTTTAAAAATGCATGTCGACTACCAATTTTTAATTGTAAACGATTTGGAATCTTGGCTAGGCTTGGTGATGAGGGATCAAATGTAATATTTAGACTTGAAATTGTGTTATAAATATTTTTAGGACTTCATAGAAACAAACGGGACTTAAAATGGTTTAGTTTTGGATTAGTTAAAAATCGGGTGGGTTTGTTTTTGGACGACTCACTTGGCCTCGTAAAAACATAGGAAGAATTGACATGGGGAGTTGAAACTTGACATACTTGAAGTCGACTAGGAGAGGAATGAGATAGTGTAAAAATATAGAGGCGTCGTGTGTAAAAATAATGTGTACGAGGTGCGTATCTGGCTTGGTTTGGTCGAGTATCCACAAAACAATTTTAAGATTTTGGGCTCAAGTGTTGTGGGCTGTGAATAGTAACAGGCCGAAACTTTTAGTTGGGCTTAGGATATAATTAAGGGTCCGATTAGGTGTAAGTTAGGATTAGTAAAAATTAAATTCGTGATTAGTGAAAGTTTAGTTAATATTTAGTGAAACGTTTACGTGAGTCCGGGGATTGTCGAACGTGTTTTGCTAAAATATGTTAGGTAAGTTTGTAAATGGTAAAAGTTTAATATTCTCGCGATTTTAGACTATAGTGGTACATGTGTGAGCATCGTTCCAAGCAAAAAAAGGAATCATGAATATCGTAGTGCTTTTTAAGTAACATAGCATATTTGATAATAAAAATATATAAAAAAAAAAATTGTTATTAGTAAAAACGTTATTAATCAATGTAATGATATATTAGTCTTTGATTTACTTTTACTATTCATAGGAAATTTCGATCAGAGGGTTGTCGAGAGATTTTTATTATTAAAATTTGGGAGACGTGGTTTAGTTAGACTTATTTGTGCTAGACAAGATCAAGTAACTGGTGTATTTAAGGGTTGTGAATATTGTAGGTAATGGTTAAGAATAGTAAATTAATGACTAGGTGTACCGTGTCCAACGGTCGTGAATAGTAAATCCCAACCGTCCGAAATAGTAATTAACGGCTAGTTTTCTTCCTACATATACCCCTTTCAAATTTCCATTTCTTCCACCCACCATTTGCTTCTCTTTTCCATCTCCAAAATGCCGCACCTCATCACTATACTAGCGATTGTGTATGTCGTCCTTGCCGCTATCTACTTAGCGTACGTTCCAGACGAAGACTTTGGATTCTTGGTTGCGATCTTGTTGTTTGTCGTACCCCTCACGGTTCTAGCCATCACCGTGGACAAGATATGGGGGTAATAATCTTGAGCTAGGGTTGTTTTAAATTAAGTCCTTGTCGTGTTTCTATGTATTTTTAACGAATAATGAATAAAACTTGTTTTTTTTTAGGAATTTGTCTTGTTATTATTTTTAATGATTTGTTTATATTTATCTTTCAGTATAATTAAGGTGATTCATCCTGTGGTGGCTCTTGCTATGGTTATGTTGGTGGGGGTTTTTGTTGTCATAGCGGATCAACCTATTGAAGATTCTATGATTTATATTGTAATTATTGTAACGTTAGCACTTCCGATGCTAATTATTTGTTTATTTGTTAATTTCCATGGATTTGGATAAATTTTTCGTTATTGGAGTTTTCTGTCAGTTGTTAGGGTTTTTCTTATTTGTACTTTTGTTGGCTTCTTGTCCTAATAACGAAGGAATAAGATAGGTCTTTATTGTAGTTTGTAATATTTATGAATAGTTCAGTTTATTTCTATTTGTTGCTTTTACATGAAGATTGTTATTTAGAAAATTTTACATTATGATTGTTCCTTCATAACATGATTCTTGCTAAATTAGACATAGTTGATCAGGCTATGTATAATTCAGGACTAGATGATGTGATGTTTGGCTTAGTCATAGTGGTATTTATGCTTTTCTTTAAGTTGTTTTAGATGGTGTTCAACGTGTTGTTTTTATAATATAACACGTAATTTCTTTTAAGAATAAAGTAGGAAGTTTTTGTTCGTACTATGATGATGAGTCAGAAATTTCTAGTCAGAAATTTTTAGGGTAATAACAGTATGCTGTTATTTGGTAAATGGAATAGAATTTGAAATTGACGTAGATTATAATTATTACGGAAATATTACAAGATAGATTTTTCGATACGGTAGAAGGATAGTTGTTATACTTTAGGTTACATCCATCGTAACTTAAAGTAAAATACAAGGAAGAGGTACAATCAGGGAATTTTTGAACTAGAGTTTATTTATTCACAACAGGAATTTATTCATCTGCATAAATCTAGTAATCATTCCCTTGATACCACTGAAGTCCTTGTAGAGTTTTCATTTCCTTGCGAAAGTCTTGGCTTTCCAATTTATATTGTAGTTTGGACATCGGTTCTTGTAGTGTCCTTTTGCACCACATCTATAGCATATGACAGTTGTTGTTTGTCCCTTGTTGTTCGAAGTCCTACAGTTAGTTGCCTTGTGTCCTGTTTTCTGACACTCCATGTACTTAATCTTGCAGATTCCTGTGTGATGCGTCTCGCATTTTCGACACAGGGGTTTACCTCCAAGATATACCCTTCTGGCAACAGGTGTGACGAGGCAGTATTTATTAGCTTTTTGTTTGTATCCTAGTCGGTGATGATAGTTGAAACGATCTTTCAGATGTTTGTGGTGGCAGTTTTGAGCATTGGTGAAGTTGCAGTGGTTGGAGTTGTTGGTTCCTATTTCAGTGAGTTTCGCTTTTGTTTATTTCCATTAGGTCTAACTTCTTGCCTAATCTCTTGGTTATGGGTGGTGATAGGGTTAGTCATTCTTTCTGGAGTTTTAAAGGGGTTTGGCCTATATTCCATGTAGTTTTCCTGCTTGTCAGGCGTATCCGACTCTCCTCTTGGATAAACTATGGTGGCCCCTTTAAGTACTACTGACATGATGTTACTTACCAATTCCCTGACATCTTCAGTAGTCATGGTGATTTTTGATGATGATGGAGTACATGTATTGTTTACGTTGTCCATCTTCTGAAATCATTAATGAAACTTAACTTAGAATCCATCTGATGTCAGAATAATTTAAATAATGAATTCTAATTATTTCATTGATGATAGACTGAATTGACTCCTTACTGTAATCTAATTTCAAGATATGTCTGTGTTGTATCGTAGATAGATAATCAACTCTTGATATGGGATTACTAAGGAACAAACCGATTCGTCCACTAAAATAAATTTTCTCTCCATTTTTCAAGTTCTCTCTTGAAAATTTATTTTTATACAATCCTTTGGTTTTTGGTGAATTATAGTATGTTTAAGAAATCTTAACAATTGTAAGAAATCTCACGGTAGATTTGAATAGTATTGTAGAAGTTATTATAATATTAATAACTTGACTGATCATTTTTGTAAAACAATTAGTACAAGGTCTCTTATTAATTTGTCATGGATCTACGTGGAGTTATTTGTTCATCAAGGGAGGTAACAATTGATGATATTTTTGCATGAAAGTATGAGGATTCATAGTATGCATGCTTGATACGAAAGAAACGATTGATTCCAAACAGAGAGATGTAACGGAAGAGGAGGTTATTATATATTATGATTCAATTACAGATTCTGAAAGGTTCAGATTTATTGAACATTACATGAAATACTAACCAAGTCTGTCTGGTTTAGTAGTTGCAACAGGGATACTTGTAAACTTAAAATTAGTTACGCCTCTGACGGTGTCACACCCCGCCATGGCGGAAATGCGCGGGTGTAACTTCATGGATATCATCACAACACCTGGTGTCTACGTAGAGAACAACTACATGCACATAAATAGAGCAATGTACAAACACAAAGTGTTGTAACAATACCCCAAAATAAAATAACCAAAACAAAACATAAATCCAAACATAGATGATAAACCACTTCCAATGCAACTAAGGTCTCGTCTATCCACATCTTTCTATCTTATCCTTAGAAAGCTCACCTAAAAATGATGCTTAAAATTTCAACATAACGTTGGTGAGATTTATAGGTTTAAGACTCAACACACAAGGCAACCGAATTCACTGTGATTACAAAATATAGCTGGACAAATAGTTATAGTTATCATATAGCAACATGCATTTGCAAGTCAATATCCATACACAAAGGCAACAACACTCATAAGGCAACCATTAGGACGGCTCATGTCCTCCGACCCCATAATCATCAATTAGGTCGCATGCGCGAGCAACAGGATAAGCATCCTCCTAATTGGATCCCATCAAACATATCATCAATTAGGTCGCTAACCTAATTGGATCCCATCAGTCATATCATCAATTAGGTCGCTAACCTAATTGGATCCCATCAATCATATCATCAATTAGGTCGCTAACCTAATTAGATCCCATAAACATCCACACAAGCAAATAATCACACATAGCATACATACGATAACATTATAAGTCCAAGCTCTTTAATACCACACACATAATCACAGTAAATAAAATCATTTAAGACAAGCATCATTCCCATCCCAAGTTTAAAACAAAGTAGAAATATGGGACTATGAACTCACCTTAAACTCCGCAACTTCCACAAAACAACTCACAATCTATAGCACACAAAAAGAATCCACATTACACAAGGCCAAGCTAAAAGCTACAACCCATGTAATACTCATATGATGGATGTCTAAGACTCATATGACCCACCATGGATCTCCTAGACAACATACTAACCACCACCATAACCTAACACTCATTAAATCCCTTGCACTCTAAAACTCAGAAAACGCAGAATTTTTTGAGTACATTCACTCACATGAAATCACGACAAATAAAGCTCATCAACTCACACAAAAAATTTACCATGGTCTCTCATAAGCTTAGAAGCTAATCCCAGAAGGCCATGGACAAATAACACACACAAATACTCACAAGAAATTCAAACTTGTCAACTACTCAAAATCGGATCTGCACGCACACCAAAAAGTTTTGATTTTTAATAATTACTTCCACAAGTTTTTATCGCGAATCCTCTTCGTGGTAGTCTAATATAACCTAAAACTTAACTATTCCAGAGGGCCTAGTCAAAATACCACTTTTACAATCACATGACACCCTAAAACTTTTACCCAAAATCTGTCCCGGTTTGACAGCTTTGACACCTTAACAAAGAAAATCAAAAGACCGACTTCCCGACCTCAAAATCATTTGTGGCTGAACTTTTTGGAAAGCCCTTTCATTATAATTCAATTTAGACCTAAAATTCGTGACTTAACTCATCACCATCTGTTATTTACACTCACATCTTTACAACCTTACAAATCTGTCCAAACCCTAACTCAATAACTAGCATGTTTTACGCTCAATTCTCTTAACCAATCATCATACTATTATCATTAATTGATCCCAACATGTTTAATAACATTAATTACAGAAGTTAACACAACCCTAATCCATCATAGTTAATATTACATGAATACCAATAATTAATCAATTGTATGGACATAGGGTTTAAGGATTTTACCTTGATTCTTGATTATTGCTTCACAATTATAAATCCTAATTTTTTTTCTCCCTTCTCTTGCTCCTTGGATCGACTAAAATTGCAGGAAAAACGTTTTAGGGGTGTTTGGTTTGGTATATATATTAATTATGGATAATCCTTGGGCCTAAGAGTCATATTTGGACTCAAATTGGTTTTCTTTTTCCTCCTTATCCCTTAAATCCGAATTTTACATATATAAAATATATATTTTTATTTTTTTTATTAAATTTATTTATTACACTCAAAACCTCATACTTTTCATATTTTATGTATTCCCCTAACAAAACCTAACGTCTTTCGCGATAAACCTTAATTTTACGACAAACCGGAAAATATTCATTTTCAAAATAAAGTTTCCAAAAATAGATTTTCACACACTCCATAAGCATTTCTTTACAAAAACAACATTCCCGTAACTTACTAACGCTCAATAACTTGAACGAAGACTCGTTACGCAAAAACACAAAAACACCAAAACTACGCAAGTCATTTCTATACCACAAAGGTGATCAAAATGAATTTTCCCAAATTCCAAACTTTCCAAATCACAATAAAACCACTCACGCAAAGGGATTTAGTGCTAAAACTCACCTATATCACTCATATATCACTTCAAACACCTAATACACACCAAAAAAACGTCAACCGAGTCAAGACTATTAGTCAAACTAACCTGCCAAAACCACGGTTGTTACATCATCCCCCACTTAGGGAAATCGCGTCCCGAGATTTCAACTACTATAGTCACCACTCACAACAACAAAAGAAAATTTATGGATATTTAGGCAGAATAATACCACCCCATAAAATCATAGAGAAAGAATCGCAAAAATGTGAACCGAATAAATACTCGAATTCACACGATAGAAAACACTCCGATACTCCAACAATACACGAAAATAGATACACTACACCGATCAATAACACCAATGATCCAAACGACTTCTCATAGGTAGGTACGATACCCTCGAACCAAATGAAAACCCGAATGGTAACCGCAAGACGCACTCACAAATAACAGATACCCATAAAACAAAACATTAATTACGTCTGATCCTCACGTTCCCAAGTAAACTCAGGACCACGCTTAGAATCCCACCATACCTTTACCAACGCTATCTCACCAAACTTCAAACCCTTTACATCTCGATCCATAATCTCATTAGGTATCTTGACAAAATGGAGGGTCTTGTCAACCTTACTTTCATCTATTGGCACATGCAGACTAGCATCCGCCAACCACTACTTTCCATTAGATACGTGAAACGTATCATGCACACTGCTTCACTCCTCAAGCAAATTCAACCGATATGTCTCAAATTCAATCCTTTCCATAAATCTCAAACGATCTTACGTATCTCAGTGCTAGCTTGCCTTTCTTACCGAAACGCACCACACCCTTCCAAGGAGATACTTTTACCCTCACAGTATCACCAACACCAAACTCTAAGGGCTTACAGAAATAATCTGCATAACTCTTTTGGCGATCTCTTGCTGCCTTAAGTCTTTCCTTAATCGGAAAACCTTATTCGTAGTCTCTCGTACCAGTTCAGGACCAATTAGTTGGAATCTTCCAACCTTTGCCCACAGAACAGGTGACCTACATTACCTTCCATACCACACTTCAACAACAAATTCTTAATACTAGACTGATACTTATTGTTATAGGAGAACTCAGCTAAAGATAAATGCATACCTCCAAACTCAAATACACCCATGCTCTCATCATACCATCCAACGCCTGATTTGTACGCTCACTTAGTCCATTCATTTAAGAACGATAAGTCGTACTCATCTTCATGCGCGTTCTCAAAACTGTATAACACGTTTACCACTATCGCAAAGTAAATATTTCATCATGTTTCTTGATGATCAACGGGACACCCCATGGCTCTTTCCCAACTCACCGAGCGAAAAAAAAATCTCGCCTACTCGTCCATTCATCTCTTGCTAAGGTAATAATACGTTTTATCCATTCTCGGATGTATCAAATACCTTTCATGATTGATGTCCTTATGCTTCCTCTCAATGAAACCATTAGCTGGTCCGCACAGTACATTCCTCCATCCTCGTTCCTTTCCATTTACTGGTCTAAACCAAGTAATCATTCTTCTTACATGTTCTCATCCTTGAACCTCTCTCTAGGCCGTCAATATCATCCTCTTAACTCCGAACCGAATTATCATAACCATTGCTCTTAACATCTAAGTTTCACTCGTTCACTCCCGCTCAGCACTCTTACCACAATGTCCACTCTTCCTTAACGGTAGCGAATAAGACAATCGTAGTCACTGAAAAATTCAACACCCAACTTCTCTTCAACATATATTAACCTCTTGTCAAATATATGCTAAAGATTCTTATGATCCGTGTAGATAACACTTCCTGCTCCATACAAATCTCATCTCCAAGTTCTATTTCCCAACTTTAAACCATGTATCACACAGTTCCTCTTATGGATCTTCCACCTCCGCGATGCCTACGCAATCTATAGAAAGATAGAAATGAATCGCCAATAGTACCTGCCATTCCTAAGGACAATCGTCTCTCAGATGATGTCTTAGGTACTCTTCTCCACTTTTATCTTACTTATGTCCACGAACACTCGCTATCATTGACCACCTTCCTGAAGAATGTACATCTTAAAGCTACACCTCTCACTTAAACAACTTGGCAAACACCCTCTTCTTCTTCAACGAACAAATTGATAATCAAAAAGACAATCTATCCTAAGTAAACGACGCGAACCATGAAACTGGTCGAACTAAAACGTATATCAACGAACTCAAAAGGGGTACGAATTACCGATTAGCGAAGTAACGAACATCAAAATCAAAGCTAGAAAACACAATGAGAAATTTTCCCCCAATAAAAGTAGACACGGATAAAATGTTCATGAACACCCATACAAAGAAAATTTAAAATACATGTACCCATAGTAAATCCACAGGCGTACCTCAACAAATGAAACACTCGATGAACTAAATACATAACAAGTTTGGTAAATGAGAACCATAGACAGTTCTTATTCCCGTACTCGACCTTCCTAAAAAAAAATGAACGCCGTTTTTTTTTACAAGACATATCTTAAACTTATACATCTTTTTTTATATAAAATATATATAAACCACTTTATGTAAGACATCAACATAACTTTTTTTTTTCACACTTCATTTCCCATAAAAATATTAGCTTCCATCAAACGACCTTGAAATACCCAAAACAAATTTGTAAAATGCCATAAAGACTCTAACACAGCCTCTTAATCGAACGTGAAAGACATTGAAGAATTCCGTGTTAGGTCACCATATTGATTACACACAAACAAGAATGAGAAAGATATAAGGAGTTGGGTGAATATTTGAATGAGAGAAATATAAGTGCAAGAGTTTCCTTAAGATTTCAAATAAACAACCAAGTTTTACAATAGACCTAAGGCTTCTATATATAGGGAAGGAGCTACGGCAACACTCCCTCTCCTTCCTTACATGGATTTCGTGTGGGCTCATAAGCCCATAGATCAAATACCTTAAGCCTAGTAAACTTATAATTTTACATAAATGAAAGTAAATAGTAACTTAAACAACCTATTATTACAAATGACCAAGACTTGATAAAATAGTAAAACTTTGATCCCAACAATCTCCCCCTAACGGTCGGTCATCACGGTTGCTTGACGTCTTTGTCATTTCTTCATCTTTGAATTTCATAGCTTTAGACGTCTTTCAATAATCATGAGATAAGAATCATTCATCGTTCTTTGTGCTTTGTTCATTGTTGTTGTGATAGTGATCAAATAATGAAGTTGTCTGCCTTTCGTCACTTCCGCGTCTGTGGTGGTAGTCCGCCATTCCAACATGCTCATACATCTTCGAATTCTGACTTATACATGCACGTAGTCCCTTTCTTTCACATAAGATCTTTAGTCTTTATACTTTGTAGATTCTTCCTTTTGGCGTAGAATCTTTCTTTGAACTTTGTGTTGCTTTGATTTTTGAGGGAGCTTTTGATGACTTCAAGATGCATGTATGAGCATGTGGAATCCGTCGCCATGGAGATGATGTAACCCTGCATGTAAACAATTAGCAATAAAATATCCGGTACTCACAGATAAGGAATTAGAGATCATCAACAGCATATTGTGAAGACTCCTTCTAACCCTTATCAAGGCCGTTCCCATGTCAGGTACTCCCGAAGGGGCTTACGAGACCTACTAAGTAGCTCAATGACTGGGTGAGTCGCTGGGGATCACTCCACGACTGTAGACCGCTAAGATACCACCCCAAACACTAAGCGTAACCCGCAAGGAGTTACCGAAGTGACCTGCTGTCAGGGCTGTTTGATGTTGACCCTGGCAGGATTTCCATTCAATCATTGAGAAATACTTATGTAAATTCTCTCATAATCGTTCTCGGTAGATTGCTAAGATCTGCGAAGGACTCGATAGTTTACAGCTGGTGTCCATTGATGTAGAACACCAGTTGTAGAAATACTAAGTGTTCCTAAGAAATCTTTGATGTATCTCATGGCTCTAGACTCAAAAAGTGCACACTTAGGTTTCCTATGCGGAGACTAGGGAGGGGTCTCCTGCTTCAATATCAACCATCTTTAAGAGATGAGTCGATAGATTACATCGGTTCCCCGTGAGAATGAAACAAGCTCTTTTAAGAGAACTTGAGTGGTTAAGAAGGTTTAGTGCAGTGCGTCACTGGGTCCATGACGTCTTTGTCTTCAATACTGGTGTCACCTTAGTAACAACCAGTAGCATATGAGTTGAACCCGGTGTCTGCCCTAAGGTTGAATATATGGAGGGCTATTTCTTTTCACCCTTTTCTTTACTTTTCTTTTTAATTCTTCAACTCCTTCTTTCCCCTTTCATTCTTTTCTCCTTTTATTGTATCATACCTAAGGACTTCTAGTTCTAACTATTGGTGATGTCCTTGGGTAGATCCCTCCGGCTCTGGCGGATCATAGGACGGTTATTCCTATCTTAATCACCTTATAACTTCATGATTATCCGACAATAGCCAAGAAACCTTTGAAAATCTCTCAAAGTGTTTGTGATTATTAAACATTTTGTTTAACACTTTGAGAGTTTTGTGTTTACTTTTGAAGGGCTCCCCCTTCACATGTGCTCATAAGTGTTTAAATAAATTTGCATATGCGGGAGGAACAAACACTTTTGAATTGAACCACTTTCAATGAACCCAACCGATTCGAGACACGCTTACATCACTAGTTAGACTAGCTTGAAGTTATTACCCGGCCTGGTCAAGTCCACAGAAAGTTTCTCGAAATGGTACATTTCTACTAAGACAAAACCTTTTCGAGACACGCTTATGTGGCTAGTTAAAGAGTTCCATTGTCAGCTTTTAGGTGACAACTAGCTCTAATAACTAACTTGATGTTATTACCCGTCGAGGATAAGTCTTTTCGAGATTACTAACTTTTATGTTTCGTCAATTCTTGGGTGAATCTGAGTCTAGCTCGCATGAGATTTGACTTATAAGCAACATTTAACTTTCATATTTTAATCACTTTCACTTTTCTCCCCCTCAAAAATAGCATATGAGATGTTGTTTTTGATAAACTTTTGATTAAAATATGCTTTTTGAGTCTTATGGGGAGATATTAACAAGAACTTGTGATTTTCAAACGATGAATTTTTTTCCACGTGCTCCCCCTCAACAAGTGAATACTCATTGAGATGAAATACTTGTCTTTTGAGTAGAATTATGAAAAATCAGAAAATGTTTGATTAATTCTACTCAAAAGTAAGAAGCATTCGCTCCTTATATAAGGATTGAGGCACTGATGCGTACCTCAGGGTCCTTTCAATACACGTGCGGGTTGTACACTGTTATGTGTGTACAAGCCATAATAGAAATAATTCAATCAAATGAGACAATTAATATTGAAAAATTAATATCCAAGTGTACCAGTTTAAACTTCATCAGTGAGTGGAGCATCAAAGTCAGTGAACTTTGGTTCGGGTCTTTCGAAGAGCCTGATAGGAAATGATGGTCTGACACCGATATAGCTTTCCAGTCGTCTGATCTGTTCCCGTCAAAATAGCCTTTCTTCAATCTTCAAGACAAAGTTACGAACTTGTCTTCTTGAGCTGGATTTCCATCTAGGTGGTTCCCCTTTAGCTATCTTTCGGCGATCATCATTCAACCTTTTGACAAGCCCATCACGAACGGATTTAAGTGTAACATCACAGAATTTATGTATCTCATCGAACCTCATGAAGCTTTGTAGATTTTTGCTATTGATGTAGGTGAAACCAAATGAAGGTTCTTGGATGAGAGTAAACTGTGATGTTTGATAGATTCCATCAAATCTGAATTGCGGCTTTGTCAAATTGATCTTCTGTTGGTAACTTTCCACTCCAAGCTGAAGATCTTCCACTCTTTCTTGAACTATCAATCGTCGGATGAATAGAAGTAGTGATGCCATGAAGTTGGACTGAATTTCTCTCTCGAATCCATGCATTCTTCCTTGAACCTTTTCGAGATACATGTCTTCGATGTCATTGAGATTAAGGTCTGGAAAGTCTGCTTCGGAGAACCTGTACTTCTTTTCATCTTGTCGTTTAACCACAATCTCACGCATGAATATGTGGTTAAACCGTTGCGACTCTTGAATCTCCAAGATAGCAATGATCTTAGATTTATGCTTCATATTTTCCAATGATTTCTCTCCTAATCTGCTGGTATAACCGAGACGACGACGTTCTGGCCTGTGTTGAATCCCGTATAGAGCATCTCTGTCGTAAGCTACGATAAAGTTGCTGAAAACTGGAGTAGACTCTTCAATTGCAGGAACTTCATATCTTGCGGTTGGTACTGATATTTTGAGTGAGGAAGCATATTTCTTCTTGGATTTCTCTTCGGTGAGTTAAAGGTTACGAAGATCTTTGTTGAAGAAGAAGCCGTAAGGTAACTTGGGTTTTTCTGGAAATCCTTTCAATGGTAATGGTTTAGTCCAGTCAGTGAAGTAAGGCTTTTCGTGGTTTTTGGAACTGAGATCGATATTCACTTCAGGATTTAGACAGTCAAACTTTCCAGACATTGCACTAGCTATATTCTGCATGTGATACTCATATTCCACTTTGTTTCCAGATCTGGACTTAAGGAATTCCTGTGCATCCCTATTGATTCTTCTGAGCTCCTCCTTTGTAAGTTTCTCAATCTGAAGATCCTTCATAATGACTTGTGTGAGTTGTAGTGTGTTTCCTGGAAGGGGTTCTTCATCTTCGAGAGGAGGTTGAGCTTGTACCAATTCTGTCAACCAGTCATTCTCAGGTGTGTCGTCATTGTCGAGCCATGAATGACGTCTTCTTTTCTTTGATTTCTTAAACTTGGACAGAGCATCCTTGTCTTTAGCTTTAGATGGTGACGATGGTCCGGCGTGAGAATCGGGAATAGGAGAGGCACGGTAATCGGTGTCAGGTTGACCTTGGTAGTCATCAGTAGGTTCCATGAAAGTTTCTTCCTCTTCAGTTGGACCTTGACCGGTAGCTGAGGTATGTTGTTGATTTCCAGGAGGAGTGGAGTCCTTTCGTGGTTGTTGAGAAGATGAGGGACCGGTTCTAGACTTGTGTTTCTTACCCTTTTGAGTTCGGGTCCGGGTCGTCATCATTCCTTGACCTCTATAAGGTTCCAGCAGCATCTTTGCATGACTCTTTCGACAAGTTAGCAGATATAGCATCAACAAGTGCCTTTTCTTCAGTAGTTTGTGTGGTTTTGTAGGCAACTTTGTCGTAGAGTTTAGCAAGTAGGTCATCGAAGGATAATTCAGGGATGGTTGGTGCTGCAGTAGAAGCTTTTGCAGTGTGAAGCATGAATGGTGTGGTTGACAACATTTTCCTAACAACACTTCTGATTCTGTGATCCAAGTTGTTCTTGATTGGTTCAATGAGGTTTGCGACTTCAGGAGTAACAATCTCAACTAGATTTTCAGTAAGATAATCTTGTGTGACATCCTTAATAAATCCTGTGTAATCAGAGTTCAAGAACTTATCGATCAGCTGCTTTGACTCCTGAAAATCTTCAACTTGTTTGGCAAGACCGGTATCCATGGTGGTAAGTTTGTTGACTTGCTCCTGAAGATCAACTGGTTTAGTCGGTTCATTGATTGAATGCTCAGGTGATGATTCGGATGATGACTCGTTGTGAGAGTTTGAAGAAGGAGCAGGAGGAGTCGGATCCTTTGGTGGAGAGTCTTGAGGTGGAGGTTGCACTGAGGAAGTCTGCTGAGAAGATGATTTGAGAAACATGTTAGTGTTGAAAGCATTCTTCTCTTCATTTTCTTTTCTTCTTCGTTCCTCTGCTTCCTCTGCTTCTCGTGCAAGAAAATCTAGAGTAATGAGGTATACATGTTCCTGATCCGTAGCAATGTACTCTTGTCCGCCAACATTCTCCTCTATATTAGCAGTCTCAGTCATATTGATGTCTCTTGTGTAATCTGTGTCTTTAACTATGTCATCAGGTTGTGAAGCTGATTCTAAAGTGGTGGACACAATGGGAGGAATCATGCTGCTTGTAGCTCCTTCATGTTCTGATTGATTGACAGGTGGTGGTGGTGAAGGTTGAGACTGAAGTCGGCTTTCGAGTGCTGCTTTCCTTTGTTCTTTGAGAAGTTGCTTTTCTTCAGCTCTTGTGTCGACAATTATACTTTTCAGTTTGCGTTTATCGACCAACTGTTCAACGATTGGTTCGTCTTCTTCATCATCATTAGGCTCATTAATCGTGATCCCTTTTTTTTTCTAGACTCTGCTTCAAAAGTTTCAAGACTTTGTTGTGTAGCGATTTCCGTTGCAGGAAATGCTTCTTTAGGTACTCTAACTCTTCTTTCAAAGTCTTGTTCTTCTTCTTCAGATTCCTTGTCGAACTCAGAATCGCTTTCAGAAGGTGGAGGTGTAGGTTCATCTTGAAGAATGTACTCAGAAGTTACCTTCTTCTTTGGCTTGGTTGCAGGCTTAGATTTGGGTGTCGGTTTAGGTTTGGCGGAAGTCTTGGGTTTAGCTGATGGTTTAGTCTTGGGAGCAGCCTTAGACTTAGTCTGAGGTGAGCCAGTGGTGCTTGTAGTACTCCCAGATTTCACACTTCCTTTGCTGCGAGTCTGTATAGTAGCTTCTTCCTGTACCCCTTTGTATGCATTATCATAGTATTTGTAGTTCAGACTTTTCTTGATTTTGTCATCAAGAAGATATTCGGGAAGCCTCATTCCTTTGATCTTGGTAGAGGAAGTGGTCGTCTTGATGAAGGAGGTGGTGAAGTCGTCCTCGAAGAGGTGCTTCGGCTCATTAGGGTCTGCCATCCTTTTGATAAGTTCTGGAGTGTCTTTGCAGAAATGTTCAATGAGAAGCTTGGTGAATCTTATGAACGGGATCATAGTCTTTACACGTTCAGTTTGGATGATGAAGACTATATCGTTCATGATCGGAACTGCAAAGTCAATAGGTGTCAAAGTCACCATTCCCCAAAACGTTTGTAAATGCTCAAGTCTGGGATGTTCGTGACCGCTCTTTCTTCCTGATATAGATCTTACAACTAACAGACAGAATGTTCTCCAAGGCTGAGGTATATTCTTGGCATTGAATCTGGAATGTTTGACCAGAGGTACGTCATCATCAACATCATATCCTAACTCAATAAAGAAGTCAAGAAGGTCCAGTTCAGGTAGTATTGGAGCAAATTCGTTGTCAGTTTGAGGCAGGAGAAGGACTGTACGAAGGACGTCGTGATCTACAGTGCAGACTTGTCGATCCAGCATAACAGTGAAAGACTTATCACCCAAATTCGCCTTAGCCGTAAGCCAGAACTGATGAAGGTAAAATAGAGGAACTGAAGTAGAACTGTTAAGCAGATGTTTGCATGGATGTGCCAGTAGAATATCTTTAACAATCTTGCACGAGTTCTCAGTAATTCTCAATTTGTCGAAGTCAACTCGTGGATTGTTGTTGCCAATCATAACGTTGTAGTTAGCGGGAGTGATGTCATCCGTGGTGAGTAGTGGAAGAGTTTGTTCAGGGACATTCTCGTTGTGTTCAGCCATGTTATTCTGAAAAGCATTATCATAAACCAAACATCAAGATTTGTTACGAGTTAGCACGATTGTAAAGTTTGATTATAGATAAGCATTTAGAATCATGTAAGCACGTGTGATTAGATTATAGCATGTATAATGATAGGTGACGTATTCTTAGATAGTCTATTGAAATTATGAAGCACTTATGTGATTAAACATGCACAAAGATGATCCAAGATATACAAATATCAGCACATTATACGTAAACTAGAAATCATAATCATCATGTACATGTTTTCGAAATTACAAAGTCACAATGTTCATGAAATGGTACATAGACCCAAGTAAATCTCAAACACCTAAGTACATAACATGTTTTCGAAATCAAGTCACAAGTACCACTGTTTTCGAAAAAAAACACCAAGTCTCAAATTTATCGCAAACATACATATAGAGAGTTTTCGAAAAGACTTCAAAATAGTTTTCGATAAAATATTATCAAGAACAGGTTGATTGAAGAAGTTTTCGAAAAAAACTCATAATGGGTGATTGCGAAAAATATTGATATAGATGGTGATTTCGAAAACATGACCAAAGATGAGGAAATTTCGCAAACACCAAAATATTTTCGAGAAAATAACAAAGTGAGTATTTATCTAGAAATATACAACACTTTGAAATTTTTCGAAAATACAGTGTTTTCGAAAAAAATTTCTCAAAGGCTGGTGATTGCGATAAAGCGTTTTCAAAAAAATTCTTATACAAGAATTTCGAAATCATTCCAACGTACGTTACTTTGTGATGTAAATAAATCCAAGTGATGAAACCTGTTATCAACGATGATAAGCATCAGTTAGAAACATGGTATACTTGCTCAATTAGTGATTTCAAAATAACTGCAAGAACACAATTTCGATAATATTCTTAACCATGATTCTAATGAAGGTGTCCGGTTCAATCATATCACAAACATGTAAATGAAGTATTTTAGGCACAATAAGCATCACATTTAAACACAATACGAGAAAAATCCATTTTGAACAAAACCCTACGAATTGAGAATCATGCATACTTGGATATTGTTTAAATTAAAAAGCATAAACGAGATTCATATACACATGAGACCATATCCCACCAAGAAAAATAACAAAAACATCAACAAGTCAACAAAACCCAATTCGTACCAAAACCCTAGGTTTTGAGAATCACACAAACATGTGTTTTAGAGAAATTAAACGTTATAGGAAAGTTAGAAACATGTTATAGCACAAAACCCCTATCAAAAATTAACCTCCCAAACATGAATTGATAATTTTCGAAACATCATAAACCCTAGCTTTTTCAAATCGAAAATTGGAGAAATCTAACCATTAGTTAAGCGATTAAACGAAAACAATGGTTAGAAATCATCTAAAGATTTCAATTAGAGCCGTGGATTTGAAAGACAGGGTTTAAGTGGTTTTAGAAAGTAATTGTGAGGTTTTTTAGAAATAGGGGGTGTTGGTTTGTGTTATTATTTTTTTTGAACTTTTGAAAATTGTCACATGTGGTCCCTTAACTACAATTATTACAAGATAAGTCCTAAACTTAGATATAAGTAAAGACACAAAGATATACTAACTTACGACACCATTTTGAGAAAAGGAAACGAGATATGAGATATCTTATAAAATCCCGAAACAACGCATCAAAGGTAGTATGCAAGTATATTGTTTTTGAAAAATTTATAAAATTTAGGCGAGTCTCCCCCTCAACACTTGTAAAATAACAGGGTGTTGAAAGAGAGTGATATACTTGCATTTTTTTTAAGTTAAAAATATTTTTGGGTTTTTGAGGTTTAGAAAAATGATGAAAAATTTTATTTTACAAAGATAGTTAAATTGTTGATGTTTGACACTTTACTTTTGTTTTAAAAACTTTTGCAGATCAAATGGTGTCAAACATCACATACCAATTTAGTGAACTAAACTTGCAAACCTTGATGGAGCTAAGGGTTTTGTAAGTAAGTTCGCCAATTGGTACTCAGTACCCACAAAATATAATTCAACTGTACCCTTCTCGACATGCTCTTTGATGAAATGGTATCGGAGATCAATGTGTTTGGATTTGCAATGATGAACTGTGTTGCAGGAGATTGCAATGGCACTTTTAGAATCGCAGTAGATTGGAATCTTATTGAATAGGTAGCCATAGTCTTTAAGTTGTGATCGCATCCAAATGACTTGAGCACAACAAGCAGACATAGCTACGTATTCAGATTATGTAGATGACAGTGAAGTGCAATCCTGCTTCTTTGATTGCCAAGACACAAGTTTATCTCCAAGAAACTGTAAGCCACCTGATGTACTTTTTCGCGAGTCTAAGCATCCTGCATGGTCAGCGTCTGAAAAAGCTATTAGTTCAAAACCAGAATCCTTCGGATACCAGATCTGTCACAACCCACAATTTCAGGTCATTTTTCCAAACTTCGACATTCTACTATTCACAAATTACTATTCATCAATCACTATTCATCATTTTACTATTCATCATTTTTGAGGTTAGTTTGACATTCCGAGACACATTCAGAAATTTTACTATTCACTTGACACTATTCATTTCCGAGAGAAAACCACTATTCACGTGCATTACTCATGTCATCGTAAATTTAGTTTACGAGTGTTCAAATTCGCGTAACCGTATTGGTTCAGGAGCGAATTCATGCATTATTATCAGGGACATTTCATTCGGACTAGAAATAGTCTGCATATCATCATTAGGGCACTTGCATACTATTCCACTCGTAGGATAACTAAATTTATACTTTTGGTATAATTAACGATTTACGTATGTTTATTTTGAATAAACGCTAATACGCGAACTATAAATGTGTCTAACATGTCCGACACTCCCGACTATGATCCCAATATATTTTTATACTCATTTCTATGATATAAAAACTATAATATTAATTTACCCGGTATTTTGGAAATTTAACTATTACGTATCGTACGTTTAACTTAATAACGACGGTTTTCACCAAAATTAAACGATAATCACCCTAACTCTCCGTACTTGTACCCGACCTATTTTTACAATTTTTATAACTTTATTATGACCCAAATAACTTCAATAAAATTTATTTTTAGTTAACCCGGTACCCGATTAAACCTTAAACCTAAACCTAACCTAAATACACTTTACTACTAATACTAATTTTCCTAATTAATCACAAAACACTTCCCCCCTTTTTACTCCTTTAGGACCGGCCACCCCCCCCCCCCCTAGTCTTCTTGCATTAAAATTTCACCAAACAAATTAAATGCCACCAAACATATGTCTCCTAGTATATATTAAACTTTTTTTCACACTTTTATCACAAATCACTTTTTACTTGCACTAGCAAAACTCTTTCACTCTTTCTCTCTTAAGGTTGGATCGACCAAGGTGGTCAAGGAAGCAAAAATCATAAGTTTTTACAAGATCATATTGTAAACTTGTTCATTTAGTAGTCCTTGTTAGAGTTTTGAAATAAAAACTCAAGGATTAGTAGGCTTTTTATCATCTAAACTCTCTAAACCATCAAGTAAGTAAACAAACTCATTTTTATGATTTTTACAAGTTATTATTATGTCTATATATTTTTCTTACAAGATCTCTTACATGCATCAACTTATACCACTCCATTTTTGTACATATGTAACTTTCAAGCCCTAGAAATGGACACATAAGAAACCCTTGTTAGACCTAGTGGATTGGTGATGTTTAAGGACCCATGACACCCTAAGAAGGTGTATGGTAGGATTAGATTAGCTTTGTGGTGTTTGAAAGTGGTTTGATGGAGGATGGAACTAGTTTAGAGACTTGAAAATGGTTTTTGAAACTTTTTATATACCTACTGTCCCTATTTTAAATTCGTGGGAAAATCAGTTGATGGTGGCCAAGTTTTGACCAAATATTTAGAAAATACATTCAAAAACGAAACTTTAGGCGAAAGAACGGATTAAAACGAGTTTATAACGAAGGAGATATGATTTTTGCAAAATTAACGACGAAAACTACTTTTCCAAAAACTGCTTGCTGTTTGGCAGAATACGACGGGTAATTAGAGGCATTAAACGTAACCTAGAGGAGCCGAGTTATCAAAAATATACTAGTATACTCAAAGACGAATCCGTGGACATAAAGAACAAGGAAAACGAGCCTAAAACGACCAAGTTATACCCATTTTAACGTCGTCAAAACTATATATATATATATATGGACACAAATAAAAATAATAACTTACGTACTAAACGGTATATTTTCTAAAAAATATTACTAAGGACTATTTTCTTATCAAACGAATACGTATGACCTAAGAGAATACTTATACGACTTAACGACGTGTTTCAAGGTTTACAATACAAGGAACTTAACGATAACACTTTCTTACGAGATAACACGACAAGATTATATACTCCTATATAAGGACTTATTTTCCTAAGTATGGAAACTATTTTTCTATGACGCTAACTAGTATTACCAAATTACGAGTGGTATGAGTATCATGTGCATGTGCATTCATTTCATTACGGCTTGATCTAAGTTAGATCATGATTATTCTTTTAGGTTGCGGCTAGTACTCGCGCCTCATTGTCCCGACTACTTTTACCTCATTGCACCATCTTTGTACCATCACTTCGAGGTGAGTTTCATAGCCCCGTTTTAATTCTATATTTTGATTTCAAATCCCACGGGGGAGAATACAATTGCATTACTTATTTTCGTGTACATGCCTAAGTATAAAATTCATACATTGCTTAAGTTGCCTATTTACCACGTCTTGACAAGTCCCCTTTATTATCATGGACCGTTAATTTTAGTACTAAGCGAGAGTGAATGAATAGATCTATTGAGGGTGACGCCTCCATTCGTGTTTGGGTTGCTCCAAATGGGACGAATGCATTTCATGTCTTTAATATTAGAGTGTCTGGTAAACACTCATTTGGGGCCAAGTATCGTCTAGCTTCGGGGTCATGAGCTTAAGAGCCAATGTATATATTTTTCCGGACATCCTATTTCTTGACTTTACTTATGGCATTTGTACACTAGATTTACTTATAAACCTATGATTATTCACCAACTTTATGTTGACCGTTTTTCGCAATGTATTTCTCAAGTAACTAAGGCATTTTCTCATGGCATTGCATGGAGTCACTTTGTACATCAAGGATGACGCGTCACTTTTGGATTTCATGCACTTTGAACTATTGTTTGATTGTACTAAACTTGTTTCTTTAAACCTTTTGAAACTTTTGGGACCTATGTTTTATAACTTTTAATATTTTGAATGAATCAAACGATGTATTTTATAAACGACACTTTAGGTCGTTCAATATATCCTTGCTTGTGTGCTATGATCCGTTACACCCTCAGGTATTCCATTCCGCTGCCATTCAGGTATTTTGGGGGTGTGACAGATTGGTACCAGAGCTAAGGTTATAGCGAACTAGGTTGCATCATTGACCCTAGACTATAACCACACTATCATAGCATATCATCATTTCATCATAAGTGCATATTTACTTATTTCCTTAAGTGATGCCATTATACGAGTTAGTTATTTATTTTATTTCACCTTGATTATCACAGAGACATGTCTTCGAACCCGAACACCATCATACTTTACACCATCTCAGACTCCGATGATGAGGACTCTATGTCCTCCACTGCTGTTTCACCACTTGTTTCTCCTACACCTAAGTTGCCACTGTTGGCATCAGATGATGACACCGAGCCTTTCGAGGATGAGGAGACGGCTCCTACTCCTCATGTCCATCCTACTATACCACTTGATGTCACCCGTGTACCCACAGACACACCATCTCCTACTACTACTGTCCATTCAGAGCCGAGACTTATGTTCCCTAGGCAGAAGACTTACCAGACTGCTAGGAAGTGAGTTCGTTGTGCTACATCTACCTATAGGACCCTCCCTAGTCCTACTGTGCCTACACCATCACCACCAGCCATACCTACTGCTACCCCTATATCCACCTCACTCTTGCCGCTCAGGAAGCGCGCAAGGTTTACCACTCCAGATTCACCTACCACTGAGACTGATGACTTTTCACCACCACCAGTATACCACATAGGTGAGAGTTCTAGAGCGGCTGCGGCTAGGAGCCCTACAGCCGTCACTTTAGAGGATCAGATGGGTGCTCAGCAGGAGCAAGTTGATAGGTTGGGGTATAGAGTTGATGAGATCATTACTACTCGACTTGAGACTGTCGAGGAGCAGGTTGAGGATTTAGTTCAGGGCAGGGTTGGTATTGATATGTCATACCATGGACTCGAGGCACGACAGTTGAGGCATCAGGAGGAGATTGAGTTACTTAGGGATGAGTTACCTGAGATTCGAGATAGAGCTCAGGCGACACAGGAGACTCAGTGGGAGCAGGTAGACCAGTTGACATTGCTTCGAGAGAGAGTGGTTGTTTTGGAGCGTAGGGATGCTTCTTCTCAGTTACGACTTGAGCATCTTGAGGAGATCGTGGTTGCGATGGATCGTGAGATTCGCCGCTTGAGGGGAGAGCCTGGACCATCTGGAGCACCTGGAGGAGCCTAGGCATAGACTGGTATTATATTAGCTTTTATTATTTTCCTAGTCCCGAGGTGTGGGACATAGTTCAAGAACTTGTAGTCTTTTGGTTGTTGTACAAACAAATATATCAAGTGCGACTCTACTATGTTGGAAATGTTGTGCTATATATTATATCGGTCCATGTAGGCCGAAATTTTCATGTATTATATTCATGTGTTGTGATTATATTTATGAGGTTTCGTGGTTGCTCTTCATTATTATTGTATTTATCCAGGTTGTGGTTGTATATGTACATGTCGTGGTTGTATTTAGACGGATTGTGGTTGTACTCGTACATGTCGTGGTTGTATTTAGACGGATTGTGGTTGTGTATATACATGTCGTGGTTGTATCTAGACGGATTGTGGTTGTACACGTACATATCGTGGTTGTATTTATATTTATTGTGGTTGTATATATATACATGTTGTGGTATATATCTTTGGTACGATGACTATTTCTATTATGATTTTTCTCATGGTTATTTCCATTGTGATTTATCAGAAGTATGGCACCAAGGAAGGGTAAGAATGCACCAGAAACATCCGCCATGACTCAAGCCGCTATCCGCAAGTTGGTCAGGGATAGTATTGCAGAAGCTCTAGAGATTGAGAGAGCTGAGGTTGCTGCAAGGGCTGCTGAGGTTGCTTCTAATACAGAGGTCGTTGAACCACCCACTGCTAGGCGTGAATGTACATGGAAAGATTTCAAGATTAGTGATCCTATCAAATTTAAGGGCACTGAAGGAGCGGTTGCTTTAATCCGCTAGTTTGAAAAGACTGAGAATGTATTTCTCATGTGTGAATGCCCGGATGTTAGTAAGGTAAAATTTGCTACAGGTATGCTTCTTGATGAGGCTATGTCTTGGTGGAATTCATATGCTCAGCCGATTGGTATGGAAAATGCTCACAAACTCACTTGGGATCAATTCAAGAAATTGATGACAAAGAAGTTTTGCCCTCGAACTGAGGTGCAAAAGATGGAAACAGAATTTTATGAGCTTGTGACTAAAGGCGATGATATCGAGACTTACATCAGGAAGTTTCAAGAGTTGGATGTACTGTGTCCAAATATGGTTCCCGATGATGAGAAAAAGATGGAAAACTTCATTGGTGGGCTGCCTGAAAGTATTCGAGGAGATGTGATTTCTTTTGACCCTCAAACAATGGAAGAGGCTATCCGAATAACTCAGAAACTCATGGTACAAGTGGTCAAAGGGAAAGCTGTTGTCAACAACAATAACCGTTCAAACAACACCAACTACAACAACACTCGAAACAACAACAACTATAACAACAACCGAAACCGCAACTATCCCAATAACCGAAACAACAACCCAAATAACAACAATAACAACAACAACAAGAGAAGGTTTGATTACAACCAAGGTGGTAATGCTGTTCAGCCGCCACCTAAGAGACAGGAAGTAGCAAAGGTTTATGCTGCAGGACCGAATGACAGGAAAGGTTACACTGGTAATCTACCTAAATGTGAAAGGTGTCAGAAGCATCATAACCCCGGTCGTTGTCCAGATATTTGTGGCAATTGCAAGAAGGTTGGTCACCACATCAAAGATTGTAGACTTCCAATCGTGGGTGATAATCAGAAACCACCAGTAACGTGCTTTGGTTGCGGAGAAATTGGACACTTTAAGAATGATTGTCCAAAGAAAGGGAAGAATCAAGGAACTGGAAATCAAGATGGAAGAGCTCGAGGAAGAGCTTATGTCATGGGAGGAGACGATGTCAAAGAAGACCCGAATGTTGTTGCGGGTACGTTCCTCGTTAATAATCGTTATGCATCCATTTTATTTGATTCAGGAGCGGATAGAAGTTTTGTTTCTATTGCATTTGCACCTTTGCTTAACATAGAACCAATCCCATTAGACATTTCCTATATCGTTGAATTAGCCGATGGGTCTTTAGTTAACACCAACACCATTATCCGTGGTTGCACTATAAATTTCCTAAACCATCCATTCAACATAGACCTTATGCCCGTAGAACTTGGAAGTTTCGACGTTGTGATCGGTATGGATTGGTTATCTCGGCATCGAGCGAGAATTATTTGTGATGAGAAAGTTGTTCACCTTCCTTATAACGGTGAAACTTTGGTTGTTCGTGGGGAGCGAAGTGGAACTAGACTCAGTATTATATCGTGCATTAAAACCGAGAAGTACATAAAGAAGGGTTGTTATGCATTCTTGGCTCACATCACGGAGAAGAAGTCAGATGAGAAACGACTTGAAGATGTGCCAATTGTTAAGGAATTTCAAGAGGTTTTTCCGGAAGAATTGCCAGGACTTCCGCCTACACATCAAGTTGAGTTTCAAATTGAATTAATGCCAGGAGCTGCACCAATTGCACGAGCACCGTATAGACTTGCACCTTCGGAGATGCAAGAATTGTCGAATCAATTGCAAGAACTTTTGGACAAAGGATTCATTAGACCGAGTTCCTCGCCTTGGGGAGTGCCGGTCTTGTTTGTGAAGAAGAAGGATGGCACTTTCAGAATATGCATCGACTATCGTGAGCTGAACAAGGTAACGGTGAAGAACCGTTATCCACTCCCCAGAATTGACGACTTGTTCGACCAGTTACAAGGTTCTAGTTTTTATTCCAAGATTGATTTAAGATCCGGTTACCATCAACTTAAAGTTCGGGAAGAGGATATCCCGAAGACAGCATTTAGAACACGCTATGGTCATTATGAGTTTCAAGTGATGCCTTTTGGATTAACCAACGCACCTGCGGTATTTATGGATCTCATGAATAGGGTGTGCAAACCGTATCTTGATAAGTTTGTGATCGTATTCATTGACGATATCTTGATTTATTCCAAGAGTAGGGAAGATCACGAAGAACATCTCAAAACAATCCTGGAAGTACTCAAGAAGGAGCAATTGTATGCCAAATTTTCGAAGTGTGATTTTTGGATACGTAGAGTTCAATTTCTTGGCCACGTCATTGATAGCCAAGGTTTACAAGTCGACCCAACAAAGATCGAGGCAGTTAAGGATTGGGCTACGCCCAAGTCTCCTACGGAAATTCGTCAATTCCTAGGACTTGCCGGATATTACAGAAGGTTCATCGAAGGGTTTTCTAAAATAGCGAAGTCGTTGACAAAGCTGACACAAAAGAATGAAAAGTACGAGTGGGGAGAAAAACAAGAGTCCGCATTTCAACTATTGAAACAAAAGCTTTGTAGCGCACCGATTTTGTCACTACCTGAAGGTATTGAGAACTTTGTGGTATATTGCGATGCTTCGCATCAAGGACTTGGAGCTGTGCTAATGCAAAATGAGAAGGTGATAGCTTATGCATCTAGACAGCTTAAGATACACGAGAAAAATTACACTACGCACGACTTGGAGTTGGGTGCGGTAGTTTTTGCACTCAAGATTTGGAGACACTACCTTTATGGTACAAAGTGTGTAATTTTTACCGACCACAAGAGCTTACAGCATATACTCGATCAGAAGGAACTTAATATGAGACAACGTCGTTGGCTAGAGTTGTTGAGTGATTACGATTGTGAAATCCGATATCACCCAGGGAAAGCGAATGTTGTAGCAGATGCACTTAGCCGAAAAGAACGACTCAAACCTTTGAGAGTTAGGTCATTGGGAATGACTATCATTTCGCCATTACCAGCGAAGATCTTGGAAGCTCAAATTGAGGCACTCAAAGAAGAAAATCGACCACACGAGAAACTTTATGGTATGCCAGAAAGCGAAAATGGCTTTGTAAAGAGATCGGATGGAGTGTTATGCTTCAAGGACCGAAGCTGGATACCACTCTATGGTGGAGTGCAAGAATTGATTATGCATGAATCACACAAGTCGAAGTACTCTATTCATCCAGGTTCTGATAAGATGTATCAGGATCTCAAAAAGCTTTATTGGTGGCCGAATATGAAAGCAGAAATAGCTACGTACGTCAGCAAATGTCTTACTTGTGCTAAAGTGAAAGCCGAATACCAGAAACCGTCAGGGTTACTTCAACAACCGGAGATTCCACAATGGAAGTGGGAACGTATTGCTATGGACTTTGTCACTAAACTTCCAAAGACGTCAGGAGGTTTCGATGCTATTTGGGTAATCATTGATCGACTTACCAAATCAGCTCATTTCATACCCATTAGAGAGACTTATACAATGGAACAACTTGCTAGACTTTATGTCAAGGAAATCGTCTCAAGACACGGAGCACCAGTTTCTATCATTTCCGACAGAGATAGTCGTTTTACTTCAAACTTTTGGCGGTCATTACAAGATTCTTTTGGATCCAAGTTAGACATGAGCACTGCTTACCATCCTCAGACCGATGGTCAGAGCGAGAGGACTATTCAGACACTGGAAGACATGCTTAGTGCATGTGTGATTGACTTTGGAAATGGTTGGGCTAACCATTTGCCGTTAATCGAGTTTTCCTATAACAACAGTTATCATTCAAGCATTAAGGCTGCACCATTCGAGGCACTTTATGGTCGTAAGTGTAGATCTCCAGTTTGTTGGGCCGAAGTCGGTGAAGTACAATGTACTGGCCCGGAAATGGTGCAAGAGACAACAGAAAAGATAATTCAGATACGAGAAAGACTCGAAACTGCAAGAAGTCGACAGAAAAGCTACGCAGATGTTCGACGCAAACCATTGGAATTTCAGGTCGGAGACAAGGTCATGTTGAAAGTCTCGCCTTGGAAGGGCGTGATACGATTTGAAAAACGCGGGAAATTGAACCCGAGATACATTGGGCCATTCAAGATCCTGGAAAGGATGGGTCCGGTTGCTTACAAGCTTGAACTTCCATCAGAACTTAGCAACGTACATAACACGTTTCACGTTTCGAACCTCAAGAAATGTCTTTCGGACGAGTCTGCCATTATACCATTAGAAGAAATACAACTCGATGATAAGCTTAACTTTGTGGAAGAACCAGTTGAAATAATGGACCGCGAGATCAAACAGTTGAAACAAAGTCGAATTCCGATCGTGAAGGTTCGGTGGAATTCTCGAAGAGGACCCGAGTTTACTTGGGAACGAGAAGACCAAATGCGACGCAAGTATCCACAACTTTTCACCGAGCCTATTACCGAGACCAACACTAACTGAATTCAGGGACTGAATTCCTTTTTGGATGGGCGACTGTCACAACCCACAATTTCAGGTCATTTTTCCAAACTTTGACATTCTACTATTCACAAATTACTATTCATCAATCACTATTCATCATTTTACTATTCATCGTTTTTGAGGTCAGTTTGACATTCCGAGACACATTCAGAAATTTTACTATTCACTTGACACTATTCATTTCCGAGAGAAAACCACTATTCACGTGCATTACTCATGTCATCGTAAATTTAGTTTACGAGTGTTCAAATTCGCGTAACTGTATTGGTTCAGGAGCGAATTCATGCATTATTATCAGGGACATTTCATTCGGACTAGAAATAGTCTGCATATCATCATTAGGGCACTTGCATACTATTCCACTCGTAGGATAACTAAATTTATACTTTTGGTATAATTAACGATTTACGTATGTTTATTTTGAATAAACGCTAATACGCGAACTATAAATGTGTCTAACATGTCCGACACTCCCGACTATGATCCCAATATATTTTTATACTCATTTCTATGATATAAAAACTATAATATTAATTTACCCGGTATTTTGGAAATTTAACTATTACGTATCGTACGTTTAACTTAATAACGACGGTTTTCACCAAAATTAAACGATAATCACCCTAACTCTCCGTACTTGTACCCGACCTATTTTTACAATTTTTATAACTTTATTATGACCCGAATAACTTCAATAAAATTTATTTTTAGTTAACCCGGTACCCGATTAAACCTTAAACCTAAACCTAACCTAACTACACTTTACTACTAATACTAATTTTCCTAATTAATCACAAAACACTTCCCCCCTTTTTACTCCTTTAGGACCGGCCACCCCCCCCCCCCCCCCCATGGTCTTCTTGCATTAAAATTTCACCAAACAAATTAAATGCCACCAAACATATGTCTCCTAGTATATATTAAACTTTTTTTCACACTTTTATCACAAATCACTTTTTACTTGCACTAGCAAAACTCTTTCACTCTTTCTCTCTTAAGGTTGGATCGACCAAGGTGGTCAAGGAAGCAAAAATCATAAGTTTTTACAAGATCATATTGTAAACTTGTTCATTTAGTAGTCCTTGTTAGAGTTTTGAAATAAAAACTCAAGGATTAGTAGGCTTTTTATCATCTAAACTCTCTAAACCATCAAGTAAGTAAACAAACTCATTTTTATGATTTTTACAAGTTATTATTATGTCTATATATTTTTCTTACAAGATCTCTTACATGCATCAACTTATACCACTCCATTTTTGTACATATGTAACTTTCAAGCCCTAGAAATGGAAACATAAGAAACCCTTGTTAGACCTAGTGGATTGGTGATGTTTAAGGACCCATGACACCCTAAGAAGGTGTATGGTAGGATTAGATTAGCTTTGTGGTGTTTGAAAGTGGTTTGATGGAGGATGGAACTAGTTTAGAGACTTGAAAATGGTTTTTGAAACTTTTTATATACCTACTGTCCCTATTTTAAATTCGTGGGAAAATCAGTAGATGGTGGCCAAGTTTTGACCAAAGATTTAGAAAATACATTCAAAAACGAAACTTTAGGCGAAAGAACGGATTAAAACGAGTTTATAACGAAGGAGATATGATTTTTGCAAATTTAACGACGAAAACTACTTTTCCAAAAACTGCTTGCTGTTTGGCAGAATACGACGGGTAATTAGAGGCATTAAACGTAACCTAGAGGAGCCGAGTTATCAAAAATATACTAGTATACTCAAAGACGAATCCGTGGACATAAAGAACAAGGAAAACGAGCCTAAAACGACCAAGTTATACCCATTTTAACGTCGTCAAAACTATATATATATATATATGGACACAAATAAAAATAATAACTTACGTACTAAACGGTATATTTTCTAGAAAATATTACTAAGGACTATTTTCTTATCAAACGAATACGTATGACCTAAGAGAATACTTATACGACTTAACGACGTGTTTCAAGGTTTACAATACAAGGAACTTAACGATAACACTTTCTTACGAGATAACACGACAAGATTATATACTCCTATATAAGGACTTATTTTCCTAAGTATGGAAACTATTTTTCTATGACGCTAACTAGTATTACCAAATTACGAGTGGTATGAGTATCATGTGCATGTGCATTCATTTCATTACGGCTTGATCTAAGTTAGATCATGATTATTCTTTTAGGTTGCGGCTAGTACTCGCGCCTCATTGTCCCGACTACTTTTACCTCATTGCACCATCTTTGTACCATCACTTCGAGGTGAGTTTCATAGCCCCGTTTTAATTCTATATTTTGATTTCAAATCCCACGGGGGAGAATACAATTGCATTACTTATTTTCGTGTACATGCCTAAGTATAAAATTCATACATTGCTTAAGTTGCCTATTTACCACGTCTTGACAAGTCCCCTTTATTATCATGGACCGTTAATTTTAGTACTAAGCGAGAGTGAATGAATAGATCTATTGAGGGTGACGCCTCCATTCGTGTTTGGGTTGCTCCAAATGGGACGAATGCATTTCATGTCTTTAATATTAGAGTGTCTGGTAAACACTCATTTGGGGCCAAGTATCGTCTAGCTTCGGGGTCATGAGCTTAAGAGCCAATGTATATATTTTTCCGGACATCCTATTTCTTGACTTTACTTATGGCATTTGTACACTAGATTTACTTATAAACCTATGATTATTCACCAACTTTATGTTGACCGTTTTTCGCAATGTATTTCTCAGGTAACTAAGGCATTTTCTCATGGCATTGCATGGAGTCACTTTGTACATCAAGGATGACGCGTCACTTTTGGATTTCATGCACTTTGAACTATCGTTTGATTGTACTAAACTTGTTTCTTTAAACCTTTTGAAACTTTTGGGACCTATGTTTTATAACTTTGAATATTTTGAATGAATCAAACGATGTATTTTATAAACGACACTTTAGGTCGTTCAATATATCCTTGCTTGTGTGCTATGATCCGTTACACCCTCAGGTATTCCATTCCGCTGCCATTCAGGTATTTTGGGGGTGTTACAAGATCCCCAAGTGGATGGTTCCCTTTATGTATCGAAGGATTCTTTTTGCCTCATTGAGGTGTTTTTCATTTGGATTAGCCTGATAGCGAGAACACATAAAGACAGCAAATACAATATCAGGTCTACTGGATGTGAGATACATGAGGGACCCAATAATACTTCGGTATTTAGTAAGGTCAACTGGAGTCCCATGTATATCAGCATCTAGTTTAGTGGAATTAGCCAACAGTGTATTCATAGTATCACTACTTTGCATACCATGTTTCTTTAACATCTCAAGAGCATATTTGGACTGATTTTGAAAAATTCCACGGGGTGATTGATGAACTTGTAGTCCTAGAAAGAACGTAAGTTCACCCATCATGGACATTTCAAAATTATCTGTCATTAATTTTGCAAAATCCATTGAGTAATTTTTGTTGGTTGAAGCAAAAATAATATCATAGACATAAATTTGAACGATTAATAAGTCCATCCCGTATGTTTTTGTAAACAGTGTTGGATCCACCGAGCCTAGAGTAAAATCATTAGCCAACAGGAATTTAGAAAGCTTGTCATACCACGCCCTGGGGGATTGCTTTAGACCGTAGAGAGACTTCTTAAGCTTGTAGACATGATTGGGACGTTCTGGATCAACGAATCCTTCAGGTTGACTGACATAAACCACTTCTCGGAGTTGACCGTTCAGAAAAGCCGTTTTCACGTCCATTTGGTAAACAATCATATTCTGATGAGCAGCAAATGCTAAGAATATCTGTACAGCTTCAAGTCTAGCTACAGGAGCAAATGATTCTTCAAAATCGATTCCTTCTTCTTGAGAGTAACCTTTAGCTACCAAGCGTGATTTGTTGCATATGACAGTGCCTTCTGCATCCAGTTTGTTTTTCCAGATCCATTTTAAACCAATGACGATGATGCCTTCTGGTTTTTCAACCAATTCCCAGACATCTAATCTTTGAAAGGTTTCGAATTCTTCTTGCATAGACTCAATCCAGTTTTCATAAGTCATTGCTTCCTTGACATTTTTAGGTACGGTTTCACAAACTGTGAGTGCATAAATGTAAGTCTCACCGTCTGTGTGAAGGCATTGTCTTGTCATGATAGGTGCATCTGGATGGCCAATAATTTGAACTAAGGGGTGATCTCTAGTCCATTTGTGTGTCAAAGGATGAAGTTGATAAGTATCTCGCAAGTGAGCAGGACCCAGATTGCGTGAAGATGACTCAGCAATGTCAGGGACAGGTTGAGCATTTGCAAATGGGTTAATGAATGGTTCTGGGTCATGCTCTGCGGGTTGTGGAACTGATAAAGGTATGGAGTCTCCAGCTGATTGTCGTGAGTTGGACCCGGTTTGTTCTGTTGTTGTAGGTGATATGACTGTAGGACCGTCTCTTCCAACAGTAGTTGTTGTTTGTTGAGGTGTATCAGGTACTTGATGTTGATCAAGATGTGCATCGGAATTTGGTGTGGCCTCAGTTGGACGGTTGACAGGAATATCATCAAACAATGGAGCAAACAAGGTTTCCACTTCTTTACGAGAAAGTGACAATGGTTCAGCCGAAGAGACCGGAAAGTTAAGACGGTTGGTTGCGGGTCCTAAGCCATTTTGCTCAGAAGCCATTTGAGTGAGTTCATCGAAATTAGCATGAATAGTTTCTTGAATTTCCCTAGTACGACGATTCCATATCCGATAGCCTTTTGAATTTTCACAGTATCCTATAAATATTTCGATGTCAGCCTTTGCTTTAAGTTTACCTAGATCATCACGATCATTGACTGGGTAGCATAAAGCTCTGAATACATGAAAGTGACTGATGTTTGGTTTCCTTTTGTGAACAATCTGATATGGGGTTTTGTTATGGCGTTTTGTGATCATGCAATGGTTTTGGGTGTAACAGGCGGTTGAAACAGCTTCTGCCCATAAGTAATCTGGTAATTGAGCATTGATTAACATCGTTCGAGCAGCTTCCACTAATGTTCTGTTGCGTCTTTCGACTACTCGATTCTGTTCGGGAGTGCGTGGAATAGATGTTTGATGTTCAATTCCCACTTTCTCAAAATACGACCTTAGAATCTGATTCTTAAATTCTGTGCCATTGTCAGTTCTTACAATTCTGACTGTGTTGCGTAGCTGAACTTGTATTTTGGTGAGAAAGGTGATGATCATTTGAGGAGCTTGATCTTTACTTCAAAGAAAATAAACCCAAGTCCAGCGAGAGTAATCATCAACAATTACTAAAATGTAGCGTTTACCGTTGATTGTTTGAACACGCATCAGACCACACAAATCCATATGAAGCAATTGTAAGACATGATTAGTATTGTGTTCAGGTTTTGAGGGAAAATGAGCACGAGTACTTTTTCCTTTTTCACAGGCTGGACATAGATGATCTTTGGCATAACGGAATCTTGGAAAGCCTTCAACTAACTTGTGACGAGCGAGATCAGTCATCGTTTTGAAATTCAAATGAGAAAGGCGTTTGTGCCATAACCAAGATTTAGTCGTTTCAGCTTTGGATAGAAGACAAATTGGAGGAAGCGATCATGTTAGACATTGAAATTGTGTAAAGGTTAGTACCACGTTTTCTAGACATCAAATCATTGCCTTGTAGATCGCGAACAAAACAGGTTTTCTCGCGAAATGCTACTTCTAAATCTCCGTCACAAAATTGACCGACTGAAAAGAGGTTGTGACCCAAGCCTTCAACATAATAAACTCTGCTAATTTCAATATTCCCATGCATGTAGTCTCCGTAACCCATGATTACAGCGTATTGATCATTCCCGAATCTGACAGTTCCAATAAACTTTGAGACAAAGTTTTTTAACAGTTTGAGATTGCCTGTCATATGTCGGGTGCAACCGCTATCAACAATCCAGAGAACGATCTGAACCACCTGCATCAAAAGAAGACGACAGAGATGGAACAGAAGTAAGGGTGGAACCCGAGGAAATTGTGGGTTCCTGTTGGTTAGAAACACAAATATTTAACAATTTAGGAATCCATTTAAAATTTGGTTTGTATTGTAACCAACATTGCCAGTTCCAACTAGTTTTTGCTTTGTTCTTAGTGAATGCACTAGCTTTTGGCATGTTCCTAGAATTGTTGATTGCTGCTTTTGGGTTGACTACAACATCATTAGAAACTGTAGTAGGCGTTTTTCTTAAGGTAGACTTAGAGGCTTTAGTGGACCTAGAAGAAGAGCCGGATCTACGTTTCTTTTTACGGTGTAAGAGATTATTAGCTACACATTTGGTATGATCACCAGATAACACACTTTTACGACAAAACACACAAGATGCATTAATATTCAAAACATTAGAAGGTTCAGCATTCGTTACATTAAGATTTGGATTACAATTTGACAGATTAGAATCTAAATCAGATGCAACATGAGTTTTATTCGAGTTCCTAAGGTGAGCTTCTACTTCTTGCACTTCTAGTATTACACTTTTACGTTGTGAGAGCCTAGTCTTTTTAGTCTTCTTAACACTTTTTGGCTTTGGGCTTCTAACGCTCTTAGGGGAAACTAGACCTGTGGAAGTGGAAGAGCTAACATTAGAACTCTTAGCATGCTTACCTTTATCTGTTCTGTCTATTTGAAACATTCCTGGTGCTATCACAGTGGTGTCAATAAACTTTCCTTTTTGAAGTAGCTTAATTTTCTCTTTCAAATCAATGATGATGTGTTTTTTGTCCTGAATATCAGACTCAAGTAAACCATTGCAATAACGAATGTCATCGCGGTTTTGTTGCCATTCGGCGTTTTCAATTTTTAACTCCGCAATTTCATTTTTAAGTAGAAGACATTTGTTTTTGCGAGACTCAATCTTGGTACATAGTTGCAATTCTGTTTCAATACTTTGAGCTTGACACCAATCAATCTTTTGTTTGAGTTGACAAATTTCGTTTGAAAGTTTATTTATCACATCATCACTGTTTTGACGCAACATTTCATTTTGATGTTTCAATGTTTCATTTTGTGACTTCAACAAAACAAGTTCAGCACAGTATTCTGCAAGTAATTCAGCATTGCTGGAAAAATAGAGTTCATTCGTGAGAAAACTATGAATATCAGCCTGAAGAAGTTGTTCCAAGAGTCGATCAGAATCTGTTTTCAAAAATCGGTTTTTGCTTTGTTGAACCAAAATTGCATTTTCATTAAGAGCGAAAATTTATTTCATATCTTTAACTTCTTTTTGGAGTTCCTGTTCCCAACGAGTAGCACAATAACGCAAATTTTGAACTAAAGGCAGAATTTGTTTTTGAAAAATGTCTCGCTTTTCCCGCTCGTAAGCTGATTGTAAAGTAAGAATTTTAATTTGCGAATGATCTTCAATGACGTTTTCCAAATTATCGATGCCTTTCATGAATGTTTGAAAATAGTCTAAAACTTTACAGCGTGTAGGTAATGGTGTCACATGACCAGAAGATGGTAATGGACCATTTACTTGTGCTACGGGTTTGACAGGAGCTCCATCGGAAGATGAAACATAAGACTCAGTAACATACCATGATTTCTCAGGTATTTCTCTTGATGGAACAAAAGATTTTGAAATGTTAGGAGCTTTTGAGTAATCATATGGTTTGCAATATTCAACATGACTCATTTTTGATCGACTCTTCTCTTCTAGTTCATATTCTTCCTCAGTATTATGTACAATAACACACACAACATTATTATCCATCAATTGGTCCATACTGTACAGCTTAGGATTTGTTTTGAATGCAGTGCGAAGAAAAGAGGATCTGTAATCGCTGAGGCCAAAACCTTTATCTGGTCTTGGTTTTAAAGTAAACTTTTGAATTGTCGTTATAGATTCCCCATGTTTATAAACGATATTTTGAAAAGCTTTAATTTGACGTTCGAGAGCGAGATTATCATCAAGTAAAGAATTTTCTTTTTCTCGTTTTTGCACTTTATGTTCATAAAATTCCTGTTTGCAAGTTATTGTAACACCCCCAATTCATGATGCAGCGGAATTCAACTTGGGTGTTACTCGACGACACTACAGTCATAATAATAGAAAACGATCTCTAACCGAGTCGTATTAAAAAGATTTATCATTCAAATTATATAAATATCAGAGGTTACAAAATGAGGTCCCAAATGGTTCCATGTTTACAATATACATCAAATGAGTTTTTGAATGATAATAAAATTTATAGCCCTCTTGAGTATCCGTGCCATCCTTGATCGTCATGAACCTGAAATACATGCTTGAGAGGTCAACACAAAGGTTGAGTGATATTCATAGAGTTTGTTTAATGTTTGAACACAATATGTTGGTAGTGTGAGCTATAGACTCACACCAATGTTTGGAAAACAAAACAGTTATTATCATTACTAAGCTTATGACACCAAAACGTTGACGTGTACCAATATCGATCGGCAGATTTATCCCGGTAGGTACTTTGCTAACATACCTAAATCTCAAATATTAGTGCATTTGTTTGAACTTAGTCAATACAAATGGGATTCGTCAATCCCAATAGGCCTATTCACAATATTTGCGCTCACTATTACTAGTGATTAAATGGTTCATAATAAGGGATCTCGGTTTAGCAAGGCTGGTACTTAGTGATAATAAAACAATCAGGCAAGCATACAATTTAAAAACATTGTGCTCGGTTAAAATAGCATGTATTCCCCCCAAGGGTTTGTAAAACAATTAAGTAATGGAAAGTGGGGCTATGAACTCACCTTAAGTAAGATAGCAAGTAATGAATGTAACGGTTGAATCGTGAAGGTTTCTACAAGCAACCTATAATAGAATGTTGCGACTTAGGATTTGAGTAAAGAATATGAATAAGTGCCTATATAAATATCTTGCATTTAGTCCATGATGTAGTATGATGTATATTGTAAGTGTTTGAAAGAAAAGATTCATGAAACATGTATGTTTTATATATCGTTTACTACCGTTCGGGCCGACATAATTCAGAAGTCATGTTAGTAAGCGTTCGAGGAGCCAGGACACTTTAATTCGTAAATCCACAACTCATCTCGACGGCTTACATAATGAACTCCTCACATGAGGCTCCCTACTATTGTAGTAGTTGATAAAATATATAGATATAAGTTTCGATCCGAAAAGTTACATGTCCGATATTTGAATAAACTTAGGAAAGTTTATTCTTACATGAAGATTGTTATTAGGGTAAGTTTCATAAGTCTTGTATGACCATTTTTCTTTGTAATATCTCATGGTTCCTTTTAAGTGAAGTAGATCCAAATTGCTTGTTCAAGTTATCGCCAATTCCTTGTTTCATGTTTACGCCTAAGTAAGCTTACATGGTCATTTCGTCATGGCCTTGCCATGACCTTTGGTCCTTGTTCCATGGTCATGAGACTCAACCTTGGCTCTAGCCATGGTTGTGGTCTTGATTATAGGTCATAAGACCTCTTGTTCCTTTTAAAGTATAACCATAATATAGTGACTTATATATATGTAAATAGCTGTTAAGAAACTGAGAAATATCTCATTCGTTATTGATTTTCTGGAGACGTGCTCCTGAGTTTTTGAAGAAAACGTGATTCCGGACAACTTTCATGCTTTAACTTTTTCATGAAACAGACCAGAAATGCCTCTTTTTGCGTGTTTTAAGTTTCTGTAACAGAAAGTTTTGGCAGCTTTGCCGCAAAGTTTTGGTAACTTCAAATGGTCATAACTTTTGACTCGTATACTCGTTTTAGGTGGTTCAAATTGCTATGGTTTCCTTGTTAGGTCCTCTACTACAATATGTAATGATCCAATATCATAATTTTACCATTTTGATCAGGTCTTACCAAGAAAGTCACTAGTTTACTTGTTTTAATAACTTATCTTAACAATCAATTACAACAACTTGTTTTACTCATTTTTATACATCATGGACTTGCATACAAGACATAATATAGCAAGAATAATAGGTAAATAACATGAACATGATTATTTAACAAAAGCATGTTAGGGTTTGGCTTACAACTTTTGGCTTTCAAATAAAGAAAGGAAGTAACTAGTAAGGATAGGACTTTGATAGACTTGCTTCAACCCACTTCACTTCATGCAATCTTTCTACTCTTGTAATCTTGAAAGATGGATGATGAAGGTTGAGGTGACTTGAGTGGATTCAAACTCAAGAGAAATCACCAAGTATATGAGGTTATGGAAGTGTTTTGATAACCTAAGATCAAACTAGGGTTTCTACCTTGAACTTGCTCTTGAATCTTGCTAGAAATTAGAAGGAAATAAGCTAAGTATGGTGTGGTTTTGGTGTTGGATATGCACGGCAACAAGGGGAGGGGGGCTTTTATAGGTCTTTGAGGAGGTTACAAAACAAGACTTGTCAAAGCTTACATGACAAGCTTGTACACATGTATCTCATCCAAGGCATTTAGCACAAGATCAAGCCACACCACGGGGTGACTCCCTCCCCCCCCCCCCCCTTTAGGCGGTTTGGAAAGGATAAGGGGATGACTTGGTCATAGCTTGATATTATCCTAAGTATTGGATGAGTTTTGACTCCGGGAAATGCCAACCGTAAATGATTAGGCCTCAAAACGTAAAACCGGGTGTCGTAAAAATATGGAAGTTGAAAGTATTGATAAACATGTCCAAAAGTTCCATAATAAAATATAAAATGAATGGTAGGTTCCATTTGGGAGGTAAAACCCTGCTAAAACTGAAAACACGGGTCTAAAACGCGTAATACGTAAAATGTACGAATATTGCGTAAAATTGAGAAAAGTAAAATGTTACTTTTCTAATAGGATATAAATGATTTAAAATGACTTATAATGTCTGGACTGGGCTCAGTCTAATGTCGGTTGGTATTAAATGTCTTTTAGACATCAAACCGTAAGCCTAAAAATCAAGGAATGACTTATAAAATCAAGGAATAATTTTTGGTCAAAGGAGGAGGGAAAAATATGTTGACTTATTCTAATAATTTGAAAACTCAAATCTTTTTAGAAACACGGTGCAGGTATAGGCTAAGGTTACGGCTGAGTAAAAACGCTTAAAACTGAAAATTCCAGTTTTTCACGGCCGAGGTTTATTTTTGGTCATGTTTTTCTCAGTCATGATTTATTCTCAAATAAATCATGAGTGTGTCAAACATTTTTCCGATGCGGGGTCATTTAACGTGGTCGAGTTTCGTTGTGCGTAGAATTTCGAAATGACGTTTTACCCTAAAACGTGTAATTCCTTAATAACTTTCACGAAAATGATCTGTCGAATGTCAAACATTTAATTTGCCATGGAAATGATTTATCACTCGAGAATATCAAATAAAAATCAACTTTCGGGAAAATTTCGGGAAAAATGAATAGTAAAAATGAATAGTAAAATGAATAGTAAAAGTGAGTAGTAATTTTTCCGGGAATAGTAATTAACTTGAAATTGTGAATTGTTACAGTTATCACCTCTTTTTGTGTTTTTGAAAGTTCCTGTTGTAGTTGAACAACTTGTATTTGAAGATCATGTTTTTCATTTTCCAGTTAAGAAACCAATTTACCGTTTGACTCAACTATGTCATATATTTGCTTTTGAAGATTTTGTTCTTTGACATATGAATCCTGAAAGACTTTTCAAAGCTTTTTTCACGACGAACTTCATTTTGAAAGTTTGAAAGTTGTATTTTATAACATTCAATGTCCTTTTTCAAATCGGCATTTTCTTTCAAAACTTTAGTATGATCGTCCATTATGTGATTAGAAAGAAGTTGTTTAGCCATAACTGTACAGTCAGGAGCTGGATCAGAAGGAGGTTCATGTTGTTCAATATAGTCATTTTCGTCTTGCTCAATAGGATCAACAAATGAGACGACAGTGTCATCATCAAAAATAACAAATGTGTCTAATTGTTCATCCTCTTGAGAAGATAAAAATGGTTCAGAAGGAACAACTTGCGCCTGATCTGATTCAGAAACAGAGGGTGATGCATTAAATTTAATGGAGCATGTCGTTAGGTCATTTACCTGAGACAAGCCATCAGTGGAGAACACTGGGCCTGAATCATTCAACTGATGTTCCTGCATGTTGGCCATAAGCATCACAGCTGCATTGGCTTCAAAATCTTCCATTTCATCATCATTGTAAGCATTAGCAAAGAAACTATTATCATGAGCATTGAAAGTTCCTTCCTTTTCATCTTTGAGAGCCATAAGTAATGCCTGCTTGTGAAACTGACTACCTTTTCTTGGGTGAGGGCATGCAGTTGCAGTATGACCTTTTTTGTTGCAGTTGTAGCACCATATCGCATTCCCAAAGTCTGTGTTGTTACTAGCAGCATTGTCATTACTTCGCTGAGGAGCACCTGGATTGTTTCTGAATCCCCCATTGTTGTTGACTCTTTGTCCATACCCAGAATTTCCAGTATACCCACCTGAACGACCTGAATTACGGTTCTGAATCTCAACTCGACCATCTTGAATGACAGCTTGGTTTCTTGTATTTGATGAAGTACGAAGACGGTTGTTGGTTTTGTTGGAGAATTTGCTAAAAGCACGAGCAACAAGAGCTAGTCCTTGATTCAACGTATTGACGTCATCATCATCATCTTCAATCTGATTAGAGTAATACATGCTATCATTGTTGTCATATGGAGCAAGTTGAGTAGAAGCGTGTTGAGAAGTAGGAGGTTGCTGGTGACTGAAATAATTCTGTTCCTGATCATAAGCATGATTAGACATCGGAGGATGTGAAGCATGAGTTTGAGCAACGAGTGCAAGGGGATTAGAAGTAGGTGGTGATGTATATCCTCCTCGGGCGAGTTTATCTTTTTCAACTTCAGACTCATAGTGCTTGAGATAGTCGTACAACAAACCATATGGATCTCTGTGAAGATTTTTAGCTTGTCTCACAAATGTCACATACTTTTGCCACTCAGGACCCAGACTACTAACAAACTTTGTATTGACAGCGATTCTTGGAAGAGGCATATCATGTCTCTCTAAATCATTGACGACATTAGTGAAACGATGAAAGTAAGACTCAAGAGATTCCCCTGGTTCGATCATGATATTAGTGTATTCCAAGTAAAGTTTAGATTCCATGTCTTCCTTGTTTAGTTGTGTGCCTTGCATCAGTAGATGTACGTGTTCCCACATAGCTTTTGCAGTTGTTTGAGCATCAACACTTCTGAATATGATGTTTGGTATCCCTTGAAGTATGTAAGACATAGCATACTCATCTGCTTCACGATGGTGATTTTGTTCAGCAGTAAGTTGAGACTCAGGAACACGCACAGTAGTTGGAGCTACTGGAGGATTAGCCGATGGGTCACCGCCAACGTAGTTAACAGGCCAAGGAAATGGTCCTTCAAGGATAACTTGTTTCATGTATTTACCGTTGGGTTTCTTGAGTTCAATAAACCTTAAGAATCGACTTGCCCATTGAATATAATTTCCCGGTGTTAGCATTGGTGGGGTGTCAGGAGAGCCTGCTTCGTGTCTGGATTGTTGAGTTGAAATGACTTCACACATCCTGTCAAACTAGTGAGTAGGTTTTGGTGGAAGTTGGCTTTGTTGTGGTGACATAGGATAGGATTGTTGTATTGGAACCATTTTTTGCATGAAGTTATGTTCTTGTGAGTAAACCGGTTGATGATAATATTGTGGTGATTGTTGATACTGTTGCTGTTGCTGATGATACTGTTGATTCTGATGTTGCTGAGGATGGTTAAAGTTGTAGTACGGTGGTTGAGACATATTCAAACACTTGTGTGAAAAGTTGGATCTTGTAGAAGGTATAGGTTTGCCAAATCTCGAAAAGTTTGCCCAAGTAAATGTTTGCGAAATTATGCACTTAGAGTGATTTCGAAACTTTGCCACAGATTGAGTGATTGCGAAATGGTGAACTTCAGAGATTGCGAAATAAGGTACTCAGAATTTTCAAAAACTTTAGGGTTTACGAAAGAAAGGTTTCTCGAAACTTAGTGTATTTTCGAAAACCTTGAGATTTCGAAAAACTAAAGAAGTTTTCGAAAACCTTGTGATTTCGAAAATAAATGAAATTTTTGAGAACACAAAAGGCGATTAGAAGCACTAGAACACGATCTCGAAACTTAGACAATGAGATGTTTTCGAAACTTTGCAATAATATGTTTTTCAAGGAAAGCAATCCAAAAACGAGTTTTTAATCCAAGATTTTTGTACTTCAATTTGTAAAATGATGAAATCTTGAAGAAAGTTAAAAACTTGACAAACTTTTTCAAAAATTTAAGTATTTTCGAAAAATGTGCAAAAATCCAAATCGTGATTTTTAAGAGAAAGATTGATACTTTTGTGTTTGATATGATTTGTAGCACAAATTTGTAAGAAAATATGTGATAAAAACCAAGAAACAAACAAGAAAGTACAAGTTTTCACAAAAAATAACGAAATAAAAAAGGTTTTAGGATCGATTTCAAAGAAGCAAAACAATAACTACACCTTCATATGTCGAATGATACCACTTGTTAGGTCACCATATTGATTTCACACAAACAAGAATGAGATAGATATAAGGAGTTGGGTGAATATTTGAATGAGAGAAATATAAGTGCAAGAGTTTCCTTAAGATTTCAAATAAACAACCAAGTTTTACAATAGACCTAAGGCTTCTATATATAGGGAAGGAGCTAGGGCAACACTCCCTCTCCTTCCTTACATGGATTTCGTGTGGGCTCATAAGCCCATGGATCAAATACCTTAAGCCTAGTAAACTTATAATATTACATAAATGAAAGTAAATAGTAACTTAAGCAACCTATTATTACAAATGACCGAGACTTGACAAAATAGTAAAACTTTGATCCCAACATTCCGTAATCAAAATAATCCTCAAACGAACTCATACCAGTGAACACTCATGCAAATGCATTGCAAACCAAACGAAGAACGCAAAGACTCATTCGTACAACAATCAAACCAAAATCATAGAAAAAAAACACCGACACTAACAGGTCACAAAACATGTCACGAAATTCAATTGGTGTGTGTAAATGAGGGATCAAACATCCACACCAACTCGTCACGAACCAATAATACTTGAAGAATAGCATAACATTCATCCGAGAAATGAACGTAAGGAATAACCAAAGAAACAAACCAGTATCCAACAAAACGAATTCAATTACCCAACACCTATCACGACGTCAAAGAGAAGGAATATGGCATCTGTACCATCATGGTACAAATAGGAATGCCAACCCAAGAATTAGGTATACAAACGAAGTGCCTAGCAAACAAATCAACTTAAATGCCACAACATAAGTACCCACCGATAATTGAGGTATCAACATATGATAGGTAGGATGGAATCTTACCACCTACACACCCCAACAAATAACGACTGCCCAAACGGTTAAGAGAATACTTCTCCAACCATACAGCCATCACCAACATGATATCACATACCATCTACCACAACATATAACAACAAACATCAATCAATGCAATAATGGTCACAAGTCCACATGTGTAATACCCTTATAATTATGTTCGCGACCATAGTTATAAGCCCATTCCACACGCATACTTACTTCCAAAACCACACATCTTAATGATAACACACATATACCACATAGCACCTAATACACCATGCAATCCATGTTATCATACTTGCAAGTCCACTTGTGTTGTGACGCATGTATAATTATGTTGGCCACCACAATTATCTATGCCCCCTTTCACAAGTGTACTCCCTCCTATGACAACACATCATGCAAACAAAAACAAAAGACGTAGCAAACAATCATCTCGCATGGAACAATTCCAACGATCACTTAAACTCTATAATTAAAATTACTTGGATAAGGTCGATCCAATATCCAAGAGTAATCACGCTCCAACATGGCTCTTGACGGCAAAAGACAATATACAAATTCCAAAATGTAACACAAAACAAAATACGTCGCATAATGGCTCAACTCCACTCTCGCACTTGCCTCCCCACTCAAATCGGTTAAACTTACTACTCGCTGTGGACTCCAGATCCGAATCCACATTATTCTATCCTAACTCCCCTTTCATCTTTACTCAACCAACCATTCATGTGTCCTACATGTTGAGGTAGTCGACAACATGCAAAACCATCTCTATTCTTTTTTTTCCAATTCCACATGATTCGTAAGCGCATACAAATCATGAGGTTTAGACTAAACCACATCTCCTTCCTAGGTGAAGTGAGGACACTACCAAGGGTATTTGGTAATGGCTCCATCTCCAGAAGTTGTCGTGGTTCCAGCCTCTCCACTTCTTTTCCACCAACATTTCCCATAAACGTCCTCTCCTTGTCCGAACATGGATACATTCTATCGGGAACTCAGATTCTGCGGTTTAGTGTGCTTCATCCTACCACCTCTCTCGCATCCGATAGCGACAACGGTTGTCCAACGAAGCATCTTACGCGCAGAAGACGATATAATAAAGTAGATATATACAATACTACGTATATAGAATAAAATAGACGTCCGGAACTCAATAAAACATCTCATAAATATAGGAAAATAGACATATAAAATACTATACTTACACATAGGTCCTAAATGCAACTATATGAGGGACTCCTAAGTTATAGTCTAGGTTCAACCATCTAATTCTCTATAACCTATCTCTGATACCAATCTGTCACACCCAACCACGGCGGAAACACGCGGGTGTAACTTCATGGATATCATCACAACACCTGGTGTCTACATAGAGAACAACTACATGCACATAAATAGAGCAATGTACAAACACAAAGTGTTGTAACAATACCCCAAAATAAAATAACCAAAACAAAACATAAATCCAAGCATAGATGATAAACCACTTCCAATGCAACTAAGGTCACGTCTATCCATATCCTTCTATCTTATCCTTAGAAAGCTCACCTGAAAATGATGCTTAAAATGTCAACATAACGTTGGTGAGATTCATAGGTTTAAGACTCAACACACAAGGCAACCAAATTCACTGTGATTACAAAATATAGCTGGACAAATAGTTATAGTTATCATATAGCTACATGCATTTGCAAGTCAATATCCACACACAAAGGCAACAACACTCATAAGGCAACCATTAGGACGGCTCATGTCCTCCGACCCCATAATCATCAATTAGGTCGCATGCGCGAGCAACAGGATAAGCATCCTCCTAATTGGATCCCATCAAACATATCATCAATTAGGTCGCTAACCTAATTGGATTCTATCAAACATATCATCAATTAGGTCGCTAACCTAATTGGATCTCATCAATCATATCATCAATTAGGTCGCTAACCTAATTGGATCCCATCAATCATATCATCAATTAGGTCGCTAACCTAATTGGATCCCATAAACATCCACACAAGCAAATAATCACACATAGCATACATACAATAACATTATAAGTCCAAGCTCTTTAATACCACACACATAATCACAGTAAATCAAATCATTTAAGACAAGCATCATTCCCATCCCAAGTTTAAAAAAAAGTAAAAATATGGGACTATGAACTCACCTTAAACTACGCAGTTCCACAAAACAACTCCCAATCTATAGCACACAAAAACAATCCACATTACACAAGGCGAAGCTAAAAGCTACAACCCATGTAATACTCATATGATGGATGTCTAAGACGCATATGACCCACCATGGATCTCCTAGACACCATACTAACCACCACCATAACCTAACACTCAATAAATCCCTTGCACTCTAAAACTCAAAAAACGCAGAATTTTTTGAGTACATTCACTCACATGAAATCACGACAAATAAAGCTCATCAACACACACCAAAAATTTACCATGGTATCTCATAAGCTTAGAAGCTAATCCCAGAAGGCCATGGACCAATAACACACACAAATACTCATAAGAAATTCAAACTTGTCAACTACTCAAATTCGGATCTGCACGCACACCAAAAAGTTTTGACTTTTAATAATTACTTCCACAAGTTTTTATCACGAATACTCTTCGTGGTAGTCTAATATAACCTAAAACTTAACTATTCTAGAAGGCCTAGTCAAAATACCACTTTTACAATCACATGACACCCTCAAACTTTTACCCAAAATCTGTCCCGGTTTGACAGCTGTGACACCTTAACAAAGAAAATCAAAAGACCGACTTCCCAACCTCAAAATCAATCGTGGCTGGACTTTTTGGAAAGCTCTTTCATTATACTTCAATTTGGACCTAAAATTAGTGACTTAACTCATCACCATCTGTTATTTACACTCACATCTTTACAGCCTTCGAATCTGTGCAAACCCTAACTTAATAACTAGCATGTTTTACACTCAATTCTCTTAACCAATCATCATACTATTATCATTAATTGATCCCAACATGTTTAATAACATTAATTTACAGAAGTTAACACAACCCTAATCCATCATACTTAATATTACATGAATACCAATAATTAATCAATTGTATGGACATATGGTTTAAGGATTTTACCTTGATTCTTGATTATTGCTTCACAATTATAAACCCTAATTTTTTTTCTCCCTTCTCTTGCTCCTTGGATTGACTAAAAATGCAGGAAAAACGTTTTAGGGGTGTTTGGTTATGTATATATATTAATTATGGATAATCCTTGGGCCTAAGAGTCATATTTGGACTCAAATTGAGTTTCCTTTTTCCCCCTTATCCCTTAAATCCGAATTTTACATATATAAAATATATATTTTTATTTTTTTTATTAAATTTATTTATTACACTCAAAACCTCATACTTTTCATATTTTATGTATTCCCATAACAAAACCTAACGTCTTTCGTGATAAACCTTAATTTTACGACAAACCGGAAAATATTCATTTTCAAAATAAATTTCCAAAAATAGATTTTCACACACTCCATAAGCATTTCTTTACAAAAACAACATTCCCGTAACTTACTAACGCTCAATAACTTGAACGAAGACTCGTTACGCAAAAACACAAAAACACCAAAACTACGCAAGTCATTTCTATACCACAAAGGTGATCAAAATGAATTTTCCCAAATTCCAAACTTTCCAAATCACAATAAAACCACTCACGCAAAGGGATTTAGTGCTAAAACTCACCTATATCACTCATATATCACTTCAAACACCTAATACACACCAAACAAACATCAACCGAGTCAAGACTATTAGTCAAACTAACCTGCCAAAACCACGGTTGTTACAGACGGGTAAATATCTAATCTCTTTCTCAAGTTCAATTTGTGCTGCTTCCATGTTTGAGAAACGTTCCTGACACATGTTCATTTGATTAGCCAACATAGTCTCTAATGCGGCAATCCTTTGACACTGGTTTCTTGCTGTGTCTCTGGCCATCCATAGGGTCCTTTCAATGTCTTCAATTCTACCATGTGTATGGCCATGTTCTCTTCTTGCAGAAAGGACCCTGGAATCCAAGCTTCCAAGTTCCTGGTTGGTGTTGTCCTTTATCTCATTAATCTTTATTCCTAATTCACATATTGTTCGTCTTTCAGCATCCGCTCTTTTGAACAATGCGTCAAGGTTATGGTCGTACCATTCAAATTTTGTTGGTCGTAAACCTTTTAGCTGTTCAGTGTGAGCCTCTAATATGCTGGCTTGTCAATAAACAAGAGTCCATATTGAATCAGGTGTGCTTATATCGTAGTTGGGGGAATTAGGTGAGGATAAATTATTTGGGATATCTGGTATTGGGGAATCTGAAGTGTAGGGTAACGGAGAATTTGGCTCAACATTCTTCCACGGCCTCTCTTGACGTGAACTTTGTCGAATTCCGAATGTTTCCTGACCACCAATCACATCTTCATATGATTCAGTAGTTCTCCTAAGATTTTGACGTAGGGGTGAAGAAATAGGTGACGATGGAAGTGATCTCTGAGTGATTTCTATATTAAGTTGGGGCTGTGATATTTGTACGTAGGGATCTTTAGTATTCGAAGAATTTTGATTGATAGGTGATGTATTAGTATTACGGAGAGTAATTTTGGCGTTCACGAAAGTTTTTGGAGACATGTTACTGTAGTAACCGAGAATAGTATTTTATAAGTAACTTTTATGTTAAAGATATACTAGTACGGATGAAATAATAATTGTGTAAGCGCAATTTCTAAACATGCAGAATAATCTTAACAGGTAATGTACTGAGCAAGGTAGCCTGCAGACACGGAAGGCACGAAGAGTGTAAGGCTATAAAATGTTTTGTTTGTAAAAACGGTTATAGTTCGGATCTGTATTAGACCCGTTTCGCTATAACTAAAGCTCTGATGCCAATCTGTAACACCCCCATTTTTAAAATATTTGCAGCGGAATAAAGATTGGGTGTTACTTCACAGCTCACAGTTTTTCAGTAGAAAATGATTTTCAATTTAGCAAATCTAAAACATTTATCATTCTAATTTTTATAAATATCAGAGTTTTCAAAATGAGGTCCCAGTGGTTTCAAAATTTGTTAAATAGGTTTTCGAATGATAATAAAAATTTATAGCCTTTGTGAAAATTTCATGCTCCTCCGTCCCATCCTTGCTCGTTATAGACCTGAGATAAACATGCTAAAAATCAACAAAAGTTGAGTGATATTCATAGGTTTAAGTTTAATAGTTGAACACAAGTTATAAGTGATAATTGCACCGTCATACAATTATAAGTTGAAAACAGTTGTTATTGCATTAAGCTCATGACACTCATCCGATTAACAGATCTCATCATAAATGATGGATTATAGTAACAATGGCCCTCGGGATAAGTTCTTGCCAGTAACGTATTAGATTTCAAATAAAGTGCGTTTGGTAGTTTTCTTGAACGACCAAACGGGGATTATCAATCCCTAATAGATCTATCCACAATTATTTACGTTCACCCTACGGGTGACTAAGGCTCATGATATGAGGGACTTTTGGCAATAAGGTACTTAAGCAATAACGATATCAGGTATAGCATACCAAAAGAAAATACTTGTGTTCAGTTTGTAAAAACTAGCATGTATCTCCCTCGCGAGGTTTATAAAATATTTAAATAAGTAAAGGCGAGGCTATGAACTCACCTTAGTGGTATAGTGGTAAAAATATCGATATTCAGTTTGCAATAAGGGAACGGCTCCACACATGACCTAGATAATATATGGCAAGTTTTAGTGTTTGATAGTCTTAATGGTTTAATCGCGAGTAGTTTTTGAATACGTGAATTGTTAATTTAATGATAGTAAAACTTGTGGTTTTATAATATATCGTAAGTTTAGTTAAGTTATATATATATATATATATATATATATATATATATATATATATATATATATATATATATATATATATATATATAAAACGTAAAGAATAATAATAATAATAATAATAGTTTGAAATAAATTGTAACGTCGTGAATGTGAAATCGTAAAATAGAAAGTAAAGATGAAAATATTAATTATATTAGACGGCCCTTGTCTTTTCCAAATTTTTACACTTTTTACCTTAACGGCATTAGCGTTACACCGTTAGTCCAAAGTAAAATATATTTACGTTTTACGTCCAAAACTTTATAATTTTTACACTTTTCGTCCAAAAATTTTATAAAATCGGTTTTTCATCCTCAAGTTTGTAAAATGACAATTTTTACCTAAAGTTTATAAAAATTACACTTTTAACCCGAAAATTATAATTTTTGCAAATTTAGTCCAGAATTTACCAAATTCAAAACTTAACATTTTTGTTTCTTAATTAAGCTAAAAACAGCTTATTTTAATTTTTCAAAACTGCTTATTTTTCGAAAAAGCTTATTTATAGCTTATGGGCTTTTAACGAGCATAACTAGGGCCCGTTAAGCTTTTTAAATCCAATGGGCTTACGAGGGTTTTGGGCTTGGTTTTGGGCTAATCTTAGGATACCAAAAACATTATGATACAGCTTATTTGGACAGCTTTTCTCGTTAGCTTATTTTCAAAGGATTTGGCCTTAAGGCCCAATCGATATGTATTAGTTTTCGAAAAGGTTTTCATGTCACGATGCTTTGCTTTATTTAAAGGGTCGAGACGTGATTTTTATTAGAAATGTTATACACGAAAATGATAGTTTGTCAGGGGGTTTAATAGGTTATGAAATAAAATGGTAGGCTCGTTACGTTGGATTTAAAGATATATGTTCGTTTCATAGGTTGCATGGGTCAAATTTTTAAGAAAAAGACTTAGAAATATTTTTAAGGATTTTACAACTTGTGGTTATATGTTAGAAAGGTATCTAAAAATAGTTTGTACGTAACTTTTAAGGTTTAAATCTTTATATATCTTGATTAATAGCGTAGTAAATATATAGGTGGGATGAAAATACGTACATGTTGTTTATATAGATTACGAGTAATAAAGTACAAGTGTTTGTGATTTATACGTAAAAAAATCAAAGAATACGTTTTTAGTAAAAATGGAAAAAGTTTGTGTGAGACTTACTACACCAAAATGGTGGGGTAAAACGAGACGTAGAGTCGAGGGGAAGTGAATACGAGAGTGTAGTGTGTATGTCGACTCAACCAAGGTTCACAAAGAAAGACTTGTTTCTTCTAGACCCAATTTGAAAAGCTTGTTCTTTTACCAAAGCGATTTGAAGTAGAAAACTATCACTAGGACTTAGTTTTTGTAAAATTTGATTCGTATGTGAGTTGTTAAGAGTGCATGCATGGCTTATAAATATGGACTTTTGAGTATCCTAGTGACCAAAGTTTATGGGATGGGATGTTTACGTGTTTACCAAAAGTCTTGAAAGTGTAAGACGCAACATGTTTTCCTTTTTGTTTCCTAGCTTGTCTACATACACTCTAGTTTAAAAGAAACGTGTGGTTTCAATTTTAAAAATGGTTTGTACTTGTAGTTTCCCTTTTAAAATGAGCTAGTACCTTGCCTAAGATTATAAAATAGATGTTGTGTGTGCATGAAAAGAGGAAGTACTCTTTTGTTTTAAAAATGCATGTCGACCACCAATTTTTAATTGTAAACGATTTGGAATCTTGGCTAGGCTTGGTGATGAGGGATCAAATGTAATATTTAGACTTGAAATTGTGTTATAAATATTTTTAGGACTTCATAGAAACAAACGGGACTTAAAATGGTTTAGTTTTTTATTAGTTAAAAATCGGGTGGGTTTGTTTTTGGACAACTCACTTGGCCTCGTAAAAACATAGGAAGAATTGACATGGGGAGTTGAAACTTGACATACTTGAAGTCGACTAGGAGAGGAATGAGATAGTGTAAAAATATAGAGGCGTCGTGTGTAAAAATAATGTGTACGAGGTGCGTTTCTGGCTTGATTTGGTCGAGTATCCACAAAACAATTTTAAGATTTTGGGCTCAAGTGTTGTGGGCTGTGAATAGTAACAGGCCGAAACTTTTAGTTGGGCTTAGGATATAATTAAGGGTCCGGTTAGGTGTAAGTTAGGATTAGTAAAAATTAAATTCATGATTAGTGAAAGTTTAGTTAATATTTAGTGAAACGTTTACGTGAGTCCGGGGGTTGTCGAATGTGTTTTGCTAAAATATGTTACGTAAGTTTGTAAATGGTAAAAGTTTAATATTCTCGCGATTTTTTACTATAGTGGTACATGTGTGAGCATCGTTCCAAGCAAAAAAAGGAATCATGAATATCGTAGTGATTTTTAAGTAACATAGCATATTTGATAATAAAAATATATAAAAAAAAATTGTTATTGGTAAAAACGTTATTAATTAACGTAATGATATATTAGTCTTTGATTTACTTTTACTATCCATAGGAAAATTTACGGGAGATTACATATTATGTCTTCCATAATGTAGTCCAAGAAAATGTGTATGTGTAACCTAGGCCTAGGAGAAAAACGCCTAGGGTTAGTGTTTGTATTTGTTACTTCTAAGGTCGAAGGTGTCTTTGATCCCTATTACAGTTAGGTAACACGTTATTATTCTGATCAAATAATAATTGGTGGTGATTGTGGAAAAACCTTGTTGCAATAACTTTGATTTGTTTAATTCCGCTGCGTGTATCATGTTATTATCATTGTTATTGTTAACCCTAGATGCTCAAAACAGTCCATGGAGTCTTAACAAACTCAACAATTGGCATTAGAGCCAGGTTAGCTAGTTACCTAGGGATTCACAAGGTTTTATGGTCGAAGAAGCAGGCAGTTGAAAAGGAAGGTACGATCTGCTTTTAATAGGGTTATTCATGTATCGATCTTTCTGTTTGACAACAAAGTACTATAAGTGGACGTGGAATCAATTCTGTTTGCCGTACTACAAGAATTAATGGGTTGGAATACTTGTCAATCAATTTTAATCTTCTACTAATTTATTGATAATGGGTTGGTGATTATTCTTCATTAAATTGGTTCGACATCTTGCACATGCCTCGTACTGATACTGTTTAATTCTGATAGGCGTGTGGAATTAAAAGATTTTATACTTGTTTCACGGTACTACTCCGTAATTTAATTTGATGGGTAAGATTCAACACATGGAGAGTTAATTATAGTATTAATTAGTCTTCAAAGCTCTTAAATAATTGTATGTTAGTGAGTCGGTGTTTAAAGATCATTAATTTTCTTTGCAAGTGGTGCGATGATATTTACACCTCGTCCAATTAATGCTGTTTTGAAGATCCTTGATTATCTTTGTTCTCTTTTGCAAGTGGAGCACGTGAATTTATCATAAACCTCGTACAAGTAATGCAATTTATTGAAGGTATTGGTGATTCACGAAGTAAAATAAAATATTATCTTTGTATCAATTAATGATTATTGGTTCTCGGTGCAATATTGATAAGGGTAATAGATCATGGGTCGGTTAGATTGCATGTGAGGTTATTTTTAATTAATCATTCCTTGGTTCTGTCAAAGAGAAAACAGATTGGTTAATGGATCGAAGGTATGTTATTTAATACGTTTGTCGATAATAGTATATGATTGTGGGTCGGTGATGGAGATTCGTATTTGTTAACTGACGATAAACTGGTTTGGATAACAAATTAGTAGTTTCTACTGCTAGTTGAAACTTACTACTGCTGCTCACATGTTCCTACTGCCAAGAGATTCTTACTACTGCTAAGGGTATTTTTAGTACCGATTGTTGTATCGAAGGTTATTAATGCTGCTACGTTTATCCGTTACTGCTGCTACTCATTTATGCTGCTTGTTGAAAGTTTCTACTACTAGCGTTGTCCGATATATTGTTTCTACTGCTTGTATTATTCGATATCGGTCAGCAAATGATTTTGGTTCTCGGTTAGTATGGAGATGGTTTTACACACACAGGAAGATTTTGGTTTATGTTCTAAAAGGTTTAAAGGCTCATTCTTATTGATTAATTGATTACGAAGATGGTTGATTATCACTTATTTGATGTTGTAGTTGAGTTTACAGGTTTATCTTCTTATCATATCTCAAAGTGGGTATTACACTTTGAAGATAACTTGTTCGTGCTTAATGGTGTGACGAATAATTGACAAACACTTGAATGAGTTACGTTATTGTGCTCAGTGAATTGTCAAGAGATTGCGATCTCCCTATACATTGATTTTGGTATACGTTTGGAGTCACGTGGTTAGTACAAGATATAAGATACAATTTTGGGTTATTCTACTTCTTCATCAAGTTCATTATATTTAGTTTTCTTCACATGTGATCATTGACCTCTCATGATACAAATCTAGCTGACATTCCAACAAGGTGGAACCACAAGCATGAGTCAGTTCATCGAAAAGTGGTAGTGGAGCCATTGTTGTTTTGCTAAAGAAAATTAGATGTGTATGTGTCTTTGTGTTAGGAGGAGCTACTATATGTAGAGGACCGTGGGGCATGGGAAATGGATACATTATGGTACATGCACCGCCGGTTGGGTATCCCATGAAAGACTGTTGAGTGACTAATGTTTAACAATGGTCAATGTATTTAATCTAATGTAACTAATATCTTTTACATTTTATACAATTATTAGTTCTAGTAAAAATTTAACAACAAAACAATTAAAGCAAGAACATAATAACTAGACATACTTTCATTAATAACATTCAGATTAATCCATTCTAGAAATGATAGAAGTTCATAAGACCCACAATACATAATATGTAACAATTCGCAATTTCAGGTTAATTACTATTCCCGGAAAATTTCACTATTCACTTTTACTATTCATTTTTCCCGAAATTTTATTTTTTGTTTCATGGCCTCGAGTGATAAATCATTTCCAGGGCAAATTAAAAGTTTGACACTCGTCAGATCATTTTCGTAAAAGTTAATAAGGAATTACACGTTTTAGGGTAAAATGTCATTCAAAAATTCTACGCACAACGAAACTCGACGGCGTTAAGTGACCCCGCATCAGAAAAATGTTTGACACACTCATGATTTATTTGAGAATTAATCATGACTGAGAAAAAAATGACCAAAATAAGTCTCGGCCGTGAAAAACTGGAATTTTCAGTTTTTAAGCATTTTTACTCAGTCGTAACCTTAGCCTATACCTACACCGCGTTTCTAAGATGGTATGAGTTTTCAACTTATTAGAAAAAGTTAACTTATTTTTCCCTCCTCCTTTGACCAAAAATCATTCCTTGATTTTATAAGTCATTCCTTGATTTTTAGGCTTACGGTTTGATGTCTAAAAGACATTTAATACCAACCGACACTAGACTGAGCCCAGTCTAGATATTATAAGTCATTTTAAATCATTTTTATCCTATTAGAAAAGTAACATTTTACTTTTCTCAATTTTACGCAATATTCGTACGTTTTACGTTTTACGCGTTTTAGACCCGTGTTTCCAGTTTTAGCAGGGTTTTACCACCCCAATGGAACCTACCACTCATTTTATATTTTATTAGGGAGTATTTTGACAAGTTTAACCATTCTTCCAAGTTTCGTATTTTTACGATACCCGGTTTTACGTTTCGAGGCTTAATCATTTACGGTTAGCATTTCCCGGAGTCAAAACTCATCCAATACTTAGGATAATATCATCCAAGGCACACCTCATCCTCCCTAGACTTTGTGAACCGCCATATAGGGGGGAGGATTCACACTTGTGGCTTGATCTTGACCATTGATCCTTAGATCATTACAAGTGTTGAACTTGGTGCCCAAGTTTAGGTAATTTCCTAGTTGTTTCCTAACCTCCTCATTGGCATATAAATACTCCCCTCCTCCTTGCTTTGTACGTCCCACAACAGACATACACAAACACCATTCCATTTTCTAATTCACTCCAAGTATTATCCAAGAGATCAAGAGCATAACAACACATAAACTCTAGTTTGGTTTTGATTCATCAAACTACTTCCAAACCCTAGAAACTTTGGTGATTTCTCTTGAGTTTGAATCCACTCAAGTCACCTCAACTTTCATCATCTCTCTTTCAAGAATAAAAGTGTAGAAAGATTGCTTTAAGTGAAGTAGGGTGAAGCTAATGTCTATCAAAGTCCTTACCTTACATGTTAACTTCCTTTCTTAATTGAAAGCCAAAAGTTGTAAGCCAAACCCTAACATGCTTCTTGTTAAATATCATTATCATGTTATTTACATATCATTCATGCTATATTTTGTCTTGTGATCATGTCCATGATGTATAAAAATGGGTAAAACAAGTTATTACAAATGATTATTAACTTATGTTATTTAAACAAGTAAACTAGTGACTTTCTTGGTATAATCTGATCAAAATGGTAAAATTATGATATTGGATCATTACATATTATAGTAGAGGACCTAACAAGGAAAACATAGCAATTTGAACCACTTAAAACGAGTATACGAGTCAATAGTTATGGCCATAAGAAGTTAGCGAAACCAAAACGGCAAAAATGCCTATACCCTACTGTTTTGCATTATGACTTTTTGAAAGTGGCACTTCTGGTCCGATTCATCAAAAAGTTAAAACACGAAAGTTGTCCAGAACGCCGTTTTCGTTCAGGAGTAAAGAAGCTCGAGCCCTGAAAATGCTTTCCGAGTGATATTTTCTTCAAATTCTTAACAGCCCATTTTTAGACCAAAGTCACTATATAATAGTTATGTTTTACTAAGACCAAGAGGTCTTATGACCTAGATTCAAGACCACAACCATGGATAGAGCCAAGGTTGAGTCTCAAGACCATGGAACAATGACCAAAGGTCATGGCAAAGCCATGGCTAAAGACCATATAAACATACCAAGGCAAAAACATGAGTTAAGACCATATAAACTTACCAAGACAAATACATGAACTAGAGAGTTAGCGATAACTTTAACATGCAATTTGGATCTACTCCATCTAAAGAATCATGAGATATTACAAGTAATTGTCACACAAGTTATAAGAAACTTACCCTAATAACAATCTTCATGTACAAATAAACTTTCCTAAGTTTATTCAAATATTGGACATGTAACTTTTCGGATCAAAACTTATATATATATATATATATATATATATATACTTTATCAACTACTACAATAGTAGGGAGCCTCATGTGAGGAGTTCATTATGTAAGCCGTCGAGATGAGTTGTGGATTTACGAATTAAAATGTCCTGGCTCCTCGAACATTTACTACATGACTTCTGAATTATGTCGGCCCGAACGGTAGTAAACGATATATAAACTATACATGTTTCATGAATCATTTCTGTTGGGATCATACTTTTATATTTTTGTCAAGTCTCGGTCATTACCTTTTGTAATAGGTTGCTTAGTTATTTTATTCACTATGTTAAAGTTATAAGGCTTAAGTTAGTAAGCCCATGGGCTTGAAAGCCCACGTTTTGAGCTAGATGAGGGAGGTAGGGAGTGTTGCCCTACTCCTCCCTTATAAATAGTAAGCTTATGTAAACTTTTCATTTGTTGGTTATTTGAATATCTTAGTGAAACTATTGTTCTTACTTTTCTCTCATTTCTTATAATCAACCAATCTCTTTTCTCATCTCATTTCTATCAATATCATACTTGTGTTTACAAAATGGTGACCTAACAAGTGGTATCATTCGCCTAATAGAGATTGAAGTGAAGTTTCTATTGTTAAAGTGGGATTTTGGTGTTTTTTCTTCACATTTTTGCTTGTTTCTTTGTTTCTTTCACTCAAATCTTGAAGCTTAGACAAGTTTCAAGGTTGATATAGTGATTTGAAGCTTAGATATTGCATAAAGTATTGATCTTTGATAGATTTTAGTACTTTTGCACCTAGTTTATTGAGTTTGGTAGCTTCTTTGATATTGGAAAACTAGTTTTTGGTAGCAAAATCTTCAATAGTTAGTGTTTTCTAAGTATTGGTGAAGTTATTTGATCAAAAGTACCTTATTTCTAAGCATTTTTCTTCAAAAATTTGAGATTTTTCAAGTTTCTGACCTCTTTACGCGTAACATACGTGAATAGTACTATTCTAAAGCTGTCAACAGTACTTTTTGTCCTCTCTACGAGTAACTTTTGGCTAAAACCCTTTTCTTACGAGTAACATAGGTCAAAACCTTGTTCTTACGAGTAACTTTGGTCTTCTACGCCTAAAACCTACGAGTAAGTTCATTTCCTACGCGTAAGTCCACTGTCTACGCTCAAGATTCTACGAAGAAGTTGTGAATCCTACGCCTAAGTCACTTTCTACGCAGAAGATCAGCTCTTACGCATAAGATCATATCTTACGCGCAAGTTTCAGAGTTCTACGCATAACTTCATCAAAGGTCTTCTCTTCGTGATACGGTGACTCAGTACTTCCCTAGCTTGGATAAGTTAGTGGAATACTTCGACTTCGGATATCACAGTACCAAAATCACAGTACCAAGGATAGCAGTGAACTCCAAATTCGTCGGTAGTCTTGGTCCAGATTGGCATAAATATGTGACATTTGTTCGTCAAACCAAAAATCTTCATGATGCACCATATGGTTTGTTGTATGATTTTTTGAAACACCATGAACCTGAAGTGCAAAAAGATCGAGCTCTACGAGGAGGATATACACCAACACCAACACCAAATTCTTTGGCTCTCGTAGCTCAATCTCCCTATGCTCCACCACCAATGTCAAATCATGCATATGTTCAAGAGCAGAACTACTTCAGTTATCCACAGTCTTCTACCTCGAACCAAATGGTCCCTTATGATTCATCTCCACAGAATACTTCTACCCAACTTGTTCCATTGAACAACAATGATGCAGTGTATTATTCTAACTCCAATGAAGATGACGATGATGACTTTAATACTTTGAATCAGGGACTTGCTCTTATTGCTCGTGCTTTCAGCAAATTCTCCTACAAAAAAAACAACCGTAAACGTTCGTCTTCTAACACAAGGAATCAAGCTGTTGTCAATGATGGAAGAGTGGAAATTCAGAATCGTAACTATGGTAGATCTGTTTCAGGAAGTTCTTCAGGAAATTTTGGGAATGGTCAGAAGTTTAATAACAATGGGGGGTTCAGGAACAACTCAGGGTCTTCTCAGCAAAGGTCTGAACCAGTTGCAACTAGGAACTCCAACTCAGGGAATGCAGTATGGTGCTATAATTGTAATGAACAAGGTCATATAGCGACAGCATGTCCCAAACCGAGAACTCGGGGTAGTAAGTTTCACAAGCAGGCATTACTTATGGCTCTTCAAGATGAAAAAGATGGACATTTCCCTGAACAGGATAACAACTTCATGGCAAATGTGAACAATGATGATGACATGGAAGATCTGGAAGCCAATGCAGCTGTGATGCTTATGGCCAACATGCAGGAACTTCAGTTTTAATGATTCAGGTCCAGTGTATGACACTGACGGCTTGTCTCAGGTACATGACCAAAAAGCATGCCTAATACATGAAATAGCCTCACCCTCTGCTTCTGAATCAGATATGGCGCAAGTTGTTCCATCTACATCATCTTCATCTTCTCAAACAGATGAACAAATAAGCACAGTTGTCATATTTGATGATGACACAGTTATTTCATTTGATAATCCTATTGAGAATGATAAACATGATCATTTAGAACAACATGAACCATCATTTGATCCAGATCCTGACCTCATATTGTTATCTAAACAACTGAATGCTCAACAATTGCAAATCATAAAATGCAACGAGAAAAACAAAGCATTAAAAGTAAAGAGTATTATGGCAAATATGACATGTACAAGAACTATGATCTAGAAAAGGCTAGGAAAAAGGCGCTACTTCAAAAGGATGGAATTCTAGGTTCAAAACCTCATGTGGAGCCTTCCAATGTAGTGCAAAACACTGCTAGTAGTAGCAAACCAAAACCTAGGAGTTCTCAACAAACTAATAGGAATTGGCTAGCATCTAAGAATAGTTGCGAAAATAATCATGATGTCTGTGCTTTACAATATCTTCAAAAGAGAAATTCACTTGAAAAGGCTCAATCAACTAAGACAAACAAACCCGTTGAACCAAATGTCATAAGTCAGAAACCTAAGAAGTGGATCAATATAGGACGTAGGTTTTCTCAACGAAGTGATGCTCCCACATTTCATTCCACTGCATCTAAAAGGAAAACATCTCCTAGATCTAACATTCGGTGGGTACCTACAGGTAGAATTTTCAAATCGATTGGTCTTAGGTGGATTCCTACAGGAAAGTTTTTAGACATTTGCACCAAAACTAATGTGAACTCCACTATATCTACCCCTGAGACAAGAAGGAAAACCATCGGAATTGTGTGTTCGAGTGTCAAGAAGATAATTGACACTACATCTTTATGCTTCTAACATCTGGAACCTAGTTTCTCTTGGGGATCCGTGTTCTCTGTTTTTCTTGTCTCTTCTTTCTTTCTTTGCAGATATAACAGGAATGGCTTCGGAATAAATCAGTTTCGGACCCGAGCTTAATGTTATGGCTTCTGAGCAACACAGCTTAGGACCCGAATTTAACCGTCTTAACTTTCCGGAATCTTCGGCTGAACCATTGCCACTCAACCACAAAGAATTGGAAACCTTGTTTGCTCCATTATTTGATGACACAATTGAATACCGTCCTACTGAGGTCTCACCTAATTCCTCTGCTCAACCTGAAAACATTCCAGTACCAGACTCACCTCAACAAACTACAACAAGTGTTGAGAGAGACGGTCCTCCAATTGCATCACCATCTACAGCAGAACAAACTGTTTCTAACTCCCGCCAATCAGCTGAAGATCCAACACCACAATTAGTTCCACAACCCGCAGAGCATGATCCTGATGCGTTCTTTAACCCGTTTGCACCGGCTCCTACCTTTCCTGACATAGCTGAGTCGTCTACACGCAATTTGGATCCTGCTAACATGCGAGATACTTATCAACTACACCCTTCGACACACAAATGGACTCGAGACCATCTACTAGTTCATATTATTGGCCATCCAGATGCACCTGTTATGACAAGACAACGACTTCACACGGATGGAGAAACTTGTATCTATGCACTCACAGTTTGTCACGAAGAACCTAAGAACATTAAAGAAGCAATGACTTATGACAACTGGATTGAATCTATGCAAGAGGAATTTCAGCAATTCATAAGATTAGAAGTCTGGGAATTAGTTGAAAGACCTGACGGAGTCTTTGTCATTGGGTTAAAATGGATCTGGAAGAATAAGCTTGATACTGAAGGAACTGTCATACGGAACAAATCACGCCTGGTAGTGAAAGGATACTCCCAAATAGAAGGACTTGATTTTGCTGAATCCTTTGCTCCAATGGCTAGACATGAAGTTGTTCGGATCTTTTTGGCCTATGCTGCACACAGGAACATGGTGGTTTACCAAATGGATGTGAAAACAGCATTTCTTAATGGAGAACTCCGTGAAGAAGTTTATGTTAGCCAACCAGACGGCTTCTTTGATCCTGAGCGTCCTAATCACGTTTACCGACTCAAAAAGGCACTCTACGGACTTAAACAAGCCCCACAGGCGTGGTATGACAAACTGTCCACTTTCTTGCTGGCCAACAAATTTTCTAAAGGATCAGTGGATCCAACACTATTTACAAAAACCTACGGGGAGGACTTACTTGTTGTTCAAATATATGTCGATGACATTATTTTTGCCTCAACACAAAGAAGTTACTCTAATGATTTTACAAAATTAATGAAAGATAATTTTGAAATGTCCATGATGGGTGAACTTTCGTTCTTTCTAGGACTACAAGTTCATCAATCACCCCGTGGAATTTTTATAAATCAGTCCAAATATGCTCTTGAAATTTTAAAGAAACATGGAATGATGTCTTGTGATACTTATAATACACTAATGGGCTATACCACAAAACTACATGCTGATTTACATGGGACTCCAGTTGACCCTACCAAATACCGAAGTATGATTGGGTCCCTCATGTATCTCACAGCTAGTAGACCTGATATAGTATTTGATGTCTACATGTGCTCTCGCTATCAGTCCAAACCAACTGAAAAACACCTCAGTGAGGTCAAAAGAATCATTCGATACATAAAAGGAACCATTAACTTGGGAATCTAGTATCCGAAGGATTCTGGTTTTGAACTAATTGCTTTTTCAGATGCTGACCATGCAGGATGTTTAGACACACGCAAAAGTACATCTGGTGGATTACAATTTCTCGGAGACAAACTTGTGTCATGGCAATCAAAGAAGCAGGACTGCACATCACTGTCGTCAACAGAATCTGAATATATAGCTATGTCTGCTTGTTGTGCTCAAGTCATCTGGATGAGATCACAACTTAAGGATTATGGCTACCTATTCAACAAGATTCCCATCTACTGTGATTCCAAAAGTGCAATTGCGATCTCCTGCAACACAGTACATCATTGCAAATCCAAACACATCGATCTCCGATATCACTTCATCAAAGAGCATGTTGAAAAGGGTACCATTGAACTGTATTTTGTTGGGACTGAGTACCAATTGGCGGACTTACTTACCAAATCCTTAGCACCATCAAGGTTTGCTAGTCTAGTTCACCAAATTGGTATGCGATGTTTGACTCCAGAGGATCTGGAAAAGTTTTTAAAACACAATTGATCGTCAAACATCAAAACTATCTTTGTAAATATTTTTTCAAAAATATTAACCAATCAAAAACTCAAAATGATTTTTTGGTCTTTTGTTCAAAAAAAAAAAATGCAAGTATATTCCAATCTTTTCAATACTAATTTTTGTCAAATGTCCTTATGTATTAAAAACAAGTGTTGAGGGGGAGGAAAAGTAATTTTTAAAATTTTCTCAATATATTTATTTTTATACTTGCATTTTTACCAAAAATATTACATTTTTTAAAAAAAAACAAAATGATGCTTCAAAAGTGTTTCGGGATACTCTCCTTGACCTTTATAATAAAGTTTAATATTTTTTTAAGACTACGGTCTAAGGTCGAGGGGGAGTATAATTCAACATGTTGTTCTTATCATAACTTGGTGTTATTAACAAAAGTTAATTGAGATAATGTGTTTAGGCATTAGGTGTGTATGTGATGAGTGTCTAAATACTCATCATTTTATACCAATCTGAGATGCCAAAACATACAAAAACACTCAAATATGCATCATAATACTTAAAATATCTTAAAAGTGTGTTTTATATGTTTCAAATACAAAATATGCAAAAACAGATAAAAAAACGTACAAATTTTGCATAATTGGCAGTTTCAGTCCCTCAAGTTTCAAATATTGTCAAAACTAGTCCCTGGTAAATCAAAACATGAAAAATATCTTCAAAGATCCTTAGGGATTCATAAGTTGTCAAGAAAAGTCCTTTAAAGTTAAAAAATTACAAAATGACAACTTTAGTCCCTCAAGTTTCAAAAATGTCAAAATTAGTCCTTAAGGTTTAAAAATGGGAAATTAATAAAATAAACCTTGTACTATTCTAAAAATGACAAAATTGGTCCTTATGATAACATTTTGAGAAATTACAACAACAGTCCCTTAAAAATCCAAATTTACATAAATGGTCCCTGGAGTTTGAGAAATTACAGAAAAGGTCCCTGGATATTTTTAAATGGAAAAATCATAAATATTGTCCTTGGTTTATCATATTTGGCAAGTTAAGTCCTTGAAAATATTTTGGGAGAATCACAACTACAGCCCTTTAACTTTGCCAAAATTACAAAATTGGTCCTTGATAAATACCACAACAAACCGGACCCTTTATTTATTTTAAACCCAAAATTCCAATCCAATCCAAACCTTACCCAGCCCATACCCCTTCCAAGCCCAAAAACTTACCCAGCCCACTCACCCTTTATTAAATAAAATGGGTCAAACCCCGTTTGACCTTCCAATACCGCCAAACCACCATCACTATTCATCACCCTCACCATCACCTGCAAACACCAATACCATGGTGGTTTTTCCACCATCTGTCTACCCAGCTCACCCCTACTCACCACCTTTCCACCTCACAGCTTATCCCACACTTCATTTAATGCATTTCCTACCAAAATTTCTCTCCAAACCATGCTTGCCCTCTGTTTTCATCATAATACCCCAACTTGTCCTAAAAACATTCCTCTTTGTCCCCTGACACCTCCACAACACTCCAATTATCTTTAATTGCTAACCTTTGGCTCCAAGTAAACGCGGGAGACTTTGGCGCCAAAATGAGTTTAAACGGCTATGATCAATTCAGAGATTGGAGGGTCAAGATTGAAGTGGGAAAAGCTCAGAAGGTGTCCTGGAACCCTAATTGAAGCTTATAAAAGGAAGAGAAGGCAGAAGACATAGTTATCTAGTTCAATTGTAATTTTCTTATTTCGTATTTAGTCAATCTCAATTTCCATTGTAATTCAAGCTTTACAACTTTCTAGTTATCATTTTCAGTGTACTCTTAAGGTTTTCAGATAATAAGAATTAAGTTTGGTTTGATTTTTCAGTTTATGCAAGTTCAAAATTCTAATCAAAAATCTCAATAATATCTAATGTTGTTTGTAGTGAATGATAAGGATCAATAAGTTCACATAAGCTCCTAAGAAGCTCATTAAAGCTTTTAGATACCCTAAAAGCAGTTTAGTAATTGAAAAAACTCAAAAATACAAAAGGTCAATGAAAGTCAAACTGGGTGGTTCTTGGTGATAAGCAATTGGAGCAGGGCATATTGTGGATGGTCCTGGGTTAGAATCCATTGGTGGATGTTAGGAAAAGTTTCTGTGTCCTTGGTTCTTGGTTTGGAGCAGGAAAGCATTTTGTAAGTCCTCAAAATTTCATATCTGTCTTGTTGCTATAGTCTTGCTTATTGCTTGCTTTTTCAGCTTCTTAATGCTTATTCAGACTTAATTAGTGATAATACAACATAAAATTGGTATCTTGTTTGTTGGAATTCATAATTGCTAAAATATAAAAGTTTCACAGTCAATTTAGTATTATAAGTAATCTTGTGTATCTGTGGTTAATTTCTGTTTTTTAGCACTTGTTTAGCTCTATTACAACATAATAAGTCATTTTGGATCAGTAGTATAAGCTCTTAAAGCCTTTAGCTTCTTAAATCATAAATCAATCTAGTATAAGGTGTGTTTGGTTTAAACTATTTTGCTGAGCTCTTGTTGTTTATTAGGATTAAAGTTGGTTCTAATTAGTTACTTAAGTTCATTTAAGGTCAGTTTGACCACTAGTTTGGTCACAATTACACTAAATAGTCAAAATCACACTTAAACCACCACCACAGTTAACTGTGGTGGAATTTGATTCCAAAACTCAATAAGACCATTCATAAGTTAGTGATTTAGCTTATTTTAGTCTTAACATAGTTTATTATAACACAATCATTCAGAAAATTAAGGTAGAGTTTCATAAAAGTCAACTTAGATCATAATCTTAAAAAGTCAAATTCACATTACCTCAGAAATCTTCAAAATGGCATGATTTATCTAGAATTTTGTGTTCAATCTTAGGCCTTGAAACTTGTTGTGAGTATTGTCTACCAGTAGGATTATAGATTCATGCCATTGTTTGATTTTTATAATTTTTTCTAGTGGACCTTTCTACCCTTGGAACACACCTGCAGGGCAAGCTAAGTACCCTGCATCAGCAGACTCAACTCACCCCACCATCTTTGGTGGTCATTTGTGGTTAACCCAGTGGGTCCCACATCTCATACCTTGGTTCTTACAACCCCCCTCCTACCCAGGTTCAGTAGTTGACCCTTAGTTTGACCATTAGACCAGTGGACCCCACCTAGAATCAGCTCTAAACTTTGTCCCATTTCTGTCTTAGAAAGAAGGTTTGGAATTGCTTATTTAGGTCTTGTAGCTTATTCTTACTGCTTATTTGTTTAAGACTTACTCAAACTAGTTCAAGTAACTTAGGTGAACCTTACTTAACCAGTGTGGACCCCACATAGCCCAATTTAGCTTATTTCTTAATCTAGTCAACCTTAGTCAACTGTATAAGCAAATAAGCACTCTCAGTGCTTATTTTGAGGTTCTAAATTATTTTTCTTTGTAAAAGTTTCATTATTTAAGTATTTAGATAGTTTTATAAAAGAAAAACCAGAAAAAGCAAAATTTAATTATAGTGATAGCTTCTATTTAATAGAAATTATCTACTTAATTTTCATCTCAGCTTATTAATAAGCACTTGTCCAATTTTATATTTTTATAAATTTCATAGTACCTTAAAATAGTTAAAATAATTTTCTTAGAATTTTCCTAATCTGTTTACTATTTATTAGATTTAAAACTATTTTAAATAATTAAATAGGTAATAGTAGGAATTAAATAGATTTCTTTAATTTTAATTAACAAAAGTAGAATTTTATATTTTTCCTAAGTTTTATAAAGTAGTTAAGACTTTTAGAAAATAGTTTCATAATTTCCACTGTCAATTTTCTAATTTTCTTATTTAAATTAATTAAATTAGCTTAAAATTAATTAATAAGTAATTAATTAATCAATTAGCTTAAATATAATTTTTAGCAACTTTTTATAATTTTTTAGGATTCCTGTAGTAGTTAATTAGTTTTTTAAAATTTATCATAATTTTCTAAGGTAATTTAGTATTAATAGTAATTTAAAATAGGTAAAATAGTTTAATTAAGTTAAATAGTTATTAATTAATAAAATACTCATAAAAAGACAAAAATATTTATTTTCATTTTTTATACTTTCTTCAAGTTCTAATTAAGGTTTAGAAATTATTTTTATAAGTTTTTAGTGTAATTTGTGGTATTTATAATTTTTAGTTAATTTAACTTAGGTTTAAATTAGATTTTAAGTAGTTTTAATTAATTAAATAATATTTAAATATTATAATAATCATTTTCATAACTTCAATTTCATTTTCCATTTTCTTTAATTTTAAGTTTTCAAAAGTTTCAATTTTACCCCCTGTAGTTTGTAACTTGCTAAAACCCACTTTTCTTTATTTGTTATCTGATTTTCCAATTTGTGCTTTTGTGTTTATATCTGTATTTCTGTTATAGTTTATATCGTTTCATATTATCCAAATATCAAGCAATCAGTAGTATAATCAACCCTCAAATCATCTTTGTTACTGTCCTCAGTACCACTCACTCTCCTAATCGTTCACAAATACAATTTCAATCTCGTTGGGACTTAACGAACCGGGGATTTCCCTGTACTTCTACGGTCAATATTATCTTGCACTTTCTCCCAGGTGGGCTTATCAGCTGCACACGGTTGACTGGTTAGTTTGGGAGGAGTCAAAATTTGGCGCCGCTGCCGGGGAGGTTGTTGCTTATTTCAAAAACGGTAAAAGTTTAGTGGTTTTCAAAAACCCTCCTGTACAAATATCACCACTTTGTAAATTTTTAAGAAAATCAAAATCATATCTGAAAACGTTCATTAACATTTCTCCTGAAGTGTTAACAACACCAAACAAATCATAAACAACAAAACAAACTGTGAAGTTAAATTACTTCGTTATCTTTACGATTACAACCTATACAGTTGGTTTAAGGTAAGTGCTGACATTAAATTGCGAACTTAAGAGGGATCCATTTATTTCCTCCCGCCAGCCTGCGAGTAATCTTAAAGGAACGATTTCGGTTAACGAATCAGTTTCAAAAATATTGTCCAAGTTTTTTCACCCATACACGAAAAGCCAAAAACATTTTACTGTAAACATAATTACATAAAAGTTACCACCGCAAACCAAGGCAGAACACCTACCAACTGGGGGTGTAAACATAATAAGTTCCCAAACCTAAGATTAAAAACTTACCATTGTATCCTTGTGAATAGTGTACCTTTTTTAAAGGAGCTGTTCATTTGTGATTATTGGGTTTAAGTTCACTGTAGTTTTGCCTCGATCTTGTGTTGAAAACTAATTTTTGTGCATGCGCACTCGTTCACAAACAAAGAATAAAAAGAAGAAAAACGTACCCGAGTTACGTATTGTTGAAGAAGAACACACAATAAAAATGAACGACGAGCCCCCATTCCTTCCCAAGGATGAACCAGTTCCTGACACCCGAACTATGGAGGAACTGTGTCAACCTACCATGCAAGGGAGGGGTGGACCAATTGCACCACTTACTATTGGAGCCACGGATTTTGGATTAAAACACCACATGATACAACAAATCCAGAATACGTGCCAGTTCCATGGATTGCCGGGTGACGATGCCAACAGGCATCTCGACAAATTTTTAACTGTCACCCAAAGCATGAAACAAAATGGCGTCACCGATGACGGCCTACGTTTGTACCTTTTCCCCTATTCCCTCACTCATCATGCGACTTCATGGTTCGATCGACTTCCAAAGAATTCGATCCACACTTTTGATGAGATGATCAATAAATTCCTGGCCAAATACTTTCCACCATCTATGGTCACAAAGCTGAGGAATGATATCAGCAACTTCAGACAGCTTCCCGAAGAGTCCTTATTTGAGGCATGGGAACGCTACAAACTTGCTATTGATCGGTGTCCTAATCATATCATGTTTCTTGTCACCATTATTGATACCTTTTATAATGGTTTGACACTCCGTCATCGTGACACCATCAATGCTGCTGCTGGGTGCACCTTTATGAAAAGGACCCCTGAAGAGTGCTATGACTTAATCGAAAACATGACTGCCCATCATAATTTTTGGGACTCCTCTGCTGAGAGGAACGACTCATTTAAGTCAGCCACTCCGGCAAGCAATGAAATATCCATCCTCGCTAAAAAGCTGGATGATTTGTCTACAGCAGTTTTGCGTATCCATCAGACAAATCATAATCAAATCAAAGCTGTTAACCCAAGTTGTGAAACTTGCGGTGGTCCACACCCTTACACAGAATGCCCAGCCTCCGGTGGCTCGGCTCATGAAAACGTGTATGCTGCTCAAAGCTCCTATAATACGGGAGGTAACTCTTACCAACCGCAAGGGGATCGAAACCTTTTGAGCTACCGATCTAATAACTACATCGGACCACCAGGGTTTAATCAGTCCCAGAACAAAAATGGTCAAAACAGAAACCAGAACTTTAACCAGAATCAGAACCAGAGCCGAATGAACCAAGGTTATAACAACCAAGGGAATTTCAACTCTGGTCAAAACCAGGTTCATCAAAATCAGAACCAAGGTAACTATAACAGTAATCAAGGTCAGAACAATTACCCACAGGGTAATTCTTAACAACAAAACCACTTCCAGGGTAATAACAACCAGCAACATGGGAATTTCCAGAACAATCGGGCTCAAAATTTTCCAAACCAAAATCAAGCCATTGTTCCAACTGGACCATCACATGATGAGTTATTAAAACAGTTAAAATCCCAAGAAGAACTGAACAAAATACTGGTTAGTCAAATATCTAATTTGCAGAAATCTTTAAATGATCGACCCTCGGGCTCAGGTACTACTTTACCTAGAAACACGATCGCTAATCCGAGGGGCGATGTAAAGGCGATCACCACAAGAAGTGGAGTTTCATACCAAGGACCTACAACTCCCTCTACCTCTTCTCCTATCCCTGTAGAGGAATGTGAAACTGAGGATACTACGGATACAATACTTCCTAATAATAACGGAGGTACTAATGACATCCCTCCTCCAGTTATCCCGGTCCCGACTCCTCCTAAAAGAGTCGTGTTTGAAACTACCGAAGGTCCTGTTGAAAATCCAAAAGCCAACCCAAAACCAACAATTCCATATCCCTCACGATTGCAAGACCAAAAGTTCCATGAAAAAGCTAATCATCAGATGGAAAAATTCTTTCAGATTTTCCAAGAACTACACTTCGATATTAGTTTCGCGGATGCTCTTCTTTTAATGCCCAAATTCGCTTCGACAATCAAAAACCTGTTGAGCAATAAAGAAAAAATGTTTGAGATGGCACGAACTCCACTTAATGAGAACTGCTCTGCGGTTCTGTTAAAACAGCTTCCCGAAAAGCTAGGAGACCCCGGGAGATTTCTAATACCATGTATTTTCCCTGGTATGGTTGAATGCTTTGCCTTGGCCGATCTTGGTGCAAGCATCAACCTAATGCCTCACTCAGTTTGGAAAAAGCTCTCTCTTCAGGCACTTAGTCCCACATGCATGACTCTCGAGCTTGCAGACCGTTCAATTTCACGTCCCCTTGGTATTGCCGAGGACGTATTTGTGAGAGTGGGAAAGTTCCATTTTCCGGCAGACTTTGTCGTTGTTGATTTCGATGCAGATCCAAGAGTTCCTCTCATTCTTGGGAGGGGATTCTTAAGAACGGGACGTGCATTAATCGATGTTTTCGATGAGGAAATCACATTACGAGTTGGCAATGAAGCGATAACGTTCAACCTTGATCAAACCTCGAGATACTCTTCGAATTATGATGCTGAATCGGTCAACCAAATTGATGTCATTGACATTGCATCCGAGGAGTATGCTCAGGAATTCCTTGGATTCGCTGATAATTCTACGAGTGGCAATCCCACTACTTCTTCTGATCCCATAATCGCTAATTCTTCTCCTTCCCTCACTCCGTTTGAGGGAAGTGATTTCATCCTTGAGGAATTAGAGGCCTTTCTCAAAAGTGATTCAGTTCCCGAAGGAATTGATTACCAAGAGATTGACCCAGAGGGGGATATACTTCTCCTTGAGAAGTTATTAAACAAAGATCCTTCTCCCATTCCTGTTCTACCTCCACAACTTCATAAGGTGGAAGTCAAATATGTTGAGAAAAATGATGACTTCCCCGAGGTTGAACTTAAGGACCTGCCTCCTCATCTAGAATATGCATTCTTGGAAGGTAACGATAAGTTACCGGTCATTATTGCAAAAGACTTAAAGGATGAGGAGAAAACCGCGCTGCTTAAGGTTTTAAAATCCCACAAGCAAGCAATTGCTTGGAAGCTCTCAGACATAAAGGGTATAAACCCGGATTTTTGTACACACAAAATCCTAATGGAAGAGGACTTTAAACCTGCCGTGCAGCATCAAAGAAGGGTAAATCCAAAAATCCACGAAGTTATAAAGGCTGAAGTTATCAAACTTCTTGATGCGGGATTGATTTACACTATATCAGATAGTCCTTGGGTTAGCCCAATTCATTGTGTTCCAAAGAAGGGCGGCATTACAGTTATCAAAAATGAGGACAACGAGTTAATACCAACTCTTTTGGTTACAGGGTGGCGAGTATGTATTGATTACAGAAAGCTTAACGAAGCCACCCGCAAAGACCATTTTCCTCTGCCCTTTATGGACCAAATGCTCGAAAGACTAGCGGGGAATGAGTATTATTGCTTCCTCGACAGCTTCTCGGGTTACTTCCAGATTCCCATTGATCCACAGGATCAAGATAAAACTACCTTCACATGCCCTTACGGGACATTTGCCTATCGTCGCATGCCTTTTATGTTATGCAATGCTTCGGGCACTTTCCAGAGGTGCATGATAGCTATTTTCCATGACATGATCGGAAAAACCATGGAGGTATTCATAGATGACTTCTCAGTCATCGGGAATTCTTTCGACTCATGCCTCTCCCATTTAGAAAAAATGCTTCAACGTTGTGAAAACACTAATCTTTGTCTAAATTGGGAGAAGAGCCATTTTATGGTTAAAGAGGGCATTGTCCTCGGCCATAAAATTTCAAAAAGTGGGATTGAGGTCGATAAGGCCAAAATTGATGTTATGGCTAAACTGCCTCATCCCACCACTGTTAAAGGAATAAGGAGTTTTCTCGGACATGCCGGGTTCTATCGGAGATTCATTCAGGATTTCTCCAAAATAGCCCGGCCTATGACTCATCTTCTTGAAAAGGATGCTCCTTTTATCTTTTCCCCCGAGTGCATCGAAGCCTTTTCTATTTTAAAGAAAAGGCTTACTGAGGCACCAATCCTTGTTGCCCCCGACTGGGACTTACCCTTTGAACTTATGTGCGATGCTAGCGATTATGCTATTGGTGCAGTTCTGGGGCAACGCAAAACCAAACATTTTCAGCCATACACTACGCAAGTAAGACCATGAATGAGGCTCAAACACACTATACCACCACAGAAAAAGAATTATTAGTTGTGGTATATGCCTTCGAAAAATTTCGGTCTTACTTAATCTTAAACAAAAGCGTGGTATATACGGACCATTCGGCTTTGAAATACCTGTTCACTAAACAGGACGCAAAGCCAAGACTATTCCGATGGGTCCTGCTCCTTCAGGAATTCGATATTCTCATAAGAGATAAAAAAGGAGCAGAGAACCTTGCTGCTGATCACTTGTCCCGGTTAGAAAATCCTCATCAGGATATACTCGAGAGAAAAGAAATTAATGAAACTTTTCCTCTGGAGACTCTAAATCTAATCTCTACCCGGGATGATTCCAATACCCCATGGTTTGCCGACTTTGCAAATTACCGTGCGGGAAATTTCGTTGTGAAAGGGATGTCGTCCCAACAGAAAAGAAAATTCTTTAAAGATGTAAAACATTACTTCTGGGACGACCCCTACTTATTCAAAATATGTGCGGATCAAGTCATCTGACGGTGTGTCCATGGCCAAGAAGCCATGGAAATTCTTAAAGCTTGTCATGATGGACCCACGGGGGGACATCATAACCCAAACTACACCGCCAAAAAGGTGTTTGATTCAGGATTCTTTTGGCCCACGATATATAAAGACGCCCATGAACTTATCAAAACCTATGAGGCTTGCTAGCGTCACGGGAATATTTCTAAAAAGAATGAGATGCCGCAAAACGCAATCCAAGTCTGTGAAATATTTGATATATGGGGCATTGATTTTATGGGGCCATTCCCGTCTTCACGAGGGAATAAGTATATACTCGTGGCTGTCGACTATCTGTCAAAATGGGTTGAGGCAAAAGCCTTACCCACCAATGATGCCCGAGTAGTCGTTAAATTTTTAAAGTCTCTCTTTGCCAGATTCGGGACTCCTCGTGCCATTATCAGTGATCGTGGTACTCACTTTTGCAATGAACAATTTGCAAGAGTAATGCTGAAATATGGTGTAACTCACTGTCTTTCTACAGCATACCACCCCCAAACAAGTGGGCAGGTGGAGGTCTCAAATCGGGGTATTAAGAGAATTCTCGAGAGGACGGTTGGTGAAAACCGTGCCTCTTGGTCGGATAAGCTGGACGATGCATTATGGGCTTTCCGCACTGCTTACAAAACGCCCATCGGGTGTACTCCATATAAGCTAGTGTACGGGAAAGCATGTCATCTTCCGATCGAATTAGAACATAAGGCCTATTGGGCCTTAAAACATGCAAATTTCGACCTTCAGACAGCGGGTGATCATCGTAAAGTTCAACTAAATGAACTAAATGACTTACGTGATCAAGCTTACGAAAATTCTTTAATCTATAAAGAAAAGACTAAGAAGATACATGACTCTAAAATAAAGAACCGCGTTTTCAACGTCGGTGACAGAGTTCTTCTTTTCAATTCAAGGTTAAAAATTTTCTTGGGAAAACTAAAATCCCGTTGGTCTGGACCATTTACTATAACAAAAGTATACACATATGGAACTGTTGAGTTATTACAACCCGACGGTCCCAATTTCAAAGTAAATGGTCATCGGTTAAAACACTATTTTGGAGGGGACATACAACCAATGGTTGTCCCGGATCTCCAAACTTACCCCATGGACCAATAAATTTGGGGTCGAGTCAAGCTAGTGACTCGGTTAACAAAAACTAGTTTCCCCAAGGATAATTTTAATTCGGGGTCGAGTCAAGCTAGAGACTCGGGAATCAAAAACAAGCTACCTCATGGACAACTAAATTCGAGGTCGAGTCAAGTTAGCGACTCGGTAATCAAAAACAGTAGCAATATGGGTTTTCACCCATATTTCTGTCTTCTCATCCCTTTCTACCACCCTAGTGTGGGGGAGACGAACCACATGTTGTACATATGTAAAATATTTTTTTCAAAAAAAAAATGGTATAAGACAAATAAAAAGAAAAAAAGTGAGTTTGTATGTAAATAGAGTAAAATAAAAGGTTAATAGTATTGCCTCCTTACGTTCTAAGTCTTGGTGGGACACCAAGTACTGTGAATATTGAGGGCAATATTGAGTTCTAAGTGTGGGGGAGCGTTCTCACGAATGCAAAACACAACACATGTTCCATCAAGAACCCCCATTTGATCAAAATTACCAGTTTTTTCACACTTAGAAATGCAAATAATGGTATCAATCCTCCATGTCTAACCCACAACAGGATTGGCTAGTCCAGGAGCAAACGGCTCTTGGTAAAGACATCTCAAAACCGTTGATGGCTTGCAATTTGCCAAAATTTGTATTGTTCCTCAACTCCCTATTATCCTCAAAAGCTAATGAGTTGGCTAGCCCGCAAGATTATGGCTTGTGGTAAAGGCCGTGGAAAAACCATAATTGGTAATCAGCTCACCAAGATGTTGACTATTCCATCAAGAGTTGGCTAGTCCAGAAGCAAACGGCTTTTGGTAAAGACAAATCAAATCCGTTGACAGCTGGTGGTTTGCTAAAAATCACACGGTTATCAGGTGTGCCACAGCTCTTACACCTGGCTACTCCAGAAGTGATGGCTTTTGGTAAAGAGTAAAAATCCATTAATTTTTTCTCAAATAGATTGCTAGGGACTAGCAATAGTTTAGTATGGGGGATTGATGAGTGTCTAAATACTCATCATTTTATACCAATCTGAGATGCCAAAACATACAAAAACACTCAAATATGCATCATAATACTTAAAATATCTTAAAAGTGTGTTTTATATGTTTCAAATACAAATTATGCAAAAACAGATAAAAAACGTACAAAGTTTGCATAATTGGCAGTTTCAGTCCCTCAAGTTTCAAATATTGTCAAAACTAGTCCCTGGTAAATCAAAACATGAAAAATATCATCAAAGGTCCTTAGGGATTCATAAGTTGTCAAGAAAAGTCCTTTAAAGTTAAAAAATTACAAAATGACAACTTTAGTCCCTCAAGTTTCAAAAATGTCAAAATTAGTCCTTAAGGTTTAAAAATGGGAAATTAATAAAATAAACCTTGTACTATTCTAAAAATGACAAAATTGGTCCTTATGATAACATTTTGAGAAATTACAACAACAGTCCCTTAAAAATCCAAATTTACATAAATGGTCCCTGGAGTTTGAGAAATTACAGAAAAGGTCCCTGGATATTTTTAAATGGAAAAATCATAAATATTGTCCTTGGTATATCATATTTGGCAAGTTAAGTCCTTGAAAATATTTTGGGAGAATCACAACTACAGCCCTTTAACTTTGCCAAAATTACAAAGTTGGTCCTTGATAAATACCACAACAAACCGGACCCTTTATTTATTTTAAACCCAAAATTCCAATCCAATCCAAACCTTACCCAGCCCATACCCCTTCCAAGCCCAAAAACTTACCCAGCCCACTCACCCTTTATTAAATAAAATGGGTCAAACCCCGTTTGACCTTCCAATACCGCCAAACCACCATCACTATTCATCACCCTCACCATCACCTGCAAACACCAATACCATGGTGGTTTTTCCACCATCTGTCTACCCAGCTCACCCCTACTCACCACCTTTCCACCTCACAGCTTATCCCACACTTCATTTAATGCATTTCCTACCAAAATTTCTCTCCAAACCATGCTTGCCCTCTGTTTTCATCATAATACCCCAACTTGTCCTAAAAACATTCCTCTTTGTCCCCTGACACCTCCACAACACTCCAATTATCTTTAATTGCTAACCTTTGGCTCCAAGTAAACGCGGGAGACTTTGGCGCCAAAATGAGTTTAAACGGCTATGATCAATTCAGAGATTGGAGGGTCAAGATTGAAGTGGGAAAAACTCAGAAGGTGTCCTGGAACCCTAATTGAAGCTTATAAAAGGAAGAGAAGGCAGAAGACATAGTTATCTAGTTCAATAGTAATTTTCTTATTTCGTATTTAGTCAATCTCAATTTCCATTGTAATTCAAGCTTTACAACTTTCTAGTTATCATTTTCAGTGTACTCTTAAGGTTTTTAGATAATAAGAATTAAGTTTGGTTTGATTTTTCAGTTTATGCAAGTTCAAAATTCTAATCAAAAATCTCAATAATATCTAATGTTGTTTGTAGTGAATGATAAGGATCAATAAGTTCACATAAGCTCCTAAGAAGCTCATTAAAGCTTTTAGATACCCTAAAAGCAGTTTAGTAATTAAAAAAACTCAAAAATACAAAAGGTCAACGAAAGTCAAACTGGGTGGTTCTTGGTGATAAGCAATTGGAGCAGGGCATATTGTGGATGGTCCTGGGTTAGAATCCATTGGTGGATGTTAGGAAAAGTTTCTGTGTCCTTGGTTCTTGGTTTGGAGCAGGAAAGCATTTTGTAAGTCCTCAAAATTTCATATCTGTCTTGTTGCTATAGTCTTGCTTATTGCTTGCTTTTTCAGCTTCTTAATGCTTATTCAGACTTAATTAGTGATAATACAACATAAAATTGGTATCTTGTTTGTTGGAATTCATAATTGCTAAAATATAAAAGTTTCACAGTCAATTTAGTATTATAAGTAATCTTGTGTATCTGTGGTTAATTTCTGTTTTTTAGCACTTGTTTAGCTCTATTACAACATAATAAGTCATTTTGGATCAGTAGTATAAGCTCTTAAAGCCTTTAGCTTCTTAAATCATAAATCAATCTAGTATAAGGTGTGTTTGGTTTAAACTATTTTGCTGAGCTCTTGTTGTTTATTAGGATTAAAGTTGGTTCTAATTAGTTACTTAAGTTCATTTAAGGTCAGTTTGACCACTAGTTTGGTCACAATTACACTAAATAGTCAAAATCACACTTAAACCACCACCACAGTTAACTGTGGTGGAATTTGATTCCAAAACTCAATAAGACCATTCATAAGTTAGTGATTTAGCTTATTTTAGTCTTAACATAGTTTATTATAACACAATCATTCAGAAAATTAAGGTAGAGTTTCATAAAAGTCAACTTAGATCATAATCTTAAAAAGTCAAATTCACATTACCTCAGAAATCTTCAAAATGGCATGATTTATCTAGAATTTTGTGTTCAATCTTAGGCCTTGAAACTTGTTGTGAGTATTGTCTACCAGTAGGATTATAGATTCATGCCATTGTTTGATTTTTATAATTTTTTCTAGTGGACCTTTCTACCCTTGGAACACACCTGCAGGGCAAGCTAAGTACCCTGCATCAGCAGACTCAACTCACCCCACCATCTTTGGTGGTCATTTGTGGTTAACCCAGTGGGTCCCACATCTCATACCTTGGTTCTTACAACCCCCCTCCTACCCAGGTTCAGTAGTTGACCCTTAGTTTGACCATTAGACCAGTGGACCCCACCTAGAATCAGCTCTAAACTTTGTCCCATTTCTGTCTTAGAAAGAAGGTTTGGAATTGCTTATTTAGGTCTTGTAGCTTATTCTTACTGCTTATTTGTTTAAGACTTACTCAAACTAGTTCAAGTAACTTAGGTGAACCTTACTTAACCAGTGTGGACCCCACATAGCCCAATTTAGCTTATTTCTTAATCTAGTCAACCTTAGTCAACTGTATAAGCAAATAAGCACTCTCAGTGCTTATTTTGAGGTTCTAAATTATTTTTCTTTGTAAAAGTTTCATTATTTAAGTATTTAGATAGTTTTATAAAAGAAAAACCAGAAAAAGCAAAATTTAATTATAGTGATAGCTTCTATTTAATAGAAATTATCTACTTAATTTTCATCTCAGCTTATTAATAAGCACTTGTCCAATTTTATATTTTTATAAATTTCATAGTACCTTAAAATAGTTAAAATAATTTTCTTAGAATTTTCCTAATCTGTTTACTATTTATTAGATTTAAAACTATTTTAAATAATTAAATAGGTAATAGTAGGAATTAAATAGATTTCTTTAATTTTAATTAACAAAAGTAGAATTTTATATTTTTCCTAAGTTTTATAAAGTAGTTAAGACTTTTAGAAAATAGTTTCATAATTTCCACTGTCAATTTTCTAATTTTCTTATTTAAATTAATTAAATTAGCTTAAAATTAATTAATAAGTAATTAATTAATCAATTAGCTTAAATATAATTTTTAGCAACTTTTTATAATTTTTTAGGATTCCTGTAGTAGTTAATTAGTTTTTTAAAATTTATCATAATTTTCTAAGGTAATTTAGTATTAATAGTAATTTAAAATAGGTAAAATAGTTTAATTAAGTTAAATAGTTATTAATTAATAAAATACTCATAAAAAGACAAAAATATTTATTTTCATTTTTTATACTTTCTTCAAGTTCTAATTAAGGTTTAGAAATTATTTTTATAAGTTTTTAGTGTAATTTGTGGTATTTATAATTTTTAGTTAATTTAACTTAGGTTTAAATTAGATTTTAAGTAGTTTTAATTAATTAAATAATATTTAAATATTATAATAATCATTTTCATAACTTCAATTTCATTTTCCATTTTCTTTAATTTTAAGTTTTCAAAAGTTTCAATTTTACCCCCTGTAGTTTGTAACTTGCTAAAACCCACTTTTCTTTATTTGTTATCTAATTTTCCAATTTGTACTTTTGTGTTTATATCTGTATTTCTGTTATAGTTTATATCGTTTCATATTATCCAAATATCAAGCAATCAGTAGTATAATCAACCCTCAAATCCTCTTTGTTACTGTCCTCAGTACCACTCACTCTCCTAATCGTTCACAAATACAATTTCAATCTCGTTGGGACTTAACGACCCGGGGATTTCCCTGTACTTCTACGGTCAATATTATCTTGCACTTTCTCCCAGGTGGGCCTATCAGCTGCACACGGTTGACTGGTTGGTTTGGGAGGAGTCAGTATGTAAGATGAGGTTAAGGGGCCATTTGTGTCAAAATACCAAACTTGTTTTACCCTTGGTCAAAACCACCTTGACCACGCATTTACTCCACCTGCAAAAACATTTAACACTTTCACCAACCATCGTCTACGGCTCTTAATCAATCTTGTAATCCGATCAATAATCGTCTAATCTGTAAGTATTATAAGGTTTTGATTGTTATTCTAAACATGGGTTTTTGATTTTACCTCAATCCAACGGCTAATTTTTCTTTAATCGATTAAATTTCTTTTGGGTTTTGCGTAGAAATTAAACCCAGAATATTGTTGTGTTTGAGGTGAATTGATTGATGGGAAACGTTCTTAAGATGCTTATAAACATGTATCTAATCTCTAAACTCACCCAGAAACATCAATTAATCGATTTGTGAATTAGGGTTCATACGATGGATTTAGGGGTTCTTGATTTTGTGCGTTTGGATTGAAATTGGTAATAGGGATAGTGTTCGTGTATGCCTAGGATCATTTTATTATGGTTTAATTGTTTCAGTAACATCTCTTGATCATGAATTAAAGATTTAGGGTTCGAATGCACTAGCAGTTGTGATCTCATGATTTTGTGGTCAATTATTGTTATAATTTGGACCAAATGTTCCTTAGGATGTTAGGAACACTTGCCCTATGCCCATTCTTACCCAGATTCATGTTTGATAAGGGTTGTGATTATGTGTTCATACGGCCTTACGCGTAACTTTGAATCAAGACCTGTTTACGCATAAAAAGTGTATATAAAGTGTGTTGGTTTAAATATTGATCAGTGGTTATGTTTGTACTCTTTCAGGAATCAAACAACTCAAATTACTAAAGGTGATTTTCTGGAAAAAGGCGTTTTTACGCACAAGTTGTTCATCCTACGTGTAAGATTGAATCTTACGCGTAAGATTCGACACGTTGACAAACATTGTCTTGGATAAGACAATGTTTTCGCATAAAAGGATTAACTTACGCATAAGTTATTTCTTACGCTTAAGTCATGATCTTACGCGTAAGTCAAAACCTACGCACAATTTATAACTTACGCTTAAGGTTCAATCCTTTGCCTAAGCTCTAATCTTACGCATAAGATAAACTCCTACGCGTAAAATTAAGCCTACGCAAAAGATGGAACTTACGCGTAACTTATAAAGTTATGCGTAGACTTTGCACCTACGCCTAATATCATTTCTTACGTTTAATAAAAGTTATGCGTAGGATTTTCAAGTTATGCGTAATTTTGTCCAATTCATGAATTTCCTAAGTGTTGTAAAAATTTCAAATGTATAATCTCTTGTAATGATGAACTAATGTTGTAACTTAAATGTTATAAGTTTCTACCATGAGATAATAACACAAGTTTGTCATATAACAAAAGTTTTTCACACAAACACCCACTGATCAATTCATAATATACACAATCAAGTAATTGAATGTCTGTGCTAACAAAGTAAAACATTGCCATGTTTGTATTTGTTTATGATCAATTCAGATGGCAGAACACAATGACGTTCCATATGGACCAGAACCTGAACCAAAACTTTCATGGGAAGAGACCTTTCCAGCTGATTACACCAGGAAGATAGGCAAGAACAACCTACGAATCAACTTCAACAAAATCACTTGCAACGAATCCTCATGTATTGTTGCAGTGGATGCTCTCCTATATCACCCCAACAAGCTGTTGTTCACTAAGTCAGCTTCAGTCTCCTGCTTCTACATACACCAGTTTTGGCATACACTTCAGCTTGATCTTGGGGAAGCTTCCTTCACTTGCATGCTTCACAACAGACAAGTCACTATGGATATTGATTTACTTAGGAATGTTCTTGGATTACCCGAACTTGGCCCAGATGAAGAATATGATCAAGTACCTACCGAGGAAGAGCTGATAGAGTGGTTACGGGATATTGGCTATGACAAATCAAAAGAAGTTGTGACAAGACATTCTAGGGTCAACATCAGATATCTTCCACAACCATGGAGATCCCTATATATTCTGATTGCCAAGTCCTTATCTGGCAGAGACACTGGCCATGAACACCCCAAGCTCCAACACCTCAAACTATTCTGGGCCGTGGCAAACGTCAAGAAAGTTGATTATGCCAACATTATCTGGGAAGACCTTGTGTGGCACATACAACACAAGACAACCAACATTCCATTTGTTCGTTTCACCAAACTACTCATCGAAAGCTTCCTTCGTGAGTATGACGATATTCCACAGAGACTTGATGACAAAGATAAGCATACTTTCAGAAATGAAGATACTCTCAGAATCATCAAAAGACTCGACACCAGCACACGCAAGCAAGGAAAGAAATTTCCCGACTGTCTCTTGAATGACAAAGTGAAGCTTTGCCAGAATTACAAGTACTACCTTCAAGCTCTTGAAGCAGACAAAGTTGGTTTCCTGGACGAAGTTGTTCTACCTTCGTACATGCAGAAGAAAGGAAAGAAAGGTAGCAAAACTGGGAGCTCCGGCAATTCTACCAAGTCTACACATAAGAAAAAGGGCACACTCAAGCGAAGAACTCCTGTCAAGAGGCCCGAATCCATTCCTGAACCTACACAACAATATGACTCAGAAACCGAATCTGACGAAGGTCCAGTTTACAGGGAAGCCTTTGCCAATATCACCGAAAATGTCAATCTTGAAGACATTGATGATAAAGACTTGACTTTCGAAGATTGGGAGAAAAACATTGATGAGTTTGCTGATAATGCTGAATACCCAGCATATCTCAATCAAAGACCATTCACTGAAGCAGAGTCAATATTAGAAGAAGAAAGGATCAGGAGAGAGAAGATGAAGGAACCCATGACTCCCGAACAAGAGTCTGCTCACTCAAACATAGGCCTTTCAGTTGATGAAGAAAATGAAAGAGCTCTTAAGCTGGGTCTCCTCCATAGCAAGATAGATGCATTCAATGCTGATCTACCTCCACCTCCAGTGTTCTCTCATACTACCGACGCTGGCGGATCTAGCAGCATTCCTGATTCTTCTACAGGAATCAATACTGACTTGGTCGCTTACGACAATCCTTCGGTATCTCCCACAGACATAGAAATGACTAATGCTTCTGCAATGGGAGAAGAGGAAGAGGAAGATCCCATGGATACTGATGCTCCACGGTTGATGACTATGGAAGAAATGGAACTCAGAGAAAGGGCTCTAGAAGAAGAATTAAAGAAAAAGCAAGAAGCTGAAGAGGCTAGGCTTGAGGAGCTAGCACAAGCCAAGTTGGAAGAAACAATCCGTATGGAGGAAAGCAGGAAGGCTGAAGAGGCAGCCAAGCTAGCAGAAGAAAAGTTAAAAGGAGAAGAAGAAGCCAAGCTTGCAGAAGAATTAAGGCTTAAGGCCGAGGCTGACAAACTAGTTGAAGAACAAAGGTTGAAAGAGGAAGCAGCCAATGCTACAAAAGTTGATCAACCCGAACCACGAAGAGGAGATGACAAAGACCTTACCACCAACATTGAATCTTCACAGTCATCACCTCCTGCATCCGAATCAACCCATGACAAATCAATCAAGAAACCAACCAGCACCAAAGCCTCTGCTGCATCCAAGTTGATAAGGAAAGCATTTAGACAAGTTCATGATAAGAAGAAAAACAAACTGGAAGATCAGGTTGCAACACTAGCAACCCAAGTTGCTGAATTGACAAAGCTGAATACGAACGTCCAGGAGCTGCAAGAAAAAGTTGAAACCTTCTTAGCTAAGGATGTACAAGAGAACTTGGAAGCCACATTAGCAGCTTAAGCACATCAGTATATGGAACAACATTTAGTTGCTGAGTTGAAAGATCTGCTGGCACCCATGAGAGATGAACTCACCAAGTTCACAGAGCAAGCTGTCAAGAAAGTGATCCGATCAACCACGTTTACTCTTCGAGCTAACAAATCAACGGTTCCACTACCGGGGTTATCTATGGACGAATTAGAAACCCAGCTCTTGGACAAACTAGCAAGCAAGTTCACATTATCACCTGAAGAAGCTAAAGTCCTGGAAGCTTTGAAAGACAAGATGACCAAAGAGACTTGCAGCACAAAGGCCGATAAACTGAAACGTCAAAGAGATGATGAAGATCAGGATCCTAACTCTCAGGCAAAGAAACAAAAGCAAGCCGAAGAACCTCATCTCAACCACAAGCACCGGTCAACCCTCCAACAACAACAACAACATCTTCACAACAACCCAAGGCATCTGGTTCGGCTCCCAAAGCACACGATCACTTCGAATACACAGGTGGTGACGAGATTCCTCAGCCCGATGAAGTACCAAAACCGTCATCTAAGAAGAAGAAAGAAAGGAAACGAAAGCATCATCAGCACAAACCGGACACCTCATCAAAAGGCACAGAACCCAAGAAACCGAAAACCGTCCTCAAATGGCTAGACCATGACGAAACTGCCGACTACTCCTGGTTTGAAAAGATGATTAATTCGCAACCGCCACTTGCAGACAATCAAGAACCTCAAGATGGTCGAACAGTGGAATACGCTCAGTTGCTTCAGCATAAGTTTCAGATGAAAAAGATGAATAAGAAAGAGCTGCGAAGAATCAAGAATGATGCTTTCAATCTTCTGAAAGATTGGTCTGCTAACTTAATCGAACTTGAGTACCATCTGGAAAATATTGCTCGAGCTATGTCAAGCAATATTGACTGGAATAATCCTGAATCTTATGTCGATCCGATCACAAGGAAAACCACACCATACATAACCGACTGGTCCAAACCACTACCTATGATTGGGAAGCCTAAGGAACAGAACATCCCTTACAAGTTCTTCTTCAACACAGACTTGGAATTTCTGAAACATGGCAGCAAGATTGAGAAGAAGTATGTTACATCACTTGCCTTTCTCCCTGCAGCTCGATATCTCAACAATGCCATCGAAGAAGAAGCCTCAGCCTTATTCATCGATAAAGTTGTTGACTATGACCGGAACGCACTTTACGGTATACATCATTGGCCAAACAACCGGGCACAGTACTATCGAAGCAGCAGACTCAATCAGACGATGGGTGATGTGGCAAGTTGTTGACATAAATAATGTATGAAAACGTTATTTATATTTTTCGATATCTCTATATTTTGACGATCACAAAATGTAAACTCGTCAATCGTTTGATTACTACGTAAACAAGTATTAAGCTAGTCTATATCATTATATCCAACTTAATCACTTAAGGTATGGATAAACAAGTGCTTAATACATCTCATGATCAAAGGGGTATTTAATTAACTAATACAAAGTTTATTTAATTATATAATCTTATTATATATTTTTGAAAAACACTTTTGGTAATAAGGAAAAATGTTTTAATCATACTAAATATATGATTTCAAATATTTAACCAAAATCAGTTAGTTTTTCACCAAATAAACTTTCCCCACTAAAAGACAACTTTTATGGCCGTTACAGTTGGGCGGCCCCCTTAATTATAAGGGGCGGTCCCCTTAATTTTAAGGGGGCCGGCCATGCTTTAAGGGGACCGGCCAGGCTCCCCTGTCAGAAACTGTCAGATTTCTTCCCCTATAAATACCACCTTAATTCTGGAATTTTTCCTCACCTTTTGCACGAAATTTTCAGATCTACAATCATCTAAAACTCATCAAAAACCCTTTGATCATTTGTATATTAATCCTTGTTTCAAGTGATTCAATCCCTCATCATCCATTCTCATTCTAAGTGCAAAAGAAGAACTCTCTACAACCAAGTTCAAGAAGTGTTGAAGAGTTGTTGTGTATAGTGTATATATATATATTCATTTGTGAATATTGTGTTGTGCTTGTTATTATTTGTTTAGAAGATATAGAAGTTGTGTAGATAGTAGAAGTTGATTAGTAGTGAAGTAGGTTAGTTGTGAAGATTGGTGTGTAGAAGAAGGTGTGTAGAAGATTGGTGTGTAGAAGAAGGTGTGTAGAAGATTGGTTTGTAAAAGCTAGGTGTGAAGAAGATTGGTGTGTAGATTGGTGTGAAGATTGGTGTGTAGATTGGTGTGTAGATTGGTGTGTAAATTGGTGTGAATATTGGTGTGTACGGTTTTCTCCGCCATAAGGGAGTTTGTTGACATAGTGAAGAAAACTCTCGAGTAGGTGACTCGGGGAGTGGAGTAGGAACAAGGAAGGTGTCCTTGTAGCCGAACCACTATAAATCCTTGTGTTGTGGTTTGATCTTTCTAACTCTTCTCATTACTTATTTATTTACCTTTACTATATTAGTTTTGTTAGTTAGCTATTATACAATTGTTCATATAGTGCAAGTATTGAATTCACATAAACCAGAATCGAAGTTTTTTAAAACAAACTTGTGCTTATAAATTTTAAAAAGGACGTAAAACTATTCAACCCCCCCTTCTAGTTTTCCACAATTGGTACCAGAGCCACGTCTAGCAAGATTTTTAAAATATATTGTATTTTAAAACTTGTAACGATCTATGGAATCTGAAAAATATTTAGAAGGGCAATCTATGCAAAGACCACCACTATTTGAAAGTGATGGATTTTTATATTGGAAAAATCGATTCGAAACTTATGTGAAATCAAAAGATCTAGATCTTTGGCATGTTATTACCAATGGTGATTTTTTACCTATTCAAAATAACCCCGAAACTAAGAAAGATGAAATCGTACCTTTTGAAAAACAAAATGATGATTTAAAAAGAAAACTTGCTAAAAATAATGAAGCAAAAATGGTTATTTATAATGCGCTACCACGTAAAGAGTACGAAAGGATCTTTATGTGTGAAACCGCAAAAGAAATTTGGAACTCTTTATTAATAACTCACCAAGGTAATAATCAAGTCAAAGATAACAAAATAGATCTACTTGTTCAACAATATGAGCAATTCACGATTCCGGAAGAGGAATCAATTGATAATGCTTTTGCTAGATTTAACACTATCATCACAAGTTTAAAAGCACTTGATGAGAATTTTTCTAGTAAGAATTTTGTTAGGAAATTTCTTAGAGCTCTTCACCCAAAATGGCGAGCTAAAGTGACGGCTATTGAAGAATCAAAGAATTTGTCAACACTACAATTTGATGAATTAATTGGAAATCTGAAAGTCTACGAAGCAATTATAAAGAAGGACTCTGAAATAGTTAAAGGAAAACGTGAGCAAAGCAAGTCAATCGCCTTGAAAGCTAGAAAGGAATCCAACAACGAAGATAGCTCATCTTCCGAAAGCGATGACGAAGAATATGCCATGGCCGTAAGAGACTTCAAGAAATTCTTCAAAAGGCGAGGAAGATTCGTTAGACAACCACACGATGAAAGAAGAACATCTCAAAAGAATAATGATGACAAGTATAGCAAGAATGAGAGAAAGTGTTTCAAGTGTGGTGATCCGAATCATCTCATTGGAAAATGTCCAATGATGACAAGAGATCAAAATCAAAGAGCATTCGTTGGAGGTGCTTGGAGTGATAGTGATGAAGATGAGAATGAAACAACAAAGGATGAAAAGTGTCTCATGGCCAAATCATCAAGTGAGGTACGTTCCGAATCCGAATACTTTAGTGATGAAAATCTATCATTAGATGAAAAAGATTTAGATAGTGAATACAATAGATTATGTAAAATAGGACAACTAGTTATGGCAAAAAATAAGTCACTAAAATACATAAACAACCAACTGGAAAATGAAGTGCTTGAACTAAAAATTAAAATACATCAACTTGAAAAAGGAAAAGAAATTGTTGAAGAATGTACAACATGTCAAGAGCTAAAAAGTGAAAACAACATACTTAAGGATGAAATTTGCAAACTTGATAAATTTGAAAATAGTAGTAACTCACTTAGTAAAATTATAAGTATTCAAAGAATATCAGGAGATAAAACCGGACTAGGATTTAACTCAACTGAATCTTCAACAAGTGGAGCTAAAAACGTTAAATTTGAAAATGAACCAAAACCTTCAATACTTAATCCTAAACATTTACTCATAAAAAATAAAATAATACCTATCGCTAGTAATGAAGAAATAAAACCATTTTATAAACCATCTTTAAAAACCGAAGTTGCATCATCTAAATCTAAAACAAGATCTAAAACTCCACCACCTAGGAAACCAAATAATTCTTATCCTAGACCTAAAACACCTCAACCAAGAACAAACCATAATAGACGAAACTTTAACTATAATCAACAAATGTGGAACTTCAATCCGTGGGGAGTGTTTCCACCTTATATGCATCCAAGTCAAATACAAAACATGTTCGGACCAAATAACTTTGGACAAATGAAACAATGGGCACCAACGTAAATAATATTCGCCATCCAAACATGGAACTTTTCATTGTCACCTCTTGTCCGATTTACTTCTTGAAGACCTTGAAGATTAACGCATTAAAGACAAAAGGTACACATTTCCTTTTAAGTTCCTTGTCTAGAAATGCATGCTTAGTTTAGTGTGTTATATTTATGTGATTTTACTTGACTTATTAATCTCTATTTTTTTATTATATCTAAATATACATATATACACACACATATATATATATATATATATATATATATATATATATATATATATATATATATATATACTTAGCTATATTTAGGATCTTATAACCTAGGAAATTCATTTGTTGATTTTCTAGAACTAGAGATTGTTCGTTTACGAACATTTCTTTTCCCCATTTGCCTTATTGAACTTTAATGTTCAATCAACACTCATGCTGATGAAGTGAGATGAGTCGAAAAATCTATGGATGAAACAAACTCCCGGCTTCCGTTGCATACGTCTCCCTCCTATGTTCTCGTCTTATAAGCCCATACTATATAAAATATATATATATATATATATATATATATATATATATATATATATATACTTATAAACCTTCCTCAACTTTCTCGTTTGCTTGACAACTTGATGAATTTCATCCGAAACGATCAAGAAAATTTTATTGACATAATGTCAAGTAAAGAATGTCAAGTAATTCCTCTCGTGCGTATATTCCTCAACGTATTTTTGATTAAATATAAATCTAGTATATATATATATAAATATTTTCTTGTTCGTTCCAGAAACCAAAACTTGAAAAATTAAAATTTTAAGGGCGGCCCCCTTAATGTTTAAGGGGACCGGCAGCAAATACAAGGGCGGCCCCCTTAATGTTTAAGGGGACCGGCCCTCTGAGAGCTCAAGCCCGTTTTTCCCTTTCTTCCTTTTGCCAAACACTCCACTTTTTCATCCCTTTCTTTCCCTGCTTCTGCTGTGACGAATTTCAAAACCCAAAAACCTCTCAAATCACTTCCAAATCACATAATTCGGGGTAATTCGCAAAGGGCAAATTCATCTAACACCATCACCATTACTTATTGTAAGTTTTTCATAACACATTTCATCTAAATTCATCTTATTTGATCATACTCATGATTATGCATGTTTTATAAAATTCGTCAAATTTCATAATTTCTTTCGAATTAAGCCTTAAAACTCCATAACCAAATGCTTCCTCTAGGATTAGGATGATTAATCAACACTAGAAACTAGTTATTATAAACTATCATGTCGAAAATTTTTGAAAAATTTCATACACTCCTTTTCAAAAATTTTAGTAAACTCATTGTTGAATAATGATTTGAAAACGTGTTAAAACTAATCATATTATACTTTTGTAACTTGTAAAACTTGAAATTACATTTTTCGACTAAGAAAAATTATATTGGTTCACAATATAGGGGTGTTTGGATTATGTCCAAATAATATTGAAACATAGTCATTGTAATTTTTATTAAACTTTGTTATAATTATAAACCTTAAAACTGTTTATCGAACTCGTCAAGATATATAATTCATATGTATATTGACGCACTTGAGTTATAAGTCTCTAGTTAAGGAAGCGTTTGGTTTATTACTAAAAATGACATTTTTAGTAAAAATACAAACCATCTTTTTCAAAAACAAATTACATGCATAAGAAACTCGCAAGAAATAGCTAGTTTTACAATCTAATGTAAATCTAGCAAATTTCATGATATATATAGATGTTCAAAGGGCGTTTGGATTTGTCCATAACCACCCATTAAACTTCGTAAAATATATCTAGAACGAGTTAAAAACAACATTAAGGAACATGGTAATCTACTTCTTAGGATTAGTAACGAAGTATGTTTACGTTCCAACATAAGCCTTAACAATAAACATGTACTTTTATCTTTCTTTATATTTATTTTGGTCTTTTTGAATTGTTGATGTGTTTAGGTGAAAATGCCCAAAGCAATTACCGAAGATCTTTCTCACACTAAAAAACTACATTCCCAAAGTTTCTCAACTCCCTACCACATCTCCTTCCATTGGACTTATCTATCGTCAAATTGAAGATAGAAATATTCATGAGGGACGTGTAGTAGATCTTGCTTTTGCTCAATCCGACTACATAAATCGCGTGTTTACAAGCATCAACTTCAATTGTCTTTATGAAATAAATGAACCTATCATTCCTCGTTTCATAATGGATTTCTGTAGCCAAGTCACCGTCCAAACCAATGATCTTGGTTTCATCACCATCTCTTTCATGATTCAAAATGAATTTATCATCCTCACTCTCGAACAATTTGGTCATATCCTCCAAATTCCTTTTAGAGGTCAAGCCGTTTTCACAAACGAGTGGGACCTCGAATCTCTTAATCGCTATCGACCAACCTTCGGTCCTTATTTCGACGAAATTCCTCATCCCGACGAAATTTGTCAAATCCTTGGTGTGGACCGTGCCACCACAAGCCGAAAAATAAAATCCAAAAACGTTCAAATCTCTCCATACCAACTTCTCCTCAAAGAATTAAGCCCACACATGAAGCGTTGGGAAGAACTCATTCGTGAGAATGCGTTTGGTACCGGAGGTCACCGGGACCATCTCCCGGCGTGCCTTGCTCACATGTTGTATTGTATAGCTGTCGAAAAGCCGTACAATTTGGCCTACTTCTTCATCAAACGGATTGAGTGTGCTAGAAAAACTCCCAAAGCCAACCTTCCATATGGAATGTTCCTTACTCGTATCTATCGTCATGTTATCGAGTACTACCCCGATCTTGACAATAGTATTTATGAGTCCATCTACCCCACTCTACGTACTCTAGCTCTAAAACAAGCTCGACGAACTCGAAGTGACAAGGGTAAACCTCGTCGTCATAGCTTTCATGGATCATCCTCAAGGCAAGATGATGACGATGAGGAGGAAAACATCCATGATGCTAGTACCCCTTCGTTTTCTGAGTTCGTTGACAATTTAGAGGATCTTGACTATCCCAACTATTCTACTCCATCTCCAAGTGATCAAACTGAAGAAGTGCTTCATGAACGAACTACCGAGATGCTTAGAAGACAAAAGAGCTTACACGAAGAAGTTAGAGGTGGCTTCAAATCTATTGGGAAGACTTTGAAGGGTATCTTCGGGAAGAAAAAGAAATGATATGGTCGGATTATGTTTGTTAAACAATGTTTTTTTTTTTATGTCTTGTGTGCTATTTGTCCGAAGTTTATTCGGAAATACTTGTTATTTGAATATGTGTTTAGGATGATAACTTGATTGTCTTTAATATTTTTATGCATGTTTCTCTTGATCTATATATGTTTGCATGATTAGTTAATGGTTATATAACTATATGACATGTATGCTTTCTAATAAACCAAAACAAATGTGAAATGTCCAAATTGAGCTTGCTGCACATTCAAACCAGAATATAACATCTTTCCAGAAAATTTTTGAAAATTTTTGGTTTCTGGGTCGTCAGATGGGCGGCCCCCTTAAATTATAAAGGGCGGCCCCCTTAAAATTAAGGGGACCGGCCACCATTTAAGGGGACCGGCCATCTGAAACAGTTTTTACACTGTTTTCTTTTGCATCATGTGATCCCTTTTGCTAGTCCCAGCTATCATTACTCTTAAAAACCAAACTGATTTTGGAATATAACATTACAATTTCAAAATAATTCCACTTCTAAACATGTTTTCCCACTATATAATCCCCATGCATGTTTAATTCATAATTCATCATCCTCATCACTCATAAACCATCATCATGTCATCACCAAGAACCACCCATTCAAACAATGCCAAGAAACAAAAACTTGTCATTATACCACCCAAACAACTCTTCATTGATCTTACAAATGAAGACAACACCACCCCATCACCACAACCTCAATGTTCATCTCCTAGTGCACCAAATGCACCCTCCAAAACACCCTCAACAAATGGACATTCTACTTCCTCCATACCATCCACTTCATCCATTAATGACTACATAAACACCCACTTATCCTCTCCACCAATGGTTCAACCATCACAACCTACCAATGAACACTCCACCCTTGCACTCACTCTCTCATTATCACCATTAACACCTCTTGATGCACATTTCTCATCATCTCCTATCAACCCACCAACCTATAACCCCGTCCCATGGAGCTTACTTGAAGCTCATGGAGACACTTGCCTTTGTTGCATTCACAACCGAACAATTGTGTTCGGATTAAGAGATGAGATCCAATACATGTTTTCTCATATTGAAAACATGTTGCATCAACCACCAACAACAAACACAACACCACCACCACCATCAACAAACACACCTCCACCATCACCATCCCCATGTTCACCATCAATTCCTCCCAATTAAACATGCTTGGTGTTTCACAAATAAAATTGTGTTAAACCTTTTTGGATGGCAAGCTCTAGAGAGGACTCTCATGTTTGAGACTTGGTTTATTATTTCTATGATGATTGTAAGCCTTTAAAGGCTTTTGTTGGTTGTAGCATTACTTGTTTCATTTGTTGATGTAATGCTTGATGTATTATTTTCACTTGATTAATGATATGGTTATGTTTAGTCTATATTTTTGCATGCTATATACATATATATGTTGCTTGCTACTAAATATTTTTGCAAGATATCCATTTCTCGATTCCTTTTGGCCTCAAAACGAGGGGAGCTTACATCAAGCGGGAGCTTCCATTAAAACGGGATAACCTTTTTGATGCTCACAAAAGGGGGGAGAAGTGATATAAACTCACTCTAATACTTGTATATAGACTAATTTTCGACTAATGAGTTTAAATTTTGTAATCATCAAAAAGGGGGAGATTGTTGACATAAATAATGTATGAAAACGTTATTTATATTTTTCGATATCTCTATATTTTGACGATCACAAAATGTAAACTCGTCAATCGTTTGATTACTACGTAAACAAGTATTAAGCTAGTCTATATCATTATATCCAACTTAATCACTTAAGGTATGGATAAACAAGTGCTTAATACATCTCATGATCAAAGGGGTATTTAATTAACTAATACAAAGTTTATTTAATTATATAATCTTATTATATATTTTTGAAAAACACTTTTGGTAATAAGGAAAAATGTTTTAATCATACTAAATATATGATTTCAAATATTTAACCAAAATCAGTTAGTTTTTCACCAAATAAACTTTCCCCACTAAAAGACAAGTTTTCTGGCCGTTACAGTTGGGTGGCCCCCTTAATTATAAGGGGCGGTCCCTTAAATTTTAAGGGGGCCGGCCATGCTTTAAGGGGACCGGCCAGGCTCCCCTGTCAGAAACTGTCAGATTTCTTCCCCTATAAATACCACCTTAATTCTGGAATTTTTTCTCACCTTTTGCACGAAATTTTCAGATCTACAATCATCTAAAACTCATCAAAAACCCTTTGATCATTTGTATATTAATCCTTGTTTCAAGTGATTCAATCCCTCATCATCCATTCTCATTCTAAGTGCAAAAGAAGAACTCTCTACAACCAAGTTCAAGAAGTGTTGAAGAGTTGTTGTGTATAGTGTATATATATATTCATTTGTGAATATTGTGTTGTGCTTGTTATTATTTGTTTAGAAGATATAGAAGTTGTGTAGATAGTAGAAGTTGATTAGTAGTGAAGTAGGTTAGTTGTGAAGATTGGTGTGTAGAAGATTGGTGTGTAGAAGAAGGTGTGTAGAAGATTGGTGTGTAAAAGCTAGGTGTGAAGAAGATTGGTGTGTAGATTGGTGTGAAGATTGGTGTGTAGATTGGTGTGTAGATTGGTGTGTAAATTGGTGTGAATATTGGTGTGTACGGTTTTCTCCGCCATAAGGGAGTTTGTTGACATAGTGAAGAAAACTCTCGAGTAGGTGACTCGGGGAGTGGAGTAGGAACAAGGAAGGTGTCCTTGTAGCCGAACCACTATAAATCCTTGTGTTGTGGTTTGATCTTTCTAACTCTTCTCATTACTTATTTATTTACCTTTACTATATTAGTTTTGTTAGTTAGCTATTATACAATTGTTCATATAGTGCAAGTATTGAATTCACATAAACCAGAATCGAAGTTTTTTAAAACAAACTTGTGCTTATAAATTTTAAAAAGGACGTAAAACTATTCAACCCCCCCTTCTAGTTTTCCACACAAGTGATTTGAAGATAGTCTCGATTCAGTTCATTTCGACTGTCACTCACTTTGGGTACCCCTTCCTCAGCAAAATCACACTGAAAAGACTTGATGAAAAGGAGTATGATATTTCCGAGTCAAACTTTCCACGACTACTCCTCAACGACATAGAAGATATGTACCTGCTCAAAGTTCAAGGAAAGCTCTGCAACTTGCCCAAAGAGATGCAGCTTGCCTTTATCCAAGCTCTCCTAATCTTCATTAGGCAGATAGTCATCAGAGAAAGAGTAGAAGATCTTCAACTGGGAGTGGAAAGTTATCAGAAGATGCTGAATCTCACCAAACCTAACATGTTCGACATCCCCGACCTTCAACATCTACCTCAATACACCTTGATCAGGCATCCAGCATTTGGGTTCACTTACCGCAGTGTCAACGGTCGAAACTGCTTCATGGGCTACAAAGAAATACATAAGTTCTGTGATGAAATCTTGAAGTTCGTCAGAGATGGAATCAAAAGCAGAATCAATGACATAGCACTGGGGAAATCCAAAAGATGGAACACCGATGAGGCCAGGGAAGCTCGCAGATTCATTACAAGGATTGAGAACCGGTTGAAGCGCAGGGATCAATTTTGGAGATTGGAAAGCTATGTTGGAGGCAGACAAAAGTTTCCGGTGTTGACATTTCAGAGACCTGATTGGTAGAAAGTTGTAAGAGTTTGATTTGATTTGTCAATAATATACTTCATAATGGCTTGTGTACGCATTACAGTGCACAACCCGAACTTGTAAAGAAAGGACCCTGAGGTTCGCATCAGTGCCTCAATCCTAATATAAGGAGCGAAGGCTTCTTACTTTTGAGTAGAATTAATCAAATGTTTCTGAATTCTCATAATTCTGCTCAAAAGGACAAGTATTTCACCTCAATAAGACCTAATCACTTGTTGAGGGGGAGCACTTGTCAAAACAAAATACTTTGCTCTAAATCAAAAGTTCTTGGTGAATCTCCCCGTAAGACTCAAAAGGCATATTTTAATCTAAAAGATTGTCAAAAACATCATTTTATATGCTATTTTTGAGGGGGAGAACATGAAAAAGTGATTAAAATATACGAAGTCAAAGCTTAAAAGTTGTATCATGTGCGAGCTAGACTCAGAATTGACCCAGGAATTGACGAGACAATAAAAGTTAGTAATATCGAAAGGACTTATCCTCGACGGGTAATAACATCAAGCTAGTTACTAGAGCTAGTTGTCACCTAAAAGCTGACAATGTATCTCTTTAACTAACCACATAAGCGTGTCTCGAAAAGGATTTGTCTTAGTAGAAATGTACCATCTCGAGAAACTTTCTGTGGACTTGACCAGGCCGGGTAATAACTTCAAGCTAGTTTAACTAGTGATGTAAGCGTGTCACGAATCGGTCTTGTTCACGAAAAGTGGATCAATTCAAAATGCTTGCTCCTCCCGCATGTGCAAATTTATTAAACACTTATGAGCACATGTGCAGGGGGAGCCCTTCAAAAGTGTACACAAAACTCTCAAAGAGTTAACGAGAATATTTGATTATCACAAACACTTTGAGAGATTTTTCAATCAAAGGTTTCTTGGCTACTGTCGGAGTTATAAGGTGATTAAGATAGGAATAACCGTCCTATGATCCGCCAGAGCCGGAGGGATCTACCCAAGGACATCTCCTATAGTTAGAATTAGAAGTCCTTAGGTATGATACGAAAAAAGGATAAAAGAATGAAAGGGAAAGAAGGAGTTGAAGAATTAAAAAGAAATGTAAAGAAAAGGGTGAAAAGAAATAGCCCTCCATGTGTTCAACCTTAGGGCAGACACGGGGTTCAATACGTATGCTACTGGTTGTTGCAAAAGACAACATCGGTATTGAAGATAAAGTCGTCATGGACCCAGTGACGCAATGCACTAAACCTTCTTAACCACTCAAGTTCTCTTAAAAGGACTTGTTTCATTCTCACGGGGAACCAGTGTAATCTATCGACTTATCTCTTAGAGATAGTTGATATTGAAGAAGGAGACCCCTCCCTAGTCTCCGCATAGGAAACCTAAGTGTGCACTTATAGAGTCTAGAGCCTTGAGATACATCAAAGATCTCTTAGGAACACTTAGTATTTCTACAACTGGTGTTCTACATCAATGGACACCAGCTGTAAACTATCGAGTCCTTCGCAGATCTTAGCAATCTGCCAAGAACGTTTATGAGAGGATTACTTATGTAGTTCTCAATGATTGAACGGAAATCCTGCCAGGGTCAACATCAAACAGCCCTGACAGCAGGTCACTTCGGTAACCCCACAAGGGTTACGCTTAGTGTTTGCGGTGGTTCCATAGCAGTCTACAATGGTGGAGTGATCCCCAGCGACTCACCCAGTCATTGAGCTACTTAGTAGGTCTCGTAAGCTCCTTCAGGAGTATCTGATATGGGAACGGCCTGAATAAGGATTAGAAGGAGTCTTCACAATATGCTGTTGATGAGCTCTAATTCCTTATCTGTAAGTACCAGTTATTTATTGCTAACTGTTTACTTGCAGGTACCTCACCTCCATGATGGTAGATTCCAACATGCTCATACATACATCTTGAAGCAAATGATAGCTCCCCCAAAGATCTTAGCACCACAAAGTTCAAAGAAAGATTCTACGTCAATAAAGAAGAATCTACAAAGTATAAAGACTTAAAGATCTCCGAATATGAAAAGGAACTTCGTGCACATGAAAGTATAAGTCCGAAGATGTATGAGTATGTTGGAATGGCGGACAACCACCATAGACGCAGGAGTGACGAATGGCAGACTACTTCATGACACAATCACTACATCATCACCAAAGAACAAAGACATAGAGCAAAGTACATTCATTATCATTCAACCATTTTGAAGACGTCTAAAGCTTTACATGTCACAAGTCAACGACAAAGATGAAGACGTCAAGCAACTGTGATGACCGACCCTTAGGGGGAGATTGTTGGGATCATACTTTTATATTTTTGTCAAGTCTCGGTCATTACCTTTTGTAATAGGTTGCTTAGTTATTTTATTCACTATGTTAAAGTTACAAGGCATAAGTTAGTAAGCCCATGGGCTTGAAAGCCCACGTTTTGAGCTAGATGAGGGAGGTAGGGAGTGTTGCCCTACTCCTCCCTTATAAATAGTAAGCTTATGTAAACTTTTCATTTGTTGGTTATTTGAATATCTTAGTGAAACTATTGTTCTTACTTTTCTCTCATTTCTTATAATCAACCAATCTCTTTTCTCATCTCATTTCTATTAATATCATACTTGTGTTTACAAAATGGTGACCTAACAATTTCTTTTCAAAGACTTACACTATATATTGTACCACATCATGGACTAAGTGCAAGACATATATATTGGCATGTTTATGTTTCCTCAGACCTTATTCCAAACCTAAGTTGCAACGATTATTCTAGGTTGCTCGTAGAAGTTCTTACGGCATATCCATCATTCTCATTATACATCATCCAACTCAAGGTGAGTTCATAGCCCCACTTTCCATTACTTAATTGTTTTACAAACCCTTGGGGGGAATACATGCTATTTTAACCGAACACAATGCTTTCAAATTGTATGCTTGCCTGATTGTTTTATTATCACTAAGTACCAGCCTTGCCAAACCGAGATCCCTTATTATGAACCATTTAATCACTAGAAATAGTGAGCGCGAATATTGTGAATAGGCCTATTGGGATTGACGAATCCCATTTGTATTGACTAAGTTCAAACAAATGCATTAATATTTGAGACATTAATATTGTGAATAGGCCTACCGGGATAACTCCGCCGATCGATATTGGTACCCGTTAACGTTTTGGTGTCATAAGCTTAGTATTTGATAATAACTGTTCCGGGCGTATAACAACGTGTCCCATCTTTGTTTTCCAAACATTGGTGTGAGTCTATAGCTCACACTACTAACATATTATGTTCAAACATTAAACAAACTCTATGAATATCACTCAACCTTTGTGTTGACCTCTCAAGCATGTATTTCAGGTTCATGACGATCAAGGATGGCACGGAAGGGCACGGATACTCAAGAGGGCTATAAATTTTATTATCATTCGAAAACTCATTTAATGTGATTTGTAAACATGGAACCATTTGGGACCTCATTTTGTAATCTCTGATATTTATACAATTTGAATGATAAATCTTTTGAAACGACTCAATTGGAGTTCGTTTTCTATTATTGTGACTATTGTGTCGTCGAGTAACACCCAGTTTGAATTCCACTGCATCCATGAATTGGGGGTGTTACATAATATTTTGGATATAACCCAAATACACGATAAAAAAGACTACTTAAAGACATACCCACAACCCAGAAGTACACTTGACTTACATAGCGTTTATAACACAAATACTACCACAAAAGACGATTTACCTTCAAAAGATGCTAATTAACTAAAGACCCAAACCTTAACAATGTTGCTTATTTAAACATCCTGAGGTTCTTGATAATAATTGACTTGTTAGTGGTACGGCGCAAACTTGCTTGTCGCCTTTTAGTCAAAAAGGCAATTTCATCCAAATCCTCCTGCTGTGCTAACTTAAGACGGTCCAAGGGTTCATTCATGATTTGATAGGATACAAATTTTTCAAGATCCAGTAAGATAGCATGCCTGTGCTCAACACGCACCTCTATTTCCTCAATCATCTTCCCATACTCTTTCTTGTCACCCCTGTTGGCCTCTCTCTGCCTAGCAAACAGAGCAAGGAGGACTTTATCGAAGTGCCTAGAACCAGTCTGATGTGCGATTTGATCATAAATTGGTATGTTTCTCTTCCTTGATACTCCATTTAGAGGAGTAATATTCAAGAGGGAGCATGAGAATTGCATTATTCCGCTTCGCAACTCTTATTTGTGTTTCTGACAAAAAGAGCTTTCATGACTTGTTCTACACTTGTCTTGTGCCGCAACTAACATTTTTTTTGTAGGTTCAAAATCCATGTTTCCTATCTTGGCACTCCTTTTAGGGGGAGTATCAACCAAGGGGGAGCACGTGCATAGTTCCGCTTCGCTACTCTTCCTTTTGTTTCGACAAAAAGGGGAGAATTTATATTAAACTTGTTCTCATCTTTTCTCTAACTCTTGCATATCACATCATCTTAGCAAAAACAAGTTTAAATACAAACTTTATAAGACTTAACACTAAAACTAGTGGCTTACTTATAAATAAAGTTTATGTTTTGTCATCAACAAAAAGGGGGAGATTGTTAATACAAATATCGCCTAAAAACGTTATTTATATTTTACGATCTTTGCCAAGTTTTGTTAATGACAAAGTATGAACTTTTGTTTATAGTAAAAACATCACTTTAGTTTTAAGTCTTGTATAACTAGATTTTACATTTCTCTTTTAAAATAACATTGTTTTTTATTTCTTAAATAAGTAAGTGTCACATCACATCAACATGCATTTTTGGTAAGTTTGTGTGTTTGACTTACCATAAGCTCTTACACATCTTTGGAAGCATTCTACTTTGATTCAATGTGTGTTTGACTAGAATTAAGTTGATGTGACTTTGGTTGGTTTGGAAAGATTTATTGCAAAACCTACTGTCAGCCTGGCGGAACCCCGGTGGTACACGGGCGGAACCCATCTAAGGGTTCCGCCGTATCTGCCAGGCCTGCTGAAGAATTTGCTATAAATACCAAGCCATTTGCAAGAATTCACCCATCACTTTAGGGCATATATTGCACATATTCTCTCATCTAACTCAGTAACATTTTACTTATGTGATTCTCTTATGTAGCAAATGAGTTCACAAGTTCTTCCAAGAAGTTACAAGTTTCAACTCAAAAGTTGCAAGACTTGTTAGCTTTGTTATGTATGAACTTTGCTAGTTTATACTTCATTTGTATCTTGTGTAGAAGTGATCGGTTAGTATTTTAGGCCTCAAAATACATAGTGTGTCGGGAGTTGTTGTACCCTTGTAAAAGAACTATCGGGAGTGGTTGTACCCTTGTAAAAGAACTCGACATCTAGCTTAGTTTCGGAAATAGTGGATAGGGGACGTTAGGTTGGTTCTACCTTGAACTAGGACCCGGTATCTAGCTTTGTACCGGATAAAGTGTAAGCGACGATTGTAAAGGTTTCCCCACCCGTGAAAGGAGCTTGTTGACTAGTGCTTGAAACTCGCGAGTTGGAAACTCGGGGTGTGGATGTAGGGCAAGGAAAAAGAGTCCTTGTAGCCGAACCACGATAAACAATCGTGTTGTGGTTTGATCGTTTCTTTCTTTATCTTTGCATATTACATATTGTCCCTATTTATAATCGTTAATTACACGTAAAGCTTTTCAAAGATTAACAAGTATTTTGAGTTTATATCTTTGATCAAACGAAAAGCTTTTCAAAGATTAACAAGTAATTTGAGTTTATATCTTTGATCAAACGTAAAGTTTTTAAAGGATAACTAAGATCAAAAAGCGGCAAACTATTCAACCCCCCTTCTAGTTTTCCACAGGTTTTAAATTTATAATATTCTCGTTTACCTAACGTCTACCTAATACACTATCGGGCAGTGTACCCGGTCGTGTATGGTATAGTTGTCGGTAAGGCCGAGGTCGTCCCAAGAGCTATGCGTGTGGATTTTATCTAAGTTCTAGTGTCATTTGTTTTAAAATGGGTTTTGTAATTGATTGATTATACTAATGGTAAATGGATATCAGTAGGGAGAGAAGTGTTAACCTAATTACTACTCTTGTTATTATTATGACTAGTTTTCTATTAAATGCATCCTATTGTTTCATCTGGGGATTCAAGTCGACTAGACTCAGATGGTCAAATCGTCCAATCCTATCTTCCACCTATCTTCCCTGTTGGAGGCCTACCTATAAGCTTACCTTTCTCCGGAAGAACCGGATTAACTTCGGAAGGAATGCAACGGTCCCTACAAACTGCGTTGAACGCGTATTGTGTAAGCTTACATTTGGCATCCAAAAACTCAACCATAATGCTGAGAAGTTCTTTAAAAGAAAAGGAAGATAGAAGGAACGAAGACAGATGGGATTGAAAAACACCAAATGGCAGCGGAACAAGGTGAAAAGAAGGAGAAAAAATGGTAAAAGGAAAAACAAGTATTTATAGCCGCAATTACATCTAGTCAAGTCTAGATCGAGCGAATGACGCGTGTCAAGAAACATTTCAATCAGCGGACAGGATCAGCGGTAAAAAGATAAGGATGATAGGCAAACAGTGACCTAAGCGGTCAAATCAGTCAGAAGGTGGAAAGACTAGTAACGGTCAATGATACTTTATGATCTTATCAGCTGATAATAAAAGATCCGCCCAACAAAAGCCTCGAGCCAAGAGCGGAGCAATTAGTACCTTAGTCTAGAAACATTCACCGCACGCTATCACAGCACGCGAGCAATGAACACACTAGACTAGGGGGACTTGATGACATATAATATGGACAACATCCTTAATAGACCTGGATTTTATTAGACAAACAGCCCCTGACCCAACAAATAAACATATTGGACATTGCCAAAGCACAAACAGAGCACAAGGCATGGCCTAGACCAATAAGGACGCACACGGATCACCCAAGCGACACTCCTGCAGTAAGCTCATGGACCGGCCCATGGTCCAAAAGGTGATCCTCGTCCGCAATCATCAATTAAGTTTCGGATCCTTGCCCAAAAAGGGTCCCACTCCGGCCACTACCGCAAATTTGCGAATACTAGGAAACCCTAGTATCCCAGCCAACTATAAAAGGTAACCTCAGTACACATTCACGAGGTATGACTTTCTCACTCATCCCAATACACATACATATTTATCTGACAAACATGAGTACTTACTCTCACCCCGAAGCTTAATCGTGGGGTCCGTCCCCACAGTAAGGCTAACGGTTTACCTTTATTTGTGCAGGGATTCAATCTACTACTTGGATTAGTGCATAAATCATACTGCGGGCGATCCATCAAGGTCGGCCAAGCACGGACTAAGCCCAATCTTAACCTATTCACACTTTTTGCACAAACATCGGTGAAGCACCTCCATAACACAAATAGTCTTAACCTTTTTCCCTGAACCGCATCCTATGAACCATGGCCTTTGAGACAAAACCTCTCAATAACATCCCCTGCACCACACCCTCTGAACCACACCCCTGGACTACACTCCGTCTTAATCACACTCGTGAACGACACCACTACTTTGGCTATAAAAGAAGCTTGCACCTCTCAGGGGCCACGCATTGCAGGTTTACTTGAATGGCTCATTTTGCATATTTTTTGAAATCAAATGAAAAAGCACCAATGTCGTACTTTTTAAGTACGTCAATCATATTCCATGGCATTAGAGGGCTTATATTAGTTGGCATGCTAGCGTGACTAAAAGATCCAGATTCAACATTGTGATCTTCGTGTTTGATTTGAATCCAGGTGTGTAATCTATCTTCATACGGTGTCTTCCCCCCGCTATTATCATATCCGTCCTCCGATTTACATATGTGCTCACAGGACAGCGCAATTTGCGTGTTGCAACTGCATATGCTGTTGCAATTTGCACTAAATATTATTAAGGGTTATCTGCGCAAAAATACAACCTACTATTCCATTGGTCCTTTTTATCATCTAAAGATGGTTTTGTGTCTTTTTTCCCTACATTAAAAAAAAAAAAAAAAAAAAAAAAAAAAAAAAAGATCCATACCTTGGAAAAATACATATAAATTTCTGAAAACATAGTAATATTTTAGAGTAAGAGATAAGCTTATACTCTCTCCTTCTTAAAAATAAATGTTCATGTTTCCATTTTTGGATAGCCCAAAATTAAATGTTTATTTCGAATTTCAACCAATTAAAAGAGAGTTTAATGGGTGAGATGATATTTGATTGCTAAAGAGTGTATACGAAAAATGACAATACACTTCACACAAGACTCTCTCAGACTTTGTTAAGTCCTCATAATGATCTTGAACATTAGCCTGATTCCGCAAGATTCTTAAAATTTGTGTCCCCACAATTCCCTTCAAAGCAACCTTTCTCACATAGGTGTTTCATCTTCAATCATTAAAATCATGCTTTGTGATTTCATTGTGAATCAACTTATTTACTCCTTTCGCCTCATTTGAGTATTCACAATTCTTAAATGATAAATGCATTTGTTTTACTAGGCGAGTATCCGTGCATAGCAACGGAGGTTTCTAACGGCAGTCAATTAACGATATGCGATATGTGGTAAGTGTTTTGTATAACATTCAAAATAAAACGTGAAAAGATAAAAATGTAATTGCAAACGGTTGTAACATGCGATAATTCAACCTAAGCAAAAATTCTTAACATGTATCAGACAACATATAAAAATATATAGTGAGACTAAAAAATAATCATTCATCAATTATGAGATACTAACTAACAATGCACATTACTCATCGCGTAAAACCTTTTGATAGACAACATTCGACGTGTAGACTCCTCCTTGACCGAACTCTTTGACTGGCTTCAATAATACCTTTATAGAATTTAAAAATAACATGCTAATCTTTTTTATGGAAGTTTTAGAAAATTAACAAACTTGGCTTTTATAAGTATTGACAAAAAAAAGTGTAAAACAATTAAGCAGGTTAGAGATAAGTGGTTTAAAGGTTATTCTAGCAAATTCCAATAAATAACGACCAATGCAATCATCAATTTCCACAAAGACAAATTATTACAATATATACTCGTATTTGTATTGTTTGTGTCAGAAACAAATATATACTTGTGCTTATTTAAGACATATTTTGCTAAGTTGCTTCACGGTCAATTAGACACACCATCTTTATTCTTTAGTAATAATATATGTTTTGTGTATCTTGGAAATAGTATTACCAATTAATCCATCAACATCCATTTTGATTCCAACCAACTGATACACATGTATACTTATTTCCTTTAACTACACAAAATCATGTGCGGAGAAGGTTACTGTGAACATAGCTTGACTTATGTGCAAGTGTTGTTAAACAAAACAAACTACCGGAACTATATGAATACCGGATATATGCTGAAGAGAGGTAAGCCTACGTTTTTTATTTACAAATACCGGTCCTCATTTGTTGGACTGGATATATCACATAATTTTTATCATTTTTGAATAAGATGAGTATCGCAGAAGTTTTGTGAATAGAAGGAAACTGAATCAATGTTTTGAATGGGTGTTTTAAAGAGCGTTTGACTTCACAAGAATAGACCAAAAAATTTCAGTTTTACAAGGACAAAATGGGGATTGACCCAAAAATCAGTTTTTCACTTTTCCACTTTTCACATTTGACCAAACATACATTATAAGTAGTTAAGATTAAGATAGCAAAATGTGATTTTGATTCTGAAATTAAATGAGGGCAAAATAGTTAAAAATAGTAAATTGTAACCATCAATTCATAAACTTAACAAATATTTTGAAACAAACTAAATAAAAATATGAATGCTTGAAAAGAAAAATGAGACTAATCTGAGTAAGGGGAGTATTACACAACTATTGGATATTATAATCGCACATTAGCCCACCATATATATAAGTCCACTATACCATAATGGCTCAAAACCTAAATTCAACAATATAAATACAGGAGACAAGAGGTAACGGGAATAGTACTGCCCCCTCGTAGCGAACTAAAATAACATTGTCTCAAATTTGAGTAAATTGCATAAATCGTCCTTGAACTTTGGCCAAATTGCATGTTTCGTTCAAACTATTACGAAAGTGCAGAAATCGTCGTTGTGAGAAACCTTTGAGCAAATTTTCGTCCTTAGTTGGGACGAAAATTGCATTTTTTGAAAGTGGCAAATTGCATGTTTCGTCCCAATCAGAGACGAAAATTTACTCAAAGGTTTTCCACAAGGACGATTTCTGCACTTTCGAAATGATTGGGATGAAACATGCAATTTGGCCAAAGTTCAGGGACGATTTATGCAATTAACTCCTCAAATTTATTGTGATCCATATGGCTGATACTTCCTTCAAACTGGAACACCCCACGTGGTATTTTTTTTTTTTTTTTTACTTGTTTCTTTTTAAAATATCTTAGGTTTTTTTTTCCCTTCTTTTTTAAACTTCTTTTTTAAAGTTATGGTTAGTTATATTGTTTGTGTTATGTGAATTCTTCAACAACATATTAAAAAAAATAATAATAATAATAATAATAAAAAATCTTATAAAATCCTGAAACTAAAAAGTAAAGGGTGTTTCTTTAAAGTTTATTTATGTATGAGTTTATCGTATTTTAGCTTATGTTTCATAAGTTTTTTGGGGGTATGTGACTTATGTACTTTATTACGTATGTGATAACAAACTTATATAAGGCGCAAGTTTAAAATAAGCCCAAAAAATCTTAAGTTGAAAACAGATAAGCTTGAAAGCTCATAAAAAAGCTTAAACAAACACAGCCAAATAACTTGGTGGTGTTGTGGGTGTTTCTTGAAGCTTATTTATTGGGTTACGAGCTTATCCGTTTTTGGCTTATGCTCCATGTTTTCTCTTTATTTTTAAGACTTATGGTCTTATAAAGGTTTTTTGTTTTTTTTTTTTTTTTTTTTTTTTTTTTTTTTTTTTTTTTTTTTAAATCATAACAAACTTATATAAGCCAACTGAGTTTTAAAATACACCAAAAAATTTAGGTTAAAATAAACAGATAAGCTCGTTAGTTCATAAATAAGCTTAAACAAACACACGGTGTGGTGGTTATGAAATTTGGTGGTGTTGTGCTTTGGCGATGACTGTGTTTCAGGTTCATGTAGTGTCATTGTTTCAACTGTAATGGTTGTGGTTAGGGGTCGTTGTGGTCTTGTTTTGAGTCATGGTTCGTAATGCTAGTTTCCGGCATTGTTATATAAGTTCAAGTCATGTTTTAGAGTCAGGCTTGTTGAGATTTGTGTGGGTCAAGTTGTTTGCGGAAGTGTTTTTGGATGTAAGTCAAGGTTCAACATAGGCGCGACAATAGTGAAAGTCTGCAAGGGTCATGGTCATTTTGAGCTTTGTGGTGTCAAAATTGTTTGGTTTGAGATTTTGATGGTTTTTGTTTCGTGTTGTGAGGGTCGTGAATACTGTTTCCATTGCCCTTAGTGGTTATGTGTTATATTTGGGTTTGATTGTTGGATGTTCGTAGAGAGCTGCTGTAGATACTAAGATCATTCTAGTTTTAGGGTCGTTGTTTGAGAGTCATTGTCGTTTAAGGGTTGTTGTAGTATGAGGGTCGTTGAGGTGATTGTAGTTATGGGGTCGTTGAGTTGGTTGTGGTTTGTGGGGTCGATTGGTTGTAGTATTAGAGTTGTTAATCATGTAGGGTAGTTTTTATTCTTAACATCTTGCTAGTTTTTAATTATCTATATATTTAATGTCTTTCAACCAAAAAATCGTGTTACGTGAGAATGTGTGTAAAAGTATGGTTTTACTTCATAAATGTATGTTTTGTTTTTAAGTTTATAAAATCAGGCTAAATTTTATATACTTCTTTTTTCTGTTTAATTCGGGCAGGATGTTTTTATCTAGGATGCTTATTATGTGATGAATGTTTTGGAATTCAGTCAAATTATATTTTATATTTGTTAAATTAAGGATATTTAAATACTTAATTCACATATGAAGTATGTGGAATGTATGATATAGTAACATGTATGTATGCCTTAGATCTATATTTATTGTATTGTGTCATTCGAGCTTTAAGTACAAGAATATCGGCTGTTACGTGCATCTAGGCCAAAAGTTGTGGAGAAGTTGGTGTTGTGTAGCCTACTCGCGTAGGAAATAGTCGTAAAGGTTTCTAGTGTAGAAGAAGAGCACCTATAAAAAAAAGAATGTGTATGTAACCTCAATGCGTGCAATAAGTGTATTGCTCCCTTCTTTTTCTAGACATTGCTATGTTCATGTATACAAGATGTTCAAGTATCTACAAGAATTAACACTTTAAGTGACGCCCTCACTTAGCAACGATAAATGTCGTCTCTAAAATGGCCATGGGTCTCACTTTGGGCCACTTTTTCAACCCAGTTTTTGTAAAACATTGACCGTGGGACCCATGTATTTTTGGGACGACAATGTCGTTCCTAAAGTATCTTACATTTAATTAATTTTTATTCTATTAAAAAAATGTTTAAAACAAAATAGAATGATTTAAACGTTTGGACGACAATGTCATCCCTAACCATTTATCCCAATTTAATAATTTTGATTTTGTTAAAAAAGAAAGTTGTAAAAAAGATTTTTATTTGATAAAAATATCGACCCTAAATAATTATTCCAATTTAACAAATTTTATTTTATTAAAAAAAAAGTTCTAAAATAGATTAGAAAAATACTTTTATTTAATAAAAAATTCTTTAAACGTATAGGGACGAAAACGTCCGTTCTTTCGATAAGTATGCAATATGTGTGCGACTCCCATTTAATGTAGCTACTTTGGTATGGAAATTAATCTTATTGCGTTGGCTATTTGCTTTGTATGCTTTTTTGCTTGCTTTTCGCCTTTTGTCTTTTTGACTATTTTATTCTTTTTCCTTGTTATGCTCACTTGCACACATGCACGTATTTATGAGTTCTTTCACCCACACACTTGCACTTGCCGGAGGTCTTCCTGAAGGAGTTTCCCTACTTTTCAGGTAGGACTGGGGTAGGGGTAGGATTTGTCTACATTATACCTCCCCATACCCCGTCCAGTGGGATTGGATATGTTGTCGATAATTGAAATACTATATAATGATCTTGTGTTTGTAAATGTTTATGCTTTTATATTTTGTCAATATTTTTGTCTCGTAATCTCATATACACAAGTATAAATGAAGGTACTTGTCTCTGAATTTATTATAAATCTTTTTTCCTGCTAGTCATTGCTCGTCATTTGTTGATAGAGTGTCCTTTGCTTACTTACAACGATAGAGTTTTTACTTTAGAAACGTATTGGTAAAAGTTGTAAGTTTGCTCATTTAAAAGAATCACATAAACCACATATTTAGATATCATAGTTTGATACACACTCTGCACATATTTCTGATTTTAACTCTCATTTGTTTCTGTTTTGCGTTACTTCAGGAGCAAAACGGAAGAAGAGAGAGAGTGATCCGAGTATAGAGGTACATTCAGATATCTTGTGCTTTACTAAATTCAGAGTACACTAGGATGATTATAGGGTTTTATCCATTGAAATGCGTAAATTTGTTTACTTGTTTAGTTAGTATTTGATGATTGTTATTGTTTTAGTTTACTGATGAGTTGCTTTTTTATAGGAGGATTGTTCCAGACCAGTCGTGATGGATTTCATCAGCAAAATGCCAGATGAGATTCTTGTTAACATACTCTCGCGCTTGCCTTTAAAATAAGCGGTGACCACCGGCATTCTCTCCCCAAGATGGAGGTTTGTGTGGTGTTCTCTAAACAAAATGGACTTCATTGGTTTCAAAACTCTAGATAAGATGGATGGGAAGCTCTGTGGTCTACAACGGGATAAGTATATCAACCAGGTGAACAGTGTCAATGGAAGTCTTAGAAGTCGCAACAGCCCAATGATTCAGTTTTTCAGGATTAGTTTTGATTTGGATAAGACATGTTTCAAAGATATTGATAACTGGCTCCGGTTTGCTCATGACAAGAAAGCTGAGGTTCTTATACTGGATTTTTACGAAAATGGTCTCAAGGTTAGCACTGATGGTCGTGATCCAAAGCAATACTATGATTTCCCTTTACCTTTGACAGATGGAAGCATGGTACACCTTTCTGAATGCCCGTCATCCAGCTCTATGGTTGTAGAGACTTTGTCTTTTAAGGAGCTCTCCTTGGTGTGTGTCAACGTGAGTGATCTTACCCTAAAATTACTATTGAAAAATTCTCCACATCTTGAAACGCTCTACATTTTTGGAGGTGGTTTGTTGACTGATGTTAATGTTGGTGGACGGGATGTTAACATGAAAACCTTTGTGTTAATGGGCTCTGAAGAGATCCAATCTGTTTCTTTACATGATTTCGATCTTGAAGAGTTTTACTTTAATGGTCTAGATGCAGAAATACGTCTCACGAATCTTCCAAAGCTTAAAGAAGTTGATATTGGCCTAGTAAGTCTGGGGTTGAATAACAAAGTGTTTGGCACGATCTCATCTGTTGCTTCCTACCTTGAGGTTCTTTCCTTGGGCATAGATCGTGAACTGGTTAGTAGTTCTTCTCTAATTTATTTATGTGATTTTAATCTTTAATGATAAGATGATGAGATCATTTCAATGTTTTTCCAGGAAGATTTAAATGTTAAAGCGATTCCAGAACTACTACCAAATATCAAGACATTGAAACTGACTTTGCCAACTGAAGAATATGATAGTCTAATAGCATTCATCGAAATAGCTAAGAAGTGCCCGAAGTTGGAAACTTTTAAAGTCTCGGTATGTTATTTCAGTAAACTACATAGCTACTTGTGAATAATGTAAATAAATAGAATCTCTACTGATATTCTGAATATTACTAAGGATGTTGTTACTAACTTTATCTAATTCATAAACTATGTTGGTATAATGTTTTTGCAGCTACATTGGTCTGCACCAATCACAAGGAACAAAGCTGAATATTATGCTATTGGTCACCGTTTTTCACACCTCAAGCATCTTGAGATTGGTGGTTATCGTGGTCTAGTTAGTGACGTTCAGATTGCTTTGTACATGATAGGCAATGCTGCTCGTACACTCAAAAAGATTGTAATAGATCCTTCCATCCATCCTTATGATGCACGTTTTTTAACTTCAAAGGAGTCTTTGAAGATAAAGGACGCCAGTCGATCCCATGCCAGAACCGAGCTGTCGCAATGTATGCCTCCTTGGGTGCAGATGGCCATACTCTAATCTACATTCAGATGGTCTTGGTTTGCTAAAGCTTGTTAATGGTCTGATTCTCCTTCTCAGAAACTTTCTAGTTGTTTTTAGAAGCTATTGTAGAAAATTGTTAATGCTTTTGGATCATGTTTAGTTCCTTTGTGACTTTAATGGATTCTTATATACTAAGGATGGGTCAAGTACGACCAAGATAACGCTTGATGAAATGAGCGCAAGTAACCACTTACCTACATACATGTACTACTTTTAACCCATTGCCAAACCTTCCGATTTTCCTATGTTACAGTTTCTTTTTAGGTCAAGTGGAGTATTTTACTTTTAACCCGTTGCCAAACCTTCCGATTTTCCTATGTCACGGGTTTCACATCTTTTTCATCTTGGTACCATGCATGATACTGGCAATTTTAAGTAGCCATATTTTGGCTAGCTGTAGATCGAGATATCCAAACATGTCTTATAAGTTTTATGGTTCCACACAAATTTTCTATCTCCTCCAAAAATATCACAAGAAGGATGTCTAATAATTAAAAGTTTTTAAGACTTTCGAGTCTCTTAATGTCTAATTTGAGATGTTAACTTCAATTCTTCATCATTATTTTCACAAAATAAGACAAATTTATTTTTTGTATTTTTTAAAATGAACGGAAAAATAAGACACCAATTTGGACCACCCACTTCAAGTTGGTTGGACATATAACATCACTTAGTTTTTATGGCTTTATTTTCCATATATTGAGACTTTGTAGTAGGAATTAGTCAAGTGCCAAAGCATATATATATAATCTGGTAATGGATCGCTAACATTACTTAAGAGGTGGTCTTTAAGGAAAGGTCACATGTTAGTGATTTTAGTGTCATTAATCATCTTATGTAATGGGGATTTTCTCGAGATCAAATGAATTTCTAGTTAAAGTTCTAATACGAGTTCGGAGGTGTGGAGTGCACGCTTGTATAAACTAATTAACATGATTTCGGAGACGATTGGGAATATAAGTCAAAGGGTGCATTAGTGACAGAATTCGTGTGGTCACTAAACCGTCGCTGATGGACATGCATGCATCTTTGATGACTTCAGTTAGCGACGGTCTTAATTGTTGCAAAACTGTTACTGGACAGTGTGTTCTATTTTTCATCAAAGGTCTGACTTTTATCAAGAGTCATAATTTTCAAACAACTACTAATAAGTTTGTATACATGTAAACATAATTCGGTCTTCCACATGAAAAAATTAATATAAAAAACAAATACAAATTTCTTATGTTTTGCTCTCTTTCTTCTGCCTAGAATTTGAGTGTTCCTTCTCTTATTCTTATGTAAATTTCTTGTAACCCAATGTGATTAATATGGTATATTAAAGGTGGAAAAATAGGTGTGTTGGTCGGGTTTGGGTCACGGGTTTAGATGGGTTTGGTTCTATATGGGTCTGGGTCTAGATGGGTCTTCTAAAAACATGGGTTTAAGTGGGTTGGTTCTAGATGGGTTTTGGTCCGGTAGACATTTTGTGTGTGTGTGTGTAAAAGATTTAAAAAATGAAAGAAAAGTACAAAAAAAGACCAGCTAGAACTGTCTAAACCCATTGGGTAATTATTACTTCCTCCGTCCCAAAATTATTGTCTCCTTTTGATTTTTTCGGTCTTTCTTTCTCAACTTTAACTCTAAATATTTTTGTTTGTGTTATAAGATTTTTGATAAAAATTATACTAATGAAAATACATTTAAAACTCAATCTGTTCATATATTCTGAATCAAAAGGTCAAAGTTAAAAAATTAAGACCGAAAAAGTCAAAATGGGAAAATAATTTTGGGACGGAGGAAGTATGTTGTACTTTCTATCAAAAAACCCAATTGGAACCATCTATAATATTTGAAAAGACCCAACTAGACTCATTCCATACTAGATATTTACCCAACTAGACCCACTTTTAACCAAAGGGTCTCAAATTGCCACCTTTAGGGTAGAAATATTGTATTAGGAAAGTGGATTTTTACATGATTCATGAAGGCACATGTTGACCATACCCCGGTCTATTTTTTAACCATACCCTCCCTAAATGGGAGGGTGTACTTGATTTGTACTTTTTTTTTGTTTTTTTTATTTTTTTTTGTACTTTTGTCTTGTAGTTGTCTTTTTTGTTTTTTTTTTTTTTGTTTTTTTTTTTTTTTTTTTTATTAAGTTTGTAATGTTTTTGTTTTGTATATTTTTTTGTAATGTTAGTAATGTTGTGTATACTTAATTAATAGTTGCCTATATGACGTTATAAAAAAAGATGACGTTGACTCATTTTTGTGTATACTTAATTAATAATTGCCTATATGACGTTATAAAAAAATATGACGTTATAAAAAAAGATGACGTTGACTTATTTGCATTTATAAACTAATGTTTATAATGTTTTTGTGTTGTGTATATTTATTAATAATTGCCTATATGACGTTATAAAAAAATATGACGTTATAAAAAAAATATGGCGTTATAAAAAAAGATGACGTTGACTCATTTTTGTGTATACTTAATTAATAATTGCCTATATGACGTTATAAAAAAATATGACGTTATAAAAAAAGATGACGTTGACTCATTTGCATTTATAAAGATCAGTGTTTACACCTAAACTTAAATTATTTAAAAACAACAACTATTATTATAAAATTAAATGTCAACGTTAACATATTATTTAAAAACAACAATATCTACGACATATGAAGATTATTCATTTCGGTTAAAAGATCATGGAGCCGGGCACTTGACTGACAAGCGTGATCCTCAGGATTCCTTGCCATTTCTAACTCCATTTCCAGCGCCTTTATTCTTTGCTTCAACAACTTGATCTCATTTTTTGTAGCAACGCAGTTTGAGCAATGCGTTGAAGAAGAGGCTTGACTAAAGTGTTGTGCTTCAAATACATCTTTCCACGCGAAGTATCGACACTCATAGTCTTTTGTACCTGGCTGTTACATGTTCAGGAAATAATAAGAAATGTATTTTTAACAAACAAATTATTTACATAACTAAGCAAACGTATGATTATTTACCACTGAAAGAGGACATGCATAAAACAGTCGCCCATGACTACCGTTTTGCCAGGATGTCCGTTCTACAATAAATCCTCTATTACATCGGCACCAGAAAGGATTTCTTTGGCTCATCTGACCAAAGAATTTGCATAATCAATCAATGATGTTATTTACTAATACAAACAGTTGTTTACAACATAAATCAATAATCATTTACAATGTTTTGTCTGTAAAATTATTCACAACATAAATCAATAATTATTTACAACATAAATCAATAATTATTTACAATGTTTTGTCTGTATAATATTTACGTCGATAGTCGATGTTGATATAAACTTATCCATTGTTCTGCAATTGGCTGTCGGAAAAACCTCCATTGTGGGTGGTTACGCGGAAGTGTAAAAGTTGGGTCTAGCGTCGGTATAATGTAATGAGCACATGAGCCCTCCCCCACACGGGCAATCACAAGGGGGTCGATTCCTTGTGTGTTGTTTGGCCCGGAAAAAAGCGGAAAACATGTGTTATAACCACGCATGGATAGAAATACAATCGGTCGATTTAGCATTGAAGCGATAACTAGACCCGTCATTGGCATCACCATCCAGTAACCTTGATGTGCACCTCCGTTGAACCAGTTTATCGTATTCCAAAGAAAGTTAAAGTCTTGTTCCCCCCACATATCTGTGTAAGTACTCCTATGGTAATCTAACTCTTGCAACAACCTATGTCTGGCTTCGGCCCACCTATGTTCGTTTTGAAAAATAAAGTGAGCAACGCACCGAAACCCGCAATTCCCATCACTCGCAACATTACATACTTATTACGTATGGACGGTAAACCAGTGGAATTTCCCGAATAAAACCATTGCTCACAGTATCTCCAACATATAATCTGTGCCGTGGACTAGTACCCGTGTACGAACTGTGTCTTGGAGGCTCTTTCGGCAATTTCGGGACTTTCGTAGATCTTGTATTCGTACTTCTTCGGTGATCTACAATCGGTACTTCATTAAAGTCCGGAACTTTTGTAGCCTTGGACTTTTTGTTCTTTTCGCTCGGACGTCCACGGGTATTTTCCTGAACAACAGGTTGACGTGTGTCCACAGATTCAGGTTGGTATATCCCTCTTAACTTGTTCAACATATTCTTCTTGACAAACGACGTCGCTTTGCCAAAAGCACTCTTGAATTGTCGAACGTCATTTTCAAACTCTCTTTCATCATCATCATCATCATCATCATCATCATCATCAAGCACAAGGTTACCAACAACGGGCCACGGTACAGACAGGGTTCTCCAAAATATATCAATGCTTTCCAATGGAATTGGCACACCTGCATTTATCAAAAGTGACTTATGTAAAACCATTTCGTGGAAGCATTCCGTGAAAGCATTCATTAATATTGACTTTAATATACTTACCATGAATTCGATACCCCATCATTTGACAAAAGCACGGCAATCCATAAATTGATCGCAACTGATGGTTACAATCTTCTGCGGCGAAATTCGTTTGAAGGAGTTCTCTGTGCATGAGTGTAAAAGCATGTTTGGAAATGTTATACCACAACTCTGAAAATATTGGTATATCACATTTATTCATTTTCTCATTTTTGCTCCTGTTAAAAGTCTCTTGTATCGCGCTCTTTTGAGAAATAAGAATCTTATCAATCGAAATCAACAACGTGTTTAAGTTGGATTGTGCTGTGCCCAAATATAATTTCAACAATGCATGTTGAGCCTCAACTCTACACGTTGTTGACTGGCCGTAGCTTTGATATTCATCGGTAACACACGAGACAAACATGTGCCCGTACTCTCGGAGCCAGTTATCCAGATACTGGGCAATCTCTGAAAAACGATGAATTAATACAAGGTCAATCGGGTGCATATTTGTTAAATAATAAAAAACACTAAATTAATAATTAAGTACCCGGTTTGTTGACCAATTTTTTTTGTAGTCGTCGATAATGTTGCTCGAATAAGGCGCGTGATTGAGCTTTAACCATCCAATCCCATGTGCGTTTGATGGAGTCGTACTCATCACTCGACTCACATCTACCTCTGCAATGCTAAAGTATATTTTGGGAAATATGCCATCGACATAGTACTTTGTGAACACCAGGGAATTCTGCTCTGCATGCCCCAAGCAAGGCTAAATCCCTGTCGGTGACGATAACACGTGGATAGTACCTTTCCTCTATCACCAGCTTTACACGTTGCAATACCCATTTAAAATTAGGCCCTTTTTCACTGTTTAAAAAACTAAACGCCATCGAATATGTTTTATTTGTTGATGTTACTCCGACAATTTCCAAAAATGGCAATTTAAACAGTGTGGTATTGTACGTGGAGTCTATTAGCATGATCTCAGGGAACGTACACCATAAAGCGTACGACGTAGGGTGAACAAAAAATAGTTCCTCAAGCTCATTATTAGCACTTACCCTATCGTAATATGTGTACCCTGATTGCTGCAGGTGTGAGTAAAGGACTTGAATTGGAGTTAGATTACCCATTTTGGCTTTCCGGATCTTAACTTGTGCGTTATATATAGTTCTAACGCTAGACACGTTATCCGGATTACGACCCTGTATTGTCGAGAGTATTTTACGTGGTTGTACGGTATACTCTGTCAATTCTGTAACCAACTCGAACTCATCATCATTTAAGCGCATTGCATATGGCACACCATGCAGCGACTCTAACATAGGATGATTATGACTATCATCCTTCACTTTCAAAATCCAACATGATCTTCTTTTAAGATATTTCGCCACCAATTTGAATGGGCAATCGGTTTTACAGGTACTGGTATTCCGTTTTCCAGTACCTTCGGGTGAATAAATCCCACCCTTTGTACACCCATAATTGATTTCGTTCATAATACCGTTTTCTGATTTACTTCTTCTTTTAATAATCACAAAACCGAGTTCCCGAGCTATGTTTTGCACCCAATCCGTTAATTGCTCGTGAGATCCGAACCACTGAAAAAACGTTACGAACGCGTATGGTGACGTTTTGTTTTTTTAAACTAACTTTTTTGTATAACAAAGTGTTTTTTTTATAACAAAATATTTTTTTATCACAATTTTTTTTACAACTAACTTTTTTGTATAACAAAATGGTTTTTTTATAACAAAATATTTTTTTTATCACAATTTTTTTACAACTAACTTTTTTGTATAACAAAATGTTTTTTTTAATGACAAAATATTTTTTTGTATAACAAAATGTTTTTTTTAATGACAAAATATTTTTTTATCACAATTTTTTTTACAACTAACTTTTTAATACATTTTTTACAACTAACTTTTTAATACACTTTTTTACAAATAACTTTTTATTCACACTTTTTAATACACTTTTTTTTAAAGAAAAAAATTAAATAAAAACGCGCTTTGTTTTGTGGTGGACAGTTGTCTCTCACCCACACACTATTATCACCACAGCAGTCTCACACACACCACACACTCACAAACTCTCTCTCTCTCTCTCTCTCTATGTTATCTGCTCTCTTTTCTCTCTCTATTTTTAGATCTAAAATCACACTAATATTTGTGTGATGTTGTTGGTGATTTGTGAGAGAGTTTATGAGTGTGTGGTGATGTTGTTGGGTAGATTGTTCTGTGATGGTTTTGTTAGGTACGTGATGTTTATGTGATGTTTTTCTGATGGTTTTGTTAGGTACGTGATGTTTATGTGATGTTTTTGTTAGATTCGTACGTGATGTTTATGTGAACTTATCAAAATCTTGAGTTTTTTTAATGAAACCCTAATTTTTTAAATTAGGGTTTCGTAAAATTGGTTTGGGGGTTTTTGAATCTGACTTGATTACTCCATATAAAGTGTGTTAATTGAAAGATTCGTACGTTAATTTATCAAAATCTTGATTTTTTAATGAAACCCTAATTTTTTAAATTAGGGTTTCGTAAAATTGGTTTGGGGGTTTTTGAATCTGACTTGATTACTTCATATAAAGTGTGTTAATTGAAAGATTCGTACGTTAATTTATCAAAATCTTGATTTTTTTAAAGAAACCCTAATTTTTTAAATTAGGGTTTCGTAAAATTAGTATGGGGGTTTTTGAATCTGACTTGATTTATTTCATATAAAGTGGTGGGTGGTTCTGTAATAAAAAAGTTTAGATCTAAAAAAAATAGATCCGTGATGTATCTCTGATGGTTTTGTTAGATACGTGATGTTTATGTGATGTTTTGTTAGTTGCGTATGTTAATTTATCAAAATCTTGAGTTTTTTAAAGAAACCCTAATGTGGTGGTGCTGGGGTGGTTGTTCTGTGGTCAATGTTAGCATTTGAAAATAAGCGTGGTGTTGACCACACCCTGGTCTATAATTTATCCCAACCCTCCCTATATGGGAGGGTGGTTCTGTGTTCTTATGTTCTTATGTGATGGTTCTGTTGTGCTTAATTGTGTGTGAGACAGCTGTGGTGATAATAGTGCTGGTTCTGTGGGTAGGTTACTGCTTATGTTTAAGCAGTTTATCCTGAATACCTGTGGCTGTTCTTATGTGATGGTTCTGTGGTGCTTAATTGTATGTGAGACAGCTGTGGTGATAATAGTGCTGGTTCTGTGGGTAGGTTACTGCTTATGTTTAAGCAGTTTATGCTGAATACCTGTGGCTGTGGGTAGGTTAACACCTTGATCTGCCACCTTAGAGTGGCATGAATACCTGCTCTGGCCTACCCCCAGTCCACAGGCTCTAGTGGTATGAATACGGCAATGATGATTTAAAAAAAATGATTTTGGCGTGGCATTTCCAAATGGACGACAATAAAAACTTTGCAAAATTTGATGTTGCAGCCACATATGATAAGACTTGCTTATGTGCAACTAGTCTATAATCTGAGCCTATTACCTCTTGTGTGTAAAATCGTGAACTAGACATTTCAGCAGCCTTGTTGTGTTGTGATACTCTGCTTGTAGTGTTTGTTGCCTTAGTGATAAGAATACTCTGCTTGTAGTGTTTGTTGCCTTGTTGTAATGGTTGTTGTGTTTGTTATGATACTTGCTTTGTTGATTGAGCTTTGTTTATAATCTAGCAAAGCTGCAGATTGTGGAATCTTACTGTTGAACATGTGACATGCCTGTTTTGACAGCCTTGTTGTGTGGTGATACTTTCTAGTGATACTTGAGTAAGGGTGTGGAATCTGCTGTTGACAGCCTTGTTGTGTTGTGATACTTTCTAGTGATACTTGAGTAAGGGTGTGGAATCTGCTGTTAAGCTTTGCAGTCTGGAATCCTTACTGTTTCGCTTGTGACATTCCTGTTTTGAGAGCCCTTGTTGTGTTTAGCTTGTGACATTCCTGTTGAGCAATTGAGCTTTGCAATTGAGCTTTGCTGTTGAGCTGTTGAGCTGTTGAGCTTTGCTGTTGAGCTTGTGACATACCTTTGTGTATAACTGCACTTTGTAACTTTGAGGACAAAAATGGTTTTTAAAACCAAGGCGATGACGAATGGTTTTTAAAACCCGAATGTATGGCGGAGTGATATTTTTATCACTTTCGCAACATTCAAATCCGAGCCTTCTAAAAATTTCGAGCCTATAAGGCGATGACGAATTTAACATTTCATGTTTAAGCAGTTGTGTTTTGTGTTGCAGTTGTGTAATGTTTGCATTTGGACTTGATCACTTTGTTTGTTTGCACTTTGGACCAAAAAAAAAACTGCACTTGTGCTATGACAAAAAAAAAAATAGGATTTGGCGATGACGAATTCAATGATCCGAGCCTGCAGTTGTGTTTGTGAATTGTTTGCACTTTGGACTTATCATTTTGGACCAAAAAATGCACTTTTGTGCTTTGACAAAAAAAAATATGACTTGGACAAAAATAAGACTTGGACAGCTAAAAGAAAAGAAAAAAATAATAATAATAAAAAAATAGAGAGGACAAAAGCTGCACAGGTGGGCCCCATTAGGAGGGTATGCAGCCTAGTCCCACTAGACCCCCGTGGGGTTAACAGCACCCTTCATGAATTATCCAAGTACTCTTTGATTATCATTGTAACACCCTTTTTTTATAAGTTCCAGAAATAGAATTTTATATTGTTACTAGACGAGTACCCGTGCATAGCAATTAGATTTTATCGCGGCACAAATTATGAAGGTGATATTTTGGTTAGGTGTTTCGGATAATATTTATTCATACAACGTAAAAAAATCAAAATGTAACTGTAAATTATTGTAACATATAATAATTTTAAATAAAAGAACAAATTTTAATAGCTAACTTCAATATTCAAGAAATGCGATACATTAGTATTAAGTTTCATAAATTATTTTTCAGCGTTTCATTTAAGTAAAAGAACAAATTAGTTTAACAAATTAGTTTCCTAAATTAGTTTTAAGTTTTCACTTTTTGATTTTTCCTTTATATATAGTATAGATATAGATTAGAAAAGTAGAAAAGTCTTCATCTTAGTACTTTATAGAGATAAGAACCTATAATACAAATAGTTAACAGAAAAAGACTAACGATGCAAAAGATTTATCAACAGGGACTAACCTTGCCAAATTATGAAAATTACTTGATAAGCTTTATGTAGCTTCCTTGTGATGAAGAAAACTCAAAATTTACCAAAGACATACACCTATGTATGTTTGTGTTGCGGAACATGGCACCTCACAAAGAAAAGGAGGGAAAAAGCTAGTAGTTAGCTTATTATTATAAAAATTTACAAAGAGAATTAAGAAAGTAGTACAAGGTGTCAAGAACAAAGCAAGTAATTAAGTGGTGACTTGGGGTGATCTTAGAAGTAATCAAGTTTTGATAATCATATCATCTTCATGGTAAGATCATGTTAAGAATTATATTAAGTATCATATTAATATCTTTTTAAGTGTTTTATGCTTATTTGAGGTTATGAAAACCTAGACATGAATTATGATGAATCTTGATAATATAACCTTTATTATGATATAATCAAGTCAAGAATTAAGTGGGTGAATTATGGCTAATTGTGTAGTAGAAATCATGTTTGATTTTCATGTTATGTCGAGTTTAATTTATAAAGATTGTTTGGTACAAGCTTATGAAATGCTTATACTAGTATGATTGCTTATAGAATTATAAGAAAATGACCTTAACATGTTAAATAATCTATAATATAAGTTTGGTAACGAGTAGAATAGTTTATCATGTGTTTTGGGTCGTTTTGGACACGTTTTAAGGTAAGATAAGCATGTGCTGAATTGATATTTATGGAGAATTTAAAGGGTTGTAGAAAATAGACCGTTTATCGTATTGTGACAACTGGCAATTTAGGGAAACAATTTACAAACCCGCATTACTTTAAAATTTATGATTTTTGGAATATTGAAAAGTTTATTCGTGATGAGAGTTGTAAACGTTGGAATGTGATTTTTAAACCTGGTGTTATTTATGGAAGTTGATTATTAAATATTGGTTTGGTTTGGTATATTCGTGATGATTTATCTTTGAGATATTTATTTGGCACTACATTGACTCCGGCACTAGGATAACCTAACAATTTTTATATTTTAAATGTTTGGTTCGGTTATTTTATATTTTTGGAACGTATCGCGAGATTTTGGATATTTGGAATGAACTCGGTTCGGGAGAGTCGTTTTACTTTAAATGAGTTTCGGGTTTGGTCTGTGTATTCTACACCTAAGTTACCTAGTTCATGTCTAGGCCTCGCTCTAACCAATCCAATAGCTTACCTAGTTCGGGACTAGGCCTCGCTTAATAACCAATCAATAGCTTACCTAGTTCGGGACTAGGCCTCGCTCAATAACCAAACAATAGCTTACCTAGTTCGGGACTAGGTCTCGCTCAATCCTACCTAGTTCTATAAGCATAGCAAGTTTTAAGATAAATAAAGCGATAATAGTCCACATAAAACATTTGCACGTTTCTCACCCCAAGTATTGAAAATATAGTTCAAGAGAAAAAGTGGGGCTATGACTCACCTCAAGTCCAGCAAAATCCTCAAAAGAAAATCGATAGATGAAAGACGTAAGCGAACTCAAGTAACGGCAACTACAGACTCGGCACTTCCTAACAATATCAAACTCGTTCAGAATCATTTCCTCAAAATCAAATATTCCCAATCCCGAATGTATTCCATTTAACTTTCCAAAAATATCCATTTCTCGAATTATCCTCATATTAATTTGAAGTTTGACGTTTGGTATCCATATGGGTGGAGGGTTGACACAACTCAAACCAAGGAGTCACAATGAAAGAAATAATAAACCATCTATAGGTCTAATATTAGCCCAATATATTATTTAAATAAATCATCGAAGTTTATCAAATCCGTCGATTTGGAAATCCCCATATTTATTTACGTAATATATCGTTCCAAGATTATACCCAACCTAAATCACATAGCACAAAGAATACTATATGGTAAATATCGTAGTCCAATAAATTCCCTACATATATCATCAAATTTGCCAAATTCATCAATTTGGCCAACTCCACGAGATATTTAGTAATTTATTATCCTAATACACGTACCACAACCTATGGGCGTCGTAGGATACGATGCCCATTAATATACTCATTTTATATAGCTAAGTAAACTCAATTTATCCCGTCGATTAAATAAGTTACGTAGTTATAGAAAATGGATATATTAATCGTCATATATTCGTGACAACACAAAAGTCACATAATAAAGCCCACTTTGACTTAAGTAACCACAACTCGTATAACTCGATAAGTTTTTCTAAATTTATTAAAAAGTCATGTTTTTAATTATCACTTACCCGACGTATTAGTTCTCGACATTATTTATAGTTATTTATTTATAATAATACTCCCGACATTTATTGCACTATTCGCATATTATAATAATTATCGTTATATTATTATAACGTTACTCGTGATCGTTTTATTATTAATATACGCATTTATATATATATATATATATATATATATATATATATATATATATATATATATATATATACGTTTATCACATCTATATATGTATATAAACGATTATATTATCAATAATATTATTACGAGTATCATTTTTTAATGTTTGATTTTGAATATTTATCGAGTCATAAGAATTTGGTCACATGTCCGAGTCATTACTCTCGGCCCATAGTCCAAGTCCACAAATAATAAAGCCAAGTCATAAATAAATAAACCAACTCCGTCCAAATCAATCCCAAATCCACGTGCTACAACATTAGGGTCCGACTACGGCACCCGACTAACCTATCCCCGTCATCTAAATAACCGTCTCACAATCGGTTCCCAATATACTTCGACAACACAACTCCAAATCAATTAAAAGTATACCGTGTCGAGACCACAAAGGATCTCGACCCATCCAAATGCTTCGGTCCAAAAGTATGCCACAATAATAACAACAACAAAATCAACAACAAGAAACAATCAAAGATGCATATCATATGGTTTGGTTTACCATGCCAAACCCGAGCCAAATGACCCACTTGGGTCTCGGCTAGAACCACGAGTCACAAGGACTCAATACCAAGGCCACAAGGCCACGACATAGCTCACTCGAGCTGTACCAAAACTGCCAAACAGACCCTCTTGGGTCGCGGCACACCAAGACAACCACAACATCAATTTGGTTAACCAATACAACCAAGAATCAAACCATATCGGACCAAGGGTCCTCTTAGACTCCCAACGAGCCAATAAAAATAGTCACACCGAGACCATAGGTCTCGGTCAAGCTCCAACGAGCCAAAAACCAAATCCAAACGCGACCCAACATCACAAATCGAGCACCAACTCGAGTCAAAATCAACACCCAAGATACCAAAAGGATTTTTATTACCAAAACATCATTTCCCATCAATTTTATTTCAAAACCCATCAAGAACAACCCATGTAGACATGGATTTAAGCATGAATCGAGGCACACGACATGAAATTCGTGGCCACTCACCTTCAAAAAGGCTTCCAAACTTGATTTCTTTAAAAGCCCAACAAGATTAAACAAAAATGGTGGTGTTAAAGTAGTGGTGGTAATTTTTACGTGGTGTTAATGAAGGTTTTAGAGCGCGTGGTTTATACCAAAAGATAGATCGGGATGAGGTGGTGATGATGGAGGTATTTGTTTGTTTAGGGGGATGGTGGTGGCGGCGTTAATGGAGTTTGTAGGGTGGTGGTGGTGTTTGTATTAAAGAAAGAGAGAGAGAGAGAGAGAGAGAGAGAGAGAGAGATGTGAAGGTGATAAGGGTGTTGGTGTTGTGTGTTGATCCAGATTCACACAAGGACGATTTTGTAGTTACTCTTAAAAAATGATTTTTAATAATAATAATAATAATAATAATAATAATAATAATAATAATAATAATAATAATAATAATATTATTATTAAGGGTAGAGTGGGTGAAGTAACCCGGTGTAAATACACGGACCAAACCCGAAACCTTTTATAACAAATCAACTCTCTCGAACCGAACTCGTTCCAAATAATCAAAAATCTCGTGATACCTTCCAAAAATATAAATATCCGAACCAACATTTAAAATAATTAAAATTGTTAGGTTAACCTAGTGCCGAAGTCAATGTAGTGCCACATAATCATCTCAAAAATAAATCACCGATAGTAAACCAAACCAATCCAATAATTAATAATCAAATTCCATAAATAACGTACGATTTAAAAAAAAATCACATTCCAATGTTTAAAAATCTCATCACGAATAAAAATTTTCCAATATTCCGAAAATCATAAATTTTAAAGTAATGCGGGTTTTCAAAATGGCTCCCTAATTTGCCAGTTGTCACATCCTCCCAGCCTCAGAAGAAACCCGTCCCGGGTTTCACTCGGAACAAACCATCTACAAAGTAAAAAGCTTCGGATATCTCTTTCGAAACTCATCCTCACGTTCCCACGTGAATTCCGGTCCATGCCGCGAATTCCAACAAACTTTGATGAGCGGAATACGACTTCTCTTAAGTCGTTTATTCTCTCTATCTAATATCTCAATCAGCTCCTCCACAAAATTCAAACTTTCATCCACACGAATATCTTTGATCGGTATAATCGGCGTTTCATCCGAAAGGCATTTCTTCAAATTGCTAACATGAAACACATCATGAACTTTACTCAGTTCCTGTGGTAATTTCAACCGATAAGCCACGAGCCCAATTCTTTCCAAAATGAGAAATGGTCCAATGTAGCGGGGGTTGAGTTTCCCAAGTTTCCCAAAACGTATCACACCCTTCCAAGGCGAGACTTTCAGCATCACTTTGTCTCCAACCTGAAACTCTAGGGGTTTACGTCTCTGATCGGCGTAACTTTTCTGTCTATCCCTAGCTGCTTGTAATCGATCTCGAATTTGCATCACTTTCTCAATAGTCTCCAAAATAAGCTCAGGGCCTGTGAGTTGGCTTTCCCCAACTTCAGCCCAACCAATAGGCGAACGACATTTTCGGCCATATAAAGCTTCAAATGGTGCAGCTTTAAGACTTGTGTGGTAGCTATTATTGTAAGAAAACTCCGCAAGGGGTAGATACTTCTCCCAGCCTTTACCAAAGTCTATTATGCATGCACGAAGCATATCCTCCAAAGTCTGAATAGTTCTCTCGCTTAGACCATCGGTTTGGGGGTGATATGCAGTACTCATATCAAGTCTCGTCCCCAAAGCGGTTTGAAGTGATCGCCACAACGCTGATGTAAAGCGGTTGTCGCGATCAGAAATAATCGATATCGGAACTCCATGACGAGAAACAATCTCCTTCACATACAACCTCGCAAGTTTATCAACACTATCATCTTCACTAATCGCCAGGAAATGAGCAGACTTAGTCAAACGATCCACAATTACCCAGATAGCGTCATAACCGCTAGCTGTCTTTGGTAATTTGGTAATAAAGTCCATTGTAATCCGCTCCCATTTCCAAACCGGGAGTTCTGGCTGTGTCAATAATCCTGACGGTCTTTGATGTTCGGCCTTAACCTTAGAGCAAGTCAAACACTTACTAACGTACAATGCTATATCGGCCTTCATATTCGGCCACCAATATAATCTCTTAAGATCCTGATACATCTTGTCAGCCCCAGGATGAATAGAGTATCTTGACTTATGCGACTCGTGCATAATCAACTCTCGAATTCCTCCATACAATGGCACCCAACTACGGTCTCCAAAACACAATACTCCATCAGAACGCTTAACAAATCCTTTCTCATTTTCTGCCATTCCAAATATGTTCTCAACAGGTCGATTTTCTGCTTTCAATGCTTCCGTTTGAGCTTTCAATATTTGAGATGGTAACGGTGATACGATAGTCATTCCCAATGACCTAACTCGTAACGGTGGTATCCTCTCCTTTCGACTAAGAGAATCAGCAACAACGTTTGCTTTACCAGGATGGTAGCGAATTTCACAATCATAATCGCTTAGCAACTCAATCCAACGTCGTTGTCTCATGTTGAGCTCTTTTTTATTAAGGATGTGTTGCAGAATTTTGTGTTCAGTAAACACAACACACTTGGTTCCATACAAATAGCGTCTCCATATCCTCAAGGCAAAAACCACAACACCTAATTCGAAATCATGGGTGGTGTAGTTCTTCTCGTGCTTCTTGAGCTGTCGGGAAGCATAAGCTATCACTTTCTCTCATTGCATTAACACAGCTCCTAAACCTTTATGAGAAGCGTCACAATAGACGACAAAGTCCTCGTTACCTTCAGGTAACGCTAAGATAGGAGCACCACACAACATCTCCTTAAGTAATTGAAACGCTTCCTCTTCCTTATCTCCCCATTCGTATTTAACACTCTTTTGAGTCAATTTGGTCAATAGTTTTGCTATCTTCGAAAATCCCTCAATGAATCTTTGGTAATAACCGGCTAATCCTAAAAATTGACGAACTTCAGTCGGGGTGGTTGGTGCAGCCCAATCTTTAATTGCTTCAATCTTAGCAGGATCTACATGAACTCTTTGTCTATCAATCACATGACCCAAAAATTGTACCGTCGGAATCCAAAATTCACATTTAGAAAACTTGGCATACAGTTTCTCCTTCCTAAGCAATTCTAAGATAAGCCTCAGATGCTCCTCATGCTCTTTCTCACTCTTCGAATAAATTAGAATGTCATCGATGAACACAATCACGAACTTATCTAAGTAAGGCTTACACACCCGATTCATGAGATCCATGAATACCGTCGGTGCGTTAGTCAACCCAAACGGCATCACCTGAAACTCGTAATGCCCGTAATGGGTTCTGAAAGCCGTTTTCGGAATATCTTCCTCGCGAACTCGAAGCTGATGATATCCCAATCTCAAATCGATCTTTGAATACACACTCGATCCTTGAAGCTGATCGAACTAATCGTCGATCCTCGATAACGGGTATCCATTCTTCACCGTTAACTTGTTCAACTCTCGATACTCAATACACATACGAAACGATCCATCCTTCTTCTTCACAAATAAGACCGGGGCTCCCCAAGGCGAAGAACTTGGTCTTATAAATCCCTTTTCGGCTAACTCCTCTAATTGTTTCGACAACTCTTCCAGTTCAATAGGTGCAAGACGATAAGGCGCTCGTGCCACGGGTGCAGCACCAGGTATCAACTCAATCTGGAACTCTACTTGTCTAGTAGGCGGGATTCCCGGCAAATCATCGGGAAATACATCCGAAAAATCACGAACTATGGGCACATCTCCAATGCATCTTTCCTTCTTCTCCTTCCCTCCTTTCTCAGAGATTTGAGCTAAGAAAAGGCAACATCCTTTTTCCATTAGCTTCGGTAATTTAGTGCAAGATATGACCGCTAATCTAGATGGGCCTCTCAATTCCTTTCGATGTCCTGGTATGTTCAGAATCTCCTTGCCGTAAGGCACACACACGATCTTCTCATCGCAAAGTATATGAGCACGATACTTTGACAACCAATCCATACCAATAATGACATCAAAACTTCCTAACGTGACGGGTAGAAGATCTATGTTGAAAAGACGATTCTGAAAATTTAGCGTACAACCGCGAATGATAGTCCTAATTCTCTCTATGTTCCCATTAGCTAACTCTACATCATAACCAATTCCTAAGGCCATTGGGGGTTTCTCTAGTAAGGGTGCAAACGTAGTGGACACAAAACTCTTATCGGCACCAGTATCAAATAGTATGGAAGCATAACGATTATTGAGAAGGAACGTACCAGTAACGACGTTCGGATCTTCTCCTCTCTCATTCCCAAGTGCATACACTCTTCCATGAGCAGCTCCAGCTTCCACACGTTGGTCCCCATTATCTTGTCGTCCACGGTTTCCTCCAGCTCCACGGTTTCCATGATTGTACCCATTACCACCCGATCCTTGATTTCCTCGGTTCCATGATTCCCTACACTCATTCCTATAATGTCCCTTCTTTCCACATCCATAACAAGTAACATTTGCCTTACTCATAGTTTCAGGAGTAGCTTAAACCATAGCAAGTGGTCGAGCTCTACAATCCTTAGCTATGTGTCCCATCTTAGAGCAATTCTTGCACATCACAGTACATCGTCCAGAATGATTCTTATAACATCGGTTACACTTGGGTGCATCTCCATTGTAGTTCTTCTTGTCTTCATCTCCCATAGCATAAGCTCTAGTAGTCGTTTGTCGCTTGTTTCGATGATCATTACCCTTAGAATGATTATCCCTCTTCCTCTTTCCATTCTTGTCTTTCTCAGCTTCTTCCAATACCAACGAGTCCATAAATTGTTGAGCGATAGTGATAGCCTCGTGAATGTTTGCAGGCTTAGCAGAAATCACATCGTTCCTTGTAGCTACTGGCAACCCATCGGTATACCTCTCAATCCTTTTTGTCTCAGTCCTAACCATATAGGGGCAAAGTAAGGCTAACTCTCGATAACGGCGATTGTAAGTTTCCATATCGGTACCTTTCACCTTATGATTCCAGAACTCAATTTCCAGCTTCTTAACCTCATTCCTTGGGCAGTAAGTCTGAATCAGCAAGGACTTAAATTGCTCCTAAGTCATAGCATAAGCCATGTCACTCCCAACCGAATTACGGTAATTGTTCCACCAAGTTAAAGCTTCATCCTTGAAAGTAAAAGAAGCAAACTTTACCTTCGCATTCTCCGCACAACCACTGACATTAAACACTGACTCAGTCTTCTCTATCCACCTGACCAAGTAGACCACTCCTTCGGTTCCACCAAACTCAATGGGTCCACAAATTTTAAACTCCTTGTAGTTACATCCATTAGCACGAACAGGTGGAAATGCTCCAGCAGAATTGTTGGAATGATTTGACTCAGCTAGTAGCTCAGCAACTCGTTGCTCCACAAGTTGGTTGATCATTGCTTGATCCACAGTAGGTGCATTAAGTGGAACATGATCATTGTCTCCCTGAACATCAACATTTTGATTCCCGGTTGTTGCGGTTAGTAGTGTCCAGCTTATCAGGAGTAGGGGTTTCAACATTTCGAGTAGGACGGCGTCCTCGGCGACCAAGGGTAGTCACGGCAGTTCTAGTTCGGGTAGCTCTGACAGGGTTTCATCGTACAGCCATTGATCGAAATCATAATACAAGGTTCATAAGTCTCCGATAGAACTTATCATATGCTCAACAAAATTTAAATCAACGAAGCCAAGTCATGGAAAGAACATCAACAATACACCACAAGACATCAATAAGGCGAATAGGAACTCAATTTCCATAATATCCAAAAACCACATAATACCATATAATAATAACCATCAACCATACAATAGAGATCCAACATCGTTCCAACTACCGCAAAACACAAAAGATAATAATTGTTCCAAATGAGACGAATACTGAACGGAAAATACATCAAAATATGATAACTAGCTTTTCTAACCGAACACTCCTCGGTGTAGAAAGCAACAAGACAACATAACTCAAACATCTAGCCACGCTGCTGGCGGAGGCTCCTCAACTCTAGCCTCAAGCCATCAAGCTCTCTCTATAGTGATCCTAACTCCACACTATGGGTGTCGCTGTCTCTCTTGAGGTCAGCCACCTCCTTCTCTAGCACGGCATTCCTCTGCCATAACTTGCGGTCGGCCTCTCGAGCTGTGATAAAACCTCGCTGTAAACCCTCAATATGCTCATGAATCTCCATCAAACCTCTCCTCATCTCAGTCATCCTGCCCACAACCATAGTCATATCAACTCTCAGCTCAGCGATAAACTCTCCAATAACCCTCTCAAGTCGGTCAGATATCCGCGAGATCCTCTCGCCCTGTGCAGTAATCTGAGCCCACATCCTACCAGTCTCACCTAACTCTGCATGCTCAGCAGAAACCTCAGAAGGTGCATCCGACTCAACGGGACTACCAAGTGGCAACTCAAACAAAAATGGATGATCAGGTGAAACAGGCTCTATCAGATGTATAGGTGAATCAGGCTCCTCAGCCTGAGCTGGCGGCACAAACAAACCATCATCATTAGGCATCTCCTCCTCCTGAGGGTCATCCTCCTCCTCAGGGTCATCATCACCCTGCTCAGCCTCCTGAGGGTCATCAGCGTCATCCTCACCCTCGTACTCCTCCTCCTCCCCATCGGAAGAGTACGTCATCAATCGTCGTCTCCTAACAGGTGAACCATGTGGAGATGTGGTAGATGATCTAGGACGACGACGCAATGATGCAGGTGGTGCATCTGACAGGAGAGTGTGAGCAGCCAAATGTAAAGGTGGTGAAGTAGGGCGTACCGACATACGTGCCGTAGCTCGGTGGGCAAAACGTGGAGCCACACGAGCCAAAGCCTGATGAAGAGTAAGCTGCCTCGAAGTACGAGGGAGCCCTAGAGAAAATGAGGGTCCCTGCGTAGATGCAGCAGGCGGTGCAGAAGTAGAAGCTGTCGGTGACACAATAGCTTAATGCATGGCAATCCTGTAAGGATCATCAGGAGCCATGGTGATCTGTGCTGGGCGTACAGGTGTAGTAAGAATATCGTCAACAATGTCAAACGTACGGGAGACCATAGTCTGTAACAACGGCGTAGGGTAGGTGTAAGTGTTTCAAAACAACTAAACCACGAACTCAAAATACCATATCAAAATCATCATATAATTCCCAATCATATATATCAAGAAAGATTTAAAATACCGCATTACTAAAATCATTCATAAAACAATTAAGCCATATAATTCCTCAAAACGCCATCATATCACTAAATCAATAAATCTCAAATCCTCAAATCATCTTAAGAATCCCATATCTAATAATCATCTCAATATACCTCTATATAAACAATGATGCTTCGGCTTGGCGGGCTGGAGGGCATTGGTCGAGAATCGTTTTCTATAAAATCGGTTATAGTTTAGGTGTCTATTTACCTAGTTATCTATAACCTGTCTCTGATACCAATCTGTAACACCCCCAAAATTTGGTACATCGGAAGACTCAACAAGCTTTCGGGGTGCTACGGGGATTGGTATCCATTCAAAATCATGAAAGAACGAGATAAAGTAAACATAAGAAAAACACAACCACACGGTTAAAGTTTACATTTATCCCAAAATCAATCAAAGTCAGGCCCAAAAGGAGTAAATATAGGTCCACAATTATTTATCAAAGTTTCAGAAAATAGATCCATAACCAGGTGCCATAGCCAAGCCTCCAATCCAAGCATCCAAGGGCATCACTTAATTACCTTAGAAAACGCGCTAAAAGTCAGCTTTCGCTGGTGAGGTCATAGGTTTAAGTTCATGATTCAAAATAGTGGACATATACGCAAAACGCTTGCTAGCTAGACTAGGACTCAATCATCCAACCAAAATAATCCAACCAAATCAAATCAACCCTATAGGTGCACGCTATGGCTCAAATCAATCCAATCAATAGCTTACCTAGATCATGTCTAGGCCTCGCTCTAACCAATCCAATAGCTTACCTAGTTCGGGACTAGGCCTCGCTTAATAACCAATCAATAGCTTACCTAGTTCGGGACTAGGCCTCGTTCAATAACCAAACAATAGCTTACCTAGTTCGGGACTAGGCCTCGCTCAATAACCAAACAATAGCTTACCTAGTTCGGGACTAGGCCTCGCTCAATCCTACCTAGTTCTATAAGCATAGCAAGTTTTAAGATAAATAAAGCGATAATAGTCCACATAAAATATTTGCACGTTTCTCACCCCAAGTACTGAAAATATAGTTCAAGAGAAAAAGTGGGGCTATGACTCACCTCAAGTCCAGCAAATCCTCAAAAGAAAATCGATAGATGAAAGACGTAAGCGAACTCAATTAACGGCAACTACAGACTCGGCACTTCCTAACAATATCAAACTCGTTCAGAATCATTTCCTCAAAATCAAATATTCCCAATCCCGAACGTATTCCATTTAACTTTCCAAAAATATCCATTTCTCGAATTATCCTCATATTAATTTGAAGTTTGACGTTTGGTATCCATATGGGTGGAGGGTCGACACAACTCAAACCAAGGAGTCACAATGAAAGAAATAATAAACCATCTATAGGTCTAATATTAGCCCAATATATTATTTAAATAAATCATCGAAGTTTATCAAATCCGTCGATTTGGAAATCCCCATATTTATTTACGTAATATATCGTTCCAAGATTATACCCAACCTAAATCACATAGCACAAAGAATGCTATATGGTAAATATCGTAGTCCAACAAATTCCCTAGATATATCGTCAAATTTGCCAAATTCGTCAATTTGGCCAACTCCACGAGATATTTAGTAATTTATTATCCTAATACACGTACCACAACCTATGGGCGTCGTAGGATACGATGCCCATTAATATACTCATGTCATATAGCTAAGTAAACTCAATTTATCCCGTCGATTAAATAAGTTACGTAGTTATAGAAAATGGATATATTAATCGTCATATATCCGTGACAACACAAAAGTCACATAATAAAGCCCACTTGGACTTAAGTAACCACAACTCGTATAACTCGATAAGTTTTTCTAAATTATTAAAAAGTCATGTTTTTAATTATTACTTACTCGACGTATTAGTTCTCGACATTATTTATAGTTATTTATTTATAATAATTCTCCCGACATTTATTGCACTATTCGCATAGTATAATAATTATCGTTACTAGTCATTCAGACCCGTGCGTTGCACACGGGCTCTATCTAAGTGTTCATAGCGTAATGTTCATCACTAATTTTCTTCATGTTTTAGTGATGGTCGGATTTTGTTGGTCGATGTTATTATTTCGTCACCTTTAATTGAGGTTGAGTGAAAAACTCAAAATGATATTCAGGTTTATAGCCTTCAAGCCCAATAGTATTTAATCTTATAAGTCCAATACTGTACACTATTACAATGTTCATTTATTTAGTTATCTAAGTGTTCACAACGTAATTTTCGGCAATAACTTTTGTAATATTTGAAACTCTCACTTTTTGGTCATGGACGAACTTTGTTGGTAAATAAGTTTCGTCACTAAGTTGAATAGTGTACACCATTACATTGTTCATCACTAATTTTTCGTCAGGTTTCTAATTGTTCATATTGTGTAATGTTAGGTCTTGTTTTCGTGCGATGCACACAACCTGTCCCTAATTGTTTATTGCGTAATGTTTATGTATCGTCTTGGCCAGCGTAAACCATTGAAGTATAAATCTAATGATATTTGATTGACACGTTGAAACGTGCATCCCAATTCTTAGCCTGCGATGCCTCGGTTTTGTTTTTCGACAAACTATTGAACTTGGGTTATATCAAAAACTCAACTTTTTTATTTGTTATTATAATTTACAAATGGCTTCTTATAATTTACAAACAGCTTCGAGCTAAAATTATGTATTTTTTTTTCTATTCATTATGCAAGGTGAAACTTGAATTATCAACGCCAAAAAAATCTAACACTTTCTTTGTTTGTTACTGCTCAAACCCGATTCATAATATATCAAAATTAATCCCAAACAACTTATACCATTTAATTACAATCAACCTAACATTAACCTCATAAATTTTCCGATAACATCTCATTATAAGCCCTTTTTTTTTTTTTTTTTTGTTAAAAGTCCACTAAACAAACCCAAAATAATCCCAAATTCATCTAGCCTATTATCAGTCCTATAAAACTTAAAATGAAAATTCAATATTGAAAGACAAAGTAAATTTATATAGGAGTTACATTGGTGAGCTTCAACTAAATACATTAATCCCAACATATACAAATGCTTACTATAATGGATGACTTAAGGTTCTAGACAAAAGATAGCATATTAATTTCCATATAAATAATCTTGATTTCATATCAGCGTCAACACATAAAAATTAAATCATGGGGAAAAATCTTGATTTATGAGACAAAAAAGTCTATTATGTGAAAGATTGTTATTTAGATAGATTGATTTGCTTATAAGCCCGCACTTATCTTCTTCTTATGGAAAAAAGAACATTTCACCAACTCTGTGTTTTGAAGTCTTATTATGCATTATCAATTATGGGAGAGAAATGGATTTAGATTAAGTGTAATAAATATATAAACGTTACATGCTCACCTGCAATTTATGTCTAGAATTAAAGATAATATAAAAGTAGTATTTCTTGATAACAAAATATCAAGTATTTCACATTTTGGAGTTAAACGAACATAATATAGCTTGTCATATTTGAAATCAGTAGTGGTTGGACATGTGCATATTTTTCTTTATTTCTCGTCTATGCAATTATGTTTAATCAAGTTAAAATAATAATTAATATGATGGAAACTTAATTCAATGAGGTGGTACCCTCCCTACATTAAACTTAAGTAAAATTAAGCATACTAAAGTTGAAATATGAATCTAGTGTCCATACAAAAATATTCTTTTGTTCTATATTGGTCGAAAGTCGAAACTCGACACCACAAATAATTAGGCCTGACATAGTTCCTCCTAGACACCACAAATAATTGTCTTTAACCCAAAACTGATAAGCCCAAAACTTAAATGAAAAACTGATAAAATCCACTCTACCCTAAAACTTGTTACACATAACCCTAACTTTCATTTCATTAACCTCCCTTATTCCTTCTCTCAAATAGCAGTGACACAAACAACACCACGGACACAAATTCCTTTCCTTATTTCGTCTTTAATCCAAACCACAAACACAAATCCACGTAAATCACAACCCTCTGATTCTTGTTTTTCAAACACACGACTCACAACCCTCTAATTCTTGTTCTTGTTAGCTTCAAGATCTTGAAATATAGGTCTCGGGTAAGATATTTACTTTTGGTTCGAGTGTCTTGAAATCGAAACAAAGAAAGATCTAACAAATTTGTGATTAGTCTTTCCTTAATTTCGATATAAAAGAGAAGTTACTTTTTTTGTCTTTGTGTTAGTTCCTGGCACAAACCGAAACTTTTGAAAATATTCAAGAATAGTTATTTCTCGCAGATCTATGATGGGTCATGGTATAGATCGTTAAAACGATCCTTTGACACTCAATACCAAATCTGAGATCTTGATGTGCTTCTTCATTTTATTTTTGAGTTTCGTGAGTTGTAAATCTGAGATAGTTGTAGTTTTGAATATGTTGTGAGTTGGGGAGTGAAAAGTGAGGATTAGATAAGAATGATTTGTTGACGGGGAGGAAATTGTGGCATGCTGTTTGTGATTTAGACACATTATATAGTAATAATATGTTTGTAACTCATAGAAGGCAAAAGGATGTAACAACTAAAAAGATGCTTTAAATCAATATGTGCATATTAATGGAGATGCTTGAGTTGCTTGAAATTAATATGGGTAAAACTAATGGAGATGTTTGATTTGCATGGAAATCAATGTGGAGACTCAAAAGCATACCATCAATTCATGAGCCATTAATTGAGATCACTTTACATTTATAATACTACTAACACATATGATACAATCAATTCATCAAGCATTAATCATGATCACTTAAATTTATAAGGCTTCTTAAGCTTTATATATATAAGATATTATTATAACATTTACTCGTGATCGTTTTATTTTTAATATACGCATTTATATATATATATATATATATATATATATATATATATATATATATATATATATATATATACATACGTTTATCACGTATATAAATAAACCAACTCCGTCCAAATCAATCCCAAATCCACGTGCTACAACATTAGGGTCTGACTACGGCACCCGACTAACCTATCCCCGTCATCTAAATAACCGTCTCACAATCGGTTCCCAATATACTTCGACAACACAACTCCAAATCAATCAAAAGTATACCATGTCGAGACCACAAAGGATCTCGACCCATCCAAATGCTTCGGTCCAAAAGTATGCCACAATAATAACAACAATAAAATCAACAACAAGAAACAATCAAAGATGCATATCATATGGTTTTGTTTACCACGCCAAACCCGAGCCAAATGACCTACTTGGGTCTCGGCTAGAACCACGAGTCACAAGAACTCAATACCAAGGCCACAAGGCCACGACATAGCTCACTCGAGCCGTACCAAAACTGCCAAACGGACCCTCTTGGGTCGCGGCACACCAAGACAACCACAACATCAATTTGGTTAACCAATACAACCAAGAATCAAACCATATCGGACCAAGGGTCCTCTTAGACTCCCAACGAGCCAATAAAAATAGTCACACCGAGACCATAGGTCTCGGTCAAGCTCCAACGAGCCAAAAACCAAATCCAAACGCGACCCAACATCACAAATCAAGAACCAACTCGAGTCAAAATCCGCACCCAAGATACCAAACGGATTTTTATTACCAAAACATCATTTCCCATCAATTTTATTTCAAAACCCATCAAGAACAACCCGTGTCGACACGGATTTAAGCATGAATCGAGGCACATGACATGAAATTTGTGGCCACTCACCTTCAAAAAGGCTTCCAAACTTGATTTCTTTAAAAGCCCAACAAGATTAAACAAAAATGGTGGTGTTAAAGTAGTGGTGGTAATTCGTACGTGGTGTTAATGAAGGTTTTAGAGCGCGTGGTTTATACCAAAAGATAGATCGGGATGAGGTGGTAATGATGGTGGTATTTGTTTGTTTAGGGGGATGGTGGTGGCGGCGTTAATGGGGTTTGTAGGGTGGCGGTGGTGTTTGTATTATGGAAAGAGAGAGAGAGATGTGAAGTTGATGAGGGTGTTGGTGTTGTGTGTTGATCCAGGTTCACACAAGGACGATTTTGTGGTTACTCTTAAAAAAAATAATTTTTAATAATAATAATAATAATAATAATAATAATAATAATAATAATAATAATAATAATAATAAGGGTAGAGTGAGTGAAGTAACCCGGTGTAAATACACGGACCAAACCCGAAACCTTTTATAACAAATCAACTCTCTCGAACCGAACTCGTTCCAAATAATCAAAAATCTCGCGATACGTTCCAAAAATATAAATATCCGAACCAACATTTAAAATAATTAAAATTGTTAGGTTAACCTAGTGTCGGAGTCAATGTA